>CM033035.1:3854128-4495128 GCA_019207045.1 Branchiostoma floridae x Branchiostoma belcheri | reverse complement strand
GAAGGTGTTTCGTTGTGTGGTTTGCTGCCAAATTGACCTGGTAATATGCACATGTAAAGAGTTCATATCATATAATAGCACTATACTTTAGACAGTTTCTTCTGATGTTAGGTATTATGTACATGTAAAGACGTGTGTTTGTGCCTTCCGGATTATATTGAAGAATGGAGGATTATATTGGAAAAAAGGAAATGTGTTTCGTTGTGTGGTTTGACGCTAGATTGTACTGAAGGACATATAAAGGGTTTATAACGCCAAAAAAAAAAACGTCAGGTAGTTTCCTCTAATGTCAGATATTATGCACATGTGCAGGTGTGAAGACACGGGTTTCTACTTTCCGCAAAATGAAGGATTATATTGAAAAAAGGAAATGTGTTTCTTTGTGTGGTTTGACGCACATTGTACTGATAGGCACAGAAGAGTTATAACCACCGTACGTCAGACAACCTGTGCTATTATAAGTCATTGACATGTATGAATTCCAGTTATGTGGTTCACTTCCAAGAAAAAGAAGCATCGTTACATTGAAAAGGGGAATTGTGTGTCGCTGTTTGGTTTGACGACAAGAGAGAGAGGGGGGAGGGGGAGAGAGGGAGAGAGAGAAAGAGAGAGAGAGAGAGAGAGAGGGAGGGAGAGAGACAGAGAGAAAGAGGGGAGAGACAAAGAGGGGGAGAGAGGGAGAGAGAGAGAGAGAGAATTGATAAAAAATGAATTGATTTGAATCTAGCCATTCCGATTTTGATATCTTGTGTTTTGGACTAGCTATAATTCAGTAAACTTAAAGGCTATGTTCACGCACTGTTCACAATTTATGGTGGCAGATAGCTCTGTGTGCTTGGAAATATGTGGCCAACTAGCTTTCGTTTGAACTGCATCAACAGGAATGAATGAATGTTTCTTAATTTTGACCTGTTATATTTTCCTCCTTATGCAGTGAGGTGAACGTATAAATGCGTAGTTGCGTGGGGGGTACTCTGGGAGCTAGCCGGGATGGGGCAGCTAGGACAATTTATTCGGTGGTCCAACACAATCAGGCCCGCCAAGCTCCTATTAGCGCCCGGGGAGTTTAAGCCCGATGAGGTCCACCTGCCCTTCTCCCCGAAAGGGTAGCGATTACTCCTTCTGGCTTAAACTTCCCCGGAGCCCTAATGTGAGATCTGCGGGCTGACTGCCTTGGGTCCCCGAACAAAACTCGCTAGCTACCCGGTCCTGTCTGGCTCCCAGGGTATGTGCGGGGGTGTTGCAATACATGTGTCTACAGGTGTGTGGGGTGAGAGATAGAGCGGAGGTTGAAAGATGTTTTTGACACGTCAAACAATGTGGCAAAAATTAGTTATCTTGTTTACCAGCGACAAATTGATTTTTGACTGTGCCATTTAAAAAATGTGTGGACCAGCGTGCGAATTTTTCGTCAGATAATTTTCAGTAGCCTCTACCAAGCACCACAGGTCGCTGGAAAAATAGTTGAAATTGGCCAAATAAGACACGCCTGAGGCCAACACTCCTAGGACAATTAACTCCTGCTAGGCTATTATTCCTAACTTGGCCCCTAAGTCCCCTATTACCTGTCGGCTAGGCGGAAGTCTGGTAGAGACTAAATTTTCATCATGACAATACTTACCGTTGACAAGGTTATAGGAGAACCATTTCCGTGACAAGAGTGATGAAGACAGTTGTATTTTGCACGACATATCGTAATGAGTTATTCACATTCCTCGAATCAAATACAACAGATTTGAAGAGACTCAATGCTACAGGCAGATTTGATTATACATTCAGATGTAACAACTCCCACAATGCTAAAATAGGTAAAAATATAAAAGACTGCTTTGTCAGAAGAAAAAATGCCGAAACTCATAATTAGCCCCACTCGATTGTAATACAATATCAATGATTTAGGCTAGCTCTTATTGTTCTAGAAATTAGGATGCCAATTTCATTCTATATTCATAATCTGCATATGTACTATGTTTGATACTTGTTTTAGTAATTAGGATGATAAGTTGTACTGTGTACGATCGTTGCGCAATAAAGTTCTTCTTCTCCAATCATACCATCAACTTGTTGTAGTTGTTAGGCCACAGTGAGAAAATTCTATGGATGTCATGACATCCCGTACAGATTTCAATTCTAATCCGAGACGGCGCATTGGGCGTTTTCTTGTCATGTTGGCCATACCGAACGAAATTTCGTGTTTTCTGTCTGGGAACCAGTCGAAGATAAATGCGCGTTTGTGTATTATTGATACATTTATTTAGCCTCTACCAGGCTCATACATGGCTGGATAAAATACCTATTAACAGAAATTGCCAAAACAGACGAATAACTTGCTAGAGAAGAAATATAGCTGACCGAGGAGTACTGTTTGCGAACTACTTCTCTTACTTCCGTTTGGCACATGTGGTAGAAGTTAAGGTTTCCTAGCTGTGGCCTTAAGTTTAAAAAAAAGGAATGACAAATATGACAGGCACATCATACAAACATATAATGTTTTTCCCCATGCTTTATTGTATACGCGTAGAAAGCTAAGATGAGACTTGATGAGACTTGAGACTTAGAAAATCCATCAGGGACGGACATCCATTATACAGCTGTCTTTCCCCTCAGGTTATAACTTGTAAATTTAGATATCCTGTTTTAAGCAAAGCGAGCTGCGTCACTAATATGATAACCGACATGTTTATTGCATATCCATGCCCAACATGCGCAAAATGCATTGGGTTAGGGGATTTTAAATTGAAGTTAAGAGAGGCTGTTACGTTACATTCCATCTAATTATTGTAGGATATCCTCCCTCTGCTGAAAACATATACAACCTTGCCATACAATTCTGACGTCGTTTTGTCATTTTTGTGTGCATACAATACAGCTCAACTTTCAGACGTGTGGCGAGCTAAGGTGAGGGACAAACCTTGATGCAGCTGTCTTTCCCCTCGGGTTATAACTTGTAAATTTCGATATCCTGTTTTAAGCAAAGCGTCGCTAATATGATAACCGGATATGTATATTGCAGATCCATGCCCAACATGCGCAAAATGCATTGAGTTGGGGGATTTTAAGTGGAAGTTAAGAGAGGTTATATTCCATCTACTGTGTTTCGCCTCGGGTTACAACTTGTAAATTTAGATATCCTGTGTCAATCAAAGGAAAACTGCGTCACTGATACTGTTATAAGGATCTTTATTGCATATCCATGCCCAACAGGCATTGGGCAAAATGCATTGAGTTGGGGAATTTTAAGTGGAAGTTTAGAGATATTCTATCTCTTTTGTAGAATCTCTTCCCTCTTCTGAAAACATACACAAACTTGGCACACAAATCAGACATTTTGTGTTGACATTTCTAATAGTGCCATTTGTTTTATACAATACAGCTCAAATTTCAGACGTAAGTTGATGAAACATTCCGAGTGGCGCCGATGCAAAAATGACAGCCAGACGAACCTAAGCCATCAATCTAAAGGAGCATGACCATGCATCATATGATGTATCATGGGCCACTTGGACAAGGGTGGGCATTAAAGTAGAATGTAGATTATCTGTACCAGCATTTTCAGTATCACAAAGAAGCGAAAAGAAGTCGAACTAACTTAGTAAAATATGACTCATGTGTTGGTTGACATTCTATATATTTCATATATCTACATGTATCAACTATCATTTTGTTGCGACCTGTACTTAACCCAGTGGGTATGTATGTACAATAAAGGCCTTCATACATTCATCCATTCATCATCATCCGGGCGTGCTGGTTGCACAGATGCCCATGACTGTCTTCCTCCATCCTTCCCTATCCTCCATAGCCTTGGGCAGCTCTTAAACCGAGCAGCCAGAATCATCACAATCCATTACAGAGCTCATACACACACAACAATGAACAAATGTGTAAACGCACCTCTTTCGCTCCATTGTAGAAGCCTCGGACGATCACAAGGACGGAGATCATAGTTGTTGCGGGCTGCAACAGCAGGTAGTCGGGGAGCAAAGGCTTGCCGCACCCCTCTCTCTTTCTCTCTCTCTACGGTAATATTGTCTACATCCACTGGTGATATTGTCCTATACGTACCAACGTCCTATATGGTCCGACAAACGCCACAAGAGGTTTCTCCTAGTAAGTTCAAGCGCGCTGCGCTCTCTAGCTCTCTCTCCACGTTTTCACGTTCCACCTCCCTCTCTTTCTCTACAATAATGTTTCGGTATCCGTACTGGCCAACGTCCTATACGCTCCGACAAACGCCACAAGAGGTTTCTCCTAGTAAGTTCACGCGCGTGGCACTCTCTAGCTCTCTCTCCACGTTTCCACGTTCCACCTGACTCGCTCAGCTACCCGATACCTTGCCCTCATCGTTTCCAGGGGTTGACTCCACGGACCAAACGCCTCGACCTCGTGCCACGCTGCGTGCCCACGATGCTAATGTATGTCTCTCTCTCTCTCTCCGTCCGTACGTACCATTACATCGCTGCCATGGCAACGGAGACGGAAGAGGATTCCATCCTCTCTTCCAATCAACGGATGAGCGCTGAGCGGGTATTATCCGTCCTCTAGGCTGATTGGGATGACAGGGACTGGGACAGCGGGGGAGCCCAGGCCGTGAGGCGCATATACGGCATCTAGTCTGGCATCCAAACCTATTATAGCGGACAAGTCCGCTTTGGGCAACGTTGCATCAGAGCGCCATTGCACAAGGTTTATCTTTGGACACAGCTACACGAGCCTGTATACGGGATATACTCCTCATATACGCAAACGTGACCTTATATGCTTACGTAATACGTACATGACGTGCTACTGGGACAGAAGGCTGGGAGAGAGTACAGGCATCATATGTTGTCTGCAAGACGCGTAGAGAGGGTCTGTATGGCTTACTTTTGGGAGGCAATGTGAGCTATTTCAATTCAACGTTAATCGTACCCAACCAGCTTTAATTCAACGTTTTCTTTGTCGGTAAATTTTCGTGAAGCGTGGTTGGTCGCTGCTTTTCTGCGTCGCAGATTATTTTGCTATTCAGAATTTATTGCTGAGCGTTAGTGAAAAAATCTTTCGTTTTGTTTAAGTCGACCCCCTGATTCCCTAAAAGGCCGGTCTTGTCACAGCCTAGTCTGTGCAATTGAAAATACTGGAATCTAGAGCAGAGTAAAGTATAAAGGTATGTACGTACATTTACCGTAAAACGTTGCCGGTCCTCCTGAATCTAGCGCTAAGCGTTGCCAGTCCCTCTAAGCCCTAGGTCACATTTCCAAACTGGGCAGCTGTCGGGAACGAAAAGTATGATATAAGAGACACCAAACTGCACAAGACGTAAAGAGAATAGTCGTGAGCATTATCATTTGTGTATATTTTCACTTATAAATTTCTATTTTTCGTTTCCACAAACAGCCCGGCCGGGCCCCGGTTTGGAAATGTGACGTTAGCCTATATCTACCGTTCAGCATTGCGAGTAACCCCCATGCATACCCTCCGGAAAGCAGGCGACAATTTTCCCCCGGCGTCCACCGTCGCGACGTGATGATCATGAAGCGGTCGGTCTTGTTAAACCGGTGTTGCCATGGCGACGCCCGGGGGAAAGATGACGACAGGAAGTGAATCTGACGGAGCATGATGTCAGAGGTTCCGGCGGGAAGCGACGGGAGTAAATGGAGCGCGCCATTCGGCTGAAGATTCGGCTCTGTGGGACCTCGAATCCACTCTCAACGGACAGGCTTTTATGCCGAGCTTAGGCCACAGCAAGAAAATCTCATGGTTGACATCCCCTGCAGACTCCAATTGAGATAATAGAGCAAAAAATACAAGCTGGGTATAAAAAAGACACCTAACTTTCAAAATAGACCCTATACACATTGTAACAAGGTTTGAAGCGATAATACATAGTATCACAATCAACAAGACTCTCATTTCTGCATTGAAGAAAAGGTGCACAAAGTGACACTAGTGCCATAGACTGGTATCACTTACTACTAGTAATGCAGAAATGTCGCGATGGTTTTATGTTCGCGGTTTTCGCGTTGTCAATTCACCGCGAACTTTTACCATGGCAGTAAGAGACTACAGTGCATGGTGCTACCGCGAACAATCCTTTTCCCGCTACCGCGAAATCAAATGCCCACGAACTTTAAATGCATTAAATATTTTACAGTACCAAAATGGCAACTACAGTCATGGCTACCACAATCAGTGAGGGCTTATCTCTTTACCAAACTCCTCCCGGTCAATCATTCGCCCCATTTCAGAAGGTTTCGAATTTCGATTCAGTCTCACCTAATGTGTCCCCAGGGGAGTCTGGTGGAGACAACTCAGGACAGAACCACCGGCACCAATCAGAGATACTTCAGAGATAGTCTATACCAGACTAACTACACTGGCTAGAGGGAAAATGATTTCCCTGGGGAGTTTGGCGACCATAGGCTTTCATTGGATTCCAAGGGAAAATGCTTAATCTCCAGGCAGATCCTACGATGGCATAAGATAGTACCAAACTGGCCAAGGAGTGTAGTCAGCTAAGAGGTGTGCAATTGCCCCAGTAGCGAAACACCCTCCTAAGCTGGATTCACTCCTCTGCCAGCTTTTGATACTATCTTGTGCTACCGTAGGATCTGCTTGGAGATTAGAAAGTGCTACCCTCCAGAGGACTGACTCTCCTGGCCAATGATTGCACCCGATGTTTGCCGACTCCTAATATTGAAACCCCGAGGGCTTAAATTGCGCCGTGTGGTATTTTATCCCGACTTCAAGGGTCCTTGGTTCAAATCTTGTCTTGCTACCGATCGATATCGATCTTGTGCCCTTGTGAAATGCACTTTTCACGACGTTCCCCACTCCACCCAGGTGAGAAAAAATAGGTACATGGCTTCGGTTGGGGAGGTAAAAGGAGTTAGAAAGAGAGGGATGGGCTCTGCCTTCCAATAGGCAATACCGTGACCGAAACTCTTGCGGCCTTCAAAAGGCTACCATCATCATAGTACACCCGGTGTACACCGGTGAGGTAAAATACACAGTACAGTTTCTCCAGTATGTTCTGTCTAGGCTATGTAACACTGTTGAAATAGGTTACTAACTTGATTTCTATGCCACATTGTCCTCGTCTGTCTTAAAGCAAATAAAGATAATGTAAAAGGCATAGAGGCTAAACATGACATGCAGTGAAGTGATCTTGGTCCGTTCCTGGCCCTACGCTTAAGCCCACACCATGTTACTTTTTTGTTACTTTCCTTCCAAATAACCCTATAAAGTTGTATATCATTACAAAGCTTAAGATCTCTACTTTTTAAAAACGTAACATAGTGAAAATAGTACCCCTACTATTCTAGTCTAAAACGCCCAGCATCAGCCGAGAGTTTGTTAGCGGTCTAAATGAATGGGTTTTAATATCCAGGACAGTTCTTATACAAGCTTGTATCATTAAAGAACATGAAAAATAACACGAGGTATGACCAGAGAAAGCGGTATCTGTTACGCAGCACGGGATATATTAATCTAGTTTGGAATCAGCCGAGTGTTTGTTAGCGTTACTATAAATTGTCTAAATGAAGGGGTTTCAGTATATCCAGGACAGTTTTTATAAATACAAGATTGTATCATTAAAGAATATGAAAAATAACACGAGGTATGACCAGCGAAAGCGGTATCTGTTACGCAGCACGGGCTATATTAATCTAGGTTGGAATCAGCCGAGTGTTTGGTAGCGT
Source organism: Branchiostoma floridae x Branchiostoma belcheri (assembly GCA_019207045.1). NCBI lineage: Eukaryota > Metazoa > Chordata > Leptocardii > Amphioxiformes > Branchiostomatidae > Branchiostoma > Branchiostoma floridae x Branchiostoma belcheri. The sequence continues at coordinate 4,487,446 of CM033035.1, read as the reverse complement.
TACTATTGTCTAGATGAAGGGGTTTCAGTATCCAAGACAGTTGTAGAATTAAAGAACATAAAAGATAACACAAGGTATGACCATGCAGCGAAAGCAGCACCTGTTACACAGCACAGGGAATATTAATCTAAATTTAGTTCGGCATCAGCAGAGTATTTGTTAGCGTTACTATTGTGTAAATGAAGGGGTTTGAAAATCCAGGACCAGAACAGTTCTTATACAAGCTTGTATCATTAGAAAACATGAAAAACTAGAGTTCCACGAAACACATACCTTCGCCAGACAATCAAGGGTTGTTATGGAGAATGCCTTTATCAATGACTTAAAAGTTTTATAGCTTCTCAAGTTATGTTATCCGCACTCACACACACTCACACAGAGCCCGCTGCAGTACCGACGGAAGATACCGGGCGAACCATTTTCAAACTCAACCTTTGTTTCTGCGACCGCTACTCAATACCAAGTATCATGAAAATCCATCAATCAGATCTCCAGTTATACTGTTGACCTACATAAAGACTCACCTAACACTATGGCTTAAGCCTTAACCAAAAGTTTAATCTTCTTGGCGAAGGTAATGAAAAGGCCACAAACCACCAAGCTTCCACTTTTCCCTGCCACATAAGCATCACCAAAATAAGGGGGAAAACACCCCTTCACATCAAAATGGAGAAACCCCTTCCCATAGTGCACAAACAAATAACATGGCGCTTGCAAAGTGAGAACTAATAAACAATGTGTTTGCAACAATAACATCTATGTTTTGCTGACACAAATATGTCATGACCTCCACAAGCCTGGAGCACAGATGTAGTTACCGACACTGAGCACTGACTGTCCAGAAAAGAGGTCGATTGAAGGATTTACACATTCTTCTAATTATCATGTGAATTAAGCCCCGATTTGCATACAATACATTTCAGGATTTTAATCATTACCTAAGGTATATACATACCAAAAATAATGCAAATCCACCAACCCCTCCTAGACTTATACTCTACCAAAGATAATGACAAAATCGCCCGGTGCAGTACAAAACAAGCCGCCAGGAGGCCAAAATTTGCACTACTTAATCCCTGCCCAGAGACGTATCCACTACCCAAAAATCGTAAACCTGACACTTCAGGATAACTATAACGCCAACTTCGACACTCCGCTGCAGTACCGCAACTTGTCGCCAGGATGCCCATTATCGAACTTGACCGTCGTTTTCCAAACCCCTGAAAAACTACCGAATATAATGCAAAACGATCCACAGCGTCAAAAGTTATCTTGTACGCAAATACACACACACACACACTCACCCCGCTGCACTCACGACAGAAAGCGCCAACAGTACCATTTTCGTCCAAAACCTTGCTATACGCAACCGCAACTCAAATACCAAATATCGCGACATTCCATCCACAGCTACCAAAGTTATTTGCGATTGACCTATATACTATATAAAATTTTCTAACCATAACATGACCTTCTTGGCGAAGGTAATAACACGAGGTATGACCAGAGAAAGCGGTATCTGTTACGCAGCACGGGATATATTAATCTAGTTTGGAATCTGCCGAATGTTTGATGGCGTTGCCTTAGGAAAGCCGTTACCACGTGAGACGTACATTTATCAGCTGGCGTAACATGGGCCCCGCGATCTTTATGTTTTGTTTGACGTCCTGCCGCGTTCTGATGGTACTTCCTCGCCACAAAAATTGAAATGTTAGCATGTTATTTCCTACATCGGTTTGTGCGTCTTGGTCCATTTTGTTTAAATGCCCTTAATGAAATACGTCAAACATATATCTGCGGAGGTTGAATTGGTCTAAGTAAATCACGCATTGAAATCGCATCACAGAACAAGGTAATAGCTGTAAAGTATATCCGTGAATAGTATAAGTGTAGTACACAAACAGTGTAAGGTTGAATATATATATATATATATATATATATATATATATATATATATATATATATATATATATATATATATGTCGGGGTAGAGACTCCAAACTGGTAGACGCCGACTCTGCCGGTGGATATCCCGATCAAAGTCTCTGTCAACAGGACCAGAAATCCCGATCGGGATCTCTACCGGCAGAGTCGGCAATTCTACCGGAAAAGATTCCGATCGGAGTCGCTGTGGACAGAAAGTCTGATTGGGATCTTTATAGGTAGACTCGCCGATGCTACCAGATCGTAGTCTCTACCCTGACATATACATGTACATACAGATCATGCTTAAAACCATGGTCATTGAAAAGAGGGTTGACCTAAAATGCAGAGACATTAGCAGTATCAGAAATGACCACACTGGTGTAGTTTAGAAGAGGGTTTAATTGCGTTTTAAGTAGGTGGACTATGAATCCTCCAAGAGTTTATCACTCTCTTCATATGTAAAGTTATCTTCTTGCATATAACACAGGAACAACGTTAACGATGGCGGCAAGAACTGACAATGAAGCGTGTTTGCAAATCAAAGTCCCTCAAGAAGGTTTATTTTCATCTCTGCGTCTTACGTTGGTTCTGTTCTGTCTGGTTTCGACAGCGTTGACGACAAAAACCTAGACTTGGCGGCGCGTGGATTGCAACAACCCTAATCTGATTGATGGTCTTATAAGGCGAAAAAGAAATCTGAGTCATTTTCCTTTACCTGATGCGACATCTCTTTCTTTGGCTGGAAGATGGATGCCCATTTCTCTTGTATCTATTGAATCTAAACTAACCTCTATCTAACAAGATGGTGTCCTTCAAAATCGTATCGGGGAGTTGCACTCAGGAAGAAAGCTCTGCCCATGGCGATTAATTTTGTAGAGCTTTCCCTATATATTACGCTATATCTAGATATAGCGTAATTCGTAAAAGTATGACTTGGAACAAAATACACAAAACGTAAGAAAGTTCGTTCTTTATCTCTGAAATTCGTTGAGTATCTTTCAAAACCCACAGTGCCGCACCGGTAAGCGGTAAGTGCCGCATCGGTGCCCCAAGTGCAGTGAGATACCACTTTAACAAGATTGTATCCTTCAAAACCGTATCGGGGAGTTGCACTCAGGAAGAAAGCTCTGCCGATGGCGATTAATTTTGTAGAGCTTTCCCTTCTGCTGGTATGATGTAAGAATTACTCCGGTTTGCGGCAATTTAAAACTTCTTACTTCGATTTTTCGACATTGGCCGCATGTAAAGGTGGTATCTCACTGCATTTGGGGCACAGGTGCGGCACTGCCGGGTTCGTTCACTGCGGCATTGTTTGTTATTTTCGCCGGTTTTTAATAATTTAGATATGGCTTGATACGTAAAAGTATGAGTTAGAAGACAACGAAATACACAAAACGTAAGAAACTTCGTTCTTTATCTCTGAAATTCGTTGACTAATCTTTCGGAACCCACAGTGCCGCACCGGTGCCCCAAGTGCAATGAGATACAGCCATAACAAAACTGTATCATTCAAAGCAGTACCGGGGAATTGCACTCAGGAAGAAAGCTCTGCCGATGGCGATCAATTTCGTAGGTTTTTCTCTTCTGGTGGTATGATGTAAGAATTACTTCATGCAATCAGCTTTCAGCTTTCAGGCAATGTAAAACTTCTCACTTCGATTTTGCAAGATTGGCCGCCTAAAATAAGCGTGCTGCGAAGACTACGTTTCGTCACAGGGCCTAGGGCCAAACCAAATGATATAGGGAAAGTACTAGTTCTGCAGAAGGTAAGCTCTGCCGATAGCAACCAATTTCGTAGACCTTTCTCGTCTGGCGGTGTGATGTAAGAATTACTTCATGCAATCAGCTTTCAGCTTTCAGGCAATGTTAAACTTCTCACTTCGATTTGGCGAGTCTACAATCGTGCTGTGAAGACTACGTCTCGCCACAGGGGACAAACCAAGAGATAACAAAGGTACTCAAGAGGTACCTTTACATCCTGGGCCCCCGGAGAGGTCGCAAAAATACATCATACGTCAATTGCGCCCTTAAATGGCATTCGTGGACAGTCGGAGCATCTAAATGAAGACATTTTAGGAACCCGGAGAGGAAGAAATTACGAAATGCAAAAAAGGTTCAGGTTTGTGGCGGTGTAAAAGTCACTTCGATTTTGCGATATTGGCCTCCTGTTAGGCCCCGTTCATGATACAAAAAATGAAACGGTTCTATCGGTTAGGCCTGGAAATCCGACAGCAAACGACAGGAAACGGTTTGTATTTTGCGTTCACGATGCAAACTTGCAAACCGTTTCAGTTCCTTGAAAAGGCATGGTAATGAATGGTAATGCGACCTCTGACCCCTGAGGTTGTTGTGATCTTGCCGAAACTTGTCTTTCTTTGTCAGATTATTGGTCTCTGGTCGAAATCTTACCAATGTCTTACTGAATTCGAAGCTGAGTTCTGTTTTGACCCTGGAAATGGCTCTGAAAACATTGTGGTCCCGATATATGCCATGCTATGATATTTCCACTGGATCTCCTGACACATTCCCCTGCGATATCAGGACTGCTGGCTGCTCAGTCTACCAGGAGGCGGCCCGATAATAAAAACCAATTTTACGATTGAAAACGCGGCCGAAACACGCGAATGACAGATCAAAAATTGTACTTTTTCCCCGTGGCGCCACCAAATATGAACGCACATGCCTGGATGTAAAACGGATCGCGCCGCTTTTGCGTTCATGATACAAATTCGCAATTCCGGATAAGGAAGAAACCGTTTCAATACTACCTCGCGAGGAGGTTCCGAACAAACCGTTTCCTATCGCTTCAGATCCGTTTCGGACCGTCCATGATGACAAAACTTATCCGTTTCAGCTGGCCTAACCGATAGTAACCGATAGAACCGTTTCGTTTTTTGTATCATGAACGGGGCCTAAATGTGCTACAAAGATTACGTTTCGCCACAGGGCTATCTCAAGAGGTAACAAAGGCTGAGATTCGTCCATACGTCATGCGGCGTCTTTTTCTTTGAATGGAAGATTGATGCAAAGAGTTCTCCGGTATCAATCAAATTCGATCTAACCTTCTCTGTAAGGAGATTATATCTTACAAAGCAGTGTCGGAAGCTTCTACGCAGGAAGAAAGCTCTGGAACTATCATAGCAATCAATTTCTTAGACCGATTTGTTTTGGTAACGTGATAAGGTATCACTTCATGTGATCAGTGTTCAAGTCTGTGGCAATGCAACATTTCTTACTTCGATGTTGCGATATTGGCCCCCTGTACCGCAAACGTGCTAAAATACTACGTTTCGCTACGGGGCCAAACCTAGGGACAACAAAGGCTAAGATTCATCCATACGTCATGTGGCGTCTCTTTCTTTGAATGGAAGATTGATGCCAAGAATACGTAGAGTTCTCCAGTATCTATCAAATTTGATCTAACCTTCTTTAAGGAGATTATATGTAACAAAGCAGTGCCGGAAGCTTCTACGAAGAAAGATCTGGAACGATGGCAACCAATTTCTCAGTATCTTATTACCTGGATGTCTAACCTTCGTCGACGAATTTCTTACACCTTTTTTGGGCAATGTGATGAAATATACCTTCATGTGATCAGCGTTCAAGTCTATGGCAATGTAAAACTTATTACATACGTCAATTGTGTGATATTGGGCTCCTGTGAGCGTGCCACAAAGACTACATGTCGCCAAGGAGGCAAACCTGGAGATAACAAAGGCTAAGATTCGCCCATACGTCATGTGGTGTCTATTTCTTTGAATGGAGGATTGATGCCAAGAATATGTAGAGTTCTTTAGTATTTATCAAATTTGATCTAATCTTCTCTACGGAGATATCTACCATATCTAACAAAGCAGAGCCGGAAGCTTCTACGTAGGTGGAAAGCTCTGGAACGATGGCACTCAATTTCTTAGATCGTTTTTTTTTTGGTAATGTGATAAGCGTTCAAGTCTGTGGCAATGTAAAATTTCTTACGTCGATTTTGCGACATTGGCCTCCTGGAAACGTGCTAAAAAGACTACGTTTCGCCACGGGGCTAGACCAAGAGATAACAAAGGCTAAGATTCGTCCATGCGTCATGTGGCGTCTCTTTCTTTGAATAGAAGATTGATGCCAAGAGTTCGTAGCGTTCTCAGATATCTATCAAATTTGATCTTACCTTCTCTCTAAGGAGATCATATCTAACAAAGCAGTGTCGGAAGCTTCTACGCAGGAAGAAAGCTCTGCATGGAGCGATGGCAATCTATTTCTTGGACCTTTTGTTTTTAGGTAATGTGATAAAGTATCACTTCATGTGATCAGCGTTCAAGTCTGTGGCAATGTAAAACTTCTGACGTCGATTTTGCGATATTGGTCTCCTGTTACAAGCGTGCTGCAAAGATTACGTTCCGGCAAGGGGCCAAACCTGGAGATAACAAAGGCTAAGATTCGTCCATACGTCATGTGGCGTCTCTTTCTTTGAATGGAAGATTGATGCCAAGAGTTCTCCAGTATCTACCAAATTCGATCTAACCTTCTCTCTAAGGAGATTATCATTATATCTTGCAAAGCAGTGCCGGAAGCTTCTACGCAGGAAGAAAGGTCAGGAACGATGGCAATCAGTTTCTTAGACCGTTTTGCTTTGGTAATGTGATAGAGTCTCTTCATGCGATCAGCGTTCAAGTCTGTGGCAATGTAAAACTTCTGACGTCGATTTTGCGATATCGGTCTCCTGTTACAAGCGTGCTGCAAAGATTACGTTTCGCCAAGGGGCCAAACCTGGAGATAACAAAGGCTAAGATTCGTCCATACGTCATGTGGCGTCTCTTTCTTTGAATGGAAGATTGATACTAAGAATATGTAGAGTTCTTTAGTATTTATCAAATTTGATCTAATCTTCTCTAAGGAGATTATATCTTACAAAGCAGTGCCGAAAGCCTCTACGCAGGAAGAAAGGTCAGGAGCGATGGCAATCAGTTTCTTAGACCGTTTTGCTTTGGTAATGTGCTAAAGTATCACTTCATGTGATCAGCGTTCAAGTCTGTGGAAATGTGAAACTTCTTACGTCGATTTTGCGATGTTGGCTTCCTTTTAACGTGCTGCAAAGATTATGTTTCACCAAGTTCTCCGGTATCTACCAAATTTGATCTAACCTTCTCTAAGGAGATTATATCTTACAAAGCAATGCCGGAAGCTTCTACGCAGGAGAAAAGCTCTGCCGATGGCAATCAATGTATTGGACGTTTCTTTTCTGTTGGTGTGAGGTAAGAATCACTTCACACCGACGGCATTCAAGCTTGCGGCAATGTAAAACTTTTTACCTCGATTCTGTCAGATTGACAGTCTGTACTGTAAACGTGTTGGGAAGACTACGCTTCGCCATGGGGCTAAGTCATGAGATAACAAAGGGCCTTTGATCGAACCTTAGGTTTTCCCCACAGCGGTGGTAAAATGCACCATTCGTCAAACGTGTCCTTAAATGACATCCAGATACAGACAAAACCTGAATGATGGCATTTCAGTACCACGGAGAAGCTGAGATAGCATAGATACGGTAAAAAAATCGCGAGGACTACCATATATGCCCACGGCACTTTTAAAGTTACAGGGAGAGATAGCAGGTGTTAGGTGTACCTGAACCAACACGTTCCGTGACAATCACTGCAACTGCTACGTGGCTGCGGAAAATGCATATTGCTTGAGTGTTGTGAAATGAGCGGTTTCGCCAAAGTGGTTATACGATGTATCAGATTCAAAACTATTCGGATGAAAACAGCATCTACATAATCATTTGCCATTAGTGGTGGTTTTACTTATCGTAAATTTTATGTGTGACATCAGCGCGCACATTAATTTTCGCCTGATTGTAAGAAAAAAAACTAGAATTTTTCCAGGAGATTGAGACTATTTTCAACAAGCACAATTGATGGCCGATGAACCCCTGGTGTATCTTCTCTGGTGGTTTACAGAAGTAGAAATTGGTCAAACGGAGCAGATGATTTATTCCTTATCTACTAGAAGATACCACAAAACATGGCTTAAAAGCCACCGGAGATTAACTTAAGAGTTACATAACCTACATGAAAGCCGGTTGAGATAGCTGAGAGAGCAGACGTACAGGACTGTTGTCTCCACCGGTGTTACCTCCATGGGGTTAATAGGAAACAAGAGAATAGGAAATAGAGCAGATGATTTAATACGTATTAACAACGAGTTACCACAAAACAAAGTCGAGATTAGATATGAACTGACAGAGATAAATGGGAAAGTTGAAGTGAAATATTGAATGGTTGTTGTGTCCACCTGTCTTGCTTCTGTGAGTTAAAAAAAACAGTAGAAATGTGTTTAACAGAGCAGATGATTTATCACGTATCTACCACGGGTTACCACCAAACACAGTCGAGTTTTGAACTGGCAGAGATAGATGAGAAAGTTGAAGTGAAATAATGAACGACCTTTGTATCCACCTGTCTTGCTTTCCTTGGGTTTAGATAAAGAAGAAATAGGCCACATAGGAGAGAATGATTTAGTTCACTACATTCGCTCAAGGTTACCACGGAAAAGGGATCAAAAGCCACTAGATGTTAAGGCTTACTTAAACCTACATGAAAATGCGGCGACAGTGTAGGAGTGCATTCGAAATGATGAATGTCAAGAAAGCAGACATGGGCATGTGCATTAAGACATTCTATCTCCAATATTGACCTTAAAGTCCCCATCTTGACTCATCGCTACGCCTGGAATGTCTTCTTACCTGTGGGGGCCACTTAAGAAGTTTACATAACGACGACATATTGCAACATCAATGTATGAACGTATATTCTTGGCCCTAGACTTGGACAGTTCAGGCCGTTAATTCCCACCACGAAAGCAATGACGATAAAGCTTGAATCATCGCTACGCATGGAATGCCTTCACTGTGGGGGCCACTTAACAAGTTTACATAACGACGTATTACAACATCAATGTATGAACGTATATTCTTGGCCCTAGACTTGGACAGTTCAGGCCGTTAATTCCCACCACGAAAGCAATGACGATAAAGCTTGAATCATCGCTACGCATGGAATGCCTTCACTGTGGGGGCCACTTAAGAAGTTTACATAACGACGTATTACAAACTCAATTTATGACCATACTTCTTGGCCCTTGACGTGAAAAGTTCAGTAATTCCCACGACGAAAGCGATGACGATAAAGTTTGAATCATCGCTAAGTCTGGAATGTCTCCACTGTGGGGGCCACTTAAAACAAGAAGTTTACATAACGACGTATTACAAACTCAATTTATGGCCATATACTCTTCACTCTGGGGGCCACTCAAGAAGTTTACATAAAGACGTATTAAAGCTCAATTTATGGCCACTTTCCTTGGCTCTTGACTTAGAAAGTTCAGGGTAATTCCTGAGGGGGGCCACTTAAGAAGTTTAATAACCTAATAACCCCGTACGTCCACTACCTAACCTAAGTTTACATAACGACGTGTTACAACATCAATTTATGATTATTTTCCTTGGCGCGGAGAGAGGGTTCAGGCCGGCAATTCCCACCACGAAAGCAATGACGAGGAAAGCTTGAGACATCGCTACGCATGGAATGTCTTCCCTGTGGGGGCCATTTAAGAAGTTTACATAAAGACGTATTACAAACTCAATTTATGGCCATGTTTCCTTGGCTGACTTTGACTTGGAGAATTCAGGGCAATCCCTGAGGGTACCACTTAAGAAGTTTAAAAACCTAAAAAGTTTAATAACTTAATAACCCCGTACGCCGACTACCTAACATAAGAAGCTTACATAACGACGTTACAAAATTTATGACTATACTTCTTGGCCCTTGACTTGGAGGGTTCAGGGTAATTCCCACCACGAAAGCAATGACGGGAAAGCTCGTACCCCGGAGATACTTCCCAGAGAAAGCCGCACGGGACCTATCCGACCTTCCCTGACCGGCCAACTGTCCTGACAATTCATCTCTTCTCCCCAGACCAATCTCCAACATTCTGCAGTCCCTCAGAGGAGTTTCATCTGAATGATGATGGATGAGAGTGAAGTTAGTGACGCACCAAACCAGATGAGGTTTGATTTAAATACCAGTGGGTCGAGGACGTTCAAGGGATGCTCTCAAAACAAGAATAACAGGTGGCAACCGAATACCCGGACTATAGCATGTCTACGCTAAGGTTACTACTGATTTATAGTTAAGATGAACCTGTTCTCCAGCTAGATCTCCGAGTTGCATATCAATTCACAGCTAGGATATAAAAACTCTCTCCAATAAGATTTCTCCAGCGTCACTGGCGAAAGACACCGGATGGTTGTTTGAAACGTCTGAACAGCAAAACTAGAGAATACCTGGATGGATTGTCTTGATATTTGGTCGAACTGATTAGATTTTGGGCCCCTATCGGTCTCTACATTACTGCAGCGAAACGTCTGGTTTTGATACCTCGTGTTCTGTACATGCCGTGATCGTGATTTTTTAATTGTAAGTGGTGTAGGTTTGGGTCTCCTAACGGTTTGGCCCCTAGCGGCTTTTTTGAAACTACAGGTTTTGTTTTATTTTAAAACAAGTCTAAGAACAGAGCAGATACATTGACGTTGCCTACTGGTTTGCATAATAACACCTCGGAAGTTATTTTGCAGAGTGCGAATGAAAAGCCGTATCCGATCACACCGCGCTAAGCAGAGTTGAACTTTGTAATTCCACCAAGGACTTCGCGCTTCGCACGAGTAATCCGCGATCCTTTCAAACGCTCGATTCAATTACACGTGCATTATCAACACGCTAATGGCATCGGCCGGCTGTTATGGGGATAAACATCGCTTCAAGGACGTGAACGAAAGTTGGAAAAGCACTGGTGACTAATCAATATGGCATATGCAAAATTTCATGTTCATACCATCACATTCCATTTTTTTTTACCAGGGTACAGCCTGTTTTTCAGGTGTCCCTGGATACATACAGAACTGAAATATAACTTGCACACACACACACACACATTAACAGGTAGCAATGTACATGTAGGTCCTGCTGGCAGTATCATATCAGTCCGTTTTTGAAAGCTGTTATTATTACCCTTTGTTTTCAGTAACGTTAGACTCGTTCCATAAAATAGTTACAGATTTTATCTTCACCTTCGCTGAGAATTCGAAGATTTTCGGTGCCAACTGTGTCTATTTGTGGGCAGCCTAAGTCGAGAAGTTGTCGATGGATCTTCATGATATTTGGTATGTGGGTAGGTGTCGGGAAAATGAAGGTCAAGTTCGATATCGATAGTGATCAGCAAGTTCACCACGGAGGCTTTAATTACCTATTACTAAGAATGTTACCATAATTCTGCAGTCAGTTGTGAGAAAGGAGTAGAAACATAATCTCGAACCAGATCCACGGTGCGTAATGTATAGTATCAAACTTCCCGTAGGCTCGAACCAGATCCACGGTGCGTAATGTATAGTATCAAACTTCCCGTAGGCTCGAACCAGATCCACGGTGCGTAATGTATAGTATCAAACTTCCCGTCCGGTGCCCATTTGACTCCCTTGGCCGGCTACACTCCTTGGCCAGCTTTGATACTATCTTATGGCACCGTAGGATCTGCTTGGAGATTATAGAAACAGACAGAAACAACATATACATTTGTACAACTATCCTGACTCCTGGGATTCGAACCCGCGCCGATTCTGGGTCGCCAGATCACAAATCCAGACGCTAAACCGTTCGGCCAAAAGGCTTAAAGGTGTGGTCAGTTTTGCAGTCCTTGAACCCCACTTTTACACAGTGTTCGCGCGAGTTCACTTTCTTAGGTCCCAAGGGAAAATTCGCCATTCGTTCTGGTGACAAAACATGATCCAACACCTAATGCAGCCATGGAGGTTTTCTGAACCTTTCTGCCGCTATCTCACATCCGCAGCTTCAGGTCATTTGCTGTTTTAAAAAGGTATCGACCCCATATGGGTAGACTGTTACCGAACTTGGCGTCTTAGACTCTGAGGTGATGATAGGAGAGACACATGTGTTAACGTTACTGCTACACTTTGCCAATCAAACCTGAACAACAGACGCAAGTCAACGACCTGACATCGACCTTCTCCAGACCATTGCTGGGAGTTAGTCCTCTCCTGAGCACGGTCATCTATGTATGTTACTGCTACACTTGTCAATCAATCCTAAACAACAGATCCAAGATAACAACCTCACGACCTTCTCCAGTCCATTTAGCGGGAGTAGGTTGTGAGCAAGGTCATCTATGGTTGGAAGTTGGTCGGCGAGGTTGCATACTAATCTCTGAAAGTCGGCTACTCAAGACTAATAAATTCATTTAAAAAACCAGTCAGGAAAGTCGTGTTCTGCTTGTAAAGGAGAGATCTATAGCTAGAATAGGGTAGTTTCTTGGCTACTCCCAACCCAGCACCGACCTTGGTTGGGTTTTTGGTGTGTCAGTCATCAGTTACCTGGCAACAGTCATCAGTTACCTGGCAACAGTCATCAGTTACCTGGCAACAGTCATCAGTTACCTGGCAACAGGTACCTGGCAACAGCCATCAGTTACCTGGCAACAGTCATCAGTTACCTGGCAACAGTCATCAGCTGCCTGGCAACAGTCATCAGCTGCCTGGCAACAGTCATCAGTTACCTGGCAACAATCATCTGTTTACCTGGCAATAGTCATCAGTTACCTGGCAACAGTCATCAGTTACCTGGCAACAGTCATCGGTTACTTGGCAACAGTCATCAGTTACCTGGCAACAGTCATCAGCTGCCTGGCAACAGTTATCAGTTACCTGGCAACAGTCATCAGTTACCTGGCAACAATCATCTGTTTACCTGGCAATAGTCATCAGTTACCTGGCAACAGTCATCAGTTACCTGGCAACAGTCATCGGTTACTTGGCAACAGTCATCAGTTACCTGGCAACAGTCATCAGTTGCCTGGCAACAGTTATCAGTTACCTGGCAACAGTCATCAGTTGCCTGGCAACAGTTATCAGTTACCTGGCAACAATCATCTGTTACCTGGCAATAGTCATTATTAACCTGGCAACAGCAACCAGATATATTCCATACCATCAAATTTCAATGAGATATCTGAAAATAATTTTAAGAAAAGGGAGGAAAAATTACCAGACTGTCCAATCCAGGCATGTTTATTTCCCATTTGAACACTTGTAGAAGATGATGCCAATACTTACACTTCTTGCACAAGCATATTGTACATGGCACGACTACATATGTCTGCTGAAAGGAAACAATGCCACCAATAGTACCATTTTGACTATTTACACAATCATAGACAATTTGTTTCGAACACAAGAAAATATCATACATGATGTAGAAAATCTATGTAGTCTTAATTACATTTCACTGTTGGGTCATACATGTACATCTTACAAGCAATTTACATAGAATGACCAAATTGTTTTCCATACATCTACTTTATCAGCTACTTTTACAAAACAAAATTAGCTTGTGACACCTATTTTTTTCCTGGGCATCTAGTCTCTGCAGTAAGGCTTTGGCTATCCTAAAAATCAGAGGAGACAACACTGCCAAAAAAAAATTGTCATGTATAAAACTCTAGAAATCCTAATTTAAAAATCTAATTAATGGATGGCCTACATTTTCAGTTGCAGAACTATCCCTATTAGGCTAATTTACTGCTAAAGAAATGCTGAGCTGGCACTAAATATCACTGTTAATTGGCAATGTAATCACAAAATTTGCTGTCAATACTCACTTCAGCATGTAGCTTTGTCCTTGTTTGTATAGTAACAGTCACCCTTTCTTGTCTTTCACTGCTTTACTCAATTATAGCATCAAACAAAATGTCCCTTTGCAATTCAAACTCTCTTAATGTTTTCATACTTCAAAGATTAGGCAACAAAAGCAACAGTTTAGAGACTTTAGAAAACATGCCTTTGATCATAGAACCATATAGAACCTCCTTAATCACAGATAACACAATTTTAAGTAAGAAGTATAACCAGAAACGAATGCCATCTGAAGTGTGACCATTTCTAAAGCTATGCAGTTGCTTGAGTAACTGCTATCATGCGAATAAGCAAAGAAGTTCTATCAAGATATATTGGACCTTCTTGGTTAACACAGTCAAGTTTTCATGGTATTCAAACCTTATAGCAATACAAGATGGAGGCAGTGGCATTCACAGTACAACACTGTTTCCCATGGCAAACCACAAGGGGTCAAAATATAATTCATAGAAGACCCACATCCTCTTTCTTCTAGCTGAATGTGCTTTGGCATACATTTGTACTGAATGGCATGGGGACATTGGTGATGGCGCGTATACACTCGATTAGACAGGGCGACTGTATGCATGAGAAAGTGCTGTCTGCCGCATTTACATTCAAGGTTGTACTCATTCGTTCAGTCGTCCTTCATTTGACTCTGGTAATGCTTACGGCAACTGCACTATAAGGCCACAACAATGTAATTTCTTGGTTCATGGATTTAAAAAAAAAGAACTAATGCTTGAATGGAATATTAAAATGAAAACCGACTCCAACTGGAAAGTCTCAGACCTTTTGGTAATAAGCCTCTACCAGGCTCTGCAGATCGGTGGTCAAATAGTTGAAATTGGACTAATAGTGGAAATAGTATGCTTGGACAGTCAGGCTGCCATAAGGTTGTAACTTTTTCCGTGGCCGACTTCCCAAAGCCTACTATTTGCTCTATTAGTCCAATCTCTACTATTTGACCAACGATCTGCGGAGCCTGGTAGAGACTACTGTAAATGCAGAAATGTTCGCGGTGGATTAATGTTCGCGGTTTTTGCAATAACCACTTCACTGCAAACTTAAAACCACCGCAAACATTTTTCTATTATGGTATGAGACCGCAGTCTATGGTGTTACTGCGAACTTAAATCCACCGCGAAAGGTCCTTTTTCCCGCTACCGCGAAATTAAATCCCCGAGAACTTAAATGCATTTACAGTATTTGGTACTCACACTCTCAGGGAGTGAACAGAGTCATACACAAATTTTCCTCCCAGTCATCTCTTTCAAATCATAAAGATGTCCTCTTTTCTGAAATTTTCAAGAAGTTTGAGAACCAAAGAATTACGCTGTTGTGGCCTGAGCCATCTCTCTCTGATTGAAAACTCAGTTCAGCATTGCATGTTGCATTCTGATCGCACAGTGAGCCAGTTTGCATCCACATGATGCCTATGCATCAAGCGATCTGTCACCAAAGTACAACCATCCTTCAGGGTAACACCACCTCTGATTGAAATCAATCTGGAAAATGATTGAGACCCTGACGTGTTGCATTTGATCCAATGTGTTTAAAGTGGAACAGATGCATGTACATGTCACACACACCAAGTAATCTCTCAACAAGTAGTACATGTACATCCTGTCAGCATAAAATATCACCTCTGATTGAAATATCTCTGCCGTGAAAATGATTGAAACACCACGTGTGGCATTTGATCTACTATGTTTACAATCTTATACATTGTACATGCTGCACACTCATCTAGTAATCTCACAACTAGTATACAGCAATCTGTCAGAATAAATAATCACCTCTGATTTAAATCTATCCAGAGAACGATTCAAAACTCAAGAGGCTGCATTTGATGTACACATTACATGTACATGTGGGCTCTGTATATTAAGCAATCCGTATCTACTTGTAAAATCACCCTTTAGTGTAACACACCAGCATTGTAGGCACATGGCAGTGGGTGATTATACATTAGCTTGGCACAGCAAAACTCTGGTTGTTTAATCTCCAAACAGATGTTAGAGTGAAAGGTTGTATAATTCTCTTACAGATCCTCGTGCACCTTTTGGGATTGAAAGACTGTCAGAGAACCCAGAGAGCCAGAAAACTTTACATAGTCCCCCTAATATCTGCTTGGATATTAGCACTTTAATATGAATTAATGACAAGCTTTGCAAAAAAGTATCTTATGAAGATGCCCCAACAGTATTTGGCGATGTGCAATACCACTATGGCTATGGTACACTGGCAATTCAAAATCTCAACTCTATGAATACCTATGGCTCTCTAAAGATTCTTTAACATCATCTAGGAAGGTAGCTTTAGAGTTATTTAAACTCTAGAAGGATGTCACCGACAACTTCAAGTTGTCACAATTCTTAAATTGCACACTATCTTTAAACACTAGCAATTGAAACATGTAGACACAGTAGCACTGCTTGTCTTTGGAAGATTGAGGTACAAAATATACAGATCATACAAACTTCCAAACCTGAGATGAACGCAAAAAACAACAAAGAAAATAACAGCATCATTATGAAAATACTCCTATGTCTAAAACTGTATTATTCAGCACTTGGTTCAACACAAAATTTGACCTATTCTAAAGATCAACCTATTCTAAAGATAGTCTATGTTGCATAGTTAAAGTAGAATTGAGGTTCAAACATTGCTTTTGAAACAGGGCTATGGCTGTCAATGTATCAAGGTATTGATGTCAACATTTCTGACAAATTTCTATATCAGGCCTGAAATGTTGACACAATATACATGTGTCGGATGGTGTCTCAAAATATTGTAACCAACATTGCTACAAAGCACCAGACACATTTAACCCTTCCCTGCTGAGCTCTGTTGTTACCAATACAGATGTGGCTGCAAGGATGAGTCCTTAGTGACATGAGGGTTAAAAACAACAATTCATACCTATCATACCTATGAACTACTGAAACACTGTGATTAGAAAACTATCAGATATTTTCTTTTACAAAGTATCAAATGCAGCATGTTTTAAACAGCATTGTGAAGTGGCTTGACAAAATTAAAACCACAAACCACAGAATAGTTCTATTACAACTACTTTCACAAATCAATATATAGAATATTTACAACTCTTATAAAGAAATATGTGTCACAATTGCACCAACAACAAGAACACAAAAATATGTACAATGTACTCAAAAAGAGAAAAAAATACAGATCTTAATTTCTAAACTTTACCAGAAATGGGTGTGCTTTCATTTCTCTGTCATGTAACTCTAGATACCCTGTGACAAATCTGCTCTACTTTCTGAAACTGTCATGTCAAATAAAGAACAACTTCTCCAGAGTATGATACCATACTGGCATTTTTAAACAACACTACCATCCGTACCCAATACCTTAAGACCTGCTTTATATTCATTCTGACCACCACAATAATTTTAAACAGTTTCAAAGCATCTAGAGTTGTTTTACGTGTCAATAACAAAAGGTTGTGAATACCATCTTAACTTTGTGGTATAGGATCTTAATCTCTTTATTATTACCAATTTTAAGAAACTGTCATAATCTCATTATTTTGTAAGCCTATAAAGGCATAAATACTCCTACACACCAAAACTTTTGTCTGTTGTAAAAACCTTTAAAAGTCCACTTACAAATGTAGCTAGAAGTCCACTTAGCTAACAGCTATTAGTGTACCACTGAACAAATTTACCTAGTACAATCTAACCTGGTCTACATAACCTGACTCAAGGGACTGAGGAAAAATGGTTGGTGAGAGAAATAAGAGGATTTTAACTGGTAAAAATGGGCCAGGATTTTCCACCCTTTCTCACACTGACATTGCAGTTTGGCTACCAGCTTTCTTTAAGTTATGGGTTTTGGCAACAGGGTGAAGTTAAATGTGACTTATAACTTGCAGTGTTTAGCTGTGCCAGGTTTGGCTGTACATGTATCACCCATTTATCAAGATGATTTTGCAAATGAAAAATCATGCATTGCAGATGACAGATCGCTTTCGTACAGCTCATAACGGAAGCCAATTTCCAATCAAGCAAAATTACGGAGCTGCACAATTATCCTTCCATTGTCTACTTTGTGCAATTTTGATCCATCAGCTGATTTAGCCCTGCATTCGACCACCTTTAACCTTTCCGTTAGGCCACACCAATTTAATCTCTTGGTTCACGGATTTTTTCATAAAAAATATGGAGCGAGAGGGCAAAATAAAAATAAAAATTTTAAAATGGTTGGGGTAAAGGTAAGGGCTAATCCAAAACATAAAGAATAAAAAAGTTTTCAGCTTGAAAAAAGTACGAAAACACTATTACTGTACAGTAACAGCACCTGTACCCACACTTTAAGGAGCCTATAATATAAAGGCCAATTTGCTACACCAGAAAGTTAGTGAATGGTTTCATTAATGGTGAAAATTTGCTGAGTGGTAATTTTCATTTTTATTTTTTTTTCCAAAAAATAGGAGCGAGCGAATCCGTGAACCAAGAAATTAAATTGGTGTGGTCTTACATGTTGTTGCCAAAACCGTACACCAGAGCTCAGTAGCAGGCAGCAGTGTAATTGGCGGCTTTTTGGCCATCAGTCAACCCGCAGTTCCTCATTTGAGTCCTAACCATTCCAATCAGGAAATTGTCTCCTAATGTACAGATGCATTCCTTGGAATTTCAACTGCGCAGACTGCGAGGAAAATGACTTCTTTCTATTCTATTTGCTTCTGCATCTATCATTTTCAAGGCCATCATGCCTAGGCAATTTTCCCCTGGGTACAATTTACAAAGAACAAGCCCCTGCAACATATCATAAAAAGCCTATCTTGCTTTTATACAATTAGTTTGACAGTTACTGTACGTTTTAAAGTTGAGGCAATATAATGATGTTGGCACCATAGCGGCTGCCAACTGAAGCAAAAACTATTGCATTGTCCTTCCTTCGTGTACATTTTTTATCAGCCAGTTTCTAAGGGCTTTCGTATATTCGATTCAAAGTATATTCAATTTAATAAATGCTACTGGTATCATTCCGCTAAGTTTTGCTACAGTAGTATCCAATCTGCTAGGTTTTTCCTGTATTTTTCAACCATCAACCTAAACACTTCCTTGAATCATTGTGCAGTCATATCTAGTGTTACCAGTACCAGGAAAGTTAATGTGATTTCTTCAATCTCCTAACTTTTAACGAGGAGGAAATGCACTTGCAATTGTCCTTCACAGTTCATAGAAATCCTCTCGGCAGAAACAATAATCACCTGGGAACTCCCCTCACAGCACACTGCTACCACCTAATTGCTCCAGATGACGTTCTGAGGTAATGATTTGTGCTCCTCAACTACCGACATGTGTTCAAGTCCCACATCTAATTGCAGCTCATTCCTGGTGATCTGCTCTGTTTGACGCAGGCAGCTATCAGGTCTTGTCAGGCTTTGTTCTGGTTGAGAGAAAAAGCTTAAATTGGAGAATTATGATGGATAATTTGCCAAAAGAGTTTGCCAAGAGGGTCTAATTTTTGCCTACAGGGGCTACATTTTCCCAGTTGTCTAATGTGTCCAAATCCCAAATCAGGCTTTGTTCTGGTTAAGAGAAAAAGTTGAAATTGGACGACAATGAAGGATTGACAGTGATGAAAAGAAAGACACCGGACGGTTGTCTGAAACGTCTGACCGTTTCCAAAATCATATCTATTTGCTTGACTTACTGCTTTTTTGGCGTATCTTATCATTAATACCTGGATGTCTAACTTTCATGGACATATGATGGATACTTTGCAAGAATAGTTTGGCAAGTGATGGGGTCTAATTGTTGCCTACAGGAGCTACATTTTCCCAGTTCTCTAAAGTGTCCAAATTCCACTTCTACTAGTTGAAAGTCATTATGACAGTTTGATTTATATTGTCTGAACATAGACATGATCAAGATTTAGCAGACTGCTTTCTGGCTGAGAGAAAGCGTTGAAATTAGAAAACTATGATGGGTAATTTGCAAGTAGAGTTAGCCAAGCGATAGGGTCCAATTGTCAACAGGAGCTACATTTTCGCATTTCTGAAATGTGTCCAAATCCCACTTCTACTATTTGAAAGTCATTATGACAGTGTGATTCATATGGTTGGAACATAGACATGATCAAGATTTAGCAGACAGCTTTCTGGTTGAGAGAAAAAGTTGAAATTGGAAAACTATGATGGATAATTAACGAGTTAGCCAAGCATTAGGGTCTAATTTTTGCCTGCAGGGGCTGCATTTTCCCAGTTGTCTAATGTATCCAAATCTCAATTCTACTAGTTGAAAGTCATTATGACAGTGTGATTCATATGATCAAGATTTAGCAGACTGCTTTCTGGTTGAAAGAAAGAGTTGAATTTGGAACTCTATGATGGATAATTTGCAAAAAGAGCTAGCCTAGTGATATGGTCTATAATTTTTGCCTACAGGCGCTGCATTTTCCCAGTTGTCTAAAGTGTTCAAATCCCACTTCTACTAGTTGAAAGTCATTATGACAGACTGAGTGTGATTCATATGGTTGGAACATATTAGACATGATCAAGATTTAGCAGACTGCTTTCTGGCTGAAAGAAAGAGTTGAAATTGGAAAACTATGATGGATAATTTGCAAGAATAGTTAGCCAAGGGTCTAATTATTGTTAACAGGGGCTGCATTTTCCTAGTTGTCTGATGTGTCCAAATGTCAATTCTACTAGTTGAAAGTCAACATGACATTGTGATTCATATGATCAATATGATATTTTCTGGCTGAAAGAAAGAGTTGACATCGAAAAAAACATGATGGATACTTTGCAAGAAGTTTGCCAAGTGAAAGGGTCTAATTTTTGCCTACAGGGGCTGCATTTTCCCAGTTGTCTAATGTGTCCAAATCCCACTTCTACTAGTTGAAAGTCATTATGACAGTGTGATTCATATGCCATTTGGTTGGAACATAGACATTATCAAGATTTAGCAGACTGCTTTCTGGTTGAGAGAAAAATTTGAAATTGGAAAACTATGATGGATAATTTGCGAGTTAGCCAAGCATTAGGGTCTAATTTTTGCCTGCAGGGGCTGCATTTTCCCAGTTGTCTAATGTATCCAAATCTCAATTCTACTAGTTGAAAGTCATTATGACAGTGTGATTCATATGATGAAGATTTAGCAGACTGCTTTCTGGTTGAAAGAAAGAGTTGAATTTGGAACTCTATGATGGATAATTTGCAAAAAGAGCTAGCCTAGTGATAGGGTCTATAATTTTTGCCTGCAGGGGCTGCATTTTCCCAGTTGTCTTAAGTGTTCAAATCCCACTTCTACTAGTTGAAAGTCACTATGACAGTGTGATTCAAATGGTTGGAACATAGGCATGATCAAGATTTAGCAGGCAGCTTTCTGGTTGAGAGAAAAAGTTGAAATTGGACTACTGTGATGGATAATTTGCAAGAGATAGCCAAGCAATAGGGTCCAATTGTCAACAGGAGCTGCTTTTTTGCATTTCTGAAATGTATCCAAATCACACTTCTACTAGTTGAAAGTCATTATGACAGTGTGATTCATATTGTTTGAACAAAGAAATGATCAAGATTTAGCAGACTGCTTTCTGGTTGAGAGAAAGAGTTGAAATTGGAAAACTGATGGATAATTTGCCAAAGGAGTTAGCTGCAAGATAAGGTGTGATTGTTGCCTAGGGGGGGCTTGTATTTGAAAGGCTGGCAGCCAACGTTAGATCTCAGATGTTTATACTGGTGTATAGTGTGATTATGTTGACATTTGCTTCCTATATTTAGTCTTGATTCAATGATGAGAATTATATTGGTTCCACTCTTTCAAATTACCCTCATTTTAATTTGGAAATCTAATTCTACACTTTTCCAGTTCTAACTTGTGTACAAATCCCACCTCTACTAGTTGTAAGTCATTGTGATTTGGTGGGATTCCCATACACAAATCAGGCTGCAGTAGACTCAGCTTACTGGCTGAACAAAATTGCTGCAATTGTAAAACCATAAAGTATCCAAGTATGGATAATTTGCCAAAGGAGTTAGAAATGTGATATAAGGTATGGTGTGATTTGTTGCCTACAAGGACTTGTGTTTGGAAGTGATAGCCAAAATGAAATCATAGAGATTGGTAAAGGTTTACATTTAACTATGTTGACATTTTCCTCCTATAGTCTGACACAATCCAACAATTGTCAGGATTTCAGTTATTTTTCCACTACAATCCTTTGAAACTCTTCCAGAGTTGGGACTATAACTCTTAAAATCCACTTTCTTCCACCTCTATATATTTTAAATTTGTAAGGATATACCCAAAGTGTTATTTCTACTACAAATCCAGTGCTAACATTGAACATTTGTCATGTAATCTAAACCAATCATCCATACTTTTCTTATGAGTTGTTTTCTAAAGTGAGTGACTGTGCATTATTATGACCAAGGACATTATATGAACAATTCATATAAAGTCCTTGTTATGAGTCCTGTCCTTTAAAAAAAGATTGCCCTACCTACATTGTATATTATCCATGAATCAAAGGCAGATTTGATTTTCTGTTAATCAACCTCTGTAACTCAACCAAAATCATGTTCTGTTCCCTTCACACTTTCATGAGGATACTTTCTGTTTATGTTGTTACCTCCATGAAAAATGGAGGTACTGATTCTGGATCTGGCGTGTCTGCCTGCGTTTCTGCCATTTCAACTTTCTGGATATTTGTGGTCAGTATGACTTGAGAATGGCTGGATGGATTGTGATGGTAGTATGTGTAAAGGTAAGGTCTTAGGAAGACGAATGTCATAGTTGGGCCTCCAGATAGCAACCCTTGACCCTTGTTCTATCTTGACTTGGTGCATGTAACCAGTACTAGAACTCGTATATACCATTGCCTTGTCTCTTGTTCTTGATCATCGCCCTCTGTAACTTCTTGGTCATGCAAAGCCACATTCTGCCCCTTTTACGCTTCTTCAATTGTACGTTTAGTACATTAGGTTCTTGTTTTACGTACACCAGCTGTCTATCTCCTTCCCTTGCCGTGCCCGTGTTCCCTTGAGGAGTTCTTGTTCATGGTTCTCTGTAGCTTGACGAGGTTCTCCTGGGTGGTCGATGCTGTCGGGTCCAGCTCGATCGACCGCTTGTAGCAGCGCTCAGCTTCCGGGTACTTGCCCCACCTGTGGTACAACACACCTGAAAAAAAAAACAGACGCCAAGATTATAAAACAATTTTAAACTTTATAAACAATAGAAGTTTATTTGCAAGTTCTTGCCCGAGGGCTAATTGCAAGTACATGGTATAAACTTAGTGACAATGGATGGTCATGAACAATATTCTACTCTAATACTAGTGTTGGCTATTTCTAAACAGGTTGGGTTTGACTTCTTTTTTGGAAGCAGAGGGACACGAAAAGCCCCACCTTTTCTAAATTTGTGGGTTCTGCGATTTCAAGAGAAAAGTGGCTTTCTGTTCGTCTGTCAATGTGGGGAAGTTGGGATAAGTCTTTGTGGGAACTGTACAGAAAGATAAAGTGCAACATTAGCTTTTGATCAGTCCTCTCATCCTTTTTAAGTTGTAATGACCCAAATTGTATGGTTATATATGAAGTTTAAAATTGTTTTATATTGTTGACAACCGTCACAGCAAACTTTCATTCAAGATGCCAAGATATCAACTTTTTGTACAACTAAAAACGTAAAGATAAATTTTAAGGTTGGTAGTCTTTTGATAGCCTTTTGGGGCTGTAGGGTGCAGTGGGTTGTTATCCACTTACGTCGATGTAGGTTAGACATCCAGGTAATAAGATACACCAAAAAGTAGTTACTCAAGCAACTGGATATGGTTTTGGAAACGGTCAGACGTTTCAGATAGAATTCACTATCCTTTGTCAGTGACACTGAAGTGATCTGGAGGAAACAGATCTTTTATACTCTAACTATGAATGAAGACAATTTCGTCTGACCGTTTCCAAAACCATATCCAGTTGCTTGAGTAACTACTTTTTGGTGCAGTCATCCACTTTAGCTGAGCAGAGAAGTGCTCAGCTAAAGGCACTGAAATGTAGATCCGGAACACATCCCTCTCCTTCCACTGCCTTTTAACTCCCAACAGAAGTCAGGCACTACCTATTTCTACACCTGGGTGGAAGTGAGGAAAGATGTGTAAACTGCCTTTCCCAAGGGCAAATATCTAGCCAGAAAGTGAACCCGCGACCTCTCAATCTGGTATGAGCTAGTGTATAGCCACTTGCCCATTTGATGCTATAATTCAGTGCAATCAAGTGCACAGAGCTAAAAGTACTGTTTTAAGTCCCCTACACACAATATTTTGCAGGCTGCCAGAATTGTCACAATTTGGTAAAATGACTTGTGATAATTATAACCCATGATCACACTAGCCTAAGAGTGTAAATCAAATTGTGCCAAGCCATCACTCACTGTCGCAAAAACTTCTCCCTGCAAGACATCATAACACACTCTTGCACATCAATGCTGGGACTGTGAACATGCAAACATCTAACAGCCTTGAATATCAGTAAGGCACTAGTGGGGAACAGTTTGGAACCATAGCTCTGTTATTTACTTGGCTAAAGTACTGTTTATAGCCTCCTACTATACCTACACTATTTTGCAGGCTGCCAGAATTGTCACAATTTGGTAAAATGACTTGTGGTAATTATAACCCAGGCTTATACTAGGTATAGATCAAATTTGTACCGAGCCCTCATTCACTTTCACAAAAACTTTTCCTTGCGAGACATCATAACACGCTCTTGCGCATCAAAGCTGGGACTGTGAACATAGACATCTAACAGCCTTCAACATCAGCATTAGGCACTAGTGCACCATGGGGAACAGTTTGGAACCGTTGCTCTCTTATCTACTTTGCAGGTGGAAACCTGTGGGCAATTTCTCACGCTCATAGGATGGCAAAGCACATGCAGTTGGTACTGTTACCATAGCAATTGTACTTTTGCTGGCCATTTCTTTTCTACTGTGTTGTGAGCAAAAAAAGATTGCACAAACAACCCAGTACAAAATTAAATGGCCAGCAAAAGGGTGTTGTGAGACAATAAAGGCCCAGATCTAGAGAGCCTGCTATGGAGGCTACAAAAATGTCTTCAAGTCTGAAATCTAACAGCATGGAACATCAGCAAGGCACTAGTGGGGAACAGTTTGGAACCCTGGCTCTGTTATCTACTCTGCAGGTGGGAACCTGTGCACCCACGATAAAGCTCACAGCTTCAATCTAACGCCTTTTCTCACTCACACTCGTTGTATGGGAGGGCACAGTAGGAACTGTTACCATTAGCAATTGTAGTCATCGTATTGTAAGAAATTTTCCAATTTTGAATCACAAAAAAGCATATAATGTCCTTGCAAAAAGTCAGTGGATTGTCAGATAACTGGTTTATCTATTTAAACACAATCTAAAATACAAGGTAGAAGTCCGAAAACTAAATTGCCTTGTACAACAATACAAGAAGGCGCTTAAGAGTCTAATGCAATCTCCTGCAATAAGTGCTTTAATCTGATGATGGTGTTATGATAGCCAAAAAAGGCCCAGAAAGCCTGCTATGGAGGTTACAAAAATGTCTTCAAGTCTGAAATCTAACAGCCTTGAACATCAGTAAGGCACTAGTGGGGAACAGTTTGGAACCGCAGGTCTGTTATCTACTCGGCAGGTGGGAACCTGTGGGTCCATGATAAAGCGCACGGCGTCAGTCTGACGCCTTTTCTCACTCACACTCGTAGGATGGGAGAGCACAGTTGGTAGTACTGTTACCATAGCAATTGTAGCCATTGTATTGTAAGAAATTTTTAATTCTATTTTGAATCAACAAAAAGTCAGTGGATTGTCTTGGAAATATGACCAACAAAAATTTTAGTCTTTTTTACCTCATAAAACTATACTGAATGGCAATTTCTTTTGTACTGGTTTGTGGGCCAAAAAAAGATGGCACAAACAACCCAGTCCAACATGAAATGGCCAGCAAAAGGCCAGAGAGCCTGCTATATATGGAGGCTACAAAAATGTCTTCAAGTCTAAAATCTAACAGCCTTGAACATCAGTAAGGCACTAGTGGGGAACAGTTTGGAACCGTAGCTCTCTTATCTACTCTGCAGGTGGGAACCTGGGCACCCACGATAAAGCGCACAGCGTCAGTCTGACGCCTTTTCTCACACTCGCAGCTTTGTGAAACAGATGTTACCATAACCACGGGCAATT
This sequence comes from Branchiostoma floridae x Branchiostoma belcheri, assembly GCA_019207045.1. NCBI lineage: Eukaryota > Metazoa > Chordata > Leptocardii > Amphioxiformes > Branchiostomatidae > Branchiostoma > Branchiostoma floridae x Branchiostoma belcheri. Next base: position 4,461,594 of record CM033035.1, on the reverse strand, counting down.
ACGTCTCCAGTGGAGAACACTAAGTACGTGCTGTACAGTTACAGAAACTTTAAGGTGCTCTTTACGCTTCAGATGATCTTATATCAGGGCTTGAAATGCGTTTTTCTTGTGTCTACCAGGCCTTCCTGACAAGGGAAAAAGTTGAAATCGGCTACAAAATAGGGATAATTACATGTAGCAGGTGGACCTAGCTTGCCTTGATAAACAATTTAATTGTTGACCAGAGATATATGCAATAGAGGTGCTCTTAATGATTCAAATGATTTTATTTCAGGGCTCAAAACACATTTTTCCTAGTGGAAAAAGGTGTGGAAAATAGCTACAAAATGGGGATGGTAATCTGAGTGATACAAAAGTTGGATGAGGCACACCGAGCTTGCCTTGGAGACAATACTTGACTGGAGGAAGCAAATAGTTACTTTATGGTTGGGTAACTTTGATGGCAAATCATTTTACTTACTTGGCCAATTTCTACTCTTCCAGCTAGCTCTGCATTCAGACGTCTAACATTTTTCTGCATCCTTGCAGGTATCACTCAAATCACCTTTATCAGACAAGTTTTTCATCAATATAGAATACAACACATCTAGGGCTGGGTACCGGTACAGCGTACCGGTACAAAACCGGTTTTTCTTATTGGACCGGTCCAGAAAAACCGGACCTGAAAAAATTAGGTGGACCGGATGTTGGACCGATTAGAAAATTAACAGATTATTTTATCAGGCATTCACACGTTTTGGCGCTTGCAGGTGGAAGAAAACAACAAGAGTGAAGTAGAGTAGAGTTTACAGTAATTTCTACCAAGTTTTACAATCGTACAGGTGCAGTTAGCGTTGTAGGATTTTAAAACTCCAGTGTACGTCTAATACTCCACCAAACAGATTTCTTTGTAGTGAAATGGACCATTGGTATGAGTCATACTGAATCAGGTCCAGGTTCAGGTCCGGACCTGGACCTGATCCTTTGGACCTGAACCGGACCTGGACCTGGATTTTCTGTACCGGTACCCAGCCCTAAACACATCAGAAATGCCTGTACGCTGCTCCAACTTTATCAGTACATGTACATGAACATCCAAAGCAGGCTATATTTTGAGCCCTGTTTTTAATAAGCTTCACAGCAGTGACATGATGTGAAGTAGAAACTATGCAGACTTTCTTTCCTAAATGTCAGACCAGCCTCGGGAGGGACTTAATCACAGCGTGTGAGGCACTGGGCCATGTGCAGATGGTAATTATAATTATACTAGTCCCTGAAAATTACACGTTCTGGCACGACCGAAGACTTGCTTTATTAAAGGTTGGCAAAGGTTTCCGTGAGCTTAGCTGTACTCAAAGTACCAACTTTGCGGGATGATTTGAACTTGTACACGTTGACAGTTATTTCCGGGGGTAAAAACGTAGATGTACAATGTAGCTGAGTCAAAATAGCAGGCATTAATGTTGTATCTAAAAGTGCAGAATCAAAATAAGGCACAGGTGTCCTATAATCTCTTACTTAGTGGAATATGACAAAAATACATGTATGAACTGCAAGATAATTTGAGATATTTTTGAAAGAGCAACTGTTGAATTTCATATTGTATGAAGTTATGCTTTCCGAATTTTTGGCTCACATGGTTCACTGTTGAGTTCAAAGTAGTGAAGTTTTTTTAGCAATTTCACTTTAAAAACACCACAACCAAAACCACTTAACCTACATTTTGTATAACAGAACCTTTTCTCGAAAACAGCAATGTAAAATAATGAATGAAAGTTTATTGCAAGTTCTTGCCCGAGGTTATTGCAAGTGACAAAAATGACAGAGAAACAATGGTAAACAGTATGCAGTTACTGTAGTAAAGCGACTAATTCTAATGATAAATTCAAATAAACAAACCAAAGCAAAAAATTTACTAATAGCTATTGGGTTTGACTTCTTGTTTTGGAAATATAATATTATTGTAGAATAGAGTAGAATACTGTAAATGCATTTAAGTTCGCGGGGATTTAATTTCGCGGTAGCCGGTAAATGGACTTTTCGCGGTGGTTTTTATTTCGCGGTAGCACCATGCACTGTAGTCTCTTACTGTTATAGAAAAATGTGCGCAGTGGTTTTAAATTCGTGGTGAAGCGGCCGCCGCGAAAACCGCGAAAATTAATCCACCGCGAACATTTCTGCATTTACAGTAATACCTAGAATAATACGTACCCAGATTGCCGTGGTAGTTTGCAGCATTGGGGCTCCTGTCTATGGCCCTCCAGTACAGCTTCTCTGCCTCCTGTACAGACAATATACAGGTATATAGTCACAAGCTGTCATAATTTTGGAGTTACTACTGTAACACCATTTTCACCTATCATAATGTAGTCTTCAAAGCAAGGTAGGGTAATTTCCCCTAGCAGTTTCCTTTAAAACTGCATACATGTGCCGTACATGCACCAGGACATTAAATTTTCAAACATCAGTCAGTAACATCATGGCCATCATATTCTGTACATCTGTACACGATGTGTTTAGTATATCACCCCCAAGGAGTGAAGTATTTTGTGGATATTTTGGTGTGTCTGGGTGTGATTTTGGCCTATGTGTATGTCATCTCTGAGTGCCTTGCTAGAGTAAGAAGTACAGATTTATGCTAGAGTAAAGTTTCAAAGTGTCACCTGATACTTGCTAGCCTTGCCCAAGACGTTGGCCAGGGTAAACTGTATAGAAGGGTCGTTGGGCAGCACTTTCACTGCCTCCTTCCCAACCACCTCCGCCTTACTCAAGTCTCCTGGAAGACAAAACAAACAATCCATTTTACTTTCACAACCTCCTTCCCAACTACTTCTGCTTTACTCAGATCTCCTGGAAGACAAAGAAACATCCTGCTATGAGCAGAGAGAAACATGGAGCCTGCTATGGCGGCTACAAACATATCTTCAACTTCAAGTCTAGCTATGTCGATGCAAAGCATTTTAAACCAGGTTTAGCAACAAAAAAAGTAGGTGGCATCACACCAAGATTGTCCAGTACAAGGATCATAAAAATAGAATCATTCTCTCACCGAGGTTGTCCAGTAGAACTATCATTAAAAAAAAAGAAAGTTGGTCTCTCACCGAGGTTGTCGAGTAGAACTATCATAAAAAAGTGGTCTCTCACCAAAGCTGTCCAATAGAACAATCATTAAAAACAGGTGGTCTCTCACCAATGTTGTCCAGTAGAACTATAAAAAAAAGAACAGTGGTCTCTCACCGAGGTTGTCCAGCAGAACGATCATGTTGGTCCAGGCCAGCGTGTGCTGGGGTTTGAGAAGGGTGGCATTTCTCCAGGCGTTCAGGGCATCACCGTGCTGCTTCAGTTCTAGATACTGTAGATAATATCAAGTTGAAAGTGGGAACAAGTCATAGTTTTACAACAACTAGGAATCAGGATTTGAAATTTTTGCAAACATTTATCTGTTAAAGGCAACAATACATAATCTTACAGAAGCTTTCTGATTCTGCATCTACGTGATTGTATATAGCTGGTATCACGTTTGGCCTGAATTCAAATCTAAAGGTTAAAATGAAAAATGCGGCCCTTAAGTTCGACAAACTGGCTTTGCATTTATATGTTGCAATTGTCTTTGAAGCAATACTGTACAAAATGTACAGTCAACTAACAACTTCATGTGTAACTAATAGTATGCAATTTTCCATTCTCTCAGCTGTACACAATATCATATAATTTTTAATCTATATTTTGAATCTGAACAAGTCTTTTTAATATAAAGACCAGCATCTCACCAGATTGCCCAGGTTGTAGTAACAGTCAGGATATTTCCTCCGGTGTGTAATGGCTGTCCAGTAGCTGTGTTCTGCTGACTGGGGTTTCTTCAGCTGGGCCTGCACGATGCCTAAGTTCATCCAAGCAGCTGCAAACTCTGGTCTAGAGAAAACAACACAACACAAAACTGTTAAAAAAACAACTTCTGTGTTTAAGTGCTGTCCAGTAACTGTGCTCTGCTGACTGTGGCTTCTTCAGTTGAGCCTGTACGATGCCCAAGTTCATCCACGCTGCCGCAAACTCTGGTCTGCAGAAAACAATACAGTACATAAAACACAAAACTGTTAAAAGAATCCGCAAAAAAGAGTAGCTGTCACCTTAGTGTAATTCTGAGCAAACCATCAACTAAAAGACAACTCCTGTTTTTAATGGCAGTCCAGTGCTTTCCTCTGCTGTCTGTGGTTTCCTTTTTCCCAAGTTCATATTATACAGGTTGCAGCAAACTCTGGTCTGTGGAAAACAATACAATCATTGTCAAAACTGTGAAACAACAACTCCTTCGTTCGATGGCTGTCCAGTAGCTGTGCTCGGCTGACTGTGGCTTCTTCAGCTGGGCCTGTACGATGCCCAAGTTCATCCAGGCTGCCGCAAACTCTGGTCTGTAGAAAATAATACAACACAAAACTGTTAAAAGACAACTCCTGTGTTTAATGGCTGTCCAGTAGCTGTGCTCTGCTGACTGTGGCTTCTTCAGTTGTGCCTGTACAATGCCTAAGTTCATCTTAGGCTGCCGCAAACTCTGGTCTAGAGAAAACAATAAACCACAAAACTGTTAAAAGACTCCTGTGTTAGATGGTTGTCCAGTAGCTCTACTTTGCTCTTCAGTTGAGTTTGTACGATTCCAAAGTTTTGGCATTTCAGAACAAACCCTGCATACGAGAACTGCTTATAGATGTACATGACTTTGTACGTAAGAAAATGGCTCATCTTGAAAGACTCTGGAAGGACATTTAGATAAGAAAATAATTCTATATGAGGTTAATGTGTGACATGTCTTGATAGTCTTTGTCAGTCTCCAAAAAAGACATCACCATTCTCTTTGTACATTTTAGCCATCCCAAACTGGACATTTGTTCCAAGCACCAAGAAAATAACAAAAATAACAGACATAAAAGACATAAAGATACATGTATTTCCTACTGAATAGTTTCTACTTTAGTGTTATGTGTTTCTTGCCAAATGATGAAGACATCTCCATTCTCTTTGCATGTACATTTGGGCCATTTGGAAATGAACATTCGCTCCAAGCAGTTCCCAAGAAGATAACAAAAATAATTGTCATAAAAGAGATACATGTAAAGATACTTCCCTAATGTAGTAATAAATAGTTTCTACCCGAGTATTATGAGTTTCTTGCCTATATCAGTCTGAAGATGACACCATTCTCTGTGTACATTTTGGTCATTTGGAAATGGACATTTTTCATCCTGACACATTTTGCACCCACCATAACATTAGTCTCCTACCCATTTGCCTTCTTAACTGCACATCGAAATGGCAGTAAAGTTTATCATACTGACACAAGTACAGTACAGGTTAGACAGGGGGATGGTCTCAAGGTAGTTACGATGATGTGATGTTGTAAACTTAAGGTAAACCCCACGTTTTCAATGAAGAAAATGTGAAATGTACACTTTTACCAATAACAAAAGTAGCTATTTGTTGATGTGCTGACTGTACACTGATGCAGTCAGTGAACTTCAACTCAGAATAGGACTGTCTTAAAATTAAAGAAGAAAAAAAGAAAAATAAACACAAGGTCCACTGCAAACTCTTGTCATGGTTATACATTTTGCCCTCAACATAACCTCCTAGTCTATTAACGTACCCATCACCTGGACCATTTTAACAGCACATCAGGATAGCAGTAAGGATTATCACACTGACACAAGTACAGCACAGGATAGACAGGGGTAGGGTTGGAAGGTAGTTAGCATGATGTCATGTTGTAAGGGTAAACCCCATGTTTTCATATTGTACAACATTTACGGAAAAGATAACAAAGAAGTGATTTGCTGACTTGCTGACTGCACACTAATTCAATAGGTGAACTCAGAATATGAGGACTGTCTTAAAATGAAAGAGGAAAAACCACAACTGATACAAAAGAAAACAAAGTCCACTGCAAACATTTGTCATGGTTATACAGTACATTTTGCCCCCACCAACATAACCTTCTACCCATTACCTTCTTAACTGCACATCACGATGGCAGTAAAGCCTTATCAGACTGACACAAGTACAGCACAGGTTAGACAGGGGATGGTCTCAAGACTAGTAAAGGATGACGTGATGTTTTAAGGGTAAACCCCATGTTTTCAATGAAGAAATGCACATTGACCAATAACAAAAGTAGTGCCTTGTTGACTTACTGACTGTACACTAAGTAATACAGTCAGTGCACTCAGAAGACAAGGACTGTTAAAATGAAAGAAAAAAAATACTCAACTGATACAAATGAAAACAAAGTCCACTGCAAACATTTGTAATGGTTATACATTTTGCCCCCAGCATAAACTCCGACCCATTACCTTCTTAACAGCATATCACGATAGCAGTAAGACTTATCAGACTGACACAATGCAGTACAGGTTTAGAAAGGGGATGGTCTCAAGGTTCAGTAGTAAGGGTGATGGCATTGTGATGTTGTAAGGGTAAACCCCATGTTTTCAGTGAAGAAATGTACATTACATTTACCCTTAACAAAAGTAGTGCTTTGTTGACCTGCTGACTGTACACTAATGCAGTCAGTGACCGCAGAATATGAGAACTCTTGAAATGAAAGAAAAAGAAACTCAACTGATACAAATGAAAACAAAGTCCACTGCAATATTTGTTATGGTTATACGTTTTGCCCCCACCATAACCTCCTACCCATTACCTTCTTAACTGCATATCAGGACTGCAGTATGGCTTATCAGACTGACACAATGCAGTACAGGTAAGGCAGGAGATGGGATGGAAGGTAGTTAGAATGATGTTATGTTGCTGAGGGTAAATCTAAATGTGAAATAAAATCCAAGGTTTCAAATGTACAGACGTGCATTTACTGATAACAAAAATAGTGATTTGTAGGCTGACTGTCATGTGAAATTGTCATGGTGCCCCAACGACCCACTAGAAGGTCAAGGGATAGGTGAGGTGAGGTGAGGCTGACTGTAGAATAATGCAGTCAGTGAACTCAGAATCTGTAGGAGCCAAAACATGGACGTGCAAATGTAGGAAGATTGTAAAAGCCTTGCTGTTCAGTGGAAGATCTGCCCAAGGTTATTGAGGATAGGGATGGATGGAGGGAGAAATTCATGTTCATCCGTGCAACCAGCACAACTGGATGATGATGATGATAATGTACTCTTCACCACAAACCTGGTACATGTATATTATGCCATGAGGTGGTTAACCCGGGTTATGTGTTACAAACAAAACATTATAACAGCTCACCTGATCTGTACAGCTCTCTCTAGTAACAGTTCTGCCTCTCCCAGCTCCCCCCTGTCCTTCAGGATGTTTGCCAGGTTGTTCATGGTCTGGTCATACTCGGGGTTCAGTCTGAAGAAAAGAAATACATGTAGACTCGCATTGGGTGAAGCAAGAAACGTGTAACGCTGGTTCACCATAATCCGAGGGTGACCTATATCCGTTGTTTAGGGATTTAGGGATATGAAGTCGACGGACGGTGGTTTCAAATCGGAACAGTTTGTAAATATTGCAAATTTGGAACCACAGTCCGGAGACTTAATAACGTTACTCCTAAATGTGCTGTTTATTTAAAGACAACGGATAACGGTCACCCCGCGGATAAAGGTGAACTAGTGTTAAAATCTACAACATTTGTACCGAGTTCATGTTTATCACAACAGTTGAGACTGATATTTGTATCATGATTATTACAGCACTATAGAGTTGTATGAACTGTAATGAGTTGGGGAGGGGGGTGACAAACTCAGTCATATTTTGGACTAGACACTTCACACTGCAGCAGTAAAACCTACTGTAGCTGCAGTGTAAAGTAGAACCAGTCAGTATTAGGGCTGGGTACCGGTACAGAAAATTCAGGTCCAGGTCCGGTTCAGGTCCAAAGGATCAGGTCCAGGTCCGGACCTGAACCTGTACCTGATGCAGTATGACTCATACCAATGGTCCATTTCACTGCAAAGAAATCTGTTTGATGGAGTATTAGACTTACACTGACGTTTTAAAATCCTACAACGCTAACTGCACCTGTACGATTGACGGTAAAACTTGGTAGAAATTACTATAAACTCTACTCTACTTCACTCTTGTTATTTTCTTCCACCTGCAAGCGTCAAAACGTGTGAATGCCTGATAAAATAATCTGTTAATTTTCTAATCGGTCCAACATCCGGTCCACCTAATTTTTTCAGGTTCGGTTTTTCTGGACCGGTCCAATAAGAAAAAAAGGTTTTGTACCGGTACGCTGTACCGATACCCAGCCCTAGTCAGTATCATCCTGATGAAGGTGACATGCAGACGGTCGCCAAAACGTTGACAGGTGATTACAAGCTGGTCCTTATGTCAGAGGTTGTCAGCAGTCACTATAGTACAAGTTTGACTTTATCTCTATGGCCAGGTATTCCTAATGTATAAGCAGTCACTACTACAACTTTGACTGTACAATGATCATGTCATTAATTTGTATCAAAGGCCAGGTGGCCCTTATGCAGTCAGGTGGCCACTAACAGGTTTTAAATACAATTGTGACATCAATGGCCAGGTGGCCCTTATGCAGAGGCAGTCACAAGTTTGACTGCAGCTGTACATGTGTATATCAATGACCATTTGGTCCTTCTTGTATAGGCAGTCACTAGTACAAGTTTGACTGTAATGACAACTAACACAGTACTGTTCATCAATACCCACCTGAGTGCATGTCTGTAAGCAGCTATGGCGACATCTGTGCGACCCTGGTCTCCTCTGATCTTCCCAATATTGTAATGGACCTGGGACAGAAATGACAACAAAAGCTAGGAGTTAGGACATTCTGACTCTAGCATAATCTATGTATTAAATAAGTAAATACTGTATATAATATATACTACAAGTATATACATTTGTATAGGGCCTAACTCTAAAAACAAGATTTTGACACTGAGAAGACCCCACAAATTAGACTTAAAGTATTGTAATTAAATGGATATTTTGATAAGCATAGACACAAATAGATGACATCTTCTTTTGTCTCACCTTAGCATTTAGTGGACAGACTCTGAGACCTGATGTAAAGAGAGCCTCCTCAGTCCCCCACTCCGCACTTCTCTGTGGACAGCAAAGCAACATGATTAACTGTCTGTACTATGATACTAAAGTAATACTTCACTTCAAATGGCCTAAGCCTTGAAGAAACTTAAGTGATGTAGCTATACATGTAGCTAAAGTGTCATGACAAAATATTTGTCCTTGATACTAAGTGTCTCCTAAATACATTTTACACGTCACCCAAACAAAAACAAATTGAAAGATAAAAGTTGATAAAACATTTAACGTTAAAGTTCAAGTGCTGCAACATATCAAACAGGTTTGATTCATCCAAACATTAAGTGATGCAGCTAAAGCGTCATGATAAAATTTTGTCCTTGACACTAAGTGTCACCTAATGCATTTTACACAGTCACGGTAAAGTTAAAAGTTGACAAAACACTTAAAGTGTTGCCAGCCAACATACGTGTATCAACCACTATGAGTGACTTATCCAAACACTGAAAGAAACGTGTCAAGATTAAGTTTGTAAGTACTCAGCCGTCAACGGTAATACCACTTTGAGTGTCGCCTAAGAAACAAACACTGAGTCCCATTTATAAAGATGTTTTACACCATGACCTTAGGGAGAAAGTGCACTTTATTTATTGAGAATAGAGACTGAGTCTAAACCCAGAATTACTACATATTACTCATTGCAATATGGATATAGAAGATAAAACATTAATCTTACCACTGTACATCTGATGATATTAAGGAAAACTACCAGCACCAGGAAAGCCTGAATGACCTGGAAACAAGAGAACACAAAAAGTGATGAAAATTGATATAATCTTAGTACATTTTGATATACACATGTCTGAGTTCAAATTGGCTGAGAACTTTAAAGTTTAAATTTGAGAGCAATTACTGTGATAATAAAGAATATATAAATCATAAATGTTACAGTTAAACTGTTATAGTCCAACTGTTATATCTTTGTCATAGACATCCACTCCTTTGGCAAGTCAAGTTAATGAATTCTTGTGTAGGAAATTACAGTTCAACTTTGCTTTAGAATGATTTCTACAAACGTAGATGAACTTTCAAGCTACCGAGATTTAAGTACTGCATATCTCAAGTTATAGTCGTGCTATACATGCATGTAGTACTACATATACTGGGATGAATATACCACACTTGGCATTTTTATCATTCAGAAGCTGTTTTACATGTACTACATAAATCCAGATGGACAGATACATTTAAACATACGTCGGGTAGAACTTACGCTCAAGTACTGAGTTTTCATTTTAGTGATTCAGAAACTGTCCAAAGTAATGAACTGGACCACAAAACAGAACAGATTGCTTGCCAGTTTGTGTATATGCTGTTAGTAATAAATTGGCTTCACTCTGCTGTGATGAATGAGGGATAACAGCGCTGTACACCAAATGACGTCAGCAAAAATCCATTCCTGTTTGGCTAAAGCGCCAAGGAAGCAGAGCTTTACATAATGGTTTGATGGAGAGGTTTCGTAACTTAAAGTAAGATAAGAGAGTGTCTCAAGTTTGACTTGTGTGTGGCTCAAAAAACAGGAAGCAAGAAGATGTATCTGTCTTTGACAGTCTTTTTAAAGTAGCGCTCTTGAGGTACCAAAAGGAATGAATTCATGAAAGTTGATATAACACATCTGTAAGTTAGTTTTAGGCAAGGATTAGTGAGCAAGATAAATGTAAGACCACGTATGGTTCACGTATGGTTCAAGTTTGACTTTGTGTGTGGCTCAAAAACAGGAAGCAAGAAAATGCTAAAACTATCTTCAACTGTCTTTTTAAGGTGGCGCGCTTAGGATACCTGAAGGAATAAATTTATGACAGTTGATGTTACATCTGTTAGTTTTAGGCTAAAGGTTGATCGATGAGAGAGGGAAGCAGAACTTTAGATAATGGTTTGATGTAGAGGAGTCGTAAGTAAGATAAAAGCATGCCTCAAGTTTTACTTTTGTGTGCCTCAAAACAGAAAGCAAGGAAATGCTAAAATGCTTCAAATGTCTTTTTAAGGCGGCACAACTTAGGGTACCCGAAGGAATAGATCTATGACAGTTGATGTTACATCTGTTAGCTTTAGGCTAAAGGCTGATCAATGAGAGAAGAAAGTAGAGCTTTAGATAACGGTATGATGGAGTCAGAGGATTTTGTAACCAGTAAGAAAAGGGGGTTCCTGGCAAGTCTGACTTCTGTGTGCCTCAAAAACAGAAAGCAAGAAAATGCTAAAACTCTTCAAATGTCTTTTTAAGGCGGCACAACTTAGGTTACCCGAAGGAGTGGATTCATCACAGTAAATGATACATCTGTTAGTTTTTAGCTTAAGGATGATCCACGAGAAAAGGAAGCAGAGCTTTAGATAACGGTTTAATTAATGGACAGGATTTGTAACCAGTAAGAAATGGAAGTGCGTCGAGTCTGACTTTTGTGTGCCTCAAAAACAGAACGCAAGAAAATGCTAAAACTGTCTTCTACTCTCTTTTTAAGGTGGCACGCTTAGGACACCCGAAGAATGGATTTATGACAGTAAATGATACATCTGTTAGTTTTTAGCTTAAGGTTGATGGACTAGAAAAGGAAGCAGAGCTTTAGATAATGGTTTGATGTACAGGATTTGTGAGTAAGATAAAAGCATGCCTCAAGTTTGACTTTTGTGTGCCTCAAAAAAAACAGAAAGCAAGAAAATGCAAAAACTGTCTTCAACTGTCTTTTTAAGGTGGCGTGTTTAAGACACCGGAAGGAATGGATTTATGACAGTAAATAATACATCTGTTAGTTTTAGGCTGAAGGCTGATCGATGAGAAAGGGAGGTAGAGCTTTAGATAATGGTTTGATGTAGAGGATTTGTAAGAAAGATAAAAGCATGCTTCAAGTTTGACTTTTGTGTGCCTCAAAGTCAAGATAACGGTTTGATGGAGTCAGAGGATTTGTCACCAGTAAGAAATGGGAGTTCCTGGCAAGTCTGACTTTTGTGTGCCTCAAAAAAACCTTTGCAACTGTCTTTTTAAGGTGGCGCGCTTAGGGTACCCGAAGGAATAGATCTATGACAGTTGATGTTACATCTGTTAGCTTTAGGCTAAAGGCTGATCAACGAGAGAAGAAAGTAGAGCTTTAGATAACGGTATGATGGAGTCAGAGGATTTTGTAACCAGTAAGAAAAGGGGGTTCCTGCATGGCAAGTCTGACTTCTGTGTGCCTCAAAAACAGACAGCAAGAAAAAGCCAAAACTCTTCAAAATGTCTTTTTAAGGTGGCGCGCTTAGGGTACCCAAAGGAATGGATTTATGAGAGTAAACGATACATCTGTTAGTTTTTAGCTTAAAGTGGCACTCTTATGGTAGTGTCCTGTCAGAATTTATTACAGGTCACAGAAGGACAGGCCCTTGCTACAACCCTGAATCTGACACTACTAGTAAGTACCTTTTTCCAAGTGAAGTGTTGACACAAGACGTTGAGTCCAGCAACGACCATCAACACGAACCCTGCGCTGGGCAGGTACAGCACGCGCTCAGCTACCACAAATCCGACCGTGAAGAACAGGTTGCATGCTGGGAGGAAGGGCACGATCAGCACAGCTAGGCCCAAGGTAAAGACCCTGATGAAAGAAAGAAAAGTTTGCAAAGTTTTAATTAGTTTCTTCAAGTAGACATTTGGACACTTTTGACAGCTGGATTCTTGATTATTCATGGCTCACAGAAAAACAAATCTAAGGACCATCAAAAAATGGCCTGGGGGTCCTTATTATACAGAGGTGGCTACTATATACAGGTTTGTATATCACAAGCCAGGTGGTTCTTATACAGACTGAGGTGGTCCCTTGACGGATGTACAGGTTTGTATGACTTGTATACAATATATCAATGGCCAGATAGTCCTCACATGTAGAGGTGGTCACTATAGTAGTAGTACAGGTTTTACATGTACTAGGTTTTCCAAAACCTAATATACGGTGGTTCTACAAGAATGAATTTTCAACATAATGTTCAAGATTGTATAACACAATTAAATACTGTACATTAAATTTCATTCATGTACCCTGTGTGTGTACCTACACTATAATAGCTAAAGTGTAAAATACAGCAAAGATAATGAAATCTATTCTAACTCCACTCTATATACATGTATGTACACTTCCAAGTAAGAGAAGCATTAAAAGTGTAGATGAAGCTTTCACAGATAACCATCACTTTGAGAGGGTTTACTTGGCAGGAAAGGTTCAGAGATCAAAGAGTTAGTGTTACACTACAGGGCTGTTAACTCACATCCGTGGGGAGCACTTAACTGGACGTTACTGATTAGGCTTCGGAGCGATACTGACTCGGATTACCTACTGACGCACGCAGTGAAATTGGAGAAGGCAGGACAGTTGGGAGTTATGAATGTATGAACTTGAATGGTATACTTGTCAAGCAATAGGAAGTATTTGAAACATTTTGTATCTGTTCAAGGTTACGTTTTGGGTGCCGTTTAGCCATTTGTTTGTGGGTTTGTGATACACGATGACAGCCCGCAATCTTTAGAATGACAACACCATTATGGTATGTAAGATGAAGTTAAAGAAATGTTAGAATGTGTAAAATTAACGTAGATTTTGTAAAATCATGAAGAAGTCTTTGAAACAGTGTTTGTTAGTTGACTTGAGGAAGAAGATGTAATAACAAATCTTTATAACATTTGGTATGCAGCTAGGTGTTGGCAAATTAAAGGGCAATTTCAATAATGGGGACCCCTAGCATATTTCTATGGCATTGCAACAGAACTTCCAGTTTTTGTATCTCCTGTTCTCGACATGCCATGGTCTTCACTTTTTGGTAGCAATTAGCTCTTGTTTGCAATAACCCTTAAGTTCTTTATGATGTTTATAATATATGACATTGCTATTTATTGCCAAAAAGCAGTTACTCAAGCCACTGGATATGATTTTGGAATTCAGTTGCTTGAGTAACTGCTTTTTGGCGTATCTTCTTACCTGGATGTCTAACCTTCATTGACGCATGTTTATATATACAGCAAAAATGAATGAACTTCAGATCTGTGCTTGACAGTTGTACACGGAGCAATTATAAATGGCACCAAAGACAAAGCAATCAATGCAATAACACATGTTCTAGTTCTATTCCTAAGTCTGTAAAAGAAATGGCTCATTTTCTAAAGCCTGATACATGTAGTACATAACCCTAATCAAAAGTTCCTTCAGAGATAACTAGAAATAGACTTATCGATTTCCTATTTCTGGCAAGTCGTTACAAGTAACTATGCTGGCAGCCAATTTGAGCTAATGCTGCAATATTTCTTCACCTTTATCTGTGCCTGCTCTGGAAGTAGAATTAATTCCTTGCAGCATGGCTTTTCCTTTATTTGGCAACCAATTTGATGCAATCATCCAATATATTTCCCTACCTATACATTACATAACATGTACATGTACATCACGATCTATCTACAAACAGATAATTCATATAGCAAAACTTAGAGCGAGTAGGTCATACATTCCGGGTTTAAATGTTTTCAGTATTGAAAACTATTGCCTCATTTTTCAATTCCGCCAATTATCTTCACCAAAATTCTCTCTGGAGTTGGCTAGAATTAATAGATTTATCAATTTCCTTATTCTGGCAAAGCAGTTACAAGTTCGAGATTATTCTTCAATGTAAACCACATGTTGTGATGAAATTTCAATAAATGACTATAGATGCTTTCGAATGTATTACAATCATTTTTGGTATTGAAAACTATTACCTCATTTTTCATATCCCGCTAATTGTCTTCACTAAAATTCTCTGAAGAGTCGGCTAGAATTAGACTTATCAATTTTTCAATTCTGGCATTGCAGTTTCAAGTTCTAGAAGCCAACCTAAGCCACATGTTGTGCTGAAATTTCAATAAATGACAATGCTTTCATATGTATTATAACCATTTTTGGTACTGAAAACTATTGCCTCATTTTTCAAACCCTCTGGTATAATCTTGAAGAGTCAGCTAGAATGAGAATGTATCGATTTTCCATTTCCAGAAAAGTACTTAGATTCTTGTAACCCATCTGAACTACATATTGCTGCAATTTCAATAGATGCTCATATTCTAGGCTTTGTTTTCCGATTACATGAATAGGACATCCTCTTTGGTATTAAAAAGTAATGTCATTTTTTTTCAACCCACCAATCGTCATTGCCAAAGTTTCTAGAGGTTGGCATTTAATAGATTCATCAATTGTCCATTTCTGGCTTGCGTGGTCTTTTGCCTGGCAGCCAATTTGGCACTAATGCTGCAATCTTTCTTCACATATCTAGAAATGGACTGTAGCCAAAAAAGTTTCTGCACAAACAAGAGTAAAAAGATAGTAAAGGAATAGAAAAGGTTGTTGACTAGGCCGATACAAGAAATTTTTGTACATAAGCATTTGTATGTATGTATGTGATTGACAACACAATAAGCTATGGATGGGTTATCATGAAATTTGTCATATCAAAGAAATGAAAAGATCTTGAGCAGTGTTCCTAGGTTCTTGCAGGAGAACTTCCAATTTTTTGTTGGTTTTTGTTTTAAATAATTGACAGTAATTTCTGTTTTGAGTTCTAGACAAGCTATGGTCCTGATTTTGGTGGTGGCTGATAGCTCTTGTGCTCAGGAAGAAGTGGCTTAAGTTTCTGTTCTCTAGCAGCTTTTAAATTATTTTGTTTCCTCAGCACTTGGAATTACAGTCAACCCTGCCCAAGACGACCACCCGGGGGACCGGAAAATAACGGTCGATTTGGACAGGTGGTCGCTGAGAAGAGTATCGACTCAAAACATGCCCGATGCAAAGTATAAATGGTTTCCATTGTGTAGTGGCAAATAGCAAGCACACTGCATGCACACAAAAAAGCGAGGTCGATTGTAAATCTAACCCCAAGCTTTTACCGAGCATTTATACGATACAGTGTTTTAAAGCTCAATATTTGTACACTAACGTTTTTAACAGTAAGGGAACTTTGATGCGTCGTTCTTGATCGCCGTATCTGAAAGAACTACGGTGTACCTTTCGAATTCGATGCCCGGTACGTCCCGACAGCGGGTGAATGTACAGTACAGTTGGACAAAAGCACTCACACAGATCTTTATTAAAAGGGTATGAGCTACACAGATCTTTCTTAAAAGCATGAGGCTATATACGTTTCAGCATTCGTTCACTTTATAATGATATAGATTTTTTTTTTAAAACTTCTGTTACAACTAAATTCGGATTTTCTTACAGCGAAATTTCCTGCCATATTACAGTAGACCGCCCCATTGACCCACCCATTGACCGCCGCCATCCTTATTCTAAACATAACTTCATAATGGCAGTCAAAATCCGATGCAAACTGGCCGATTTCAGCACAAAATCGCGCTAGTTGCAAAATCGCGCTAGTTATCATCAAAAATCGATGAAAACCTCAATTTTGAAAATGATGCGGTCGTTATGGGTCCCAATTTGGGCCGGTCGCAGTCGCGTTGGCCAGGTGGTCGTTGAGAAAAGGTCGCTTAATGCTTACGTCAATGGGGAAAAAAATCGGGACCGAGAAAAAACGGTCGAAATGGCCAGGTGGTCGCTGAGAAGAGGTGGTCGCTCGGGCAGGTTTGACTGTACATGTAAACGCTAGTTCACCTTTATCTGCAGGGTAACCTATGTCCATTCTTTTTAAAAACACTGTATTTTGGGATATCAAGTAGAAGGGTGGGCTTTTCAAACTGCAATTATAGTTTGAAAACTTCACCGTCCAGCGATTTGATATCCCTAGATACCCTTTGAATCATTATAACGGATATAGGTTACCCCACGGATAAAGGTGAACTGATGCTACATGTACCATATGTATGCAACACTAGGCGAACCCTTTTATTTTATTTAGCTGTCCAAAATGGAACCCATTACTAGTGCCGTTAGTTCCTGGGACTGATTTGCCTTGTTATTTGGCCACCAATCAAAAGTAATCCTGTTATAGTTCTTCATTTGTCCCGAAGACTAGAAACAGCTTTTAAAACTAAAAGCATGCGTCATAGCAGTTCTGGCCCTTACTTTGTTTGGCACCAAACTAACTTAATTCACCAATATTTCTTTCATCCTCTTTCTGACCATTCTTATTTGGTTATATGGGTGACATTCACCTGTGCATCAATATTCTGCCCTTTCAAAAAAACAAGGCAGCTGCAAATTCAGCAAATATTTTTCGCGGTAATTTTATATTCATAGTTTTCGCATTGCCAATTCACCAGTATTAAAGAGACTACAGTGCATGGTGCTACCACGAACTTTAAACCACTACAAACACTCCACTTTCCCGCTACCACGAAATTAAATCCCTGTGGAATTAGATACATTTACAGATCCATAGAATGTCAAGTTCCAAGGTCAAAGATTGAAGAAGATGTGAAAGAACAAAAAATGAAGAATCCACTGTCCATTCCCTGTGTACTTGTACAATCTTTCTGATTTTTGGCCAACCTCTTGGTTCAGAGGCAAGGCTGGTAAGGACTGAACTACAAAGTCACGCTGAATTCAGTATACTCACCGTTTCGTGTTATCGGCCAAGCCGACGACACAGTATGTTAGCAATCCCAGAAGGCCGAGCCAGAGGGCGACAGGAGCGAGAACTCTGGGGTCTCCCACGCTGTGCAGCAGGGGCACGCAGCCCATGGACCAATCAAAACACAGCCACCAAGGAAAGAACAGCAGCCAGGCGTTGATGGCGTAAATATAGTTGTGGGTGAGGACCTGGAGAAACATGGAACAAAATTGATTCATACATTCGAAGGGCCACTATGAACAACTACATTGTAGTTTTCTTATATTAGTTATAATGGAAAATTCAAATTCTTCAGCACAAATATCTCTGAGACAAATTGCATTGTAATTTGTTCACATAAAAGAAGAAGTACAAGTGAAGTAATGAGGAACTTTATTGCTTGACAATTGTACAGGATACAACGTACATTTGTATGGAAACAATACTGAACTGCATACAGAAATTCTGATACAGAACAACAAAATATTATCAATACCATTGTAAGAGTTACAGCACAGTCATGTATGAGTGATCTGGTCTCGTGTCTGAAATACTAGTACTGTACCTAGTGCGTATATGGATATATGAGTTGGACATGTAGCAGTACATCCAAGATAGGGAAAAAAACTTAGTTGTAATATCCTGGAACAGCACTTCTCTCTCTTTACTGTAATTAGGACAGAAGTTCATGACAAATAACTCACCCTCGTTGTGAGATCTTTAGAGAAAGCTGCCGGGTTGTCCACAGGCTGGAAGGCAGGAGGCGTTGACCCCATCACCCACCAGCGAGCCGTCATGATCGCAGCGCCTGTTGCCACGAGAAACAGCTGCCGTAGCAACAAGGACCGCACCCACACAGGCAAACCCTGCAATGTTGAGAGGGGGTTGTGTTACAATTCTACTTGTACATGTATGTTAACAAAATTGTAAAATTTCTATTAAGTAAGTAAAATCATGACTTGAGTTTTTATGTCAAACTTTGTGTGCACAAAAGTAATAAAACTTTTTTCAAGTTATAACAATGTCCTTTTTAAGTTGTACTGTCAATTTTTTCGTATATTTTGATACAATATTATTTAATATAACAATTATGTATGAGTTTATTTGTGGAAAGTCAATCATACAAGCAAAATTAAAATAGCCAAAGGCTAAAATATTATGAAAACCTTTAATTTCCTTCTCCATTATCAACATTTTTACCTTATCAAAACCTTATAATTACTAGTCCTTAGATTAGAAGTTATTGCAACAACATTCATTATAAGAAAAAAGGAAATACACGGTGCTATATCAATTTCTCTTGTTATCTGTTACATGTGCCTAATTAGCAGACGTGTAATTACATCAATCACGAAAATATAATTACATCAATCAATATCGGTAATTAGCTAATTACTGAGTACACTGGACAGTGACATTTCATCTATTCTACTTGTACATGCATCATTTACCTGATAACAGTTTATACCATCACAGAGACAGCAGATTAAATGATTACGTATCATACAGACAATCAGATACTGAAAGATTTCCGGGATTTTACTGACGCTACTTTGTCTTCATTAAGATAACGATGTCTGAGTCTGACGTCGTTGCCTTAATCATTATGATGTAATCTGTTACCGTTGGGAGAATTTCCTGGATCTTAGTTGTACGTTATACCTGGTGATTATAGTTAGTACGGTAATACTTTATAAGGTTACTGGAGGATATGCCAAAAAGCAGTTACTCAAGCAACTGGATATGGTTTTGGAAACGGTCAGACGTTTCGGATAGAATCCACTATCCTTCATCAGTGACACTGTTCTATTCACCTTGACCTGTACTTAGCTTGTTAGAGAGCATAAATGTAAAACAATTCATCATGCACTGGGTAGATGAAGAGGACAGACAAGTCATTGAAACATCGGCAGAAGAATAAAATAAGGTTGTATACTGAAAAAATTTATGTTCAACTGTTTGCCTACAGCTTTCCCCATAGGAAGCATCCATGACTGAAAGTTGGAGCATCCCTTCCCATCTAGACACATCCAAGCATCCCCCAGATAGCTACAAATACTGTACATCTAGGACTTTCTGCTTTTTGCAGGGTTTTATTTGCCAATCCTAGGCCCATAGTATTACCAAGCAATGACAGTTTTCCCCATAGGAAACATCCATGACTGAAAACTGGAGCATCCATCCCCATCTAGAGACATCCAAGCATCCTCCAGGTAGCTACAAGTACTGTACATCTGGAATTTTCTGTTTCTTGCAGGGTTTTTTTGCCAATCCTAGGCCCATATTATTACCTTGAAATCGAAACAATGACAGTCACTGTTTTTCCAATAGTAACATCCATCAATGAAAACTGGAGCATCCATTCACATCCAGAGACATCCAAGCATCCCTGATCCCGAGGTAGCTGCAAGTACTGTACATTTGGAATTTTCTGTTTCTTGAAATTTTTTACCAATCCTTCTAAAGTTCTAGGCCCATACTAGTAGCACTGAATACTGTTTGACTGTTTTCCCATTAGTAACATCCATCAATGAAAACTGGAGCATCCATTCCCATCTAGAGACATCCATTGAAGCCTCCCCCAGGTATCTACAAGAACTGTACATCATCCTAACTACCCCAGGACCACATTACCCTGTCTAGACCGAACAGCTCTGTGTCACCCTGACGGAGTTTTACGACCGTTGTTATGTGCAGTGAGGCATATAATGTGCCACGGGCCCAACTCATGATGGGGGCATAACATGTACGGATGAAATATGTCCAGTTTGAAATGGCCAAAATATACGCAAGGAATGGTCATTTCCTCCTCAGGGATTCGCGAGAAACACATAATACCAGGGTGGGAACTATCATTTCATACCTTAATGTCTTTTGGGTGAAGATTTTTCCTAGTTTTTTTTTTTCTAATGATTAACTGTTGGAACAAATGTCCAGTTTAGAATGGCTGAAATGTACACAAGGAATGGTCATTTCCTCCTAAGGGATTCGCAAGAAACACATAATACCAGGGTAGGAACTATCATTTCTTGTCCAAATGTCTTATGGGTGAAGAATTTTCTTGGCTGTTTTCCTATAACCAACTTCGTGGAACAAATGTCCAGTTTGGTTGGCCGAAATGTACACAGGTCATTTCCTCTTCAGGGATCGCAAAAAACACATAATACCAGGGTAGAAGTATCATTTCATATCTTAAATGACTTGTGAAGAATTTCCCTAGCTGTTTTCCTATAATCAACTGCATGGAACAAATGTGTAGTTTGGGATGGCCAAAATTTACACAGGGAATGGTGATTACTCCTTTGGGGATTCGCAAGAAACACATAATAACAGGGTAGAAACTATCATTTCATATCTTAACGTCTTTTCCATGGGTGAAGAATTTTCTTCGCTGTTTCCTTATAATTAACTGCTTGGAACAAATGTGTAGTTTGGGATGGCCGAAATGTACACAGGGAATGGTGATGTCTTCTTCAGGGACTATCAAGACGCACATTAAGCTGAGGTGTGAGCTATTTTCTTACCTTAATGTCCTTTCTGCCCCTTTAAGATGGGGAATTCTCAAACTTCTAAGTGAAGTTAAGCTGGGCAAAGCAATTTATCTTTTTTTTCTATTTTTCAGAACAACTTTCATAACATTTTTCTCTTCTTTCCAGTGCTTGCTACTCCTATCAAATTAGCTGTTTGTAATATATAAAAAAATTATACATTTTTCTTAATGATGGTGGAATTCTGACCTACAATAAAATATAAGTACTATGGACTTGTTTTGTGTAATATTACATTTTCATAAACAGTATATTCAACATATGGCTACAATCAAAGTCTTTACAACAAACCAGTTCTTCACTTGAAAAGCAACATGCAATGTTGGTGAAACATGAAGCTATACAGCAGTGCCACCTACCTGTTTTTTGACAAACTGCAGCAATTTCTCAGCGGCCAGGAGTTTGGAGAGGAAGACTTTGGGATCGAGTTGGCACAGGACGAGGATGTCGTAAGCAGAACAGACACCCTACGATAACAAAGAGAAGTCAGGAAATGAGAA
Source organism: Branchiostoma floridae x Branchiostoma belcheri (assembly GCA_019207045.1). NCBI lineage: Eukaryota > Metazoa > Chordata > Leptocardii > Amphioxiformes > Branchiostomatidae > Branchiostoma > Branchiostoma floridae x Branchiostoma belcheri. Next base: position 4,439,990 of record CM033035.1, on the reverse strand, counting down.
ATGTTATCCGGGAAGGTCTGGGAAATGAAAATGTCCAAGTCCATAGCTCAGTTTAAATGACCCTGTCAGCAGTATTTCAAACACTAATGCTAAACTCAATCTATTTGGTGCAGTTCATGTACTTTCAGGCAATCTGTGTGATTTTTGTGTATAAACATTCATTATGAGAAATGAACGTTTTTTTATCAGGCTTTCTATCTTGTCAGGTTTTCTTTTGTCAGGTCTGCACTTGACTGGCTGACAAAAAGAAAACCGACAAAATGTCTTCGTCCATAGCTCAGTTTAAATGACCCTGTCAGCAACATTTCAGACGCAAATGCTAAATTCAATCTATATGATGTATTTCATGTACTTTCAGGCAATCTGTGTGGTTTTAGTGTATGAACAATCATTACAAGAAATGGACATTTTATCTGGCTTTCTATCTTGTCAGGGTTTTTTTTGTCAGGTCTGCATTTGACTGGCTGACAAAAAGAAAACCCAACAAAATAGAAAGCCCATAAAATTGCCAAGTTGGATCCTAACCTCTGCTTGGAGAGTATAGAGGATGTAATATACACATTGATTACAATCTTTGATGATGTCTTACAGTACTTTTAGTGTGTTACAAGACTCAAATGTTAAGAAAATACCACACCCTTGCGATTTAGCCCTGGCTCCTGTAAGCTTCTCACAATTCAGCCCCTGGCTGCAAAGAGAAAGTAGTCGTCCCACCCAATAACAAAAAAAAAACAATAACGCGGCTACTCTACATCAATGGCCATGGAGGTGGTCCTTATGTGGAGGCGGACACATGTACAGGTTTGACTGTGGCTTCAATACATAGAAAATACAAAATGTGTTTGACTCACGATGGCAGTGATTCCTTGCTCCTTACACAGCACAGAGGCGGCACACAGGACCACACTGGCTGCCAGCCAGCGGACTGAGAACGACTCCGGGCAGCACTGGGGGTCCTGGGTACCTGGCAGGGAAAATATGGAGATATGTCAAAATCAAATTTAGCAAAAAGGTGGAAGACAATTAAAAAATTATTTAAAAAAAAAAAAAGAAGAAAAAGTGATCTTGACACTGGACTGAGGACTGAGAATGACTCCGGACAGCACTGGTGTCCTGGGTACCTGGCAGGGAAAACATGCATAAGTGTCAAAATCAAATCTAGTTAAAAAGGAATCTCCAAGCAGATCCTTCAGTAGCATAAGATGGTATCAAAAGCTGCCAGAGGAGTGAAGCCGGCCTAGGAGTGTGTTTGGCTGATGACTCCATTTAGCCAGCTGTACTCTTTAACCAGCTTGACCGTCGTCCGCCACCATCTTCCTGGCGCAAAAGATCTGGTAAATCTGCCTCTAGATTAGCAAAAAAAGAAATACCAGTTTAGCTCAATAAATTCCATGTACAATTGAGCTAATCTTTCACTGGCCGTGATAGAGAAGACATGTTTCATCATGCCAAGGAATACCCCTAGCTCTTTTGGACATCAACGCAATGAACAGTGGATCACGACTTGACCCTATCTCTAAGCACACTTGTCAGGTGAGTGACACAGCCAGTATCAAACAGCTTCTAGTTCCAGAGGCTGGGCCGCCAACCACTTAGTTGTTGACCGTTGGGTTACATGGCATCCAGATAGTGTTGCATTTCTGGCCATGGATTTGTGTCCTTATGGTGATCAGCCTTAACCATAACTAAACCCTGCAACTAAGAGGCACATCAGAATACCATATGAATATATATATATATTCTTATGCTTTGATTTAGATAGACAATAGACAATTCATATCTGTACAGGGCTTGTCACTACAATTGTAAAATAACTTTCTTATGAATAAAAAAATAAAATAAAATAACTAAGCCCCGCCCCTTTTATTCAACACACCAGGTCACCGTAAAACCAGTAATAGGAAGGAAGGGGGAAGTCCTTGGTGCTGAATGACTTTCATGTGTGCTGAAAGGACTCAAAATCAATAGCTGAGGTCCCTCAGGTCTTGGGGCCATACTTTGGTGGGTTAAAGCAGTTTATAATGGAATATGCTACATTTGTATATGGAAAAATGAAAAATGTAAAGGAAGTCCCATAGCTACAGGCTGCAGGGCCAGTGGGTTTTTAGTTACTTTGCCTAGGGCAGGGTATTGGAAGACGGAACCCATCCCTCTCCTTCCACCACCTTTTACCTGAGCTCAACCAAAAATTCAGGTATCCATTTTTGAGAGGAAAGTCCGATGTACACGTAAAACCACATCAGTGGCACATGTATGCCAGGGAATTTTAAACCAGGACCTCTGGGGTTTTGGCCAAACGCCCTACCTGATTTGTTTGTTTGTTTGTTTGTTTGTTTATTTTCATACACCTGGGTAGCCTATTCAGTGCTAGTACACTGGTTTTCAATAGGGCCCAGTATTCACATATACATACAAGGAAATAAAAACAACTTACAGAGAGAGAAGTAGACATATACGTCGGAACATATAAATATAACTGAAACATGAAAGACATAGATAAATCAAAATCAAAATCATAATCCGATCCATGGTCAACAGTTTGGGAGGTCAGAGGTCACTACTCAGTACTGAAACTATGTTAGGTCTTTCAAAGCTGACTTAAATGAATTTAGGCTTTGAACTTGCTTAATGTAGGCTGGAAGTGAATTAAAGTGTTTTGAACAATGTCACTCGTGAAACATGGAGAAGTGTCAAAATCTGATCTATATCAGGGCTTCAGGTCACATATGATAGGCTTATGGCAGTAAATTGGGGGCACTGTTCAGACAGTTATAGATGGCTTGTGTAAATTTTGGCTGCCCCATGACAGAGAAATAGATACAGCTCTGTCATACTCACTAAAGCCTCACTGAAATCCTATGACCAAAAAATTGTACTGTACAATGAAAAACTTATCTTTCCAGTGACAAGATGGGTAGTATATTGTATGTACAAGTTAAAGGAAAATTCTTGTTTGTTTTTTCAACTCCGGACATGCTGTAAAAGAGAATTTATATATACCCCTTTGGATAGAATTGTTTAGACCTGCGATCGCCAAAATTGCAGCTTTTTTCAAAAGCAGTACCGTTGTTCTAATATGTATGATAAACAGTGGACCATCCCTTATCATCCCTTCAACATTCGAGTGCATTTCAGTATATAGCGTGCAATTGCAAGTAACGATCAGGTGAGGTTGTACCAGGTCTGCCCAAAATTTGCTTTTGGGACGGACAAAAAATTCACCCAATCTACCCCCAAAATCTGAACATAAAATTGTGTTTTTATAAGCTTAAAATGACAGATTTTACTAGGAAAATCAACAACATTGGTTCCAGAACATTGAGATTGACGGAAAAATAATTAAAGCTGGAGACAGCCGTAGGTTGAACAGATGGGATTTGAACCCTGGACCGTCTGGTCCAACAGCAGGGTCAATAACCACTGGATTTCTCTGGGAAGGTGACACGATGGATGTCCTTGGTGCTGAATGACTTTCCTGTGTGCTGAAAGGACTCAAAATCAATGGCTGAGGTCCCTCAGGTCTTGGGGCCAGACTTTGGTGGGTTAAAGCAGTTTATAAGTTTTTAAGCAGTTTTTAACATCCCTTCAACATTTGAGTACTTTTCAGAATCATACAAGTAATCAGGTGAGGTTAATCCAGGTCTGTCTCCAGGACACATCCTTCCGTCCTGGGAAGAAAATGTGCTTCTTGGGACAGACACAAATTTCACCTAATCCGTCCCCAAAATCTGAACTTCAGTACATAAAAATAAAAATTGATGAAAATTGTGTTTTTAAAGCTTAAAATGACAGATTTTACTAGGTAAATCAACAATATTGGTTCCCAAACAATGAGTGGGACGGAAAAATAATTAAAGCTAGAGATAGCCCTGGGTTGAACAGATGGGATTTGAACCCTGGACCTTCTGGTCCAACAGCAGGGTCAATAACCACTGGATTTCTCTGGGAAGGTGACATGGGAGATGTCCTTGGTGCTGAATGACTTTCCTGTGTGCTGAAAGGACTCAAAATCAATGGCTGAGGTCCCTGAGGTCTTGGGGCCATACTTTGGTGGGTTAAAGCAGTTTATAAGATCTGCCAACCCTCCAGCTATCCGCAGGAAAAGAAAAATTGGGGTGTTTGAAAATCCAATAAGGCCAGGACCCCTTGGTGCGGTTGTCTAATGCGTCTTCTTTAATGCCTTTTTCATCTTCTCCTGTGGTATCTGGTGTCACATACAGTTCTAAGGGCAGCAAAATTCCTTGCTGCTACTTGCAAGATTTTGAGGTAAAAAGGGAATTGGGGTTGCTGGCCCTTTACTCAAGTGTGTATTATCTGAATACATTGGTGAAAGCACACATTACTCAGAGTGTAATGGCCTTGCAAGTGGGTAGAATGTTTGCCTTGCAGTCAGTTATTTGGTCATGGGTTTGATCCAGAATATTATTACATCCGTGAATAGTTTCATTAAGTTAGTGGGTCACTGAATAAAGAGACTCTTTTTACACAACCATTTATTCTCTGCAACAGACCTGAGTCAGCTTACACTTAAGTTACAGATGTGCCCTGTGTGGCAGAGATTGTCATTCTCGTATAGGACTGTTTAGGCCCAGTCGACACTGTAGGGCTGATATCAATTAGGATGTTACCATGGTCAATATTGACAGAAGGAGGCCATATATACAGCAGCTTTATTCTCACTGAAATGTAGATGAGAATAAAGCAATGGTTGGGTAAAAAGAGTCCCTTTAATGGCTTTATTCTTTTTTAGATATTATTACATGCTGTCATTAATCTTTTCCTTTCTTTCTTATAATAATTCAGAGTTGGTGAGCCTTAAAGTAAAAGTACAGTCAGGTACTTTTGTGATGAGCTTGCTGTGAGGCCTCATTGACAAGAGATTGCCGATAAAAGCCAAATTGATAATTGAATATAGTGCATCCATGTTTCCCAAGAAGTTGTATACTACTACCTGTGTTGAACCCATAGATGAATTGATTGGCTAGCCAATCATAATCATAATAGTATATGCTATCATCGATGCATTTTGTGATGATAAATATTTGTTTAGTGTTAATTAGTTACTCTGCATCTGAAAGTACCAACTTCATGGTCGTTGACCTTGCTAGAAATCTGCTTCATGTCGTTCCAAGCTGAGTCCCCCCCACACACACACACACCTTACATGCCCGCAGGTTGCCATAAAAACTTTACATGTATGTCAGCACATGTTCCTAACTCCCCCTTCATCCCCTATCACCTCCCCGAACCACCGGTGGAAATTGCCTCGTGGCGGAAATAAGCCGCCCGAAAACCTGTAACGTCTTTTATCAGCCAGCAGCGCGTTTGAAGTAGGTGCGAGCGGGCCTGCCAACGGCGCGTGGCACCATTAACGGACTGCCTGCGGCTTTATTTGGCTTGCGGAGGGGAGTCAATGGATTTCTTTACGACCCGTAATAATAAGATCGTTTCTTCATGGTGGGCGCTTCACTAAGGGGTGGGATCACGCTCTGTTTCCAATTTTCTACGCATCGCACGCGTATGGATCTGTGCGCTCAATCTTTGCTACTGTGTAACAGGAGTCAGAACTTAAATCTATTTCGATGGACTGCTCCAATTTTGGGACTTGACAGGGCTCAAAATACTGGGAGTATGTGTACCCAAAATTGGTTCTGTGCACCCAAATACATTTACTTTTGTAGGTTTACGCATCTAAATATATCAAAGTATGGATCTGCGCTCAATCTTTGCTACTGTGTAACAGGAGTCAGAACTTAAATCTATTTCCATATACTGCTCCAATTTCGTGACTTCACAGGGCTCAAAATACTGGGTGCATGTGCATCCAAAATTGGTTCTGTGCACCCAAATACATGTACTTTAAAGGTTTACGCATCTAAAGATATCAAAGTATAGATCCGCCCTCAATCTTTGCTACTGTGTAACAGGAGTTAGAACTTAAATCCATTTCGATGGACTGCTCCAATTTGGGGACTTCACAGGCTCAAAATACTGGGTGAATGTGCACCCAAAATTGGTTCTGTGCACCCAAATACATTTACTTTTGTAGGTTTACGCATCTAAATATATCAAAGTATGGATCTGTGCTCAATCTTTGCTACTGTGTAACAGGAGTCAGAACTTAAATCTATTTCGATGGACAGCTCCAATTTCAGGCCTTGACAGGGCTTGAAATACTGGGTGCATATATACACTCTGGTGCACCAAAAATTGGTTCTCTGGTGCACCCAATTAATTTCTGTGGGTGCACCGGTGCACCCAAATATTTTTGTGGGTTTACATAATGTAAAGATATTAAATTATAGTAGGCTTTTTTTTCTAGACATCTATGTGTTAAATAGATAATAAAATGCCTGTCATAGTACTTGTTTAAGAATTTGAAGTTGGAATTTGGGTTCATCGAAATTTTCAATGCTCCAAACCTATGCGTGTGCATAAATACCAAAGCATTATAGATACAACAGAAAGTGTATTGTTATTGTGATTTCCCAATGATATTCCATTGACAACTTTTCAGCTTGATGTTATACTTTATTTTATGTGGTGCACCCAAAAATTTTCTGGTGCACCCAATTCTTTAGGTTGGGTGTGCACCTTATCCCAAAAATGAATTTCGAGGCCTGGCAACTGTGTAACAGGAATCAGAACTTAAATCTATTTCAATGGACTGCTGCAATTTCATGGTTTGAAAAGGCACTGTCAGTGTCAGGCAGACTCTTTCTCTAATTATATTGAAGTAAGTGTCAGTAATACAATATCATGGTGTACTGCTTTTGCTTTAGCTCCAATCAATATATCTTTTGACTTCCTTCTTGGACTGAAAAGGATATTATGTACAATCTGAGCCATTTCAAAGAACTGCTCCTTGTGACTTGAAAAGGCACTCCTTCTCCAAAGGTATTGAACTACACTTAAATGTCAAATACATTATCAATGTGGAGGTGTCTTTTTACTTTAAAAAACTTCAATCAATACGCCTTTGACATCATTCCTGGCACTCAACTATAAAGAGTACAATTTCAACCATTTTCAAAGAACTGTTCCAGTTTTGAGACTTGAAAGGCAGTCAGACTCTTTCTCCAAAGGTATTGAACTACATGTATGACTCTTTCTCCAAAGGTATTGAACTACACTTACATGTCAATTACATTATCAATGTGGAGGTGTCTTGCTTTTACTTTAAAATCAATATTCCTTTGATTTCATTCCTGGTACTCAACAGGGAAGGATACAATCTCAACACTTTCACAGAACTGCTCTAGTTTGGTGACTAATGAAAAGGCAGTCAGACTCTTTCTCTACAGGTATTGAACTACACGTATATGTCAAATACAATATCAATGTTTGGGTGTCTTGCTTTTACCTTTTAAGTTCAATCAGTACAACTTCAAGCCATACAACCATCCTTTACCTTAATTCACGACATTCTACTGGAAAGGATACAGAAAGAACCATTTCAATCGACTGCTCCGGCTTTGTGACTAGAAAGGCAGACACTTTTATATTGAACTTTTGTATGTGCCAAGAAATTATCACTGTGGAGTTGTCTTCCTTTTACTTTAACTCTTGATCTGTTCAATATCTTTTCACTCCATTCTTGGCACTCAACCAGAATCCTTCTCAAATTCTTACATCCCCAATAAAAAGGCAGGCATGCCTGGGTTTGCTTTTCCTTTGTCAAGTGTGCTTTCATGTTTGACAGTGACGTTATCGCCGACACCCTCATTATTGCCTTCATCACGACTGTGAAAATAGCTGTTTCAAGTTGGTGATGATTGTTCTAAGGCCCCACCAATTTTATATGATGTTTCTCGGATTTTTTTCAGAAAAAATTGGGTCGGTCGGTCGGTCGGTCGAAAAAATTTTTTTTAAAAACTCTTGCAAAAAGTCGGGGGTAGGAGAGATCGAGGGGCTTACTCAAGTTTCACAACAGAAATAACAACATTTCAACATTTAGGGGTCCCTGGTAGCAAAGTTCAAAGTTTGAAGAAAAACGTACCGTCAAAAATAGGCACGTACAGCTACTGGAATTTGAGGCCCAGGAGTGCTGTGAAATTTTGTCAACACGAGGTGTGGCCATCAATTTGAAAAGTTTTTGTGTTTTTTTTCAAATCGGAAAAAGTAAGGTCGGAAAATCCGAGAAACAACAAACAAAATTGGTGTGGCCTAAAGGAAAGGTAATTCCCAGTTTTCAAATCAAATTTCTTCTTTATGAGAGACTGCAGTGGACAAATCCATTTCCTTCGTTTCATTTAGTTCCAGTCTGACTTGATGACAGGACTGCAAATACTGCTCCAAGTTCGCGAGAGTTCAAAACCAAGGAAATAACACGGCGACAATTATTGAACTAATTCCCAGTTTTCATACCATTTTGGCTTCTCTACTGGGAGATCACAGTCAAGGACAATCTCTTCCTCTCACTCGCATAGTTCCTGTTCGTAACACAACCGCACAGCAACTGGTTCAAGTTGGTGAGAGAACGTACGCAATCCCCTGTTTTCATACATTATTGGCTTCTCTAATGGAAGATCACAGTGGACAATCTGTCTTCTTCGTCACTCTACTATTATAATAGCTAATTCCTGTTTGCATTGATGTAGACTTGAGCCCACCTACATAACACAACCACACAGAAACTGGTTAAAGGTGGTGAAAGGTCTTACTGAATGACACTGCCATGTGGTAATTCCCAGTTTTCATGTCATATTGGCTTCTCTAATGGAAGTTCACAGTCAAGGACAAATTTGTTCCTTTCACTCCCATATTTCCTGTTTGCATTGATGTAGATTTAAGCCCACCTACATAACACAACTGCACAGAAACTGCTTCAAGTTGGTGAGAGGTCTTACAGAATATGGTAATTCACTGTGACAGTTTTCATATATTATTGGCTTCTCTAATGGAAGATCACAGTGGATAAATCTGTCTTCTTCGTCACTCTACTATAGTTCTTGTTAGCACCTACATAACACAACGGTACAGAAACTTCTTGAAGTTGGAGAGAGGTCTTGGCAAATAGGACTGTAATTCTCAGTTTTCATAATATATTATATTATTGGGTTCTCTAATGGAAGATCATAGTGGAAGAAAAATCAGTATCCTTCAATCTCTAAGTTTCTGTTTGCATTGATGTAAACCTTTTATAACACAACTGCACAGCACAGAAACTGTTGCAAGTTGGTGAGAGGTTTTAGGAAATAACAAGGCGACAGTAATTCCCAGTTTTCGCACCATTTTGGCTTCTCTAATGGAAGATCACAGTCAAGGACAATCTCTTCCTGTCTCACTCGCAGAGTTCCTGTTTGCATTGATGTAGACTTAAGCTCACCTACATAACACAACCTCACAGGAAATGTTTCAAGTTGATAAGAATGTGTCTTACAGAATGTGGTAATTCCCAGTTTTCATACATTATTGGTTTCTCTAATGGAAGATCACAGTCAAGGATAAATCTGCTTCCTCCATTCTCTTATTATAGTTTCTGTTTGCATTGATGTAGGCCATTAGCTGACACTTTTATAACACACCCAACGGAAGCTGTTTTTTAACCTTTAGTTGGTGATAGTTCTTTGGTTTTCAAACCATGCTGTGACCACTGAGCATTTGCTGAACAACCAACAATATGCCAAGCAATTTCATAGCTAAAGAACAAATATCTTAACTTTTTGTATAGTATACATTATGCCTTTTTGCCTTTACATGTAAATCAAACTTTTGTATCCTGTTTACAGTTTCCATTATAATCCAGTGGGTCACAGAAATACGATTCTAATCTGTCTCCGATAGCACTCTACAATCTCTATGTATTGCAAAGGGGGTTTAATGGAAGCAGTTGAAGACAAAGGCTGATGCTCCTCTCATTTTCTTAATTCCTGTTTACATTGATGTTAGACCTTTAACTCACCTTCATGGCATGAGCGGACATAACACAGGAAGGCTGAGAAGAAGAAGAGAGCACACAGCAGCTCCGCCCTCCCCACTACTCCTGCAACCTGCAACAGAAAAACACCACAGTGTCATTATTTACAACAAGATTGGCAATAAAAACATTATTGCAATGGCAACGATTGTCTTTTACAGGAGGTGAACATAAGACAAACGAAACCTGAAAAATAATTGACTGGGTGTTCCTGATTATGAAATTCTTTTGTTTTCACTGTCAACAGGATATTCCTGTCATGTAGATATTGTCAGGGAGCTTGTATGACCCAAATTCTTGCCATTAAAATTCCTCCGGACTAACTTCTCACATTGCAAACATGTCTGTCGACTGGCATTCCTGTGGAAAAATGCTTGTGCAATTCCTAGAATTTTTGCAGACTGAACACAATAATATACCGTTTGGTTCGCCCCTGAGGCATTGCCAAAAAAACGAGACCTCAGCTTATCCAGAACACGAGATATAAAAACCAGAAGTTCCACTGAAGTAAATAATGAACCTGAAAAAAATTAGTGGACCAGATGTTGGACCGAATAGAAAATGAACAGATCATACCAGCAGGCCCTATTTGGGGGCTTTATAGCAGCCCAAGAAAATAACAAGAGTAAAGTAGAATAGAGTTGATAGTCATCACTTTTACCAAATTTTTACAGTCAAAGTTGGTTTGAGTTAACAGAGGCAGAAATATTCTTTGCAAGAAGATAGGCTTTTTTTTAACAGCAGAAGTCGGATACTCAATCAAACAAATTCCTTTGTAGCAAAATGGATCATTGTTTTTAGTATCAGCCATTTAAAGTTCTCAGTGAATCTCACAGACAATCAGGTCCAGGTTCAGGTCTAGACCTGATCTTCTGGACCTGAACCGTACCTGTACCTGAACTTTCTGTACCGGTACCCACCCTTAGATCAAAGGTAGGAAAGAAGACTGGATCTTCCTTTGTGAAACATCTTAGCAAGACTGAAAATGATGGATGCTGGAATCAGAACATGTCGGCTTCAATATAGGAACACATACGTTTGGATATGATTTATATGAATTGGAGTTATTCAAATGGCAGAACAGCCTACCAGGATAACACAAGAGCTTTGCAGGCTTTATGATAGCAGCAACTGGTTATAGATTAATTCTACAGAGAGGTACAGAAAGGTAGATTGTAACAACTCTGCCATTTCTTTTATTACCTTTGCCAAAAAGGTTATATTTGCGGAAGTGTTTGTGTCTGTCTGTGTGATTGTGACCAAGTTATCCAGATAATGCGGATGGATTGTCTTGATATTTGGTATGTGGGTAGGTTTTGATGAGACCTCGAAATAATTACATTTGGGGGCCTGCTAGCAGCTTTTTATGGATGCAACAGAAGTTCTGGTTTTGACTTCTGGACTAGCTATGGTCATGATTTTTGGTTGTTAGGTATCTTTTGTTGCAAATGCATCTGCAACTGTACAGAAGAAATCACTAAGACCACATCATCTCATTTGCCACATTTCTGATTATTACATGTAATATGAATTATTTCAAGTGTCAAGTTTCAGCTACAATGAAATTTCACCTCATATTTCAGGCTTACACTTTGGCATTTTGGCTTTTTTTTTTGCATCTCAAAGTTGTGACAGACAACAGTCAAGTATGTTCACTGGCACAGCCTAATAACTAAGAAAACTTGAGCGGCTCTGCTATCTTGACATCTGTACAAATATTTCATTAACTTTGGCTCAGACTCTTCAGCCAAAGGATTTACTCTGACCCTGAGTTGGCATTTTTCCACTTCACAAGACACAGACTAAACTAAATACATGTACACTGTCAGAAGAGAAAGACAACAAAAGGCTGCTTTCTAAGAATGTGGACTTTCACTTGACAAGGCGAAGGCTATCCCACACACAAAAAACTCAGCTACTAGTACATTAAAATCCTTCCAACACATTTCAATGTATAGGCGTGGTGCCCATCTCCATTTCTATAGCCCTTGGGCCACACAGCTATCTAAACACTACAGCAAGGGGCTAATAGTGAAGTTTGCAACAAGACTTTGGGCATGAACTTGCCATAAAGTAATTATTGTTATCTAATATCATGTAATTGGAGCTATCATTGTCCCAAGATACCAGACACACAGTACTAGTGAGACTTAGATAAAATAGTTGTTTGCCAAGGTTATGTTCACCAGTAAAATGAGTGCTTTGGGATTACTTTATATTTGCTGTCTTTTCACCCTTTTGTTTTGCTGAAACATGAAACGCACCAAATCTTTGCCCCAAGGTACTTAGGATACAATGAGACATACATTGTAGATCAACTGTGCATTATACATGTAGTTGCTTCAAGAGGCTACATGTATGTACAATTTGGTAAATTGAGTGCGTCTGGATTTGAATGATTCCTTTCTGCTGTCTTTTCCGCTTATATTGTTAATAAACATGAAATGTACCTAATCTTTGCCTCAAGATACTTGGGATACAATGAGCTTAGGAGTTAGATGTAGATTAACTGTGCATCAGTTGTTTGCCAAAACTGTGTTCATTGGTAAGCTGAGTGCGTCTGCAGTGAGTGATTTCTTCCTGCTGTCTTTTTCCCTTTTGATCAAATCTTTGCCTCAAGATACTTAAGACACAATGAGACTTTAATGTAGATATTCATAAGTATAGCTGTTTTGCCAAGACTGTTTGCATTGGTAATCGGAGTGCGTCTGGATCAGAATGATGTCTTTCTGCTGTCTTTTTACCTTCTGATTTGGAAAACACATCATATCTTTGCCTCAAGGTACTAGGGACACAATGAGACTTACAGCGGCGCTCCCGAAATATACGTCAGTTTGCGCGAAACGTGTTGCGAAATTTCGCAGAACTCACTCCGAAATTTCGCAGAACTCACTCCGAAATTTCGCAGAACGCAGTCCGTAATTTTGCGTAACGCACTGCGAAATTTCGCAGAACGCACTGCGAAAGTTTGCGTAACGCACTGCGAAATATCCCCCTGCGTAATCGAAACACCCATGCGAAAGCCTTCTACGTAAGAAATCTTACGCAAATTTTGGTTGTTAATGAGCAGTGATTACACAATGCAATCAACATGACAATTGATCGTCCTTATTATCACGTATTCATTGATAATTTGTAGATAATATGGGGGCTGGAAAAGCGTGGCGGGAGCGCAACTCGGAGAACGTCTGACCGCGTGGCGGTGCGGTCCCAAATCATGAACAACATCAAATAAGTAGCCGAATAGATTACAAACAGAAGGGTTAAGAAAAGTCGACGTAAAACTGTTACACGTTCTTTGATTGAGGACCGAAATGACATCGAACAACGCAAGACATTAAGGGTCAATGACCCGTAGATAGCGTACTTGCGTAAACCCAGGATAAACCGACACGAAATCGGCTCTACTCAAACGTTACATCGTCATTTCTATGTAGACGGACTGGAAAACTACGGCAGATTTCACAAGCAAACAATCTAGTCTTGTATCTGATTATCTTAAGTTCTTGAAATGTATGTTAGCAGGCCCAATTTTAGTATTCCGCGACAAAAAACAATCATTGTTGTTGTTGATGTGAAAATCGTGTTTCGCGTAATTTCTTCAAGATGGCCGTCGCAGCAGCAGCAGGAAAACAAGGTCACAAGGGGTCAGTGGACGACTCCACTTTTAAAGTAATATGGTAAAATATGGAAACGTGTATTCTGATGTATAGTATATCATATAGTGATTGTGATATAGGAACGATTAATTTTAATTAAATGGATTTCTGTCAATTAGACACTACACAAAGTTGTTCTTTGGTCAAAGAAATGAGCCTTGAAGAGAAAAGTTTTCTTTCCACGGGACCACTTCGGCATAATGGTACATGCAGACAAGCCAAGCCTTGCGAAAAAAGGATTTTGCAAGGCTCCTTGTTTTATTGTTGTGACGATTTGATTCTTAGAAATGACTATGAACTTGTAATCAGCAGTAATTGAAGGCCTAATCTTTGTCGACAGCTAGAGGCATTCAGACAGCGAAGTTGCTGGTGACTCGCGTTGTGAGTCACCCAAGCCGATTTAGGAAGGAAATTTTTGATGGCGGCGCTGACGCTGGCTTCGTGTTCAGACAATTCTCACTGTATAAAAGATAAGATAACCACGCAAATGTCTGTCAGTTTTGACTCAGACATACGATGGCGAAGACAACGAAATGCTAGAGACGCAATGATGTTGCTGAAGAAAGTTTAGGTCAGCCGGCGTTCCGAGACCTACAAGTCGACGGTTCCAACCCAACTGTTGCATGTTGTAATAATTCTTGCAATAGTTTTGAACTCATTCTAAGCCCATTCGCTGTTGTGAGTTATGGAACGTTAAGCATTATGAATGTTCCAACGCAATGTACTAGTAATTATTCTTGACTTGGATGTTAGCGCATAAATGACAGCTAATGTCATAACAGACATAACGTTACGCAATTTTACCAGAAAAAAAAGGGAAAGGAATGGCGTTAAAGTTAGCTAGTGTTGAATAATCGTTAATGTGACATTTTTTCCTCTTGAAAGTGGAAATATAAGACATGCAGGATTTGCGTGAATTGGTTATATATTGTATACATGTGTAAAACCATATAATGCCCGTCCATAATTCCTAGATAAAGCTATACTCCTTCGTAGTAGGCATTGATATCTACTTTTCTAGAGGATTAGGATTCAGGTTTTCATCCGCCGACTTGATTTGGAATGACGTTGCTGGTCGTCCAGGGTGCAGGGGCCAACAAAACCTACCGGTTGCTGACGAGCTCCTGTGTCGGAACATCGATGTCAGCCTCTCCTGGTCGTCGGACGATGGACACATGGCGCAACCTTGCTGCAGGGAATTCATCCAACCTTGCAGCGATCCTAGATTTAGACACCTTTTTCTTCGCAAGTCTGAATATATTCAATATAACGTTACATTATGTATAATGTAAAACGATATCAAAGTTATATCTGCTCGGTCATAACCTGTATTTCTAGCTAGAATGATGCTCAATGTAACGTTATTGGTTGATATCAAGTTGATATCATATTCATAGCTACTTTTCTTGACGATATCTAGGATTCAGGTTTTCATCGTCTGGCTTCACTTGAAATGACGCTGCTGGTCGGCGGGGGTGCAGAGCCAGAGGGGTCCAACAAGACCTACCTGTTCCTAACGGAACTCTTTGGAGGAACATCGCTGACGGCCGCTCCTGGTCGCCGGACAGTCGAACGAAGGAAACAATACAGGGCATTCATTCAACATTATATTATGTGTTTTAATTTGTTAACTGTATTTTGTCTGCGTATCTGTTCAAACGTGTTAGTGTCATATAGTTTAACTAATATTACATGTACTTCTATGTAGTAAAGCATCGATAGATAATGATTTTGTAAGCCAGCGTAATGGGATTCGGGTTTCTTGCTTGGCGCACTGCTGATCATCGGGGTGCAACTTAGCCAAGGAGACCTACCTGTTCCTTACGGAGTTCTGTTTCTTACGGCATCGCAGACGGCAGCCCCTGGTCATCGGACAGTCGAACGAAAGAAACAATACAGGTCATACATTAAACATTATGTGTTTAGGGTATACATTCACCTTATGTGTTTTCAATGTATTTATTAACCGTGTTTTGTCTGCGTATCTGTTCAAAGTTCTGTTAGCGTAACTAGCGTTACGTGTACATTTGTACTTCTACTATGTATTGGTAGTTGTTTTTATAAGATGGGATTTGGGTTTCCATCCGTTGGTTTCCTTGGTATATTGCTGATCATCGGGGGTGCAGCTTGGCCAAGAAGACCTACCTGTTACGGAGCTCTTGGGTCGGAACATCACTGTCGGTCGCTCCTGGTCGGACAATCGACGCAACCTTACTGCAAGGAACACATTCAACCTCGCAACGATCCTAGCTTCTGACGTCTTGGTTTGACAACTGATACAGATATAAGGCAATAACTATCATAAGCTCTTGGTTTTAAAATGTTGAAATAATAATAAAGAGTTCGTCCATATATTTGAGAAATTGTGTATTTCCAATTCATGCTGCAAGACTGTTGAGCGGGGATTGTATGAATGAGTACAAAAGCAAAAAAAATATACCGCTTGAAAAATAAGGACGCTGTTAGCAGCGGTGACGATCTAGCCCTAATTTAAACGAGTCGTTTACCAATTAGACACTATCGGACTAGGTGCGTCTCAGAATTATTGGTGGTGAGATTTAAAACCAGACCAGTCTAATGCAATGCTGATAATATAAACATCAACAAATGTATACTACATCATCAGTGTTCTCACCAGGCCTTTTCAGCATAGCGGGCCGATACGCTGTGGGCTGGAAAAATGACGCTGTAAAAAGCCCGCTACGCTGTATTTTCACCCAGCGTAGCGGCAAAAAAATGGGGGAAAACTGAAAAAATACCGTAGTAAAAATGCGAAAGCACGTGCCAAGCACGCGCCTCCGCTGTTTCAGCTCGAAGGGAGGTGTTTTATAGCACCCCGCGTACCGCTATCTCGCAGCCCCCACCCAGGACCGCCCCTTGCGCGGCGTGCGTTCTGTACTGTAAACAGAGAACCGGCACAAAACTTGTAAAAAGTTTCGGTTCAAGTCCGGTTAAAATCGGAACGGCAAGAAACGCTTCTTGGACTTGCACAAAAATAGCACTTGTATACATTCCCTTTTATGTTGCAGTATACTTGTAAATCATCTAAAACCTTCCAAAGATCGAGAAATTTGCGTTGAGAAATGACGAAAACATCGTGCGTGCATGCAGGCAGCTAGCGGTAATGGCGGCGAAAACATCGTAAAATCTCGCAAAAAATTCTCGCGAGATCTGATGCGTCTCTGTGACGTCAGGGAAAGCTAGCGATCTCATTGGTTTAGGATAAACAACAGCAACGACCGCCATTTTTAGAGCAAATTTTACCGTATTTTACCCCGAAAATTTCTGCCGTTTTGGAGATTTTGCGGGCCCAAAACTCATATCAAAAGGAAGCAAAGGTATTCTTGTTGTTTTTACGTCCAACACCTCTTATGTGAACGCATTATTCGCCCGCCGATCGCGAACTTGAAAGTCGGCCGGGGATTCCCCGTGCCGAGCACATGTTTCTGCGTGTTTTGTTCTGTTTACGATGAAAAAAAATACGATGGAAACAGAGACTGTCAAAGTTGTTTATCTAGAAAAAGTTGGTGGCAAACCGGACAATATTTATGAGTACTGTTGAGCTGAGTAAAGTTTGTTGTTTATGAGTTTTTAGTTGTCTTTGATGCTTTGACTCAAAGTATCGTTACGTCAAACTGCTACAATTATCGTAGATATGCCCCTAAAAACTGATACAATAAGCCTTCTGAATAGCCTAAAATGCAAGAGCTTCCGGGGGGCTTCGCCCCCCTGGGGCCCCCCACCGGGGCTCTGCCCCTGGACCCCGCCGGGGGCCTTCGGCGGCCCCCGAACCCCTGCCCTGACGCTGTGAAAAAATCCTGGTGAGAACACTGATCATATCCCAACATATAGCGTTTAAAACCCGATCGACCATCATCTTTTCAAAATGTTGGAAATACGGTAGGTACATCACTAATATGTGCCGGTGTATGAAGAAACTCCACCTTTTGTCATCTTGGTCCCATCATGTACTTAGTATCAGTTTAAACTGCAACTGACAAAATGTAAATACGAACAACCGAACCAAAAATCTGTATGTCAAATGTTACCGCCTTTTTTTTGTCGCCGCTGTTGGCTGTGATTGGTGACAAGTTGATTGGATCTTGAGTGTAATCGGGCACGCCCTGTCCAAGACGTACATCTGAAGACTGCCGCCATAGCTGCTGCCATGGTAACGGCACAAATAGCGGCATTTCCCATGCGGATCGGGTTACGTGCGTCCTCTACAAATTGTAAGTCTCAACTCGAAAACTTGCTACTATACAGGTTTTAGTCGTGGGGTAAAGGGTCGTTCTCACTGCGAAATTTCAGGCAGCGAAGTGGGAATAAAAAAATCACGGTGCACCAAGCAGAATGTGATTGCGAGACAGTGTTTTTCGCACGCTAATTTTGACGTCTTTACACGGAAGTGCCCCCGTCGTCTTTCCTCCTTGTAAATGTAAGCACACCGAACATTGTCAACGAAGATCGTTTTATCTCGTGAGAACTCCAAGCACACCATTTGCTGACGACGATTCCTTTTTCAACCTCCTTGCCGAGATGAAGCGAATCACCCCCCGCCGAATGTGAAACGAGGATAGCCGAATATAGAAGTCTCCCCGGCTGTTTCTCAGAGCGTTCCAAATTATGGAAGAAAAAAAAAAGAAAAAAAAAAAAACTTTCCCGTAACTTTTATGTGGTAAAATATGAGGAAAATACTGACACATGTTGGTACGCAGATATTGACAAGATAGGAAAGTTCTAAGGCACAAAATTTGTCACCATGACGGCGTGGCTAATAATGAATAGGGTGGCATTGCAAACCAAAAGTACATTTTTACGTTGTATTTTCGTAACTTTACCAAGGACACAGGCCTGTGGTTATTTTATAGCAGTATTACTAATAGCATTTTTGTTCATTTTGTGTGACTTTCATTGAATTTGGTACATGACAACAAAAGGTAGAGGCTAGTAGATTTGTGAGAAGCGACTACCCCGTCCGGTATGTACATGTACTCGTATATGTACTTTGCCTTTGGCGCGCCGGCTTCAAAGGAAAGGTAAACAAACCGTGATATTTCCCCGCCCACCTCGCGGGCCGTCTGCATATGAATGCGGCGTGTTTCTACGGAAGTTTCGCAGAATTACGCAGTAGGAATTTGCGTTAGGCTCCTGCTTTTCGCGAAACTCGCTGCGTAACTTCGCAGAATGCCTTGCGAAATTTCGCAGAACGCACTGCGAAAGACTGCGCAACGTCTTGCGAAATTTCGCGGAACGCGCTGCGAAAGAATGCGTAACGCACTGCGAAATTTCGGAGGACGTTTCGTGCAAGTTGACGCGTATTTCGGGAGCGCCGCTGTAACTGCAGATATGCATCAGTATAGTTGTTTGCCAAGACTGTGTGCATTAGAAATGCAAATGCGCCTGGATCAGAATGATTTCTTTCTGCTGTCTTTTTCCCTTTTCATTTGGAAAACACATCAAAATCTTTGCCTCAAGGTACTTGTGATTGACTGCTCCACAGCCGACTGATGATGATGATGATGACTTGGGACACACTGAGACTTAAATGTATAATCATACTTTATACTATAGACATATTATACTAATATTGGAGCATTAGACAAGTTATTTCCCCATGCCAAGACTTACACTTTCCGTATGTACAGGGTGAACAGCGAACAGCGTGGCAGCGAGAAAACTGGCCCGGGGAGCGGCGAAGAGTCGGTCTCCCGAGACGTCGCGTCGAACCCCGCCGAAGATGACAGAGAACACGTGCAGCAGTTGTACGCAGATGGCAGCATGGAGAAGGAGGTTGACCGCGTGAAAGGACCATGGCTGCGACAAACCCCCCGCAAACCAGTGGTTCAGTCTGAAAACAGATTGTCAAGATTTTAGTGTATCACCTGTACAATGTACTTGAACATAGCTGTATGCAGATGGCAGCATGGAGGAGGAGGTTGACGGCGTGGAAAGACCAGGGCTGGGACAATCCCCCCGCAAACCAGTGGTTCAGTCTGAAAACAGATACATCAAGATTTTGGTGTATAATTTAATGTTATATTAGGCAACTACAGGTACAATGTACATGACAGTTGCACTTAAATGGCAGCATACATGTAAGTTCATGGCAAGATATGACCATGGCTGGGACAACCCCCAAGTGTGGCTCAGTCTGAAAACAGATGATCAAGATTTTAGTACAGTATCATATTGCAATGTTAGGTAACTTACTCTACATTTATATCATACCCGGGCTGTATCTATGTTTGATATCGGTGTTCCTACCGGTCCGTATCTTACAGTACGGCTCTGGACTCTATACTTCAATTCGAAGGATTTATACATATATCATGCCAACGCCAAGTTGGCTCGGGTTGGCATGATATTTATGAAATACAACACGGGGTATTCAGAATCACCCTCAGTCTTGGCGATCCTATGCGGGCCATTCCTCGGGCAATACGAAATATCCCATGTTGTATTCTGTATATGATAATGAGGTGCAATCTTGACATGTTTCAACTCCTAACAGACAGCTGACCAGATCAAAAGTTCTTCTGCAATTAGCTATTCAGAAAAGTACACGGTCCTTCTTCGATTCTATTCATGGCAAGAAAGGGTATTGGTGTTCCTATACTTTGTTCAAACCTCCTATACAAGGAGAGGTTAATAAGGCACAATGATAGGCCTTAAGGCCTGGCCTGTAGCATGCATCTGTAACATTAACAGCTAGGCCGGGATCCAAACCCAATCTTGTGAATCAGGGGCGGGATTACTGGGTACTACGCCGCGGCGCACAGTGGTACGTGTATCAGGCAACATTAGCGAGGGCCAGGATTATTCTCTAGCCTGAAATCCATCCTATTCTACTTCCGGTTTTCAGGGTAGGAGAAGTTTTCTGAAATTCACTTGTCCTACCTTTTCACTTGTCCGGACATTTAAATGACATTTGTCTAATAAAAGTAAAATGTATTTTCAATTCCATCAATGGAATTCTTTTATTGTTGGCTCTGTTTTTCTGTGTTGACCACTGCTTGATGCTATGACTGTGAAAGGTTACAAGTATTATATAAAAATCTCTCTCATGCAAAAATCTTTCTTGCCCCGTCGAACGAGTGGGTTATTGGGATATGCATTTGCATGCCCAATCAGCACTTTCACTTGACCTGGACAATCGGGCTACTACTAAGTGGACTTGTCCAACCTTGCCTCCGGTTTTCTCCAGCAAGCACCCCAACAGAGAAAAATCAAGCCCTGTTCCCAAGCACATTTGAGGGTTCTAGCCAGCATCCGTCCTTCCATCCTTTAACATAATTTTTGCTGCTGGGGGCAGACAAAAATTTTGCCCATTCCATCCCTTGACAAAAAATAATCAGCATATAAAAATATTAATTGAACCAAGCTGAGTCTACCAGCAAAATTTCCCCATTTAATAGAATAAAGGAAATAGCATTTTAGAGGGTCTAGATTTCAAGGGAGCATACCCCCGGACCCCCCTAGGATCATCAAACTTATGACAGGTTTTCCATTCCAAATCAAGGGGACAGAAAAAAATAGGCTGGCTAGAACACCAATCGTTTTTCAATGACAGGTGACTTTTCTGCATAGAAGTAGTCAAAGGGGTGAACCTGATTCTGAGCTAGAACAGAACGGAAACCAGGCAAATTACTCATTCTTGGCATGTAATTTGTTTCTACCTCATACAGGTACAGCTAAAGGTTAAAGACTTTATACTCTGAGAAGATTGAATCTAAGATTGAATCTGCCTTAACTTGTTGCCAAAAATGGAGTTAGTTAGGGAGCAGAACAGACTGGCAGGGCGAAAATTAAGACGCCGTGGAATTGCACCTTACGAAATCTGACCCCCATGTTACGGCTAAAAAAAAAATACGGGCCTAAACAATACCTATTCCCAAGACCTGCATCTTGTCAAATGAGTAAAATAGTTGAAATACAAGCTAATTTGATACTGAAAATTAAATCAATATCATGTTGGAGATATGTGCATGGTTAAAGTTTAAAGAGTTTATACTCTGAGAAGATTGAATCTAAGATTGAATCTGCCTTAGCTTGTTGCCGAAAATGGAGTTAGTTACGGAGGAGAACAGACTGGCAGAGCGAAAATTAAGACGCGGTGGAATTGCACCTTTCGAAATCTGACCCGTAATTCGGGCCTAAACGATACCAATTCCCAAGCCCTGCATCTTGTCCAAGTGGTAAAATAGTTGGAATGCAAGCTAATTTGTTATTGAAAATTGAATCAATATCACATTTGAGGTGTGTGCATGCATGTACATGTATGTGTCACAGGGGAGATTGGAATCCAGGGGGATTCGGAATCCTCCTAGGGGAGGTTGGAATTCCAATCTCCCCTAGGGGAGATCAGAATTCCAATCTCCCCTAGGAGAATCTAGAATCCTCCTAGGGGAGATGGGAATTCCAATCTCCCCTAGGATTCTTCTGGTGTTCTACTGGAATTCTACTGGAATTCCAATCTCCCCTAGGAGAATCTGGAATCCTCCTAGGAGAGATTGGAATTCTACCAGGACAATCTTTGAATCTACCAGGAGTCGATTCAAAGATTCAAACAATGCAACAAAGGATTTATAATTATTTCTAAGAATAAATCATATCTTATGCTTTATATCTAACACTTATTTTTCTGGCAATTAAAGGTTAAGAATACTTCTCTATAGTGTACAATAGCACCTTATCCTATACTATAGCTCATTAAACATCATATTTTCAAACATTTAGTAATAGAGGAGAATCCAGAATTCTACCAAGACAATCTTTGATTTTACGAGGGGCATTCAATAAGTAATCCACCTGACCCACTTCCAGTTGTCTGATCTAAATAAAATTTTGCATGTGTAATGAGTCATATCTCTATGGGTTATGTTGCAAAAAACAGCTCTGAACTAATTGTGGTTACTGATTTACTGGTGTTTGAACTGAGTCAGGTGTGAAATGGACCAGGTGTGAAATGGAGCAAGTTGAGTGTCGCGCAGTGATCCGGTTTTTGTATTTGAAAGGACGCACACCAAAGGGGACTTTTGATGAAATGAAAAAAAACTTATGGTGATGATGCCCCATCATATGGCCTTGTAAAACGCTGGCATCCTGAATTCAAACAAGGCCGGAAGTCTGTGGAAACAGCTCCCAGACCTGGTCGTCCCTCTTCTGCCATTAATGAGGCATCTGTCGGAAGACCAACCTGGGATGTCCTACAAGAACGGTGTCCAGAGCTACATCAAATGATGGGAGAAATGCAAAACTCTGGGTGGTTCCTATGAAGAGAAAGACTAATAACTGTGCCAAGTTTCATTAATCTCCTGCTATGGGAAATGGGTCAGGTGGATTACTTATTGAATGCCCCTCGTACCAATAATCAGAATGGATGAAATTGCTTTGGAAAGTAGACTGAATCATTCAAGTCACTAACTCATAATCATATAATAGTATGCAAATGTCACCAATATGTAAATTAGCTACATTTGCATATGTCGATATAAGTTAGTGACTCCATACTTTAGAGGTCATTTTCCAATTGAAGCCAGTTCAAAATTTAACAAAATTAATAAAGTAGATTGATCAAGCGATGGCAGAGCGTCCGGGGGAGGAGCAGAAAGCAGAATTTTACAGACTGGTGGAAGTTCACATCAGCAGCCTCGGGGAGAAGAAGAAGGACAACTACTGCATTACACAGGAAAGATATGACAAGGCTCTATTGAGATCGCAGAATAGAATTGGGAATTCTAGTCTGTCCCAGAACAATCCACGATTGCCCAAAGAAATAAGATGAACGACTTGACCAGACGGCTGTCACCATAGTTACAATATAGCAGGTGGCACGACAAAAGTATTTTACCTAGAATAGCTTGTAATGATGAATGTAGGCTTTATAATCCCCAAGGTGGAATTGACTAAAAGTGGTGAAATGGTTTAATCTACGTTCCCAAACAAGTTCATCCTGGTTGTCTGGTCCTGGTAGAAATCCAATCTCTCCTTAGCTAGGAGAATTCTGGATTCTCCTAGGGGAGATTCGAATTGCAGTAAAATGACAGAAGAATTCCCATTTCCCCTATGGGAGATTAGAATTCCAATCTCCCCTAGGGGGATTCGGAATCCTCCTAGGGGAGATTGGAATTCTGATCTCCCCTAGGGGAGATTGGAATTCCAATCTCCCCTAGGAGGATTCCAGATTCCCCTAGGGGAGATTGGAATTCTGATCTCCCCTAGGGGAGATTGGAATTCCAATCTCCCCTAGGAGGATTCCGAATCCCCCTGGATTCCAATCTCCCCTGTGACATATGCGTATCTGGAACAACAGAACCACTCGGACAGTGACTGTTCTATGATGATGTTTTGCTATGTACAGGCGTATTATTGATGCGAAGGTCAAGATCAAATTTTGAGGGTGGCAGAAGTTTTTATATGTTTCGTGCTGGACATGCTGTGGTCCTGATTTTTGGTGGCAGATAGCTTTTGATATAACATTAGGGAGAAATGGTGTAGGCTTGGCCCTTGTGAATTGTTGAATGAAAATGCCTCAAATCTGTTACCCCAAAATCAAGTCAGTTTCCGACATGATTGATATATAATCAGTATAATGGACCTTTAAGAATTCTGCCATGGCCACACACAAATATTTTAATTTCCCCAACCTGCTTCTATACCTTGGGACTTGTATGAGAAAATTGTCCAATTCGTTACTACCAAATCAAGCCAGTTTCAGTTGGGAAGAAAGTTGGCATAATGTATCTCAGACATGCACGAAATCAATTCTAAGACAATCTTTCTATCGCTTGGGAGTTGTTTAAGGAAAATGCCACTAATTTGTTACCCCAAAATCGAGTCTGTTTCAGACAAGAAAGTCAGCATAATGACTAATGTGGCCCAAGAAGTCTCAGACGTACACAAAACCAATTCCCTAAACCTGCTTTTATTCCTTGGGAGTTGTTTCAGGAAAACACCCCTGATTTGTTACCCCAAAATCCAGTAAGTTTCAGACAAAAAGCATAATGTCGCCCAAGAAATCTCAATCAAACACAAAACCAATTCCCCAGACCTTCTTTTATAGCTTGGGAGTTGTTTCAGGAAAACACCCCTAATTCGTTACCCCAAAATCAAGCCAGTTTCAGACAAGACAGTCACCATAATGGACCCTTAAGAAATCTGGCCACACACAAAACCAATTCCCCAGACTTGCGTTCTGCTATGAGGGGTTGGAACTGTTGCAAATTGTGGCAGAGAAAATCAATTTTGTGTCCATAAAACCTACCGAGACACACCTGCTACCTGGGGCCTTACGACAGGACTGGGACCGCGCAGGGCTCGGGTTACTTTCACACTCCGCTAAAGGGGAGGCGGAATACTTATTACCTTAATGAAGAAGATAAGGTTTCTAACATTAAGTTTTGTATAATGGTGGATGGATAGAAGTTTGGCTAGTTGAGTTGGTAAGTTTGAAACAGCTCAGACTAAACTTTTGGTTGCTCCGTTTGTTACAGGCTGATTAGAAAAGAAATTACTGAATGATTTGCTGGTTGGTTGGATTATTGGTTGGTTGGTTGGTTGGTTTTTTGGTTGTTTGGTTGGCTGAATGGTTGGTTGGTTGGTTGGTTGGTTGGTTGGGTGGTTTGTTGGTTGGTTGGTTGGTTGGTGAGTGTGTTATTGGTTCCTTGCTTGCTTGCTTGGTTGAAGCACTATTTGCTTACTTGAATGTTTGGTCTGGTTTCTTAATTGTTCTTTGGTTACTTTGGTTGGTAAATTTTCTATCAGGATAGCTCAAAGATTATTGACTACCTTTTTATGGTTTGGGATAGGTTATTACATTCCAGAATCCCATTTTGTAGCCATAGGTAGGTTGGCAATTTGTGAAACAAGCCAAATTTGCAGCTAGCTTAAAAGTATGCATCAAGGGACCCAACACTAATTCAGCTTGCTAACGGAAAAGGTTACAGATAACAACATCTGGGTAACTTTTATACGTCTGAATAAGCCAAGAAAAGGGCGACGCCAACAAAAATCAATGAATCCATCGACGATAATCCCGAAACATAAAGCCTCTATTGATTGTGAGAGGGAGATTGCTGACCCGCGGCTCAAGGCCTCATACATTTGGAAGCCGAAATCGAACTACGTTAATTGAAAACCGGCGAGCTAATGAGCAAGACCAGACAGAGCTCAGATGTCGCCGCGAGGTCAGCTTTATTTGACTGGTCACTTCGAATTTGGCAATTTGGAACATTTCATCGTCATTGATCACTTCAGGGGTGTTAATGTTCCAACGTTCGGATGCACTTCTATCATTATAATATCTAATTAACTGGTTACTAGATGTATAGTTTTGGGTTTGTTCATCATCTGAAAGAAATTGCATCAGCAATGGTATTTTCATTTCTGTCCTGTTATCTTTATTTGACAGGTCACTTCAAATTTGGCAATTTGGAACATTTCATCGTCATTGATCACTTCAGGGGTGTTAATGTTCCAACGTCCACACTCACTTCTATTCACTAGAATATGTAATTAACTTCTTATAAGTACATGTATAGTTTTCGTTTGTTTATCATTTGAAAGAAATTGTATCAACGATGGTATTTTCAAATATTGATGAAGGTTAGACATCCAGGTAATAAGATATGCCAAAAGGAAGTTACTGAATAAGCAACAGAATAAGATTTTGGAAACAGTCAGACGTTTCAAAAATGGTGTGACTGACGAAAGACGATGGATGGCTGTCTGAAACGTCTGACTGTTTCCAAAAACGGATGGCTGTCTGTCAACTTTTGGGGAATATTTGAATGGTACAGGTAACATTTGTCTGGTGCATGTAATTTCAAAATGCAGGTAGACAGAAAAAAGTATATCAAGCCCTGATAGAATGGACTTCCCTCAATCTGCAGGAAAGGCTGACTGTAGCAAGAGACAGAAGGGCCTGGAGACAACTCTCCATCTTCATGTCTACATTTTCCACCCAACGACAAGGAGGTTAAGGGACTAGGTAGGTAGGGATGACTTGGTGCATGGCTGAATATACGAGCCATACTGAAGCTACATTATCGTCCGTCGGCTGCGCTGCAGGCGACTGTAAGCTTCTTCAGTCCCGTTTGTCAGCACCAAGATGACGGATCTGTCTATGGGTGATCTGGCCATGACTCATAATTAGTCTCCCAGGAGCCGTTGGATATAAGTTGGCGCCCTTGTCTATGTCTGCCATGAGGCGGACATCAAGTGTGTAAAGGCTGACACTGACAGGTTCATCCTCAGGCATGCTACAGCCAATAGCTACTGAAAAAATATCATGCTTCCTCTCAAATGAGGATGACTGTTTTACCTATTTTAAAGCAGATATCCAGGTGTTGAACTTATCAAAAGGTAGACTTTTTTTAAAAGACCTTCGGAAGTTGGTAACACCATTTTTGACAAGTGATGGTCGTAGGGTGCCAAGATCTATGAGAGTTGACGTTAGCTGTAACATCTTCACAATGCCTAGCCGTAAAAATCCAAACTGATGATTCTGTTACAAGTGTCCCTGTCTCCAGACTAATGGTAATACCTGAGACAAGACACAAATCCTGAAGTAGCCATAAGTTGTAGGGTGATAGTAATAGGGTACCCAGAAGAATTATGAGAGCTGATATTAGCTGTAACACCTTCACAATTGCCAGTGTCTCCGTAAAACTCCAAACTGATGATTCTGTTATGAGGGTCCCTATGTCTAGAGTAATGGTAATACCTGAGACAAGACACAAATCCTTGAGGAGCCTTAATTTTCTTCTTGACAGAATTGCCAGTGTCTCCATAAAAATCCAAACTGATGATTCTGTTACGAGGGTCCCTGTCTCCAGACTAATGATAATACCTGAGACAAGACACAAATCCTGGTGGAGCCTTACTTTATAGTAATAGGGTACCCAAAAGAAATATGAGAGTAACTGTTGATGTTTCCTGTGACATCTTCACAATTGCCAGTGTCTCCATAAAAATCCAAACTGATGATTCTGACATTACGAGGGTCCCTGTCCCCAGACAAATGGTAATACTTAATACCTGAGACAAGACACAAATCCTGAAGGAGCCTTAATTTGTAGAGTGACAGTAATAGGGTATCTAAAAGAATTATGAGAGTCGATGTTACCTGTTACATCATGTGTCTGACTCTCCATAAAAATCCAAAATGATGATTCTTTTACAAGGATCCCTGTTTCCGGACTAATGGTAATACCTGAGACAAGACACAAATCCTAGAGGAAAAGACTTGAGAAGGGCTTGAAAACACCATTTTTGTAGAGTGATAGTTACATGTATAGGGTAACTAGAAGAATATGAGAGAAACTGTTGATGTTTCCTGTGACATCTTTACAATTGCCAGTGTCTCCATGAAAATCAAAATTGATGATTCTGACATTATAGGGGTCCCTGTCTCCAGACATGGTAATACCTAATACCTGAGAAAAGACACAAATCCTAGAGGAACCTTAATTTTCTTCTTGACAGAATTGCCAAAATGTCTCCCTAAAAATCCAAAATGATGATTCTGTTACAAGGGTCCCTGTCTCCAGACTAAAGTAATGGTAATATCTAGAAATCCTACCCTAGAGGAAAAGGGCTTGATAACGCCATTTTTGTAGAGTGACAGTAATAGGGTACCCAGAGGAATATGCGAGTAACTGTTGATGTTAGCTGTAACGTATTCACAATTGCCAATGTTGCCATAAAAATCCAAACTGACGATTCTGTTACAAAGGTCCCTGTCTCCAGACTAATGGTAATACCTGAGACAAGACACAAATCCTGAAGGAGCCGTGACAGTAATATGGTATCCAGAAGAATTATGAGAGACTGTTGATATTACCTGTAAGGTCTTCACAATTGCCAGTGTCTCCATAAAAATCCAACATGATGATTCTGTTATGAGGGTCCCTGTCTCCAGACTAATGGTAATACCTGAGACAAAACACAAATCCTTGAGGAGCCTTAATTTTCTTCTTGACAGAATTGCCAGTGTTTCCCTTAAATTCCCAAATGATGATTCTGTTACAAGGGTCCCTGTCTCCAGACTACTATGATAATACCTGAGACAAGACACAAATCCTAGAGGAAAAGCCTGACTTGCGGGAGGGCTTGCTAACACCAATTTGGTAGATTGATAGTAATAGGTTACCCAGAAGAACTATAAGAGTTGATATCACCTGTAACGTCTTCACAATTGACAGTGTCTCCAAAATGATGATTTTGTTATATATATATAAGAGTCCCTGTCTCCAGACTAATGGTAATACCTGAGACAAGACACAAATCCTTGAGGAGCCTTAATTTTCTTCTTGACAGGACTCCTAAATCCATCAGGCCTAAGTCCCCATGAGGAATGGACCTGGGGGATTTGCAATCAGCATGGTCAGTTGGGTGTAGGGGTCATGTAAGGTGACACCGATTTGATTTGTGGGCTAGTTCGGCATGAGGGAGTTCTCTAGGACAGGGAGGCGTATTGTGATGATATTACTGCATATGGAAGAGAGAACTTAATAATATGTTGATGGCATTGCTGCCCCTCCGCTGGTGAGGCTATGGGACCGGTGAGGTGAGGTGAGGTGAAGAGAGAAATGAACTGTATAAGGTTATACAAAGTCACAGAAAATCATCCCGTCATGTATGAGTTATAACTACAGAGCTCTGACAAACCACATAAACCCAATATTTCTATATGTGGGACCGCGTGGCGCAATCGGCATCACGTTTGACTCAGGTCCAGAAGGTCCTGAGTTCCATCCCCGCCGTGTCACTGATCTTGTGCCCTTGGGAAAGGCACTTTCACAACTTTCCTCACTTCGCTCAAGTGAAACATGAGTATATAGGCTACATAAGTCTTCATCAAGTTGAAGTTGGTAGCCTCAAAAAAAAAAAAAGTATGCTGACTGAAGAGACGACAATGAGTGTAAGAGGAACGGTTTCAACTGGAGCGAGACTCCTGACTAACCAAAGGACTCGAATTTACTCTACTATACTCTACAAATTTTCAAATTTTTTTAATTTTTAAATTTTTCAGCAAAGAAATTTGTGACTTTCATTTCCGAGTCATTGACTCACATCACTCCTGAGGAAGGTTGACGCATGAGCGATTGAAACTCAAGGAAAGCATATTGCTTTTTCAGTTGAACGTGGATTGTACCAACACAGAATGACAGATGAGCTTTCATGCTGACAAAGGGGATACGTCAATGTCAACATGAAGAGAGAAATGTTATATGCTATCCTATTTAGTTTGCTGTGGCTCCCATACTCACTCCCTTACAAACAGGCGAACTAATAAGTATGACACTCCGTCTACAATCGAAAGTCAGATTGCCCAAGTTGTGTTGGCGATCACTCCACAAATACATTTTGACAATCATACATGAAGTTGTCTCGTTAACCTTTCAAAACCTCAACTGGATTCACTTTTGAGTATTGCCAGTTCTCTGAATAATTACCAAGGATCCCCCATGCAGACCCTCCCAATGAGTAATACTGTGCTATGAGGTCCTGTCCAGTCCATCGGTCCTGTGGGATAAGTAATCGTCATAGCCAGCTGGGTGCGAGGGTCCCAGCTCTGGGATCCCCCCATGTATACCCTCCCAGTGAGTGATACTGGGGTACAAGGTCCTGTCCAGTCCATTGGTCCTGTGGGATAAGTAATCAGCTTGGCCAGCTGGGTGTGAGGGTCCCAGCTCTGGGATCCCCCCATGTAGACCCTCCCAGTGAGGAATACTAAGCTATAAGCTCCTGTCCTGTCCATCGGTCCTGTGGGATAAGTAATCAGCCTGGCCAGTTGGGTGTGAGGGTCCCAGCTCTGGGATCCCCCCATGTAGACCCTCCCAATGAGGAATACTGGGGTACAAGGTCCTGTCCAGTCCATCAGTCCTGTGGGATAAGTAATCAGCCTGGCCAGTTGGGTGTGAGGGTCCCAGCTCTGGGATCCCCCATGTAGACCCTCCCAATGAGGAATACTGGGGTACAAGGTCCTGTCCAGTCCATCAGTCCTGTGGGATAAGTAATCAGCCTGGCCAGTTGGGTGTGAGGGTCCCAGCTCTGGGATCCCCCCATGTAGACCCTCCCAATGAGGAATACTGGGGTACAAGGTCCTGTCCAGTCCATCAGTCCTGTGGGATAAGTAATCAGCCTGGCCAGTTGGGTGTGAGGGTCCCAGCTCTGGGATCCCCCCATGTAGACCCTCCCAATGAGGAATACTGGGGTACAAGGTCCTATCCCGTCATGCCTCGCGTGATGAGCGGGTTTGATACCATACGCCCCACATGTGGTCTCACTCCGTGTCGCGAACCGGACAGAGACGGTCGCACCATGGACGCTCCGACTACTGCTCCTGTACTGCGCGGAGACGCTACACTAGTGGGTCAAAATATTATGGAGGTACTGAAAACGGTGATGGGAGACACCACCCTCCCGGAGGACGCCCTCCTCGCCAGATTCCAGGAGGACGTCCCGCTCAAGAACCACAACACCGACGACCTCATGGAGCGGCTGGAAGCCCTCACCGGTGAACCAACCAACATGCTCCTGGCGATGACGGGTCTGGACCCGAAAGCCCACACCACCATCCTTCGCCTGGCGCATTTCCTCATCGTGTCCGCCAACGAGACGACGGCCCCCAGACAGCCCATCCGGGCGTCGAAGGCGGTCAAAAGTGCGGCCCAGGCAGTCTCCAACCTCCTGCAACCTCAACACGACCCGCCTCAGGAGACGGACCGTCCCACGACAGCGGCAGCGAAGACCGACGGCGCCTCCTCGTCTAGCCTTCCTCCACCGGCCAAGAAGGCAAGAAAGACCAAGCCAACCCCAACGGAGGAAGACTCAAACTCCGATAGCGAGAACGATCTCGAGGTTAGTACGGTTTTTCTGGGTCAGTCCTTTGGTATCCCTGTGAATTAGTGTTCGTGGGGACGTCTTTTGCCCCACAGAAACGTCACTCTGCTTTTTAGCCGAGCGGGTAGAAGTTGTTGCTCCCCGCGGAAATGAAAAATTTTACCCAGTATTTCCCTATCCGAGCAGGTGAAGTTGTTTTGCCTCCCGAGAAATCGAAAGGGTCTCACACGAGTTTTCCCAACCGAGCGGGTGGAGTTGTCGCTCCCCGCAGAAACGAATGAAATGTCACCCTGGGCTTTCTTAACCGAGCGGGTTGAAGTGGTTGCTCCCCGTGAAAACGAAAAGTCGCTCACGATTTCCCCCAATCCGAGCGGGTGGAGTGGTCGCTCCCCGCGGAAACGTATAAACGTCACTCTAGAGTTCCACACCGAGCGTTTTTGGATGTGTTTGCTCCCCGAGGGTACGGAAAGGACTGTAGTTTGTATACTCTCTGATCCGAGCTAAGTGAAGTTTTTTGTCGCCATCCACAGACACGGCACAGAACGTCACTAGGTTTTCCCTACCGAGCGGGTGAAGTTGTCGCTCCCCGTGGTGACGGAATAAGACGCGATTGCTGTATCCCCTTTCACCGAGCGGGCTGCAGTTTTGTTGCTCTCCCAAGAAACGAAAAACACCACCTTAAATTTTCTAGCCAACAGTTGTAACATTCCGTTTGTCGGTAACGTATTCTCCTTCCTGAGAGGGCTAATTTTCATCGAATGAAGGGCGTCGGTTTTTCTTTGTCAGACTAGACTAAAGTTTTCTACATGGCACTTGCTCCTGTAAGAAGAAATGACATGAGTTTTTCTCCCGTACGTGTCGGGACAGACCTGACAATTTGACACAAGCAACACGAACGAAGATTAGTTTTTTCCCTGGTGTCCAAAAGCATCAGCCTATCTCCTAGCTTAATGCGATTTAAATATTGTATCCCTCCTCAAGAGCACGAAACCGAAGGGATTGTTTTTCCCCGATCCAACAAAAAATTTCCTTTTCGGAATTTAGCCTACCCCTAGTTGGTTCCCCTCACCTCTCGATTGGCTTGTGCAGATTTCTAAGTACAGGTTGAAAGAGAGTTGAGAGAACTAGTGTTTTTCTCTTATTTTTTTTTTTTTCAAATTTTCAAATTTCCGAGATTTGCCCCAGCCAGGTGTCTCTCATTTTCTAACCGTGGGACCGGAGTTATCCCTCCAGGCTCCTAATGGCACCCATATCCAGTAAGACAGAGCCGCGATTGTCAACAACATATTTTCACAGCATGATGCGTCCGTTTCCCATCACCCGCTAATTGATCACAACGTTCCACCGGGTCGCGGCCTATGCCGACAAAGACTCCCTACCGTCCCTGGTTGATAACACGTGTCACCCAGAACCACCAGACCCATACACTGATGTGCGACAGCGAACGGAAGTTCGGATGACTGAAATCCTGACGTTTTGGTTTTGTCCAATTTTCTCCCCAGGAGGGCTCGCTCCATCGAGAAGTGGAGAAGGTGAAGGAGATCTGTAGAGACCCCCTCATTCACCGATACCCCTACAAGCTCCAAAAAGCGATGATGCGCCTGGTAGAGGAAGCTACCCGGACCCGGGCCAAGAAGGGGGTAGTGAGACGTCTTGAGCGCATAACAGACTTCTGCCTTAGGCTCTCCGGGAAGGAGGGGGTCGGGGAGGAGGTCCTCGGCCTGTTGATGACCCCGGCGGAGCGCCGCTTCATGGCGGAAGCCAGGAAAGCAGAGGCCAACCTAGACAACCGTGGATCCCAGGC
Source organism: Branchiostoma floridae x Branchiostoma belcheri (assembly GCA_019207045.1). Taxonomy (NCBI): domain Eukaryota; kingdom Metazoa; phylum Chordata; class Leptocardii; order Amphioxiformes; family Branchiostomatidae; genus Branchiostoma; species Branchiostoma floridae x Branchiostoma belcheri. Next base: position 4,406,758 of record CM033035.1, on the reverse strand, counting down.
ATCCTACAGGCAGAACTACCGGGCCCCGCCGGCAACCTGGGGACCGCCAACGGCTTGGGGACCACCGGCAGCCTGGGGACCGCCACAGGGCTCACCCCAGTCCCACCGCCCGTGGAGCCGGGGCTCCGGTGCCGAGGGATGGGGGCCACCTTCACGCCAGCCCCCTGCGCCCACCCCGCGCCGCCCCAACGGAGAAAAGTGCTTCAACTGTGGGGTGAGGGGGCACTGGAAGAACGATTGCCCCCTCCCTCCGCAGAAACGACGCTAGAACCACAGATAGTTACCCGGCAAGTTTAAACTGGACTTGAACAGGACACGGATTCGAACAGAACACTAGAGATTAACAGACATAGTATACACTGTTGTATGTACGTGACTAGTTCAAAAGTTGACCGCCTATGTCAGATACTACCACCTTTATGAAGTAACATAACCTTCTATGAGTGAGTGGATGACACAGATAACATACGAAGTAACTCTGGAAGACTGTTGGTCAGATCTAGAAGTAACCCTAGAATTAGTAGAAATAGATATTAACAAAGCATTTACTCAGTTAGAAAGTTTCTTTCCCTCACGTAGACACATGTAGGACAGAGGATGTGATAGACGAAAGACGACATAAGCTGATAACAGGATAAAGTGACAGATCAACCAAGTGTTTTGTTTCCTTTTCCTTGTAACACGAATAGAGACTGTTTGAACCCCCGTCCGGAGTTTTTTCCCTCCATATTACCAATCTCTGTAGAAAGTAGAACGAAAGAATAAAGTAAAAAGTGTTGCATACACACATATATCCGTGTCATTTCTCCTTGCCTTGTGGTGCTTTGACCTTAGAAGCAGGGTGAGCGTCAGATGATTGTGATGGATGCGTAGTCCTATCTGAGCCAGTGACCCCAACAAGAAGTACTGACCAGGTAAAAGAAAGGCTCTCCGTCTCCCCTTTGAAAACCAAAACGGCCTTGGATAGACACTGTAACGCACTTTGGCTTCTCGGTTTCCAACTTCTCGGAAGTATATTTCTAAGAAGGGAGTAGATACACGTGAAAAAAAAAAAAAAAAAAAATTCTCTTGTATTTGTTATCGGAACGATTCGGTTTTCCGCAGTTACAGTTTGTCGCGGTCCAAAAAAAAAAAAAAAAAAAATTGGGAACAGGAGAAGACACTTCAATCTTCTGGAGTTACAGTAGATATCTTACACCACAGGAAGCTTTGTCATTAGAATCGACGGACCCCACACACCACCAAGCTAATCCACTTCACATGTCCTCATGAAATCCCACCCGCCATCTGGCCCCGAAATGGTTTCTGAGAAGTCTCCGGCAGCCATTGATTGATCATCCAAAGTGTGTCATCGCTAATTGTAGAGGGAGGGGGCGGGAGCTACAATCCAGGGACGGAGGCGACCCCCCACATGATAGCAAATAACTCGTATTTGTCACGTATCTCTTAGATCCTCAGTTCCCTACACCCTGTTGTTTTCCTTAGAGCGCAACCACGAAGGGCACCCCTTGGCCGGAAAAGTCACCCCGCCGCCATGCTTTGTTCGATCCTTACGACGTGGCCATACGCACCGATAAGGACACCACGTGGGTGACACACGAGGGGAAGCCGTGGTCAACGCCAGTCCCGACAACCCCAATACCAGCGGAGAAGGCCATGACCACCCCAGCGAGCATGGACCCGACCACCCTACCTTTTAGAAACCCAGATCACTTTATAGCCGGTTCTCTCCACAACAACAAAGAGGTATGGGCACAGCTAGCACCATTTTCCGACAAAGGAGAAGAAGTGTTAGGATGGATCGAAAATAAAGTAAACGTCAATGACTTTTTCACACCCTTCAGCGGTTCTTTCAAAGGCAACACATACGAATCCGCCACACCCCCATCGATCATTCTGCCCAACGCCAGAAATTGCGTAGAGCACCGTGACTTTCTAGTCTCTCAGATAAAAGACAGGTTGGCGGACGGTTCCATCAAGGTGTGGGGGAGAGTAGGGCAGTGTAAACCTCCGCACTTAGTGTTGCCCCTTACTGTTGAGCCATCAAAACCAAGAATGTGTTGGGACGGGCGTTTTCTTAACCTCTGGACAAAACGTTGCCCATTCAGCTTGGACTCAATCACAGAAGCCCCAAGGATGTTGTACAAGGGCGGATACATGACCCACACAGACGAAAAAAGTGGTTACTCACACATCTGCCTGACAGAAGAAAGTTGGACCTACTTTGGTTTCCAATTCGATGGTGTCCTATATGTCTACTCATCATTACCATTCGGCTGGGCCGCGTCAGCTTTCATTTTCCACACTACAGGAAGTGTAATCTCTTCGTATGCTAGACATCTAGGAGTACCGACAATGCTCTATATTGATGACCGATTAAACGGCGAAGCTACAGCCCCACCCATCCTAGAACAGCCCCCCGACGACCACTTAGAAGGTGAAACTACAGCCCCGCCCTCCCTCGGTCAACCTCCCCCGGACCGTGTGGATGGCAGAGATGTATCCCTACCACCCAGCACACAGCCCCGCGACCCATACACGCAGGCCATGAGAGCGAGTTACGTCATGTGCGAGTTGCTCACGAGGGCAGGGTACTACCTTAGTTTACACAAATGTATCATAATCCCGACACAAATTCTGGTACACTTGGGCGCAGGACTCAACTCCAAGGATGGTGTGTTCTTTTTTCCAGAAGATAAACGCCTAAAGTTCATAGCACTTAGGGAGGCAATCCTTAGCACCCCAATGGTATCTCTTAACACCCTACAGAAATTCGTCGGAAAATGCGTCTCAATGGCACTCATGGCCCCAGGAGCACGCATTTACACTAGACAGTGCAATAGGCTGGTTGGCGAGATGACAAAAAAGGGGCAAATCCGCACCAAACTGCCAGATGGCGTCCGCGACGAAATAAAACACTGGCGCTTTGTTGACGAGGAGATGAAGCCGGTCCCGTGGAGGGACGAGCGTCACTCATCCATCACTATAGCATCTGACGCGTCAGGCTACGGATGGGGTGCGGTACTGCACGGTGTGGGGTACCCAGAGTCAGACGTAAGACTAGGGGATTACTGGCCAGAACAAGACAGAGTAAAGGACATCAATTGCAAGGAAGCAAAAGCAGTTGCTCTCACCTTAAGAGCAGCCCAAAAATGGATCGCTAATTCCAGAGTACACATAAAAGTAGACAACAGGGCAGTAGTAGACTCGTGGCGCGGCGACGGAGCACGGGCTCTGCCGTTAAACGAGGAGATCAAGAACATCTTTCAAACCACAATAGCTCTGAACATATCACTGTCTATGTCGCACGTTAAGACAAAGGACAACGAGGCAGATAAACCATCCAGACAATTGTCCAAAACGGACTGCATGTTGGCACCTCACCTATGGCAACGAGTACAGTCAGCATTTGGAGGTCGACAGGGACACTCAATAGACCTGATGGCTTTAGACTCTAACGCGCAAAGGGACGACTCAGGTACCCCGCTAAGACACTATACCCCTTACCCGACTCCAGAGTCCGCAGGTGTAGATATGTTTAGGCACAATCCCACAACTTCCCCGGGGGGGCAAAGAGAGAATGCGTATGTTTTCCCACCCATCAACATGACAGGGGCAGTTATCAACTTTTTGATACAATGGAAAGCAGACGTGACGGTGGTCGTCCCCAAGCTATGCCCAAGACCCCTGTGGTGGCCGACTTTGCTGCGGGCAGCGAGGAAAAGCATAAAACTAGCAGAAGCAGGAAACACTTCAGCTCTATGGTTCCCATCGAAACAAGGTCTGAAACCGGGGAAAGCTTTCAAGTACGAACTGTGGGCTTTCAGGATAGAACATGAATAACGTTTACACCAGGGCATTGTTACCATAGAATACCATTAGAACATACGTTTCACGATGTCAAGATTAAACGCCACCCCCCTCTTCTTCACCCGCATACAGCCACTACCCTTAATTCCGAGGCAATGGACTCCATCAGTGGCATGCCCGGAATGTCATCACCCCAACGACCACAACTTCAGGCGGTGTCAGATGTGTGGCTACGAAAGACAACCATTCCCCCCACCAAGGGAAAAGCTGAACGTGGACGAAAACAGGATTCAAACACGTCTGGAAGAAATAAACAAATTGGCCGCAAACTCGGACTACGGAAAGAAAAAAGCAGCACTGGAAAGCGAGTTGAAAAATTTCCTAGGTAGTAGATCCCCCCCCAAGGACCTTACTACGGCATCACCAAAGGACATCTGCAGTTTCTTGGTCTGGAAAGATGAAGGAGGAAAGACGGTAGTCCACAGAACGGGGTGCAAAAACTTTGGAAAAAAGCGCAAGTCAGGTTGTGGCTGCCCGCAAAGGCTGGCAGCGGGAACGGTAGACTCTCTCATTGGACAACTACGGGCAATTTTCATAAAATCGGGGAGGGGCGGCGAATGGAATGAGGCGATATGCACAGGGAATCCGGCCGCAGCACCCATGTTACGAGAATACCTGAGAATAACAAAGGCGGAACAAGCTAACGCCTTAATTCAACCGACGCAAGCTCAGCCAGTCTTCCATAACAAGCTAGAAGCATTGTGTACGCATATTGCCAAGAAGATAAGTGACCCCGGGACCAAAGAGAGCACGCTGTTCACGTTGGCAAGAGACCAAGCGTTTTTCAAAGTCATGTTCTTTGCAGCTGATAGAGCGTCTGACTTAGGCAGGTGCAAGGCGGAAGAACTGGCGTGGCTGCCAGAGAGTGAAGGCATCCTCTTCAACCACACGTTCGGCAAGACGTTGCGGGACGGGACAGCAAACACTTTCCCAGTCCTGGTTTGCGAGAACGTTTCCATCTGCCCAGTCCGAGGCCTACAGGCGTACATCACCATGGCCAAGGCCCTTCACATTGACCTCTCAAAAGGGTACCTTTTCCGAGCGGTGAGCAAGTCCAAAGAAGTGATCAACGAACCTTTCTCTTACGACGCAGCGCAGAGCCGTTTCAAGGAGTACCTGATCGAGATAAACAGGTACGAAGGGGACACCCTTCACGGTTTGCGCACGGCCAGTGCCATCACCATGGCAATGGGGGGTGCGAGCCAATCGGCCCTCATGGCACATGTGGGATGGCGGGAAAAGGCGACAGCCCAGCGATACATGCAACTTAGGAAGGTGTGCCACGGCGAGTCCCCCGCAGCCATTCTACGCGAGCAAGTAACGCCGGAAGCCCAGAAAGATAACCCCGGACAACGAACCACGGGAACAATAGCAGTGTATCAGCAAAACAACCGCACAGACTACAAACCAGTGTTTTAGTTCAATTTCTCACACGACTGTGCGATGGTTAAGAAGAAACTTTCTCGCTTTGTTTAGCTGGTAGGGGTGAGCAAGTGGTTTTTCCGGCATGACGCATGAGCTGGCGAATCTCTGTAGACTTTTGCCTAGATGTATAGATCAGAGGACAGATTTGGAGGTTATTTCTTGGTGGGTAGATAAACAAGAAAACGTGCATTAAGTAGTTTTTAGTGCGTCACGAGGAGAGTAATTCACGGTTTTGCGCAAGGCTAGAGCCGTCACCAGGGCAATGGGGGGTGCGAGCCAATCGGCCCTCATGATAAACAAAAGAACTGGCATATAGTAGTTTTGGTACATCATTAGAAGAGCAATCCCGAGGCTGGTTAAGCGTACGATAAAATAAAGAGAAGTGAATACGAAACGTTATGGCGTTTGTGTGATCTGTTCAGGTAATGGGAAGAATCGAGAGGTGAGGGAAACCAAGAGTTAGGGGTAGGTTTTGGTATTTGTGAGTATTGGAAGATAGGGAGAGGGAGAAGAGGGACAGCATCTGGGTGAAAGGTAGAAGGCAGGAGCACCCGATACAACACCCATATCTAAACCCGAACAGAGAGCGAGGTAAGAAGGGATTTGGTACTATCCCGTCATGCCTCGCGTGATGAGCGGGTTTGATACCATACGCCCCACATGTGGTCTCACTCCGTGTCGCGGGGCAGGATTGGAGGGGGATAAACCATTGTGCGCCCCCCTGAGGTATTTAGTGGTAATACAGACTGAAAAGAAGTGTAAAAAAAAAAAAAAAAAAAAAGAAGACATTAAGAGAAAAGAGGAGGGAGAAGGAGAAAGAAAAGAAAGCATCTCCGCGCAGTGTCTCCACCACCTAGCCTCTGTTTGGGCTTTGGCTTTAAAGCCACCCGATACAACACCCATATCTAAACCCGAACAGAGAGCGAGGTAAGAAGGGATTTGGTACTGTCCAGTCCATCGGTCCTGTGGGATAAGTAATCAGCCTGGCCAGCTGGGTGTGAGGGTCCCAGCTCACACCACACAAACTTGATTTCATGGCTGACATCCCTCACAGACCCCAGGACTGATCTATACGCCTGCCAGGACTCTTTATAGGAAAACAGGGGCAGGCAAGACTGATGGCAAGGGACAGAGTCAAGTTGGCAGGAGTGGTTTGGTTGGTGGGAGCTCAGCGGACAAGTAACCTGTCATGGGTAGCTTGACACATCCCTTTTTCTTTCCTTCTTCTCTTGTATGTTCTTTGAAATGTTGACAAAAAAATGGTAACAGTGAAAAAACTCTTTTCTCTCTTGTCTAGTTTTCCTTCTTCTCTTAATCTTTTTATACCCCAATTAAAAACGGGCAAATAGCCTGAGTAGGAATTTAGGCAAACACAATCTGGTCACTCCTACATGTGAGTATGTTTTAAAAGTTCTTCACTTGTGGCAGCTCGACAACTGATGCTCCCCATGGCCCATACATACAAATGTAATGCATGTAGGACCAAAGCTTGACATGACATACCATAAAGCCTTAAAGGCTGGTATTTTCTCAATAGCACAGATGGATACTTTTCCCAAGAGAGGCTTGTGGCTTCTCAAAGACACTGTAATGAGTTTCTTGGGGGTAACAGGTCAAGCAGAAGGGGGAAACTAGGTCAAAGCACAGGGGACATGAGAAGGTATTGAACATCCTCAGGAGTTTTACACATTTACTATGTAACAACAAGGAAATCAATCACATCAAAAGGCAGGAAATCCTGAATCTTTCAGCTGTTGTCAACTTCCATTAGAGTTGATATCATTTTAGTGGGACAGAGAAAAAAGAAGGGAGGACTAGGTCAGAGCACATGGGACATTATCGGCAGGTATTATGCATCATCTGAGCCTCAGAGGTCTATGTTTGGTATATTCTATTGCGAGAATGCGACAAGGAAATCAGTCAATCACTTAAAAGCTAAATCTTAAGAAGCTTCCAATTGTAAGTCATTGAAATAAGATAGAGGACTGACATAGCAAGAAGGGAAAACAATCTCCTTTAATTTAGTACCGGGCTTCCCCATCTACTTTACCACTTGTCTGGGAAGAGAGCACTGGGACCTTATCAATTGTAGGATTGGACTTGGAATCGGAAATACTTTCTCTGATCTTCACCCAGAACTGCCATGCTAGACTCACTTTCTCATATCTTTTTGAGGGAACAAGAATGGGAGCCCCTGCAAAATAAATTAGATGATACTCAGGCTAAGACCACAAGGGACATGCTCAATATCAGAAGATATATTCCTCATAAATATGGAGTCTCCATAACAAGAACCTTGAACAGAAGAAAGTGAAAACTGGGCCAGACCACAAGGGACACTATCACCACACACTGGGCACTTCTAACTGCCAATTATGTCACCTGTTTTCCCTCATTACAGATACTCCTCAATTACTTCAACCCCCCTAGGGCTCAACGAGGAGAAAGTGGTCCTGATTAATTGGACAGCAGTTTGTGAGGTGGGCTGAAGACTGTGAGAAGATGGCCAATTAGTAATGTCTGGATAGACATCACGGGGACCTTTTCAATTGTAGGATTGGACTTGGAATCGGAAACACTTTCTCTGAGCTTCAATCTCTACAACTGGATGAAAATCTTCGGGATGTTTTGAAACGACATCCATCACTCCTCTTCAGTGTTACTAGAATAAACTTTCGTAACAAGTTGTACGGATTGAATTGCTTTTTAATAACTTTACCTTGATGTCTAACTTTCAGACAAGTCTTACTTTTTCTGATCTGTGATTTAGGCCATTTTCACACCAGGATTGACAATTCAGGATTCACCCAGGCAAAAGACGAATCCCAATTCGATTTGCCAAATCCAGGCTAGCCACTTAGTGAAATTACCATGATTGTGCGTTAGCGTGCTCTAATTTGCTCAAATCACAGCAATTTGGGGCTGGCCAGTAATTTGGGGCTTCAAAACCTGTTAGACTAAACTGTGAGGTGTGTCTGCGTTTGGTCAACATGAAGCTGATTGGTAATTATCATATAGCCAGGTGCCACAGACCAATCAGAAGGCCCCATTCCATGTTGGTTATGATGTCGTAACACATAGATTCCGGCCAGTCAGGTGTTAAACAAAATCAACACCGGTGTTTATTCTGTTTAACACATTGGTGGTTTCATTCGGTGGTTATAGCAAAGGCCCAGGAGTTACGGCACGATATACACCTCGGGCGGGTCATTAATCCTTAATTATATCATAAACTCTGATTGAATAAATGACATGGTCAACAAAGTACTTACAGTAGAATATTGCCTGTAGCATTGCCTGTTTCTACTGATAATATGAATCCAAGACAACACCGTGCACAAATAGCCCCGAGATTCTACCCAAGGTCTCTATCGAACTTGATGTGGTTGCATTTCATTAGATAAAAGAAGTGTCGATGAAGGTTAGACATCCAGGTAATAAGATTCGCAAAAAAGCATTTCCTCAAGCAACTGGATATGAATTGGGAAATGGTTAAACGTTTCAGGCAACCATCCAGTGTCTTTCATCAGTGACACTGGAGAAATCTTGTTGGAGAGAGTCTAACTATGAATAAAGTTAAGATAAACCTGCTGTTCAACTAGATCTCTTTTGCATATTAATTCAAGGCTACAGTATAAAAACTCTCTATAACAAGATTTCCCAGTGTCACTGACGAAAAACGCTAGACAGTTATCTGAAACGTCTGACCACTTCCAAAATCATATCCAGTTGCTGGAGTAACTGCTTGTTGGATAAAAGATTAATTTTGCGACCTGAATAAGTACAAGAACAAAGAAGCGTCCTGACCTGAATGTGAGCACCGTGAGCGGCCTGTAGGACTTGTGGCTTGTCTTGCTGGCCAGGTTTTTACCCCAGAAGTCGTGCTGAAACAGTTCCCACACCGGCGTCTCCGACAACAGGTCCTTGTTGTTCACAATCGCCTCCGAGTCGTCGAACAGAAACTCCCCGTCCCACGATCTCCAGAAACACAGGAGCGCAAGCAAACATACGGTCACCGACGCCCTCTCTATAGAAAGTTTCGGAACGGGGAGGAATCGGTCCCATTCTGGGGGTTCTCTCTTTTCCTTTTTGTGCGAGTATTCGTCACTTGAGCTGGAGGTTTTCCGGTTGGCTGGTTGGTGGTGGCCAGAGATCCCGTTAGCAGCCTTGTGATGTCTGTATGTGGTCATTATTTAGTTACTTACTATACCGCAGTGTATATATGTCCGTGAGGTATTCAATGGCAGCAGCTTCAAGACTTTTGTAATTAGTCACCAGTTCTTTACGTCTCTCATGGCAGCATTTCGTTGTCGTTCATGGCGTTCTATTGCACATCGTCGCTCCGTCGCTGTTTCTGTGTTTGAATAAGAAACAAGAAAAGCTGAGAGTTAGATGTTGTAAGTATGCCAATAAGGTAAGATCTTAATGTTTACCTTCAAGCACTGAACTATAAAGATATGGCTATCAATCTAACAGTCTTTGACATACATTGTTCAAGTACCCGGTACAAACATTATTCAATCATATATAAGTTTTTACACATGTTCGCACAAACAATTATAAAGTAAAATACAAGAATATCTAACTGAGAAGTTGGTGGATAAAACAACTACCTTTCTTGGCCAAACTAGAACAGCAAGTGTTTCAAAAGTACACTCCTTTCTGTGACTGTCAGATTCAACAAACCAACCACAAACAAAAATAAACACTTGAGGCTTAAACAGGGGTCTAATTTTCAACACATCCAGTCCTGTACAAACACATGCCATACAGCCCTGTGTATCTGTTAGCCAGAGGGTCACACCACATTTAACATATCAATGGACCAGCGAGCTTTCCTTCAACAAGACCTTTCACCCAGCAAAGAATACAGGGGATCGGCAAATGGTCCTACGCAAAAGAACAGGGCCTACAAGCACTTGGAAAGTGCAAACCTTAATTTGCCGATATCAGTGTTATGAAAACTGTTGGTATCTTAGCTCAATGATTTGATACAACATGTAAAAGGGTTATTTTGTCCGAGAGACAAGCAATTTTATTGGCATACTAGTACCCACTTTTTAATTATACAAAATGTACCATCCACGAAAAAAAACATTAAAAATGCACCTACCGTATTTCTAATTACCCTAGTGAAAGAAAAGAACATTACCTAGTTGGTAGGTAAATACATTCTTAAACCTGTATCGGAATAGCACAGACTTTCAGCCCTATAACATAGTCATTGGTATCATTTGTTGCCTAGAGTTATTTTTGCCTTATCATGAAAAACAAATGACTTCATTGGAATGGCCACCTGTTCCTTATGCCATTGGCCTTTCAATTCCACAAAAGAAATTAAAAATGCATCCATTATTTCTAAACAAAGCAATTGCTGCATCACCCTAGGGAAAGAAAAGTCATTACCCAATTATTGTTATATTCTCAAACCTGTATCACCCAATTACACTAATATAAAGACTTTCGGAGTGCTTATGTATAATACAGTTCATATTTCAGGGTTTCATACATTATACAAGAAGTAAAATATGTCACAGCATGGCCACAAAGGCATACAGCAGAAATACACAAACCCAATGCATACAACACAGTAATTTGTATGACTAACATAAATTACAATGTAGAGGAAAGTGTACTGAAACACTACAGGAGAGTAGAACAGTTTTTACTCCAAGCTCGCTTCCGGGATTGGAACCCGCGACAAGGCCGGTGTGGGAACCAGTGAAACACTAGAGGAGAGTAGAACAGTTTTTACACCCAAGCTCGCTTCCGGGATTCGAACCCGCGATAGGGCCAGTGTGGGAACCAATGAAACACTAGAGGCGAGTAGAACAGTTTTTACCCCAAGCTTGCTCCCGGGATTCGAACCCGCGATCTATCACGCCAAACCCGGGCAGCCAAGCCGTTTGGCGTGTTCAGTTTAGAAGTCTTTGAATGCCACTGTTACAGTACAATCAAACTTGACCACCCATGCAATTCTTAGACACTGTAGCCAGACAGTCAAAATATGAAGGGTGCGTCAGCTGTTTCAACTAATAACAGTATGCTCGACATTTTCCAAGGTCTTGTTTCTTGAAAGTGAAGCCAGCCAAGGAGTCGAATGTTTGCTTCAATTACAAGGGCAATATGAACTGGCTTAAATCAATACAATATGCTGACATTGACCCTGACAGTCAAAATATGAAGAAAAGCTCAATACACTCGACATTTTCCAAAGTCTGCTCTCTGAGACAGAATGAGTCAGAAGTGAAGACAGTTTAGCCAAGGGCTGTGTACTGAGTTGAGTGTCTGCTCCAAAATGGCTAAATTCAATATATCTTGCTGATACATACAACATGTATCCTGACACTCAGGATGAAGAATATCTCAGTTGTTTCAAAAAACGGTACTCTCGTCGCTCAACCTTTTCCAAGGTACATGCTTTCTCAGGAGCTAAGACAGTTTAGCCAAGGACTGTACTGAGTGGAGTGTCTGCTCTAGGGGCAATATGAAAAGGCTAAAATTACAATATGCTAACAGTAACCTTGACAGTCAAAATATGAAGAATACCTCAGTTGTTTCAACTGACAACACTAAACAACATGTCCGACCTTTTCCACGGTCTACTTACTAAGGCCTACTCTCAGTCAGAAGTGAAGACAGTTTAGCCAAGGACTGTACTGAGTTGGCTGTCTGCTCCAAGGCCAATATGAAATGGCTAAATTCAATATATCTTGCTGATGATGACACATATCTTGACAGTCAAAATTAGAAACTATGAAGTCTTGACAGTCAAAATTAGAAACTATGAAGAACATCTCAGTTGTCTCCAACTGACAACACCAAACAATACGCTCAACCTTTTCCAAGGTCTACTCCCTCAGAAGTGAAGACAGTTTAGCCAAGGACTGTACTGAGTTGAGTGTCTGCTCCGAGGGCAATATAATAACATTATGATGACAATGACAATGATGATAATATCCGGTGTATTTGCAGCCATAAGGTACCCAATGTGTTGAGTTATTATATATAATTAGGCTGTTTAACGTGGTCGAGGCACCTCCTCGAGCACGGGACCCCTGTTTTATGTCCCTCACGGAAGACGATTTCGTGTAATTCTTCGTGAGGCTACATCTCCCATCCAAGAACTGACCGAACTACGCGTTGCTTAACTTCCGAGATCGAGGGATCAGGTGTATCCAACACGCCACACGGCCTAAGCAATATGAATTGGCTAAATTTAATATATCTTGCTGATGCTGACACATATCCTGACAGTTAAGATATAAAGAATATCTCATCAGTTGTACATACACTCGTCGCTCGACCTTTTCCGAGGTCTGCTTTCTCAGCAGTGATGACAGCCTAGCCAAGCTGAGCAGGCTCAAATCAATATTATATGAAATGGCTATCATCAGCACAACTTGCTGTCACTACCCAGGCCATCAAAATATGGAGGAAATGTCCGATAACAGTAACCAAACAAGGTCACACACCTGGCAGCCCACTATCGACCTTGACCTTCATGTTCACATCATGAACCAAACATCATTACAATCGAACAAATATCCAGAGACACAAACACACAAGCAAAGACACACCAATTGACCAAAAACAATACCTCCATTTTTCATACTCCAAGGTTTACTTTCTTCGCAGAAGAAGACAACTTAAGCCAGTACCAACTGCTCTGCCAAGAGCAACCCCCCCCCCCCTCCAAAATCACTGAAGTGGGTGCACAGCTTAAGGGGTAGAAATCAGCTTTACAATACTCACCTTGGAAGACAGGCTACTACTAGTACTGAGTGCTACTGTTATGGCCTACAGCAAAATACACAACTATGTTCATGTACTCAAGATCTTTTCCAAAATCTGCTTCTCAGAAATGAAGACAACTTACTTGACTTACCCCACCAGTAAGTAATACACAGACTTGGTTCTATGTTCCAATGGGTCTGAAATCAGTTTGGTGAGGCCATGTGGATCCCACATTGTGCCAACAATGGAGTTGTGTTCCCTGTTAAACAAGTCCAGCTGGCCCTGAGGGTAAGAAATGCCCAGGAGCTTTGGTTGATGGTGGGGGAGGGGTGGAGGGTAAACACACCACATCTGAGGGTCAACTGATTTACTGGAGTTAATCCCTAATGACTTCATGAACTTCAATCACCAATAAGGCTTAGACACTCAATCCTATGGCCACACCAATTTGGTTGGTAGAAAAACTTTCAAAAAGTCGTGGGTAGGAGAGCTCGGACAGGAAAGCCTAAACTTTCAACATTTAGGGGGTCCCTGGTAGCAATAACTCTCAATGAATCAGCTTTAGGTCATTCTGCCTTCTAAATTACCCATCAATCTATCAATTTCACCTAATTTCCTTTAAAGATATTGGACAGGGCTGTGAAGATTATAACCACTGATTGAATGATTGAATCTTCAGGAAAATTACTCTCATTGAGTCTCAAAGAATCACCCTTAGGTCACTCTGCCCTCTAAATTATCCTTTAATCCATCAATTTCACCTAATGAGTTTTCTCAGTTCCTTGCCTGAGTCTGATTTCCTTACAGATATAGCACAGGGCGGTGAAGAATAAAAAATCACGGTATCGTTTCTTTTTTTTCAAGAGAAAATATTGCCACAAAAATGACAAATATCGTAAGTTTTAGAAAAACTACTGTAAATGCAGAAATTTTTCGCGATGGTTTTATGTTCGTGGTTTTCGCGTTGCCAATTCACGGCGAACGTATTTAAAACCACCACGAACGTTAACAGTGAATGTCCTTTTCCCGCTACCGCAGTATAAAATCCCCGCAAAATTAAATGCATTTACAGTATGGTGTAAAATAATGCACAGATAAGGATGATAAGAGTTTTCAAGAAAGTGTTAATCAAAAGCAGAAAACACAAAAGAGTGTAAAACTTTAACTACTAAATCAGTCCTATGATGACCCATGATTGACCCAGTAGGGGTTTACTTTGACCTGAATCCTTCAGAGTCAATCATGAGCCTCGTTATGTTTGGGTAGTCAGTTAATTATGAGAAGATTAGAAGAAGCAATAAAACAATAAAGAATGTAAGTACTTAAACATGATATATAACAGTCTTAGAGTGTACAGCAGCCCAATTGTGAATATAATTGACTCTTTATGTGGTATTAATAGGCAGATAACAGATCCAGCTGGAGATACACACTGCCAGCTAAAATCAGGAGAAACCAGACTGATGCGCATGGCAGAAGAAAAGCGGATCCTGCAAAAAGAGCTCTGCAACAGACCTGAGTCAGCCTACAGATGAGCCCTATGTGTCAGAGATTGTCAGTCTCGTATAGGACTGTTTAGCCAAAGCCTACACTGTGGGGCTGACATCGATTTTACCATGGACCATGGTCAATATTGACCGAAAAAGGCCATATGTAAAAAAATGTTGGATGGCCTGAATCTTTCATGTCGTTACCTTGGAGTCCCCCTGGTTCTGGTTATGTTGGGGTAGTCAGTAATATCTCTCACCTGGATCTGTTCTGTTTCACATTTATGCCAGGACAGACTCCATCTATCTTCTAGGAACATATCAGAAAAGATCACAAGAGCTGGTTTGGCCCCCTTGTGTGACAATATTGTAATACAATTTTTCTTTCAACTTCAAGGACAAATTTTAGAGCTTAAAAAGCCCATTTATATCAGGACGAACTTCATCTATCTTCATGGAACATATCAGAAAAGATCACACTTCACAGGCGCTGGCTTGTGCCCCCTTGTAAGAAAACTGTAATACAATTTTTCTTTCAACTTCAAGGACAAACATTTTAAAAAAGCCCATTTATATCAGGACGGATTCCATCTATCTTCAAGGAAAATACCAGAAAAGATCACAGGGGCTGGCTTGTGCCCCCTTGTGTGAAAATTGTGCTACAATTCTTCTTTTTTAAGTTCAAGGACAAAAGCTTAAAAAGCCCAGTTATATCAGGAAAGATTCCATCTATCTTCTAGGAACATATCAGTAAAGATCACAGGGGCTGACTTGGCCCCCTTGTGAGAAAATTGCTCTACAATTCTTCTTTCACCTTCAAGGACAAACATTTTAAAAAGCCCATTCATTTCGGGAAGGAAATATCAGAAAAGATCACAGGGTCTGACTTGTGCCCCCTTGTGAAAAAATTGCACTACAAGTTTTCTTTGAAGTTCAAGGTCAAAACTATAAATGGATGTCTTATGTGAGTGTCAAGGTCAACAATGCAAACATTTCGTCCATTCAGTTTTGCTGCCAACTTTTTGACACTTGTTAATCTGTTCCAGATCACCGATACCTGGTACTATAGAAAGCATCAATGGATTAGGATTACATACCTGTAGGACGCATCTAAACACACTGACTTTGAGCAGACAATGGAAGGACATGTTCAGTAACCACATGCAGATCGACTGTGCAAGTCTTTTTCTTCTTCTCTTCAACAATCCAGATACTCAACTTTATCAAATGTATTAGGTGTAGTTAGAGGTCGCTTATTTTGTCTCTATCTGATTCGTAGGGAAAGCCGTCTAACTCAGAGAATGCAATTCATAGTGAGACAACTAAATTTTACGTAGCATCCTTCTTTGATTTCAAACTAATACCTAAAGGTCCTTCAGCATATTGCATTGTCAGGACCCCCAATGCAGACCCTCCTTAAGTCCTTTGTAGGGCAAAGCCTATAGCTATTCACAATGCACAGTATAATTGGATTAATCGCAATGACGTCATCCCAACGCAACACTATACAAGGAAAAGAAATAAGCATATCCACTCAATCCAGACTGCGCAGATCTTGAAAACATCCGCAACGATGTTTCGCTCCCCCCAAAATCAATTTTATGAAGCTGATTTGCAGTTATTTGGCCATGCAACGCGAATCTGGCACTTCCCCATAACTCATGAAGGATGATCCAATGATTGCACAGTGTGAATAGCATTCTATAGCACCTGTCTGCATGTCTGTGGTTTGTGGATAACACTGTCCATTCGGTACAGATAACATGAACTAGCCTGGAGTCCAGCCTTGCTCGTTTTAGTCCACTCCCGAAGGTCGCTACCCGCCGGCTAACATAAACTGAAGATGAGTCATAGTCATACTTCACTGTTAAATAACCACTTGCCTGTGGAATTCCTTTCTGTTGCTCAACAATCCAAAATTTCAGCCTTATCGAATATAGCCTGTACTCTATGTAGGAATCCTTAAACTTTTAAAGCTTTAAATTCATATTTCCTTTTCCTCTCTTTCTGATGAGCTCTACAGTAAAAATCCAGCATTTGTCTGCATACCTGTGGATAACACTGTCCCCAAACTTTAGCACAGACAACATAAACTGGAGATAACTCATACTTCAATGTTAATGCCTGCAGAATTTCTCAACAATTCAAAATTTCAACCTAACCCGTACTTTACGTATGGAAGTTGCTCCAATTTCATATTTCCTTTTTCTCCGTTTTCTAAAGTAAAAATCCAGCATTTGTCTGCACACCTGTGGATAACACTGTCCCCAAACTTTAGTACAGACAACATAAAGTGGGATAAGTCACACTTCAGTAACCACATGCAGGTCGCCCGGGGCCGACTCTTTCACAGTCATGTACGTGCCTGATAATACATGCCCGGAACACATCGCTACAAATCATCGCTACACACCATAACTACAGACCACAATGGTGCACAGGAAGTTGTAATGATGTGTGGCGAGATTAGGCGCAGGGATGTGTGCTAGGGACTGATAGTGCAGAGCTGTAATTATTGTCACGACGCTCAGAGAAACAAGAAAGTTTGTACATGATCTGTGAATCAATGAGATACCACATAATTGTATTACACTGGGGACATGCTACAGTGACTGTTAATATTACACCAGACCGGTTTCTACCCCTTATACTAGTGTGGTGGAGACTGATAGCACAGAACTGTAATTATTGTCACGACGCTCAGAGAAACAAGAAAGTTTGTACATGATCTGTAAATCAATGAGATACCACATAATTGTATTACATTGGGGACATGCTACAGTGACTGTTAATATTACACCAGACCAGTGTCTACCCCTTATAATAAGATAGCACAGAACTGTAATTATTGTCACAACGCTCAGAGAAACAAGAAAGTTTGTACATGATCTGTAAATCAATGAGATACCACATAATTGTATTACATTGGGGACATGCTACAGTGACTGTTAATAACCATGTAACATTTTAAAACTTTATAAGCAAAGAAAGAGTTTTCGACACCTTCTTTGACAACAATGAAACTAAATGCTGTAGTCACGGCAGTTTCTTGTTCCTTCCTATTTAAATATGCCACAGTCAACGAAAGAACATTAACTAAGTTGAATGGGTGGTGGGAAAATTCCGCTAATCTCATTCACATGCAAGATTTCTTTGTGAATCTCAATGCATACAATGTAGTGTACAACAACTGACCAGACCCAGGCTATTTCTTGTTATTCAGACTCATAAGTGGTGATACAATAGTTTTCTTTTCAATGAAAATGAACTGCAAAGTGTTCAAATGCTTTATAATTCAAGGCACACAAAACTATAGTATGTCCAACCTCCATTAACACTTATTGCTTGGGTTACATATTTCTGTCACTTTGAAAAACAATAGTACTAGAAGTGCTCATGTTCACAATATACAAATAGTATCCTACTGGCTTCTGACAGAAGAAGAAGAAATAAAAACATCAACAACGCAACAGCAAAACAATGTTTCACTACCGGGGCAAACATCAATTAAGAAGGTTGCTACCTCTTGATCTATGATCAGTGACACATCAACAGATTCGAACTCAAAACCTCAAAAATGTCTGACCCTTGCATAGTCCCTCACTGAACCTCACTGAAAAGCGGCTTAAGCAGGCTGATTTGAGCTTTCATGAATAAATAATGGTTCAAACAAGCAAACAAACCTCTTGGTTATTAATCGAACACCCTGCCGATTGTGCCCACAATTTGCAATTCTTTGGTCAGCCTTTGTCGTCTGCTGTCAATGTACTTGTAGATCTAGAGAAAAGTGAAAGTCTTAGAGTATTCTGCAAGACGCACTCACCTGTTAAGATCCGCAGTAGATACAGCGCAGGTAAGTCCAGGCTTAGACAGCCCGACTCGAAACCAATTCATACTTAAAGTGAGACGTCTAAATTTTCTCCTTAAGTATTCATTGGCAGCAGGTTGAGATAGAAACAATCACGGAAGAAACTCTCCCAGCCTGCATGGTCTAGTGGGTAGTGAGTGACCTTGCTACTGTGCCAGAAGGTCAAGAACTAACAATCAGGGCTTTTGTTGCTTGCCTGTTAACTGGGTGCTACTGAAAACAGGTGCAATTCTTCTTAGGTCAAACTTTGTTTGCTGTCAATGTACTTGTAGACAAGAGCTAAAACTCCCCCTGCAAACCTGTAATTCTATCTAGCACAATTCAAGCATCTGATCTTTTTTAACATACATTCAAAAACTCTAGGCATTTTTACTCACCTAGGTGCAGTCCTTAGCTTCAGGTAGGAAGCTTATAATTATTAACAAGATGTTAATATTATAATTAGGATGCCTGGTCTACTGTTCAACATACTTATCAAAAAGAGCTAGGAAAAGTCTTGTGCAAACCTGTATACTGTATATCCAGCACCTGACCTTCCTGTCAAAACAAAATAATGGAATTCAAAGACTTTTGACTGCTTTTGCTCATGCCATTGAAAACAGGTGTCCCCATCCTTAAAGCTTAGGATGGCCATTATGCTGTGGTCTACTGTGCAATGTACTAAGTCTTGCAATGAACTCTTGAAAAAGAGCAAGAGAATTTTCTCAGGCAAACCTATATACATCCAGCATCTGACCTTCCGGTTAAAACATACGGAATTCAAAGACTTTCGGCTGTTCTTGCTCACCTAACATGCATGCCACTAAAAACAGGTGCAATCCTTAGCTTGAGATGGCCTTTACAGTGCCTGGTCTACTGTGCAATGTACTTGTCAAAAAGAGCCAGGAAAATTTCCCAGGTAAACGTGTATATATCCTGCAGATCCAGCACCTGACCTTCCGGATAAAACATACGGAATTCAAAGACTTTCGGCTGCTCTTGCTCACCTAACATGCATGTCACTGAAAACAGGTGCGATCCTTTGAGATGGCCTTTACAACTTGCCTGGTCTACTGTGCAATGTGTACTCGTCAAAAAGAGCAAAGAAAATTCCCAGGCAAACCTGTATATATCCTGCAGATATAGCATCTGACCTTCCTGTTAAAACATATGGAATTCAAAGACTTTCGACTGCTCTTCCTCACCTAACATGCATGCCACTGAAAACAGGTGCAGATCTCTAGGGTCAGACATCCATCCACCGCCACTGTTCGACAACGTACAGGACTTGTTGAAAAGAGCTAGGGCCATTTTATTGGCACACTGAACCAGTATACATCCTGTACATACATCTATAGCCTTGGATTGAGTTCAAGTTATGACACACAGAAGAATAGCTTGTCAGTAAAATGAAACTAGATCGCGACACATTTCAATTTTCCCTAAGCCTCTCACCACCACGCAGTCACATTACATACATCAAGTAGATCAGTATCAACGCTACATACCACCTCGACAAGCAGTTGTGTGGTGCGTCCGGGGTGCTTTATGTCATCCCTAAACCATTTACCCACTCCCCGCGCATTTGTGCCAGCGTTTTCCCCGCAGAATCCATTATACGCGGCCCATCTCTACCGCCGCCGGAGTCCCCACTTACCGCTCCGCTGGTTTATGATGGAATTTAGAGCACAGTTGATGCGGCGGTTAAATTGCAGGCGGGGGCAATTTATATCTTAGTTTGTGTGTGTAGAATAAAGCTGTAGGGATGAGGAAGGACCCATTTAGATATGATGGGAATTTTTCCACAAATCTATCATCTCTGTATCTGCAAGACTACATATGACATACACAATAGGCAAACAGTACCATATTGTATAACATACGATAATACGATACAATTGGTACTTGTGTGCTAGTTTGTGTGTGTGGAATAAAGCTGTAGGGATGAGGAAGGACCCATTTAGATATGATGGGAATTTTTCCACAAATCTATCATCTCTGCGTATCTGCAAGACTGAGACATATACAATAGGCAAACAGTACCATATTGTATAACATACGATAATACGATACAATTAGTACTAGTGTACTAGTTTGTGTGTGTGGAATAAAGCTGTAGGAATGAGGAAGGACCCATTTAGATATGATGGGAATTTTTCCACAAATCTATCATCTCTGTATCTGCAAGACTGAGACATACACAATACATACTGTAGGCAAACAGTACCATATTGTACATGTACAATGCATAAAAAAGATGTGGAACAAAATAAACTCAAACTCAACTCATAACAATACCTGTTACCTGTGCTTGTTTTTCTTTATCTTTGGTACTAGTATGCTGTTCTGTGTTCTTTATCTTTGGCACTAGTATACGTACATTAGATACATGTAACATTAGATATACATGTCTTATCTTATATGTAATATGACAATCAATCTTTTATTCCATTACAGTGTGGCCATACTCTATCTATATCTGTTTCAAAAGCATATGACTTGAAGCTATATTTATTTCCTCAAAGTCAAACTCCAATAAAATAATAAAGTACATGTAAGGTATCATGATTGTCTTGTTAAGGTATATCGGTCGGCTAAATTGGCATTTTGACCTTCCACTGTTTTCTTATTAATAAATTAAGAAAGAATGGAGCCGTAACGAATGTTGATAGATGGGCATTAGAGAATTCTAAATCTGATTTTTTTGGGGCCAAATTGATGACGTCATCATTTTTATTGCCTCTGATATTATTTTTTTCTATGACAAAATACAGCACTTTGGTACATACCACTGTAATGAAACTTCGTTTTTCGTTGCATAATGATGAAAGCTACAAACGTAGTGTTGCGCAAACTGATATCTACTAACGATCTGTAGTTACTAAGAATTAATTTTTTTTAATTAGATGAAAACAAACATTTTCTAATTACTACAGATCATTAGTAGATATCAATTTGCGCAACACTACGTTTGTAGTTTTCATCATTATGCAACGAAAAACGAAGTGTCATTACAGTGGTATGTACCAAAGTGCTGTATTTTGTCATAGAAAAAATAATATCAGAGGTTATAAAAATGATGACGTCATCAATTTGGCCCCCAAAATATCAGATTTAGAATTCTTTAATGCCCATCTATCCACATTCGTTACGGCTCCATTCTTTCTTAATTCATTAATAAGAAAACAGTGGAAGGTCAAAATGCCAATTTAGCCAACCGAGATACCTTAAGGCTTGATCAAAATATCATGTATTTACCAAGCCTTAGGGATGAGGAAGGACCCATTTAGATATGATGGGAATTTTTCTATGAATCTATCATCTGAGTGTATCGACTACATACGACATACACAATAGGCAAACAGTACCATATTGTACATGTACAATGTGTAACATACATGTTCCTGCTGTTTTGTGTTCTTTATCTTTGGTATTAATAAAAAGAGCATTACATGCATGTAACATTACGTACACATGTCGTACCTTATATGTAATGAATATGACACTAGATATACAGTATACATGGAATTTATCTGACTCTATCTTTTAATTAATTCATTACATGTACAGTGTGGCCTTACTATTTCAGAAGCATGTTATATAATTAATTGAAGGTACATTTATTTCCTGAAACTGTAATGCTTCCTTCTACCATAAAGTACATGTAATTTGTATTCTGATTTTATTGTTAAGGCTTAATTAAAATATCATGTGTGCTTCTGCGTAACATTTTCTACCAGGAAGTTTGCTGACTATGGACTACAACTAGAGCTTTCTGTGAAGATCTATGCTAGAACAAATTATGCATGCACAGATCAGCAGTGCATATAATTATTAATATTACTCAGAATGTGGTGCAAATCATTATCAGTACATTAATATTGTATGTATGTCCAAGAAGCATGAAAATAATCATTAGTACACATATTGTTAATCTCCAAGCAGATCCTAGAGTAGGCTAGGTGTAGCCAGCCTAGGAGTGTGAATTGGCTGTACCTAAATATCATTAAGAATTAACGTTAGGTATTTCCATAACTACTATACATGTATGTATATGTTACAAAACATCTACGTCTAATACTTTCAAAATTCTTTGTCTATTTTCTGCGATTTTGATTTCTAATGCTGAATCTTCATTTTATTTTTATCTAATGCTAAATTGCATTTACTGTTACAGTATTCCTTCCCTGCAACCTCAAACCTTTTTACTGCAAATAGCAGGTGGGCTTTCAGAATCCTGAAAAATCAGCCTACACTAACCTCAGCTTAATGACACAGTGCAGAAATATGTTCCCAGCCTGCAAGTGGTCCCCACTCAAAACCCTGCCTCTGCCGGATCAAAGGAATTCCTCAACCACTGGAGAGGGGAATCAAGATCCTTCCTGGTCTAACTAAACTTCTCTATCCTACCCATCGATCATACAAGAAGATCAAAAAGCTTACGTAAGGAAAAAGTCAAGGATACAGGTAGAGAGGAGACGTAAAGTCTGATCCCTATATTGTATAGAAGAGTCCACTGATCCTCGCAAGGTTCATAAGTTACCCAAATGTACCAGGTGGCTTACAGCTAGGATATGTCCCTATTGAACGCTAAGAGGGCTTCCATCCTAGGCACTACCTAGGCACACACAGAACTTCTTTGTTCGAAGTTTCTTCGTTGGGAAAACCCCTGGGGCCAGGGACGGTAGCAAATCCGACAACAGTTGACGCAGACCGATTGTTTGTTTCAGCAAATAGTCATTGAGCAATCAGCTGTTGTTAATTGGGGTTTTCAGTAGCTGGGGTTTCCAACTAACCGTGGCAGTCGGAGAATTTCCTGGCCAGAGCTGAAGTTTCACAGGCCGTCTGGCTGCTCGTTTGGATCAATTAATTGAGTTAGTAAAAGACAAATTACAGCTCGGGGCAGTTCATCTAATCCTTCCGACTTAGCGCCCGCCGGTTGAAAGCAAACAGAGCCGAAGCAAAAGTCGATAATATATCTGGTGTTACGGCAAGTGCTGACTGGTCTCATTTTCTCCCCAGTTTATCAGCTCTATTGGAACAGCCTTCGGAGTGAAGAGGGTAGTTTGTCTCGCTGAGAAGACAATTAATTCTGGTCCGCAGGGAATAAAGCAGCCTGGAAGCAAGATGTAGGAGGTGTTGGGAAGATATTGGAAGGCATCTTCTGTCGATATTAGGGAGAGTATTGCATGGTGATAAATGACGGTAGCCACAGGGTAGAAGTATCCCTTGGAGGCACTCAATGTTTGGAGGCTCATGTTGCCACAGTTTTATCTTGTCATGTCAAAAAGTTCAGATTTTTTTTGACAGACTGGGTGAAATTTTTGTCTACCACTAGTACCAGTACAACAGCAAGCGAGCTTCAGCCCTGGGATAGAAGGCTGGGTCCTGGAGACTTCTCTGCCTTGGAGGCACTCAATGTTTTGGGAGCTCATGTTGGTACAGTTTTATTTTGTCATGTCATAACTTGAGATTTTTTTTGACAGATTGGGTGAAATTTTTGTCAGCCACAGCAATTTTGCAAGGAGTTTCAGCCCTGGAATAGAGGGCTGGGCCCTGAAGACTTCTCTGCCTTGGAGGCACTCAATGTTTGGGAGCTACAGTTTTATCTTGTCATGTCATAGAGTTTAGATTTTTTTGACAGATTGGGTGAATTTTTTGTCTTACCACAGCAAGCGAATTTTAGCCCTGGGGTAAAGGGACGGGTCCTGGAGACGGCCCTAAGACTTTGAATTTTTCTTTTATTCGTGAAGAAGAAATTACAGCAACATTGACTGATATGTATCGCTGGTTCACCTTTATCCGTGGGTAACCTATATCCGATGTTTTGAAGAAAAGGTATCAGGGGATATAACGTAGACAGATAGCGGTTTCAGTTTGCAATATTTTTTAATATATATTTCCAAAATATTACAGTTTGAAACCATGTCAGTTGACTTGACATCCCTAGATACTTTGTTAAAGAAACAACGGATATAGGTTACCCTCCGGATAAAGTTTAACTAGCGTTACTACCGGGATATTCCGGAATGAATGTGCAATTGAGTGAGGAAAGCAGGGGAAGCAGTAGCAAATGTTTCAAGAATCAAAGATATTGGAAGTCAATACTGGAGACGGTATTTCTCTGATAAGTGAGCATAGCCATGGAAAATTATGCCTTGCAGTTGTGTTTTTAGGACAACTTCGACAAAGCACATTGAGCAACATTGATTGATATGTATACATATGTACAGCATGTGTGATTGAGTGAGGAGGAAAGCTAGGAAGGAGGGTGGAGAATTAGTGAATAGGAAATGTTTCAAAGATATAGGAAGGCATCATCAGTCAATACTACGTAGAGAATTGTATAACAAGTGCACTGTGATAAGTCAAGGTAGCCGAGGGGTAGAATTATGCAAACGGAAGTTGGAGGGGATAGTATTTCAGGAATAAAGAATTAGAGTAACACTGATAATAGCTAATGTTTCAAAGATATATGAAGGCAGCACCAGTCAATACTACCGGTACTAGAGATGGTATATCACTGTAATAATTCAAGGTAGCCATGGGATAGAATTATGCCTTGCAGGGAACTGTTTCTCAGGAATAAAGAATTAGAAGCCAGAGCACCACTGATAATAGCTAATGTTTCAGAGATATAGGAAGGCAGCATGAGTCAAACTACTACTACTAGAGAGTAGAGACAGTATATTGCAAGTTGTGAATGTGATAAGTCAAGGTAGCCATGGGGTAGAATTATATGTTTCTCAAGAATTAGAACTTAGAGCAACACTGATAATAGCTAATGTTTCAAAGATATATGAAGGCAGCACTAGTCAATACTACCGGTAGAGATGGTATATATCACTGTGTGGTGTGATAAGTCAAGGTAGCCATGGGGCAGAATCATGCCTTGCAGGGAACTGTTGCTCAGGAATAAAGAATTAGAACTTAGAGCAACACTGATCACAGCTAATGTTTCAAAGATATACAGTGTAGGGAGGCAGCATAAGTCAATACTACAGTGGATTCCAATTATTCGTATTACGCCTTTTTGGATAATTCGGGTAATTGCATAGAATTGCGAAATCCCAAACCATTTGCCATTCATTCTATTAATAAAGGCTTCGCAGAATTGGATAACCCCCGGTCTCAAACTTCGGGTTTTTGGATAGAATTACGTCAAATTATAGCGAATAAAATGGGAAAATATACGCTAAAACTTACAAAATGAGGCCAAAATCAACCAACAACTGTATGTATGAAGGCATAAAATCATGAAAAGGACCGTAAGATAGGTAGATTCCATGCGAACATTGGTTAGGCGCCATTTTGATAGGTTGCCGCAAGGCACGATGGGAGGACGTCATGGGAACGTCAACACGCCTTTGAGTTCATATTTCCCCTTCAGACAACGTCTAAACTTGGTTTACCCCTACAAAATGTGTTTTTACATATCCACTGTGTCATTATTGAGCTGATTTCGGCTGCACTACGTAGATTTTTACAGCGCACGTAACGCAACAGGGTCAATGAACTGTGATGTTGCAATCAGCCGCATTGAATGGCGGGATATCTCAAGCCACGCTGCGACGCCATTTTAAAAATGTTTTGGAAGTGAAATTTTCCGTCTTCCACCGCGAAAGACGGCGTTAAGTTTAAAATTTCAGCGTAATTTGTGGACACAAGATGTAAATAAGAAGGTGAAGAGTTTATCTCTCCAATACCTACCGTCATTTTGCTCAAAATTACGAAATCAACATAATTTTTTCCGGCATACAATCGGAGTTGTGTTTGTCTTTGTTGTGGTTCAATTAGTTACGCTCTCGGCAGTGCGAGTCAAGCATATTTTTCTACATGTTCATTTAGCCACCGACTTAAAAATCTTTATTAGATTTATCATCGCACGTAAATTGTATAATATCGGAACGTATAATTACGTAAAGCTTGTAACTGGAATCTGTTCGATCTTTTGCTGGCTATTTTAGTTATTTAGTGATGTTGTAGATTCAAACAGTTGACGTTCCATTCGTTCAAAACAGTACTGTAGGTTATCAATAACTACTGCTCTAGATGAACAAATGTCTGATTCAAAAGTTTTGTAAATGAAGTTCCGTATCGTATGTTTGGTGTTTGCGTCTTGCGTAGTAGTAATCCTATATTCGCCCCCCTCCCGGCTCCCTTCGGGGCGTTAGTGGCCCAACTTCGGACTGTTGGATACTTCGGACTATTGGATAAAATGCGCTGACAAATGAGCTATCCAAATAAGCGAATTCCACTGTAGTACTACAGTAGAGATGGCATTGCACTGTGATGAGTCAAGGTAGCCATGGGGTAGAATTATGCTTTGTACTTTGTTGGGAATAGTTTCTCAGGAATAAAGAATTAGAACTTAGAGCAACACTGATAATAGCTAATGTTTCAAAGATATACAGTGTACGAAGGCAGCATAAGTCAATACTAGTAGAGATGGCATTGAACTGTGATAAGTCAAGTTAGCCATATGATAAAATGATGCCTTGGAGGGAATGGCTTGTCAGAAATAAGGAATTAGAACTTAGAGCAACACTGATAATAGGTAATGTTTCACAGATATAGGAAGGCAGCATAAGTCATACAACTACTACTAGAGAGTACATTTGTAGAGATGGTATTGCAAGTTGTGAATGTGATAAGTCAAGGTAGCCATGGGGTAGAATATTATGTTTCTCAGGAATAAAGAATTAGACTTGAGAGCAACACTGATAATAGCTAATGTTTAAAAGATATAGAAAGGCAGCATAAGTCAATACTAGTACTACAGTAGAGATGGCATTGCACTGTGATAAGTCAAGGTAGCCATGGGGTAGAGTTATACCTTGGAGGGCATTGCTTCTCAGGAATAAAGAATTAGAACTTAGAGCAACACTGATGATACCTAATGTTTCAAAGATATACAAAGGCAGCATAAGTCATACGACTACTAGAGAGTACATTTGTAGAGATGGTATTGCAAGTTGTGAATGTGATAAGTCAAGGTAGCCATGGGGTAGAATATTATGTTTCTCAGGAATAAAGAATTAGAACTTAGAGCAACACTGATAATAGCTAATGTTTAAAAGATATAGAAAGGCAGCATAAGTCAATACTACTAGAGACAGTATAGCTCTGCGATAAGTCAAGGTAGCTATGGGGTAGAATTATGCCTTGGAGGGGATTGTATTTTAGGATAAGGAATGACAGCAACAGGAATATGTATCATTGCATAGGATTGAATGCATGATAGAGTGTGGAGGCATCGTAGCAAAGACAGAGAAATATTGGCAAATGTTTCACAGATACTGGCAGGCATCATCAGTCAGTACTAGAGAGGATATTGCCCTATGAAGGTAGCCATAGGGCAAAAGTATGTATTGAGTGTTAGTCTGCCTAGAAGGCTTTTTGTTGTAGGGCAATGCTGTACGTGAGATGTGTTATCATGATATTAGAAGACAATTTGTCAATCGATAGTCGCCACAGGGTATAAAATTCTGTCTAGGGTAAGTCTCAGAGTTTGTTCGTTTTTCTATAAAAAAAAAAGGAGCTAAAAGTTAAAGTTTTTGTCAACATCATGTCTCCGTTGCCGAGCGGTTTACACAACCCCACTGCTTGGCCATCTGAATCCAATTCCATGGATCTGTGGGCCTGCCCTGAGTTCGATCCCAGGATCGGATCGGCTCAGACATGTTGTAAGGGATTGCTATCGTCTTTTGGAAGGGACGTAAAACGGGGGTCCCGGCCTAAAATGGAACTACCTAATTCCTACCTGGCCTGACGAACTCAAAGAGTTCTCTATGACAATAGGAAGAGACAGGAGTGATCGAATGGGTTTAACCCTAGGAGGAATGAAATGGCTTTAGAAGGCAAACTGAGGGACTGAGTATTGTACAGTGTACTGGGGGAACAATGATGATGACAATGAATGGTTTATCAAAGATATCAATCATCACCAGCAGCAAGCCTAAAGGCTGAACTGTGGGTTCACAATTACGGCAGTTGTTATCAAAACTATTTCTAAAATACATCATAATGCTTTTAAGTTTTTGACTAGACAATGATGGTGGGATGATTGGGGAATAGGGGGAAGGATTAGCCTGGATACCAGACCCCAGCTGCAGTCCAATCTCAAAAATATCAAAAGCGATAGACATTTTTGAGATCGGGCTGGCGTCTGGTATCCAGGCTACCTGGAATGATTAGCATTAGGAAGCTTTAGAGAAATATTGAAGGATATTAGAAGGTGTAATTTGCATAGTGATAAGTGCAGGAAGCCTGTGGCTAGGATGAAAATCTACAATGCCTTAGCCTAGAAGCGAGAGAAAGGGAAGATAAGTTATCTCGAGAAACGTATTTCCGAGCAGATGCCCCTCCCCGTGTCAAACACTGGTGCGTTCTGCCACAGATCTTTGCGGTGGCAAATGAAACTCCTCTGCTGGCTAAACTCCTTAGCCAGCTTATGATACTATCTTTAATATGTCTTATGAAGATCTAGAAAGCACCCTGACTGAGTGGAAGAAGGCACACCCTGAGTGACGGTGAGAGATTGGAGTGATGACTTGGTTGGGACTGAAGAGAGAGCTACAATACACGATGTTAATGGCATTTCAAAAAGCTACATTTCAATGCATCAGCACCGCAAAAGTGACATCCCAGAGAAGATAGGCTATCTCACTCTCAGTATCTGTTTGAGGAGGAGAAAATCATCAAACTTCCTGGCAAACTACGACACCATAAATCCTATCTCAAAGAGCCCCTCTTGCAGCTCTAAAGCCATCAAGTGGAGAGGCAATACATATCATTACAGCAGGGTGCCCTAAATCACCATTATGGCACTACAATGTGCAATTCAGAACCAGCCAAAGCCTCCTTCTGCTACCACACTGGCTAATGTGATAGCAGGGGAGATAGGATAGAAGGAAAAGCACTCAACGAGCTATAAGCCTCAGTCACAGAAGCATTCTCCGACTGGGGAAATCCTTACAAACTTGCAAAAGACATACAGTCTTCAATCTATGTCCAGATCTCTTTCTTCAGGCTCAGTACTAGTTGTAGTAACTTCCTCCTATGAGACGCATTCAGCCATGACAGAAAAATCATATAAGCCCAGTCCTTTCCATCATAAGTTATAGATCTGTTAGTATGATGAATGGTACTGGAAACATGCTCTCCTTGAGTCCATGCCAAGTGTATTGGCAAGACTATCACTAGCATAGGGTATATGCTAGATAACGCTTTGTATGGTCTGCTTGACATTAAAATATGGTTTCTGGTCCGTCAGTGGCAGACAGTGACACTGATGTCCAATATAAAGTCACGAAGCAATACTGATTTTTTGTCCAGATCTTTCTTCATCTTCAATAACTTTCTCCAATGACATTACACACATGTATAGTGCCCTTGCTTTCTCCTATGGGTAATAACTTAGCCATGACAGAAAATTATGAAAAATCATACAAACCTGGTGTTATATCTTATGAGTTATAGATCTGTTAGCAGGGTTCTCCCCAGAATTTTTTAGTATAGTGGAGGGGCTGGCAAGTATAATATACTGTTGTTATTCCTTTGTTGTGAAGTGGCAAAACTACTATTGTTTTGATCATTGCTCATTCACAAGTTTTTGCAGACAATGCTGACTGGAAAAGTGATGCCACTTGGTACAAAAATCTGTGAATTGTCATTAATCTTAGCAAAACTAACAAAGAAAATAGGGAAGAAACACAGTAAATTTGAAAAATAGTATAGTGGAGCTGGCTGAGAGTATATTGGAGGGCCTCCCTTATTCCACTCTCTGGGGAGAACCCTGGTTAGCATGATAAATGCTACTGGAAAGATGCCTTCCTTGAGTCCCTACCAAGTATTATTGGCAACATTACCACTAGTGTATATGCTAGATAACGCTTTGTATGGTCTGCTTGACATTAAAATATGGTTTCTGGTCCGTCACTGACAAACATGTCAGTGCTGCAACGTCAATGTCCAATAGAAAGTCACAAAGCAATATTGTCTGATATTGTCCAGATCTTTCTTCATCTTCAATAACTTTCTCCAAGGACATTACACATATGTATAGTGCCCTTGCTTTCTCCAATGAGTTACATTCAGCCATGACAGAAAATTATGAAAAATCATACAAACCTGGTGTTATATCTTATGAGTTATAGATCTTTTAGCATGATAAATGCTATTGAAGAATTCCCTGCCTTGAGTCATTGCCAAGTGTTATTGGCAACATTACCACTAGTGCATATGCTAGATAACGCTTCTGTATGGTCTGCTTGACATTAAAATATGGTTTCTGGTCGGCCTGTCGCTGGCAAACATGTCAGTATGGCAATATTGACGTTTGTGAGTCACAAAGAATACTGATAATATTGTTCAGATCTTTCTTCATCTTCAATAACTTTCTCCAAGGACATTACACACATGTATAGTGCCCTTGCTTTCTCCAATGAGTTATATTCAGCCATGACAGAAAATTATGAAAAATCATACAAACCTGGAGTTCTTATGAGTTATAGATCTGTTAGCATGATAAATACCACTGAAGAATTCCCTGCCTTGAGTACCTGCCAAGTGTTATTGGCCACATTACCACTAGTGTATACGCTGGATAAACCCATTCTACGGTCTGCTTGACATTAAAATATGGTTTCTGGTCCCTCACTGGCAAACATGTCAGTACAGCAACACTGATGTCCAATAGAAAGTCACAAAGTAATACTGATTTTCTCCAGATATTTCCTCACCTTCAATAACTTTCTCCAAGAACAGTACATGCATGCGTGCCCTTGCCAGTGAGTTATACTCAGCCATGACAGAAAATTATGAAAAATCCTACAAACTTGGTGTCATATCTTATGAGTTAAAGATAGGTTAGCATGATAAATGCTACTGGAAACATGCTCGAGCTCTCCTTGAGTCCATGCCAAGTGTATTGGCAACAGTACCACTAGTGTATACGCTGGATAAACCCATTCTATGGTCTGCTTGGCATTAAAGAATCGTATCTGATTCGCCATTGGAAGGCATGTCAGTGCAGCAACATCGATGCCCGATAGAAAGTCACAAAGCAATACTGATATTGTCAGGGAATACAATACTGCAGTCGTGTAGCTACTACTAGTATATAATGATCTCATAAAGTTACCCTTTGGCACAAGCCACTAACTTGTCTGGCATGTGGTGACAACTGGTTATATTACTTTGGTGCTACTGGCCCCTGGTGACCTAACTCCAGACTTAATCCAGTTTATATAAATAACTTTGATCCGAACATTCATGTGATGTTCATAAAATGTGGGAGGGTGTAGCACATACTAGTAACGTTACATGTGAAAACTTTACTCCCTAAGCCTAACTGTGACATATGAAAAACATATTTCTGGTTTCCTGAATTTCCAGTAGAACTACTAGAAGGGTCCAATTGAAAACTTGCAAAATTTAATTAAACTTCACCAGGAACATTCCCAGCTTGACAATCCAGGCTGTTGTCAGGGGCCATTGAATAATGATTTGCCACTGTCAAATGATTCACACAAAGAGAAATGACATATATGTGTAACATGCATGGTTAAGTACAGTCTCTGAAGCAATAACATGGCACTGAACATGAAAGGCTGCATTATAAATGTTCACAATTTGTTGACCGAACCAGTTGGTAAAATGTTACTAAAACCAAGGCTACAAGTAAAACAAGGGGGGCCAAAGTTCAGCTTATTTCAAATTAATTGCTTCTTGACGTATTTGCACTGGAGTCTTTTCCCCATAAGCAACCACACACCTCTGGTGCGAAAACAGTCAGACAATGCGCCAGGGACAAACCTGAGTGTTTGGACACTCCCATTAAAAACAAAGACAGTACAAACACTGAAACAGTACCTGGGACAGACACACGCCTCACAACAAGGAGGTTGAAACTTGAAAGATGGACCTCGCGGTATATAGGGACCACCTTGCTCACTACATACATGTAGTCCACAAAAACTGAAAAAGCAGCCTTGAGAAGCTGCTCTCTCTCACTCTATCTCTCTTACACAAACACAATGAAACCACATCAAGAAAGGAAAGAAAGAAAAGCGACCACCCCATCTACAACAAAAAATACCCTTGACCCAAATCCTTGTCAGAGCCTTCACGGCTTCAGCCTATTGAAGTCGAAACGCAAGAAGAAGAAAACACGACCACAAAGGCAAGGAAACAACAAAACAATCATTGCATCAACAATAGACAAAAAACAAAACACCACCACAACAGCAAGGAAACAACAAAACAATCAACAATAGACAAAAAACACAACCACAACAGCAAAGAAATAACAAAACAATCAACAATAGACACAAAACACAATAGCTCACACGCCGTACTTGCCACCCGCCCCTTTAAATGTTGATTGTTTATTTAAAGCTGCCCGGCTAATTTTGCAGGTCGGGGACCGCGTGACACACGCACGGGGCCAGCTGAACCTCCCGGCCGTCGGCGGGCCCTGCGAGCTCCGGTGTCTGCCCCGCATACCGCGGATACGTGCCCTCCTTCCGCAGACGACGTCGCCTGCATGTCAACAACCCGGCGCAACAAATGTGCCCACGGCGGCTGCATGCAAGAATATGGCAAACTTGCCACGAGCTAGAAGTATGGAAAGAAGCGCTCCGTGTGGGATGGCTTCTTGATCCTTCTTGGGCTTCGGCCGAGCGTCCGTATGGGTTTTACACAGATCTATCCACATTTCTGCACAACTAAATACAGACGGACTAAGATCATCGCCCAGATACAAAGGTCTAGCAGACTCACCCCTAACCGCACGCGTCAGTCAGCCGCCCGAGCCTTGGAAACGCAGGGAAACCCGCATGTTTGCCGTGCAACACTCGCCTGCCTTCTATTTCAAACATTTCGGCGCCATCTTGGTAACACAACACTTCCCGTCGGTCCTTGCGCGGGACGTCCCAGCCCACAATGCAGCGCGCTCGGACACCTGTCGGATTCAATTTTGAATCGTTACTTTTTTGGGCAAAAAAGTAAGAAAAAAAGCTTTTGTTATTCACTTCAAATAAGGTTGCAGGTCACCGATCATTTTGAATAAAGGTTCCCCGCCGTATGCGCTATCTTCATTCGCATCGCATTTTTCCGGCCAGCATGGCGTTTGACCCCCAACAGCGAGGTTGCGAGTTCGAATCCCACCCGGGCATTGCCTCCTGTTCTATCCGTTTACCCGGGTCAGCGGCTGCATACAGACTGCCAGAAGGGGACAGACTGCAGCATTTTGCGCGAGAGAAAGGGGACTCGCGACGCACCGGTTGTTATTTGTGTAGCGAACAGGTTTTGGCGGGTACCATTTCAATTTCATAGCTGCGCAGGAAGCGGACATCTGCGTTTTATTAATAGTTAATCTTCCGTGGAACTCAATAGCACTGTATATGTATGCGCACGGGTTGTAAATTAATAGCATCATTCTGATAGTCCATTCTAACGTTTTTGGGTTGTTAATCTGTGCGTACTGTCTGTAAGTTGATAGCAACCTTTTGATAAACCATTCTTGCGTTTTGGGGTTGTGTTACTCGGTAACGTTATACATACTGACTGTAAATTGATAGCGACCTTTTAATAAAGCTTTCTTACGTTTTTGTGTTGCTAATCGGTATGCATACTGTCTGTAGATTGATAGCAACCTTTTGATAAAACATTCTTGCGTCTTTTGGTCGTTAATTTGTATGCATACTGGCTGTAAATCGGAACCTTTTGATAAATCTTTCTTATGTTTTCGGTGGCAAATTTTTGTAAGTATAAAATGTCACTCAAATATTTTACAGCCAAAATCCATTACTTTTGATGAACCATTCTTATGTTATTGGTTGTAAATCTGTGTACATACGGTCTGTAGATTGATGGCAACTTTTCAATAAACCATTCTAATGTTTTTCCTTGTAAATATCTGTACAACAAAACGTCAATTAGAAGTTTTACAACCAAAATCCATTACTTTTGATGAACCATTTTAATTCATGTGGTTGTAAATATATGTACATAATGTCTGTAGATTGATGGCAACTTTTCAATAAACCATTCTAATGTTTTTCCTTGTAAATATCTGCACAACAAAACGTCACTTAGATGTTTTACAGCCAAAATGCATTAATTCTGATGAACCATTCTAATGCAGGTGGTTGTAAATATGTGTACATACGGTCTGTAGATTGATAGCAAACCATTCTAATGTTTTTCCTTGTGAATATCTGCACAACAAAACGTCGCTCAAATACTTTACGACCGGAATCCATTACCGTTTACAACGTTACGATACCGTATTTCAGTTCATCATCGTTCGGTCATCTTGGAGGATGAATCAAATGCATGGATGGATGCTGTTCATCATAGCAGTTGTAAAACGTACATTTGTGGTTGCCAAGTGATGTTGATAGCGCACTGCTGGACGTATTGTGGCTAATAAATGGTTCATTTTTCCTCATCAACTGCGAACGTCATGTTAGATTACGGGCGGACGTGCGATGATTTCATCCCTTTTCACTCGTTTTTAGTACTCGAGTTTAACTGCTACGTACGTTTTCTAATATTAGTCTGCCCCATCAATTGGGAATCGCATTACTTCAAAGACGTACAATTAAACGAGCCTAATCTAGACATCTGCTTTAAGACTATCGTTAATGCCCATACATTAAAATCGCCATCTGCATCGTATGCGTAATCGCCTTATATGGAATGGGAGGCCGGAGCCTTTAATGGATATCTTT
Source organism: Branchiostoma floridae x Branchiostoma belcheri (assembly GCA_019207045.1). Lineage (NCBI taxonomy): Eukaryota > Metazoa > Chordata > Leptocardii > Amphioxiformes > Branchiostomatidae > Branchiostoma > Branchiostoma floridae x Branchiostoma belcheri. The sequence goes on along the minus strand of CM033035.1, from coordinate 4,371,653 downwards.
CTCAATAAAAATCAGTATGTATGTGTACAGGTAGCTACTGGTACCTGGCTATGGCTATGAGTGGTATCTTATATAAGATGTTTTTATAGATGTCGTTCTTTTATCTTTTCTTCCCGCATTCTTTGCGAAGTCATGTCAAAAAGGAAAGCAAAGTGGAAAAGAAAGCCGGTGGTTGAAGAGAGCTTTCGATGCTAGCGCTTTATTTTGGTGGTATGCAGGCCATTTCTTCTGGGCTTTCGGCAACTTGCATTTTATTTTGCTGAAATCTACTGCCTGACTAACTGGCCTGCCGTAAAAAGAGCAGAAATTGGCCAAATTGGCTGCATATACAGGCTGAAACATTTGCCATCAGAGCCGGCCTAGGAGTTTGACATTTGTATCCAACCCGTTGAATTGAATAGAGACTACTCTACTCTACAACTAGCTGTAAGCAGAAATTCCATTATTATCAAGCAGATTTCTCGGTATTATAGGTATATAATGCGGCATGTGGCGCCTGGTGGGGATCATGCAATTAGCGCCTCTCTGTCAGGAGACATCGTAGGCGAGCACGAGAGCCTCAGCATCCTTCGCACCGCAGTGATATAACGGTGCGCTTTCTCCGTGTGTTTATCCGGGTTTTAGCGTGGGTACATACACTTTGCCCGAGACGTCCTCCACACACACACATACACAAACACACACGGACCTGGCTGGATCGATGCCCGGGTGGATACAGAGGCGAAGCGTGTGGTTGCCGTGTGCGTAATGACCATTACTGTGTACACAATGACTCCGTAGGCCCTGCTGTCGTCCCGTGGACGGTCGCGCGTGTACCTACCTCAGCCACACAACACGTACCAAAACGCTGGCCGTACCACACGGTTCCAAAATGGCTACGTTCGGACATACGCGTAGCCGTCGTTTCTAGCGCGACTGTGGATATATTCCTCTCGGAACAGCAGTGCACAACCACCGCGAGCGTAAACAGGTAAGCCGCCTTGCCTTTTTTACGATTCAGGCAGCGCTACGGGGTCTATTTAGCAGTTAGCCTGCCTGGCTTGGCTCTCTGCGTATCGATCTGGAAATTAGTAATCACTAGATTGGCCTGCCTAGGTTGAGACCAATAGATCAAGGGCAATGTTTCGCTGCTGCGGCGGCAATAATTTTTTCCAATAGGGGTAATATAGCATCTGTTCTCGGGCGCCGCATACTAAGTATCTTTCCAATAAGAAATTAAGAATTCAAGATCATCTTTTTACATTTATCAAAAAACAGGGTTTCATTTACATGGTAATCTTGATCCAATAGTTGAAAATATGGTGCTTAAATCAAGGATATTTTGCAGTGTATACACTATATATAAACACTATATACTGTCCTTGTTCAAATCTAGCGCGCTAGGTAGTAAATGTAATTTATATACCTGTACTGGAACGTTCTAGGGTTACATATTTATCATAAACACCAACACGATGGCACTCCACACCCCTCTTCACAACACACACAATACCTCTCAAATCAACGCGGGCGGAAAAATGTTTAAGGGCGAACTACAAAGGTGGGATACACGCACATAAGAGCACCGCGAACTCCCATTCAACGGTGAGAACACAAAAGGCTATATTAGCACATGGATAAAAACATAACGGTGACTCAGATGTGTGAAATAAGCGCGAACAACAATAACTAAAAGCTGCCTTACCGTTACAGTAGGCGGTATAGTGGCAGCACGTAGGGTATCAGTACAGAGACGGCTAACACTCACAGAATACTCGCACAGGTCCCAGTGACAGGTCTGACTGGAGTGCAGTCGACTCAGTGTGTGAAATAAGCGCTAACAACTGTACCAAAGCTACATATACCTTACCTGTACAGTAGGCGGTATAGTGGCAACACACAGGGTATCAGTGCAGAGATGGCTAACGCTAACAGTAACAGAAAATTCGCACAGGTCCAAGTGACAGGTCTGACTGGAGTAGAGTCGTCTCAGATATATGTGTAAAACAAGCGCTAACAACAGTACCAAAGCTGCCTCACCTGTACAGTAAGCTGTATAGTGGCAGCAGCTGACAGGGTATCAGTACGGAACTGGCTAACAGAATAACCGCACAGGTCCCAGTGACAGGTCTGACTGAAGTCGAGTCGCCCGAAACGCTCCGTTACCGGATCCCATCCTGCGGGAGTGTGTGTAGTTAATGAAGCTGTCGATAAAATATATGCCGCAGAATTTACCACTCTCGGTCAGGCCGTACCATTTCCCATTCACAACGTGGCGCCCTCATCTTTATGTATTTCCCGTGCATCTTTTTTTCTTCCTTTTTTTTCGTGAGTCCACGCCAATGCTATTCGTTGGTTTTCGGACATTTCAGAAACATGCTTTTACCACTCTCGGTCAGACCGTACCATTCCCATTCACAAATTATGTGGCCGCCCCTCATCTTTATTTATTTCCCGCGCTGCTTTTTTTTCGTGAGTCCACACCAAATTTATTTGTTGGTTTTCGGACGATTAAGAATATTTCTATTTCTTGCTGCATTCAGTTTTATGCCGTGAAAACATCTTCTCCAGTAGTGGGGCTTGTAGTAGTACTGGAGCTTTTTTTTCAGAGGTTGTCTTCCTCCACCGAAAAAAAGACCGACCTTTACTACTACTAGTAGCTTCCTTTGCAGACTTGGACTTTTACGTTCGAGCGGGGTTGGTTTTTACCTTATGGAAGGGGCGTTTCACGATTTAAGGTTTTCTAGTGCCGGGAAAGGAAGCTACTCTACTAGTGGGGTCCAGCCGAAAACCTCTGCATTGAGAATAATGAATACAGTCATAATGAAGTCTCCTCCCTGCCTTCTGTTTTTATGATATCCACCTTAAATCGTTCTAGAACCAAGGAAATACATTGATGTGACCCGAATACAAAAACACATGCCACCTTTCGGGAGGCTGCAGCGCTGCGAAGGGTTCTCACATTTTCATGTAAAGTGCCTCTTGTGAACGGCCTGTAAAAAGGAGGGCTGGGGTTTTAGAATGGACGGAAAATGCACAGTGTTTACTTCTCGCCGCTAGCCACCCTGGGAACATGTTAATTGAGAGTTTATTTGCAAAGTCATGCCCGAAGGCTAATTGCACGTACAGTCTCGAATTAAGAGTCAGTACATCACATTGGCAGTTTCTAATCTACTATAAGGTGTTAAGTTTAATACTGTAGGGTTTGACTTCTTCTTTGAAGGCAGTGGTTAATGGTTGAGTGGGTTTTGTGATTGGAGTAAAAATGTTGTCCTTTGCGGATCCGTTAAATGGTTGAAATTGAGGCAACAGTTTGAAATAATCTGTTTCTTTCGGCCTCGTAGTGAGGGCACTGACTTATAAAGTGCGTTTCATTTTCCAACGCAATCATTGGACAATACATGTATTTACATAATCTATCGTGTACAGGTAGCTTTTTATAACGTAACCTTTCTATTTCTAATGGGTGCGCGTTCTTATTTTGCATGGTTCTCTCATTCATTGATCGTACGGAGGGTGCGCGACTGGAAAGAGATACGCTTCGATACCTAGGTTTAATTGGGATGTGTCTAATGTACCGTGTCAAGAGCTACAAAACAGGATCCAATTATTTCTGTATTGGATTCAGTTTGCAATCAGCAACTTATGATGATGGATTGTGACATTTGGGTGAGAGCAAGGAGCTTTCATCAAGTTGATAGTTTGGTACAGGTGCCATACAGACACTGGTACAGCGTGATAATATGTATTGATCATATCTAATCTTTTGTCATCAAACAATTACAAACAAAACAATGTAGCTTATGCTAAGATATTAAAATTTCAATTTGCAATCAGCAACATATAATGATGAATGGTGACATTTGGGTGGGAGTTAGTAGTTTGGTACAGGTGTCATACAGACACTGACGCAAGATCTCACTGAATACACTTTCAGTTTGCAATCAGCCACTTATAATGATGGATGTTGACATTTGGGTGGGAGCATGGAGCTTTCATCAAGTTGTTAGTTTGGTACAGGTGCCACACAGACACTGGCACAGCGTGATGATATTGATCATATCTTATCTTTTGTCATCAAACAAATAAAACAATGTAGCTTGTGCTATGATATCACTGAATTCAGTTTGCAATCAGCAACTTATGATGATGGATTGTGACATTTGGGTGAGAGCAAGGAGCTTCCATCGAGTTGTTAGTTTGGTACAGGTGCCACACAGACACTGGCACAACGTGATGATATTGATCATATCTTATCTTTTGTCATCAAACAAATAAAACAATGTAGCTTGTGCTATGATATCACTGAATTCAGTTTGCAATCAGCAACTTATGATGATGGATTGTGACATTTGTGTGAGAGCAAGGAGCTTTCATCAAGTTGGTAGTTTGGTACAGGTGTTATACAAACACTGGTACAACGTTATGATATATATTAATCATATCTTGCCTTTTGTCGCAAATAAATCAAACAATGTAGCTTATGCTAAGATATCAAACTTTCAATTTGCAATCAGCAACATATGATGATGGATTGTGACATTTGGGTGAGAGCAAGGAGCTTTCATCGAGTTGTTAGTTTGGTACAGGTGCCACACAGACACTGGCACAACGTGATGATATTGATCATATCTTATCTTTTGTCATCAAACACATAAAACAATGTAGCTTATGCTTTATGATATCACTGAATACACTTTCAGTTTGCAATCAGCAACATATAATGATGGATTGTGACATTTGGGTGGGAGGTACTCGTAGTAGTTTGGTACAGGTGTCATATAAACACTGGTACAGCGTGGTGGTATTTATCAATTCTTATCTTTTGTCATCAAACAAGTAAAACAATGTAGCTTATGCTTTATGATATCACCGAATACCTTAGGGAATGTTACGGTTCCTAGTAGCATATCGTTTGTCGCCAAATTAATAACAAATGTGAATAAAATAAAAGTGCAACAACACAGCTTAATATGCTATATGATATAGCTAAATACCTTAGGGATCGTTAAGCCTTAGTTAATTCCACTCACTGCAAATTTACAAGCAAACAGTTTCTGGTAGCCTATCGTTTGTCGTCATATAAATCACAAATGTTAATATATACTTGTACAACAACGCAGTTCTATGTTATCTGATATAGCTAAATACCCTAGGGATTGTTAAGCCTTAGTTAATTCCAATCACTGATGTGAATAAATAAAAGTACAGCAACGCAGCTTATGCTATATCTGATATCGCTAAATACTTAAGTTAATTCCACTCACTGAAAATTTACAAACAAACATACGTTTTGGTACCCTCGCGGACTGTGGAGCATTTGAATCTTATCTCGGGAATTAAATAGCTGTGACAATCTCTGCACCTTGTTTACATGTTAACGATATCTCATATGCTAGCAGACATTAAGTGCAATACAATACCGAGGCGGCTTGTGGTGACACCTGTGAAGCATGTAAAACATTCAATGCTTGAGGGCTCCGGATCTAATGCGATACAATTATCGTCACAAGCTCCGTATGGTGTTCAGATACGTGTCACTGTTTGTCACAGCAAGGAGGTTCCTTCGTCATGGCAAGTCTTTAATGTTAAAGCCCGCATTTCTGATCGAGAGATAAGAGTTTATTGCGTTGAGATGTATGTACGTCGATTACGGGTAGACACCCAGGTAATAAGATAATCTCCAAGCAGATCCTACGGTAGCATAATATAGTATCAAAAGCTGCCAGAGGAGTAAAGCCGGCCTAGGAGTGTGTTTGGCTACCAGGTCCCAGTGGCTGATACTGTCTTATGTCACTTGTAATTCTGGCCGGAGATACGTTCCTTTGTCAAGGCGAGTCTTTCATGTTAAAGCCCGTATTTCTGATCGAGAGATAACCGTTTATTGCTTTGTGTTGTATGTGCGTCAATTAAGGTTAGACGTCCAAGTGATAAAATAATCTCCAAGCAGATCATACGGTAGCATAAGATAGTGTCAAAAGCTGTCAGAGGAGTGAAGCCGGCCTAGGAATGTGTTTGGCTACGGAGTGGCTGAGGACTCCCTTTGGCCAGCTGTACTCCTTAGCCAGCTTTGATACTATCTTATGACACTTGTAATTCTGCCTGAAGATACGTCCCTTTGTCACAGCGAGTCTTTAATGTTGAAGCCATTTCTGATCAAGAGATAACAGTTTATTGCTTTGTGTTGTGAGCATGTCAATGAAGGTTGGACATCCAGGTAATAAGATACGCGAAATAACAATGACTCATTGAGAAGCAACTGGATATGGTTTTGGAAACGTTCAGATGTTTCAGGCAGAATTCGCTATCTTTCGCCATTGACGTTAGTGTGTTGTGTGTAACTGTGTAAAAGACAGGCATACACAAGTGATCTCCAAGCAGATCCTTTATCAAAACTAATCTCCAAGCAGATCCTACTATGGCATAAGATAATAGTACTAAACTGGCCAAGGAGTATAGTCAGCCAAGAGGTGTACATTTGCTATGTAGCCAAACACATTCCTAGGCCGGCTTCACTCCTCTACCAGCTTTTGATACTATCTTATGCTACCGTAGGATCTGCTTGGAGATTATATCAGATCAGCACTTCTTCATGGAACGACCTTGAATGATAAGATCTTGGCCGGCGGTTAGAAACCGTAACGATTCTACCCCAGAAGATCTTCTTGGAGATTAAACCCAAGCGCATAAAAAAACAGGTTATTTGAGGACAGTAAGATTAGTGTTTCTATTCTTGCCTTTGCGGTAGATATATAGATAATGCAAATTTGGGAAATCTGAGCTTTGAATTTCTAAGACAGCCAATTTTTCACTGCGAACTATAACGTCATAGTACCTGCATTTATTACGACTTTACAACAATACCATTTCCCGACTTCATTTGTATGTTTTTTTATGTTGATACAACAAAATCAAGGTTAGTGTTCTTGTCTTCGAGATAGATTTGTAGATAAGGCAAATTTGGGATATCTGTGCCTTAATTTTCTTAGACAGTCAATTTTTCACTACTAGCTGCACATGTATGTGCTAAAACTTCCAGCACAACAATTAATGAACAAATGAATACCTTCATTGTGCATTTTTGGCAAACTGAGCTACGTACAGGTAACAGCAAAGACAAGTTTACAAACATACATATGTACGGTGCGATGCTATCTCCTGACTTTCTTTGTCTTTTCCAATGTTGCTACATATTTGTCAGTTTTAGCATGTTGACTTTTGGCATACTTACGGCTTAACCTTTGAAATTTGCACTGGGTTAAGAAGTGTGAAAATCAAAGAATCTACAAATACCGTCTAAGTTAAGGTACATGTAGGCAGTGATGTACTCTATCAAAACCCTGCAACATTTGGCATTTTCTGACAAGGACTTCAACTTGTTATAGAAATGTTGTTTGCAAGTTCTGTGATTCCGAATTCCTGTGAAGAGACGACCAGAGTCGACTTTGTACCTCCTGCCCGGGTGTGTGGTATCAGCATTGCCAGCTGTACTCACAACAACCCGTACTGAGCTGCAGTCACAGGTACCATGGTATGTCTGCACCCATAGCAAGGCCACCAGCTGGCTCACGGTGGAATACTGTAAATGCAGAAATGTTCGCGGTGGTTTTATGTTCGCAGTTTTCACGGTGGTCACATCACTGCAAACTCAAAATCACCGCGAATATTTTCCATGGCAATAAGAGACTACAGTGCATGATGCTACCGCAAACGTAAAACCGCCGCGAACAGTCTTTTTCCCGGCTACCGCGGCGCAATTCAATACCCGCGAACTTAAATGCATTTACAGTATTCAGTATATTCTTAATCTCAAATATCAACTATTAAGGGTAAGCATGCTAAATCTGCATCAGCCCAAACAGGTTATCAGCTTCTAACGAAAAAAAATGAAATCAAAACCGCTGTAGTACCGTAGAAAGCCGATAGGAGGCCAAATATAGACTTTGAACGTTTTTATATCGACCCCTAACCACATAACAAATATCATATCATACGGCCTCTCAACTTTTATGTGCTGTACTCATGCACACACACACACACACAGACAAACACACAAACCGCAGAGAAACATATATCAATTTTTGGTGAAGGTATAAAAGTACCATGGAGAGAAAGAAACGAAAAGGGTAATTGCAAAGAAATCACACAAAACATCTGGCCTGCGAACATAACAACTAGAGTCTGTATCCATTACGTAACCGGTCAAGTCAATATTCCTCGTAAACTGACTTTTGCCCCAGATGAGTAAATATGAGCCAGACTCGCGCTCAATCGCTAAGCTCAGCGGCCTCTTGTACAAACAATTGCAATATACAAAAGGTTTCTGTGTGTTGAAAACAAGCAATTAACTATTCTCCAAGCAGAGGTTGAGTCTTGGAGATATACTAGTAGTAGTCTGGATTTTTACCGAGAGAGAAGAAAGAGACGGTAAAATCCCGTCTACTACTAAATTTATTTCTCCGCGACTCAACCTCTGTTTGGAGAATAACAATCTACCACGTCTTTTCACAAATGCAATGCTCAAAGTTGGACTTCTAGGCAGATACTGCTATATGCCAGAAAGCAATTATTAAAGGAACAAGGATATGCTTTTCTTCTTCCTCCCACAAACGATCAGACGTTTCAGATAACATCCGTTATCTTTCGTGTGTGACGCTGAAAGGATCTTGTCGGAGAGCAGGTTGCTATTTTGGCTTTTCCCTAATGCTTGAGAATAACACGCGAAAAGCCAGCTGGTGATTGGGTGGCTAAGCCCCCTTCCTAATCTTCAAGCAGATCCTACGGTAGCATAAGATAGCATCAAAAACTGTTAGAGGAGTGAAGCCGGCATTGGAGAGTGTATAGCTCCGGTAGCAACCACACTTCTAGGCCGGCTTCACTAGTCTGGCAGCTTTTGATACTATCTTATGCTACCGTAGGATCTGCTTGGAGATTGCCCCCTTTACACCAGACGAAAAATTGCAATTTATGTGCGACCCTTGATTCCATAATTTGAGTATGATGCAAGAATTAATAAGACCAAAAAAAAAGTGTAGAAATCGTTCTTTATCTTTCAAAATCGTTAAAGGAGTTGTGAAATCGTTTGTCGCCCTAAGGTCGCAGCCCAAAGGAGGTGTTATAGTCGAGGGTGTGTTATACCTATAACTCACTATCATGACCTGTTCTGCAAACTTCCGTATATGAGGTAATATTTTCCTTTCGCGGTCGCCAAGCGTGCTCTAGACGATGACTCACTCAGCCACAGAATTCATTTGCTCACGGGGTGTGGAATTTGTTGAATACGGCAATCAACCACTTCTGCTGTCAACTACTCGAAAAGAACACGCAATAAGGTCCAGAAGCATGTAGTTATGGGTAATCGAGCACGATATGTGTGGGAAGAGAAATAGAGAATAGAGAGCAAGATCGAAATGTAGTTTGCTCAAACGAGTTAACGGAGAATGTAGGCAGTTACAAGCGAAAATCAGACATAAAGTTGACAAGTTATTTATTAATACGTTTATGCTTCATATCGTGTGAAATATGATATATGATTGATAGCTTTACTGACATATGCACAAAGCAGTCTTATTATATCTATTATACATCTAAACTATGGCACGTGCACTGTAAACAGCCTAGTAGTTATGGCACGAATGCTACAACGAATAGACAAGTCTCCGCCTGGCCGAATAGTAAAAAGGGACTTTGGCCAAGTTAGGATAAAAGTTTGGTAGGCGTCAATTGGACTGGGAGTGAATTGTCCGGCCGGCGGATAGCTGGATAGACTGCAAAAGTGACTGACTGAGATCCCATGCGATATGGCAACTTATTTGGCCGAATCTTTCTCTTTTTTCATCCAGCTGACACGTCTGCTTGGAGACTTATATATGATAGCTTTACTGACATATGCACAAAGCAGTCTTATATAAACTATGACACTATAAACAGTTTATAGTAGTTATGGCACGAAAGCTTTATCGAATAGACAAGTCCTTGCTCAGTATGTTCACCTGTTTTACAGCCAGGGCGTGTGTTTACTTTTGACGACCCTGTATTGATAACTGTGTTCACAAGTTGGTTTACCAGAACATAAAACGTTACAGCTAAAATGATAGAGTAACCGGTAGGAAACGTCGCATGACATGAAAAGGGCTCACTTTTTAAGCTTAAAGTAAACATATAATTTTGCGTACGTATCTGAAGATTAAGAAGAAAAGCTGGCACCACTTGAAACGATAAAACATAAGATGAGCACTTGTTGTAATTGATACGTAGGATGACCAAAAATGTATACATAAAATGACTGGATCTAGCGCTCTTTGAAAAACCCTCAAATTCACAACCTCGGAGTCATTTGGATGTACGAAGACTATGGTTTAAAACGTAACTAACATCTAAATTCAAACGTTAACGTTAAAAGTTCTAGAGCTAAACATGTATAACCATACACGAAATGGGAGAAACATATAGTAGCCATAGGCTCTATGCCATAACAGACAGCAAGGAGCTTTTAAAAGCTCCTTGCAGACAGGAAGGGTTCGTCTTTTCCATTTCATTGCCGCCTTTTCAAGGCTTTTGCTGCATCTCAAAATGTATTGGCACGTCAAACGCAGGGCTTAACAGACATGGCGGTCTGGAAATCTGCAACATGACGTTCCAAATCTAGACAGATCGGTGCTGTATCATCTTACAATCTGTTCTTAGTGGTAACGACCACGCGCCAAGGACGTTCTATCCTCAGCAAGATGGTATCGCAGACTCCACAGCTATATAGTTATCACCTAAGTCACACCAAGGCCTCTCCATCCTAACGAGATGGTATCGAGGACTCACAGCTATGGAGTTATCTCCCAAGTCACGCCACGTTGGCGTTAATCTCCTAGCGGATCTTCCGACGTCGAAAAAAGAAACCTTAACTGCCTGCCAAATCAGTGTCCAAGGCCGAGGTGACTTGGCGCGCTCTCCTGGTCGGCAAGTTTTGAATACAGGAAGATCTGGATGAAGATCAATGAATAAAAAAAAATTGAAGACCTTTATTGTACATATATACCCACTGGATAAAGTACAGGTCAAAACAAAAGAATAGTTTATAGATACATCAGTGCATAATACACAATGTCAAGCTAACAGAAGACATATACTCTATAAGTGAGTTCGGCTTCTCCCAGCTATAGAGATATTGCCCAAGTCACGCGCGCCACGTTGGCGCTAATCTCCTAGCGGATCTTCCGCCGGCAAAAAAAGAAACCTTAACTGCCTGCGAAGGCGGTTTCCAAGGCCGTGTGCTCACGTGTCGGTCCGCAGATACGAGTTTTGAATACAGGAAGATCTGTATGGAGATCAATGACTAAAAATGAAGGCCTTTAGTGTACATATATATAATATATGTTCACTGGAAGTTTTACCTCTCCTAGCTTCGTTGTGATGCTGAAAATATATAGGAACAGATATGTGCTACAATAAAAAAGTTTTGTCTAACTTCATTGGCAAAAATATGAATTTTTCTTTATCACTTAGGAAGTAGGTAGATAAAGATTGTATCAGTCTAAAAAGTTCGGCTCTATCTCTGTTGTATGAACTACATTCTACAATTAATTGACGGTCAGTGATTCAACAATGCCGTCCATATCTGTCTCTCCTGTGTAATATAAACTCGATGAAGTATCACAATGTCTATCACAAGATGGCAGTTAAGCTATGTGCTTCATCAGACATATATCTACGAACAAGATCAAGCATGTAGCTTCATACGGGGCGACCTCCACATTTGAGTAACGACTTTTCGAATCCAGATTGATCGGTGTCGAGCAATTTGTATCTGCGGTGCCCCCACCAAGGTTAAACGTTCTTGGATATAATATCTATGATTGAAACCCCTTGTGTCCTGGATGGATGTAGCCTGGGTACCATCCGGGTAGAAGTTCGCTCCTATTTTTTCGCTTCTGCTCTTGAATCCATTCCTTAATTTGTTAATGTGAAGGGACCAATCAGCGCCCTTGTCCAAAATATGAACGATTCCAGGCGTTAGAGATGTCATGGTTTCTAGACGGAATAGCAGAGACTTTAAACGACTGTATTAAGTGTATAATGAATGTCGCAGTGAGAAGCGACTGTTTATATGGTACAGTAGAAGCCAATTGATTGCACAACGGATCAACGCACACTTCTGTTAACTGCATGGAATTCCAAAATCCCAAACCAGTGCGGTCCAGCTAGATAACTTCGTATTATTGCACCAGCCGGATAATTGCACGACATACGCTGACAAATGGGGTGGCAATTAAGCGGCTTCTACTGTATGACAAAGTCGGCGAAAGACCTACTATCCGGATGGTACCCAGGCTTGGATGGATGAAAATGATGGTCTCCTTACTGTAGATTGATCCATACTGACTGAACATATCTGACTATAGTATAATCAAGGATGCCTTCTAGACAGGATAAGTCATGTGCCTAGGAGACCAACATGTTTTCAATCTAGATTCGGAAAGTCATTTAAAAAATACCGTGTTTGGAGTCTTACCATTCAACTTGTTTCTGATAGATAGTAAAGATGTAAATGTCATCTGAGAGAACATCTCTTCTACTCAGACACAAAGATTGGGTACTTCGGCATTTCTAGTGATCGTTGCCCGGTTCTGTCGAATCTTATCCTCCTTTTAGGCAAAATATTTGTTTTTAAAAATCGTAAGCATTCTTTGTCAGAATTTTTCTGCTTTCATATCCTTTGTTTCATACTTTTATAAACTAGAAAAAAACATAGCAATTCGGCAAGACAAACTGCATAAACACAGGGGGAAGTGGGGAAACTTAAATAACATATTTTCTGTTAGCATATCTTAAACAAATGTATAGTAATATTGTTGAATGAATATGGGAAAAGGGGTTTAGGACTAACGTTATTAACTGTTGTTATATTGGTTTTTGCTTTTATTTCGTGGTTTTTACATGTGCTTTGTTAACGTATTTGTAGCTGCCATGCTTTCTTTTTGTCGTTTGTTTTGCAAAAAGTAATAAAGAATGATTGAAAAAAAAAGATTGGGTACAGCCTAATAACGTGTATTACGTATGGTTATATGCTGGTTTCCCCACTATAGACTGATCCAGACTGGCTGATCGTATCTGGCCATAATCACTGGTTATTGTAGTCCCTATGTAGTGATCTACTGTAATGGCTCATCTTGTTCAAATAGAGAACGAGTGGGAAAAATGAGGGACAGGGAGTGTGCGTGTGTTTGTGCCAGCGTGTGTGTGTGTGTGTGTGTGTGTGTGTGTGTGTGTGTGTGCGAGAGCGCGCGCGCGTGTGTGTTTGTGTGTATGTCTCTCTCTGTGTGTCTCTGTGTGTAGGTCTGTGTGTTGGTGTGTATGTGTGTGTGTGTGTGTGTGTGTCAGTGTGCGCGCGCGCGTGTGATCTATGTAGTCCCTATATAGTGAGAGTAATGGCTATGCGTAATACGCGGCTTAAAGAAGCCAGTCATTAGGCTGTACTCAATCTTTGTGCCTGAGTAGAATGAATGTTCTTTCAGATGACATTTACTGTCTATCAGAAACAAGTTGAATTGCAAGACCCCAAACACGGTAATCTTAAAATGACTTTCCGAATCTAGATTGACGACATCTAGGTCTCCCAGACAAATGACTGATCGGGTCCTGTCTGTCCTTGAAGAGAGTATCCGTTATTCAATCTCCAAGCAAATATTGGGTAGAAGATTGTAACTTTTCCTGTCTGGCAGCTATCAGCCAATCTAGGAGAATATTTAGATTTATTGAAATTGCAGACAATGCTTAGCTGATATTGGGTGCCAACACACACACTTCTCATTGAATACATGTATACTTCAAAAGACACAACAATATCAAGCCTAAAGACAAACCTTCTTCAGTAGAACATAAGCTAGACTTGATATTGGTAATCTACAAATTTGATCTCTCTCATTCTTGGTGCCTTGCTTAAAAAAAAATATTATCAAATCTGACACGGCATCTCACATGTAGTTTAGCAACAAAATGAAATGTGGGACCTCCAACTTCAAAAACTGAAATATGGATTATCAAAAGTCAGATTGATTTTACAATCTATTATTCCATCAGAGATTAAACGCTCTTAGTCAGCGATTTAAATCCGTTGCATTCTATTCCAGTTGGTATTTTCGTCTCGCAGATACAGCTTCACCCGTGCAGTTCTTATCGCACAATCTTCCGCGCACCGTAAACTTGAAGTATGACGTCCAACAGACGGTAGTTAAGCGCTGCGCCTCTCAATTTACCTTTTGTGGAGACGGATATTCCGGGAGGCCCTGGGCCTAAGCCTTTACCGTAACTCTAGCTGACTCTGAGCCACCTAAACATTTGTTACGCCCAACTCCAGAGAAGTAGGGCCAGACTGGCGTGATTATATGGATGACACCCACAGGCATCGACTTTTTGTCCGTTTCAAAAATAGTTTGCGACCATACGTACTTGTAAAGAAGTTGCAAGATCAACAAATATATGTCAAAAAATATCTAGAAATGTATACTAATGAGAAGAAGAAGATGTGAAAGACAAAATGTTAGAATTAACTATTCCGGTATACAGTAGAAGCCACTTAATTGCACAACGGACAATCGCACACTTCTGGTAAATTGCACGAAATCCCTCAATCCCGTGGTGGTGCGCCATTCTGATAATTGCACAATTCGGATTATTGCACGAAATTCACTGACAATTAAGCGGCTTCTACTGTACCATTTTTTAGGCTATCTGTTCAACCTCCTTGACCACTTAATTAGATTTTATAACAAAAGCACAATACCTTAGCACTTCTGCTTTTTCTTCGCTCGGTCGCATCTGTATCGGGATGCCAAGAGGATATTGCATCTCTATAATCGAATCACTACAGCCTTATTGATACCACAGTATACCTGCAAGCCAGCACTGAAAAGCCGCGAACCGTGAAATGGTCATTTACGACAGAATGGGAGAATTTTACGACGTTAGCGCCCAGCCCATAGCGCCCGTTCTACACCCCGTTAATGTCACCATGAATAAAGAATCATGGCAAGTCTTGCATTTTAGTAGCCCGGGGGAGAAATAAGTCTCCAGATTAAGCCAAGGAAAATCAAAAGGAAGTGTGCGAGTCCTTAAGATGAAAGGGAAGGAGGTACAAGAATAACGTTATGTCTTTTTCAGCTTATCTTGTAACGCCATACGACATATGACATTTTACGACAGGAAGGTATAAGTCTTCAGACGGTCGAGCATATATGAGCATTTGGGGTTGACATTCCGCGGGGCTATAACAAGCTAGAGGGGCTTCGCAAATGGGTTTTCTCGCCATGAGAACGTTTAGAAAGTCAGCAAATTGCGCAATAAACGCGCTTCGGTCCATCGTTTGAGCATCGAACGGTCAAAGGTTTTTAGGTAACGTTGCTTTTAGTCATTCAGGTCGGCCATTTGATGGGGAAGAAGACGATTATTTTTGCTGCGAATGACATACCTTGGCGTAGTTTTGATTATATCTTTCTCATGTATCTAGTTGTACAATAGACAGAAGAGTCAATCTCTTTTCAAGTTCTTTATCAAATCTCCAGGGTACAATCTATGTTAGGCCGTTATTTCCACATAGATATTCCTCTTCACAGCTGGATAAAAGGTTTACATAATGCAATCCGACGTCTAGTCTGTCCATGCATGTACGATATGTATCGGTGCTTGCCCTGGAAGAGCACCTATTCGTCATAGATGGTTTGTCAGGGAGAGGCCAGCAGAGAAGCCATCCTGATTTGAAGCAACTAGCCGTCATATCTAACTCTAAATAGAGAGAACTTTATTGCACAACATTTGTACATGGTACAATGTATGGCAACAACTATTACACAAAGTACAAAATAGGTGTATAGAATAAGACTTAACATCCTAATTAACATAACAAGAATGGCTAACATAAGTCTTTGATATAGTGTTACAATGGAGTTGGGCTAATCGTGAGTTTCATTATTCTTTCTAATAGCAAAGCAGTCTTTGATATATTTGCCTATCTTTGCATTACGGGAGCTGTGGCATCTAAACATATATACAAATCTGTCAGTAGCATCGAGTCTCTTGAAATCTGCTGTATTGGATTCGAGAAATGTGAATAGCTCATTATTTGGAACATTTCATTATATATAGTTGGGTCTGCTTATGATATCGAGTCTCTTTGAGTAAAGAGTGCCAGGTGTTGCAAAAACACCGAGAATGTCGGAGTCTTACGTCTGCTTGGACCTAATAGTGTACTAAAATTCTCCTCCTTCTCTATCTTTTCTTTTGAAGCTTACATATTGGTTTGTAAACCAGGACGTAGTGAAGAAAAATGGTAATACATGTATTATACATATGAGCTTGCCATATTTAGGGTAATGTTCTTCTGGAAACACCGCCCAATCCTTATACAGAATCACCTCCAATATCTACCCAGAATAAAGTAAGTAGTCTAGTGAACTGCAGTGGGTCGTCTTGCCTTCCATGTTGATTTGGATAAAACCCCACCCACAGTAGTATTACTGGACGGTGTATTGGTGGGGGGTTGAGGCAACTGTCGGTCGGAATTTTGTGAAAGTTAGTTTCTTCGGCAACTGGCCCGCCATCTAGCTTATAGAAAACTATAAAAAAAGTTAATAGAGACTGTGCAAAGGGGGCTAGCCCACAGGTAGGCTTAAAGAAAAGAAAAGCAATGATTAGAATAAGTTGACGGTCTAGCATCCACATACACATTCTGACTATTTTATGTGGGAAGTAGAAGCCGTTTAATTGCACTCCCCATCTGCCAGCACATTTTGTACAATTATCCGGATAGTGCAACAAAGCGAAGTTATTCAGCCGCGTCTCATCACTACGAGACTTGGGATTCCGTGCAATTACTGGCAGAAGTGTTCAGTTATCCGTTGTGTAATTAACTGGTTTCTACTATTACCTTTTTGTTCTGTCGTGTCGACAACAAATGCCAAGAAAACAGCAACAGACTCCGATATTGAATCACCTCCCCAAACCTACTAGGGAGTCTAATAATTTCCCTTTCAATATCGACTCAGGGATTTTTCATTCATTACAGGAGTCCAACTGGCGACGATTGAGCTAGCTATCTTGTGACAGGTAGAATTTACCGGGGATTTCGTTCTTTCTTCCCCTCTAACTATAGTTATTAGAAAACGAAGCAATAGTTAAAAGAAGACACGTTGAAGTTCTAACATCCACATCAAGCTACTAACTGTTTCCTTTTTTAGTCTATCGGGTGGTCAACGTCTAGAAAAAAATGGGAAACTGTGCATATTGAGTGCCGCCCCGAGCTTTCACTACGAAATCTAGTGATTTCCTTCCAATATCAACTCTGAGATTTTTCATTAGACGTCGCGGAAATCAAGCAGACTTCGATTGAGCCATCTTGCTAGTTGTGACGGCTGGAATTCGCCGGGGATTTTGTTCTTTGACAACTGGCCCTCCCAATTAGCTATTTGAAAAGAACGTAGCGACTAGGGAAAATTATAGCGTTCTACTTCTAGGCTCCATTTTGATATTACATAATGAAAGAAAGACCTTTATTGTACATCCATACCTCGACGGGCCCTGCACAGGTCGTTGATAGTATAACGTAACAGACATATGCAGGAAAGTAGAAACAACAAGGTACAATTTAACTATATGAAGGTGCTAAGCTAACAGGTTGTTCAACATCTTCTCGCTTCTTTGTACAAGTGTATAACGTTATATAGGAACAGATAATTTTTGATATACAGGGTTTATCTAGGCGCATCAGAAATAGAAATTATGTGGCGTTGACAAAATTTAAGCATTCTAGACTCCATTTTAATATTGTATATTATGCTTTGCTGATTGTGTACCCGTTGGTTTCTGTACTATCTGTGACAGATGCTGATAAAATAGCAGTCATTACAAAATTTGCAAATCAAATCTAGAACGGACTCTAATAACTTCCTTCCTATACCTCCACGGAGATTATAGTGATTGAGCTGTCCGGCCTGTCATGTTGATTTGTAGCAAACATCACACACAGCGGAGTCACGGGAGTGTGCAGGGGTGGGGGGCTGTGTCTACTGTCAGGCGGAATTTTCCGGTATGTTATCAATGCCGCCGAGGTGTTTATACACGCTCCCCGCATATTACGTTATATTTGATTTCAGTAGAAGCCATTTAATAGCTCAACGGATTAACGCACACTTCTGTTATATGCAGGGAACTTGTAGAGGTTGTCATTTGTGCAAGTTTGACTGTTGTTTTGACTGACTGTATGATGAAGGTGCATGAGAAAGGCACAGTTTCCATTAGCAGGTTATCAGATCATAAAACGTACAACGAAAATGAAACATAGCGATGATAATCTCCAAGGTGGTGTTGTTTAAATACCACTCTCCAAGCAGAGGTTATGCTCTGGCTCGTTTTTGACGCCTTTTGGGGGCGTTTGTGTCTGCGTCTTTCCTATGATTTTCTTTTTTAATGCTAGTCTGTTTGGCTGTAGCGTTAGGATATTAGCTGGATATTGTAAATATGAGCGTTTGTGTCTGCCTCTTTTGTCAGGTTTTCTTTTTCTCCGCTAGTATGTTTGGAGACTTCAGAGAGTAGTGTTGACGTCGGCTTGTTCTATTCCTCTTTTTGCAGTGCTCTTTGTACTAGCCTTTTGCGTTCAATTCCGTCTACGAGACGTACTTTACCACCCAAACGATGTGCAAATCGAGTCAGATCCACTTTGGAGACATACACCTCGGGAGTTAGTAGTACCGGTGGGTGGTGACAACTGTCAGGTGGAATTTCCCGCGGTGTCAACACCAGCCCGTTGAAAGCCGGCTCATCGATCTTGTGATAAAGCATGTCCGTGAAACCGGGTGACGTTTGTGATTACAGGGTAGGTGGGTTGGAACAAAACAGCGCGGAGTGGGGAAGTGAGGTGGAGTATAATAGAACTAGACCCCTACTTTCCAAGCAGCGGTTAGGCTGCGGCTGTTTTGTTGTTGTTGTTCTAAGCTTTGATTGGCTCCTGATAGAAGAAGTAATCTCCAGGCAGATTTACCAGTGGCATAAAAGAGTATAAAAGCTGGCTAAGGAGTACAGCTGACCAAAGGGAGTCATCAGCCACTGGGAGCCAAACACATTCCTAGGCCGGCTTCACTACTCTGGCAGCTTTTGATACTATCTTATGCAACCGTAGGATCCGCTTGGAGATTAAGAAGAAGGAGAAGTAAACGGAACACATGCACCAGCAAAAGCATTATTTTATTACGGAAAAACATAATAACGACTAGAAAAATTATGGCAAGTACATTTTATTCATTCGCATAATAACATAAGCAATCGCCACTTCAACTCTGGAGATGGAGCAAAGTTGGGTAGTTTCCTGAAGTATAAAATATCGCACTCCTGTATAACGTTACCTGAAGTAAAATCGGTAGCGTGTATACATAGTGAAAGGAAATGATTTGTAAGTCTTATTCGACGATTTTCTTCTGAGTAGCCACAAACGTATCCTTAATATGTCTACATTCCGTAAAATGCAAGAATTTGCCAGTTTTATTTGGTGATTCAATTATTAATGACTTTCTTCTGACTAGTCGCAAACGTATCCGTGATATATCTACATTCTGTAAAATGCAAGAATTGGCCGCTTTTACCTGGTGATTTTCTCTGGCTATATTGCCACAAATATATCCTTGATACGCGTATATCTTTATTCAACACATCATCTGGACTGGGAAAATGCGCTTTGCGCAAATAAAACTCTTCCAATTAAACTCGAGATGTTGCGCAAATGTTGCTCTGCTAGATTTAAGCACTTATCAGCAATCTCTGCAACTGGTACATCAAATTTAACAATTCCTACGGTGATGTACACAAAAAGTAACGATTTCTAATCGAGAAGTCTATCCATAAAATAAAGTTTCGGCCTCAAAGGCATCGCAGCTATTTTGAAAGCGTGGACAAGTTTTGCTGCGCAGTACGTTTTCATTACTTCAAGCAGATACTAGGAGGCAAAGTCATTACGTTTACTACGCCAAAAAGCAATTGCTCAAGCAACTGGAAATGGTTTTGGAAACGGTCAGACGTTTCAGATAACATCCGTTATCTTTCGTCAGCACTCATGCTATTTGAGCCTTTAGGAAAAGGCTGTTGTCAACATTGTAGTACCTATTGGCACATAGGTTAGCAAGTTTACTTTCTGTTTCTGTAGCAGGGTATATTTCTACAGGGACTGTAACTGACGAAAGATAACGGTTGTTATCTGAAACGAATGGCCGTTTCCAAAATCATATCCAGTTGCTTGAGTATTGCTTTTTGGCGTATCTTATTACCTGGATGTCTAACCTTCATTTCGAAGCTACCTGTTTCTGTCACAAACTCTCCCTAGCTACAGCTAGGAAAACGTACCGCTTTGCCTCCAAACATCTGCTTGGCCATTACATACACACAGTAGCAA
The DNA here is from genome assembly GCA_019207045.1 of Branchiostoma floridae x Branchiostoma belcheri. Lineage (NCBI taxonomy): Eukaryota > Metazoa > Chordata > Leptocardii > Amphioxiformes > Branchiostomatidae > Branchiostoma > Branchiostoma floridae x Branchiostoma belcheri. Next base: position 4,351,249 of record CM033035.1, on the reverse strand, counting down.
TTGTAGAACAAACACTGGCAAGTGGGAGGGGCGTGGAAACATGATGGACTTTGGTCAACCACCTAACCTACATTGATATGTTATTTAGGTGAGGTCGTGAGGCAATTATCGTAAAATTTTACTCACAAAACGTTCAAGTCGTTGGAAAACAAAAGCAGCACATTTCAATCCTTTACTAAATATTTGTGCTGAACTTCAGCAAATGAATACTACAAGAAAGCCGCTCAAATGTCTTCATTCTGAACTGTATCTGAATACTTACAAATGCGTGCCGTTGACTCAGGTCAGCAACTAGAACTACAATAATAACAAGTGTTTGATTATGTTTGGACATGACCGAACATAACAATAGCAGGCGCTGGACCGTTAGTTCAGTTGTAGAGGTGCCACCAGTAACAAGTACCCCCTTTCTGGGCGTTACCTGTTTGTTGTTGGCTTAGCTCGTCACACCAGACGATCTGTGGAAGTACAGGAGTAACAGAACGACGCTTTTCTGAACGCAACCCCTCTCTTTGTTTTTAGGAAAGGCCAGCAAGACACTAAGGTAACACTTAGCCTTTTTCTAAAGCACCCGTGCTACTAAAGAAAACGTTGCTGTCATCTTGTAATGCCTAGTAGCTCAAAGGTCAGCAAGTCTTCTCGCTGTTTCTGTTGCAGGGTGTATTTTCACAGGGAGAGGTTGTTACGTTAGCCCTTTAACGTATTCGAAGCACCTGCTCGAACACCGGTCCACTATTTTACGTCCCTTCCGAAAAACGGATGCAGCCCAAATCGAAAATCAACCCTTCCTCGTCTCCAAGCAGACGCCGGTGTCAGCTGGATGACAAAAGAGAAGAAGTTGGCCAAATAGGGATAAATAAGTTACCATGGGATTTCAGTTAGTCTTTTGCAGTCCACCTGTGGGTCAGTTCACTCCTAGGCCAATTAACTCCTACAAGACTTTTATTCCTAACTTGGCCAAAGTCCCCTGTTACTATTCGGCCAGGCCTGAGTCTGGCAAAGGCTAAACCAGCGGTTCATCCAGATATCAGTTATGAGTCTGCTACCAGTTGAGCGACAATACTTCAGGGAAAGTAAATGCCCCCATATCTAGATCGGCACGGTCCGTAAGTCACTTAAGTAACGCGTTACCAGTTTGCTTAAGTAGCCGTACGTGCTACATGAGCACAATGGAGGAAAACTACTCTCCAAGGAGAGGTTAGTCTTTGGCTGTTTTTTTAATGTTTTCTATACGTTTTTGGGCCTTCCATCTTGTCAGGGTTTCCAAAATGACTGACAGACAAAACGCAACCCTGACAAAATAGAAAGCCAGATACAAACGCCTAGAAGATGCCAAAACCAGCCGGAACCTAACATCTGCTTGGAGAGTATAGAAAAGCGAGTCAGGGGTAAACCATAGTCTTCAGACAGACGTATCAGCTGGATAAATAAAATACAAGAATTTGGCCAAATAAGTGACTATCATAATCGGTTTTTAGTCAGGCCTTTGCAGTATATCCAGCTAGTACACCCCGTGACCGAACAGTTCACTCCTATGCCAATGAACTCCTGCTAGACTTTATTCCTAACTTGGCCAAATTCCCCTATCACTATTCGTTCAGCAGGGAGTCTGGTGGAGACTAGGTAAACCCGTCAGATTAATTAGCCAGTTCTGGTACGAGTTAAAGCAACACGTTCAACAAAGCCGGGTTTAGATAGTTCCTCTCGGGCACGCGGGGCCTTTCTTCCCGCTCAACGCTCCGTAACTTGCCGTGAAACAGGACCGAAACCGAAGCTCATTTGTAGAAGCTGAGAGCTCGCCCCGCTTTTCTCTCCTTTCTGTTAAAGGCCTGGGGAAATTAAGCGGGGATTCGAGCCTTTTGTGGCGCTGGTGCGGAGTTTTATTTGATCCTTTGATGTGAGTGAACCTATAGAGAACCCTGGAGCTATAATCAGCTCACTTGTAGTGGAGGGGTAAAATTAAAGCCCGAGGTGATGGCAGAACTGACTTGTTCTAAAGTAAAGACGGAGTTGTGAAAGAAATGTTATCACCGAGATAAGATCAGCTATAGGGTTATGCCCTTAATCAAATAGATAGGTTATTAGCTCCACGACGTATGTAGAATTTTAATGCTTCTCACTTTAAAGTTTGAGATACGCCGTAGGACTGCAACCGTCCGGCCAAATTTGTTAAGTGCATGCAAACATTATGACAGCAATATATCTACAAGTGTAATAACACATATGTGTCTTTATATACAAAGCATACTCTTTCAAAGGGCATGTAGTACTTCAAAGCCTTATAAAATTTATGGTTTGGAATTTTTTTGGGGGGGGGGGCTTATCATGTGTTCTTTTTCTAGTCGTATGCTTTAATTCTATTCTATTCTTTTTCTAGTCGTATGCTAGTAATTTTTTTAAGGGGGGGGGGGGGAGAAAGCACCCAAAAAATCTTCCTGGTTAAGTTCCTGCCAAAATAGAAAGGCCGATAAAAACTTTTCTCTATGAAAGTAGTTGAGTGACATTCGTTGCCATTCTACATCTGCGTGGAGTTTACGTGTGGGGTACAACAACAAATGGAGAGGTATCAGGGCGAGCGTGGAGCTGAAAATTACCGTCTCTACCAGACTCACTACGATGGCTATTATAGGGAGAATAGTTTGCCAGGCAGGGGAGTTTTGCTACCAGTGGAGTTGACAGGCGCGCATGAGGGGAAACATTAACCTTAGCGTAGACTGACTCCCCTGGTCAATTTCCCGATTTTCCCCCCGAATTCTGCGATCCCCGCATCCCCGTAGGAAGGCCTGGTGGAGCTGAAAATTACTCGTCAGGCTCATCCTTAAAACCTCCGCTGTTTATCGCAAGTCTTTCCGTGCGAGGACAAAGGACCAACAATGGCGGCAGATCGTTCCATTGTGCGACTGTGTGACACTGCTGTGAGCGCGCATCTGGGCGAGGGAATCCAACAGGTGGTCCCATGCCTAGCCTCCCTCGCAGACTTTGAGCTTTCATTTTATGCTACATGAGTGTAAAGAAAAACTACTCTCCAAGGAGAGTTAGACTTTGGCTGTTTTTTCTTTTACGTTTTCTACGCGTCTTTGTCGGAATTTCCATCTTGTTTGATTTTCTAAACTGGTTGGGGGATAAATAGAACTCCTGAGAAAATAAAAAGCCAACAAAAAACGCCTAAAGGATGTCAAAACCAGCCGGAAACTAACCTCTGCTTGGAAAGTATAGAGAAGCGAGTCAGGGGTAAACCATAGTCTTCAGGCAGACGTGTCAGTTGGATAAAGAAAATGAGAATCATTTGGCCAAATGAGAAACATCTGGGCTGGGGAATCCAACAGGTGGTCCCATGCCTAGCCTCCTTCGCAGACTTCGACCGGGGCTGGCTTTTATCTTAAGGGATGGGGGCGCGTTGGTTTGACAGTTTCAACGTTGGCAAAGGTTCTCTAATGCCGGGAAAGGGAGTTTGGAAAGAAGGAGAGGAAACTCCTTTCCACGGCAAACTCTCTTTCCCGGCATTAAAGAAGCTTGAACGTTGAAACTATCGCCCCCCCCCCCCCATAAAATTAATGTCAGCCCCGGTCGAAGTCTGCGAAGGAGGCTACCTCATGCCCATGTTGCTTGATGTCATGAATAAGGAAATCTGTTACGAGATAAAATTTAATTTGTATTTTATCTATAAATATACATACTAGTACAAGATTGTGACTTTTATGGGGGAACAATCCCGAAATGTGATTTTATTTTATTTTTACAGTTCTGGTTCCTTAATCATATGGTGTAAATCCTTTCGTTCTTTGTTGTTTGTCCGTCGAGTTTTGGTGAACACCGTGGTCTAATACCCATAAGCCCGATTCTCATGAATAGGAGATACTGTCTTTGCTTATTCTTAACAGTTGTATAACTGGAACACATTTTACTAATTTGTTTACACACATATAAACTCGCTTTTGAAATGTTGAAGTATCAACCCTCTAGTAAAGTTACCATGTCTGCCTGATTGGAAAGTCGTGAACCATGTATGCAATTTTCTCAATTATAGTGAATACGTAATGCCTTTCTTCGGTTAACACCACGGTCATTGTATTTTCACCAGGGGGGGGGGGGCTATTGTAGTATTCTGTGTCTCGCCTTTAGTCTGTTGGTCTAGCGCAGAAAAACGTTATCTGTTCTAGTAGCAGTCAGTCGGTCTGTTTCGTGTTTGCGCATTTTTTGGCCTCTACGCTAGTACAACAACGTCCTACTTCAGAGAGTGACTTTTTGCTTCGTTATTGTGGACATACGACATGAGGTAAGCTTTAAACAAGGATTACATTAGCGTCCTTTCTTTTTCTTTAACTAATGCTACCCTCTACCAGGCTCCACAGGTCGCTGAAAAATGGTAGAATTTTGGAAAATAAACAGATCTTGGTTGCAAACTGTACTCTTTAGCCAGCTAACTCCTCTGGCATGTTATCTGTCTATTTCGTCTTACCCAGCGACATGTGGAGCCTTGTAGAAGTAGACTAATACGTCAATTCTTCCAAGATTGCGGGGAACTTCAATTATAACATCCTATACGTTGTGTTCATTGTGGCCCACCTAACCTGGAATTGTTATTTAAAACTATATCATAGTTAAAGTCCTTAGAACGGTACGTTTAGCTGATGTTTTTAACTGTTCATAGAGCTAGGAGGGTTTCCTTATGTATTGAATCGTATACCTATTGTCTAAAAACTTGTCTTTCTTGTATACACCAGTGGAAGAGTACCTTTAGTGGAGGAGTTTTTTTTCGGTAAGCTCAAACTGGTCCGTCATGTGTTCGATTTTTCCTGCAGTACTTGACCGTACAGGGGTCAGTGCGTTAGCCTCCGTACTCAGGGGATGAGAAGGTGGTTGGAGTGCTTTTATGTTTGTATGTAAACACGGGGTTGGGTTCCCGTGAGTTTGTGTAACAGCCACGCATCAGCACTCCCTGTGCACAGGCCCATTTACGGGTGCTCGGGCGTGATCTCCAAGCAGAGGTTGGGTCGCGGAGATAGTAGTGGTTGGGATTTTAACGGCTCGCTCCTCTCAGGGCCGGTAAAACCCCCGAATAGCCCTTTACTGGTGTTTGGGCAAGGTCTCCAAACAGAGGTTCGGCTCCGGCTGTTTTTGTTGACGTGTTTTAGACGTTTTTGCCGGGCTTTCTATCTTGTGCTGTTTTCTTTATGCCCGCCCTCTGCTTGGATAGTACAACACTTCCCACAACCAGGGTTATTTACTGGTTGTCGGGCGACATCTATAAACAGAGATTCGGCTCCGACTGTTTTGTGATATGTTGTGGACGTCTTTGTTGGGCTTTCTATTTTGGAGGGATCCCTTCTCTTTTCGATAAGTGCGGTTGGTTGGTTAACGTGCTCGAGATGTGGCTCACCTCAAACAAGGGACCTCCATCTAACGTGCTATGAGAGGGACCGGCCTAACCGAAGCTAGGTACTCATTTTCACCTGAGTGAAGTGAGGAAAGTCGTGTTAAGTGCCTTTCCCAAGGGCACAAAATCGGTGGTTTACCAACGGATTCGAACCCAAAACCTCTGGTTTATGAATCGAACACCCTGCCGACTGCGCCACTCACCCCCACTTTTCGTGCCCACGAACACTCACTCCTTGCACCCTCTAATTCTCACCGCAGCGGAAAATTACAGATCAGCTAGCGGTAGCGCGAAGTGACTGGATGTGTGTTTGATCTGCTTGGACTATGTTATTAAGGAAACCTCATGTTTGTTTTGTACTTCCTCTAGCGTGTCAAAACAAGCGTATGAGAGGTAATGCATAAGTGGCTATGCACCTGTCGACGTGCAATATTCTCCCATGAAAGTTCATCGTGCGTTCTTTGTCTCTACTACTGACGTCATACTATTTAAGGCGGACGATAGAGAATACATGTACTGGAAAGGAGTTCGAACTGGTAACGTATATTGGAAATTGCTTTAAGACTATACAAGAATACAGTATCTATATACTGTTGTTTTCTAGAAAAACATGCACCAACGAAGCTCTTGACCATGATTTGAATAAAAAGTTGAAGTTGTTTATTCGGCTGTGCATGACCCAAAATCGATTTCATAACCGCATTACAAGAGCACTACATAACCTCTGATACAAAATCGTATTACCTGATTATTTAATTGATTAGATAATTATTGATTCTACATTTAGGGAATCCTTTTGTGGTTTGTTTCTGTACCATTTTCAATCGAACAAAGTATGAAATAATGATGTAAATGCTGGAAATTAGTGCAGGAGATGTCAGTATTATACAGATTGTCTCATCCAAAATAATTCCACTTGTAACACTCCAATATTGCTTGGGTTGTCTTTAATTCTTTAATATACAATATATATGTTTATTGCAAATTCTTACCCATGGGCTAATTGCAGGTAACATGAGAGGTTCAAACAGTGTAAATAGCAATATAGCAGGTGTCTAATCTAGTCTAAAAGCTAATTCTAGATTCATGGTTATTGAGGTAATGGGGTACTTATTGATACCGATCGTGTTTGCACAATATGGCTCGCTTATCTTGTCAGCTCACCTATTTGTGTGGGATTCTGGCGATGAAAACATCTATTAGCACATCCACTGTTTGCTGAATGCTACGTTAAGTGTTCTTTACGGGCAGGTGACAAGTCACAAGACGTTTTCCTCGTTTATCATACTTGACTCGGGAACCCCAAACTAATGCGAGCGTGCGAATAAAAAAGTTTGACCCAAAAAGTTGGCTTCATTATGAAATCTAAGTGGTCAGGAAGGTTAACAAATCACTGAACACACAGAATATAGTATACGGAACAATAGATTCTTCATTTTTGTTCTTTCACATCTTCTTTGACATTTGAATATTCTATGATTTTAGTTTACGTTTTCTGATGTTTGTTTTTTGAATCCACGGCATGTATCTGCATATTTTGAAGCTGCTCTGTACGATTAACAGTATGGCTTACAAATTTTCTTATTCATTTTCATAAACGGCCGAAAATTGATGAGCATCCATATAATCAAATAAACACGGCCTTACATAGACGTACAAGGATGAAAAGCAGACGAAATGCTAGTATCTACATTGATTGAAGTGTGAAAGGCCCTAAAATTGCTGGTACGCACTTACTGAAGATCACACCTACTCAGTCCGGTGATTGACCTATTTTCTATATCAGGTTTAGGTTAAAGGTCGGTTAGCGTGAGGCCATTTAAATCACCACGTGGTTTTTAAATGGTTCCCTCTCAGATAACGGTAATAATTGTTTAACACGTGTGCCTAATCTAATGTTTTGTTAGACAAAGGACGTTTCCAAAAGTAGGTACTCGCTCTATGACCCTTTTAGCCCAGTTATTCCATCCCTTTATAAGTGGATTTCAAATAAAGTAGTCTGTGTTACTCTCCAAGCAGAGGTTAGGCTCGAGCAGTTTTTTCAACGTTTTTTTAAATCGCTTTTATCGGGCTTTCTATTTTGTATTGTATCTTGTATTGTCAAATCCTAACTGGCGGACTTCAAGAAACAATACAAAATAGAAAGCCCGATAAAAACGACTAAAAAACGCCAAAGAAAGCCGGGGCCTAACCTCTGCTTGGAGATTAGTAACCAACCTCCTTGCTGTAACACAAACTCTACTTTCCGGGCTGTAACTACCCCCCCCCCCCTCCTTCTAGGAGGCCGGCGGATGTTGGGCGGGCTGCTATAAGCGAGATGTAATCAGGCTACATATAAAATAACGGCATCATTTAACCCTTCAAGAAAATTGTGTAGAAAAATATTTTGCATAATAATAGATCTGATAATTTAAAAAAAAGTTTATTTGTGTGTGTTTTTTTTTGCGTTTTTTTTTGGTAACGTTATACGATTGCTTTTCTTCGTTTTCAACTAGTCCCCGGAAATAAATTTGCAATATTTAAGGCAAGAAGGTGTCTACTTATGTTCTAAAGCAAGAGCAAGGAAAACTTTTACTCGCAAATTTGTCAACTTTTCTATTACCACATCCTCCGTAAAACAGTCTACACGGTCCTCTAAAATTTGTCACATTTGTGTGCAAGGGAATAGATATGCAATATTTAAGGCACGAAATTGTCTAATTACGTTCTAAACCAAGTTGCAAGCAAAACTTTTACTTGCGAAGTTGTCAACTTTTCTATTACCACATCCTCCGTAAAACATCCTCCGCGGTCCCCCAAGGTTTTAGCGAATTTGTCTGCAAGCGAGAAATAATTGGACGGGTGATGGTCGTTTTCCCTCTAAGCGTTGAACAACGGATGCACAAATCCGCTCGGGGAACTCCAGCGCCCATCGGAGGTCACTTAGCATGGAACACGCGTACTCACGGCAAATAAGCTTTTAGGCAAATTGTGAACGGCATGTAAGCCCTAACCTCCTTTACAGGGAGCATTGCGCCTCGGTCCCCAGAGGTAGTGGTTTATGTAAAGGCCTTGTGTGCGTTGGAGTTTTATGTTGTTTTCCAGTGGGAGGGGAGCTTTGTTTCAATGCTGTTTAAAGTATTTTATCTTCCATATATACATGAATCATGTACTTATATGCAAACTCATCTGTGTTGGTAGTACTTAGTCATAGTACAATGCTAAACGTTCTTCCAACACAAAGGTATACACAGATAAAATATTCTGTCGTTTTCCAGCGGGAGAGAAGCTTTGTTTTAGTATTTCTGTATTTTCTGTTTGTTTTGATATTTACATGAATCATGTACCTATATGCAAGCTCATTTTTGTTGATAGTAATCATAGTACAATGCTAAACGTTCTTCCAACACAAAAGTACACACGGATCAAATTTTCAACGACCACTGTCGCCTTCTTCAGGATCAATACTGATCCAATCATTTTGTTGTGACCTGTACTTAACCCAGGGGGGTATATATATGTGCAATAAAAGTCTTCATTCATTTAAAATAGCGCTACCTAAAACAAAGTGCCCCAAACCATGACGCACTGACCAAAAGAAACAGTAAGTACTGTTTAAACCCAACGCCAATACACCTGTGGGACTATGAGCGTCAGTAGACGAGAGGGTGGAGAAGGATTTGCACATCCCTCCTTCACCATAAAAAGTCTTGTGCAGGTCAGGCAGACAGATCTCCAAACCCATCGCCAAGAGATTGTTTTCCTGCTCATCTGTCGAAAATCGACAGGAGAATCCGAAAAGAAAAAGATTATAATTAGTTAGATTATATTATTACGTATATTAATACAAAGAGAAGGAAGATATCGTAATTAACACCACTGACGGTACCTGCCTCCATCAGTAAGATTTCGTTCATTCAGCCTGGCTTGAGCCCTGAGCAGAAAAGATTTCTGATTCCGGCGTCCCATTTAGTTAGCTCTCTCTTTCTGTCTTTCTTTCCCAGCCCTCTTTTTCTTTCTCTTCCAGCAAATCACTCACTCAGGCTGTCTGTTTGTCTCTTCTCTCTATCTATTTCTCTCACTCTGATGGGTATTTTTTCTCTATTCAGCTATCTAGACATAGATTGAATGATAGATACTGATGTAGGCGTAGGCAGATATCGCAGAGGACATCATCGCCTCTGAGAGTACCTACCAATTAAGTAGGATTTTATGGAACAGTCTGACTGAAGACGTGAGATTTCTGATTCCACACTATGTACTTAGCTCTCTCTTTCTTGCCCTCTCTCCTTTTCTCTCATTTTCCCTTTCTCTCTCTTTTTTCCTTTCCGTCTCTTTTTCTTTCTCTTTCAGCAAATCAGTCAAAACCATTTTGTCCGTCTGTCTGTCTCTCATTTTCTCTCACTCTCACGTTTTTCTTCTTCTGTTCAGCTATCTAGACAGAGATTGAATGATAGAAACTGATGTAGGCGTGGGAAGATGTCACAGAGTACATTATAGCCTCTGAGAGTACCTGCTCACTTAAATCACGGAATCAGTCTGACTTACGTCTTGAGCAACTCTCCCTATGTCTCTCCTTCTCTCCGCTCCCCTCTCTATTTCATTTTCCTCTCTTTTTCTTTCTCCTTCAGCAAATCAGTTGCTAGCTTAATCATTCTGTATGTCTCTTCTCTTTACCCTTTTCTCACTCTGATGTGTACTTTTTTTTATTCAGCTATCTAGACGGAGATAGTCTGATAGATACGTAGGGAGATATCGCAGGGGGCATTATCGCCTCTGAGAGTACCTGCCAGCCCTGCCTACTTAAGTAGGATTTCACGAATTCAGTCTGACTTAAGCCCCGAGCGGACGCGAGATCCCTGATACCGTCCCATGTAGTTATCTCGCACGACCAGGCTACAAAAACTGGGGTAACGAGGAAAGAACACAGCGTCTCCTGCGGAAGACAAATGACAGGGTACCCGGTTAATAGCCCCGCGGAGGTAGCAGGGGCTTTAATGAGCTGGGGCTGCCCCAAGTCATGTTTTCTAAATCAGCACAACGTGCCCGGAATGTTGGCTAGAAAGTTTGTGGTAATCATCACTCAACTTTCCTGGCACTTTTCACATGCCCTAGATGGCTGGTCATGCAAACATGACGAAGATTGAATGATGGAAGCGACGGAAAATGTTAGCGTGAAAGTTCATCCGAGTTGATCTGGCAAACATTACTCAACTTCCTGGTACTTATATCCTTAGGTCACGTGACCTAAATGGTCGGTCATTCAAACATGAAGAAGATTGAATGACGAACGATGCGGATGGAAAAGGTTAGCGTCAAAGTTTATCCGAGTTGATGTGGCAAACATTACTCAACTTCCTGGCAATTTTACCCAAAGTTCACATGCAGCCCAAGATGGTTGGTGCTGCAAACATGGCGAAGATGTTTATTTGTTTATGGTGTGAATGACATACGATAGAAATGGTTTAATACTAGTAATAGCGTCAAAGTTTATCCGAGTTGGTGTGGGAACCATCACTCAACTTCCTGGCACTTTGTCCCTAAGGCCATTTGATGGTTGGTGCTTCAAACATGACGAAGATGAAGGACAGGCGACAGGAAAGTTTAGGGTGAAAGTTTGCCGAGCTGGTGTGGCGTCCAACACTCACCTTCCTGAGTGATGGACGCCTACCCTTAGGCCACGTGACTTAGGGATTGGTCATTCGGACCTGAAGAAGGCTGAAGTAAAATTTGACTAGCTTGGAAGTTTATCTGAATCAGTGGTGAACAGTATGGCGGTAAGTTACTGTAGTATACCAAGGAGGTTGAAATAGCCTCATTGGTTATACCGTCCGTGAACTGAGACGGAGGGCGGTATCAACTTTCTGATGCCTTAAGCTTTGACCAATGCTGACCAAACGTGCACGTTAGACCACGTGTTCTACGCCATATTGGTCATGCAGATTTTCTGAAGGTTGAAGTCGGTAGAACATTCGGCTACCATTAAAGTTCGTCTGACATGGCAGTGGTTGTATCCATCTGTGAGATATCAGTGTCCTGGTACTTTCAGCCAATGATGCCGTCAGGCTCCACATGTTGCTGGAAATAGTGGGAATTGGCCAGATAGACAGATAACACATCATAGGAGTTAAACGACTCAAAACTACAGTGAGCGACGGTCGGCTAACTCTAGTGTGTTACCTTTTTGGCAAATTTCTACTATTTTCCAGCGACACTAGCCTGGTAGAGGCTAGTCAGTTGTCCATGAGAGGCCTGTCTGGCGTTTACAAGTTGTACTTTTAAAGTAACGCTAAGACAAACAACGCTGGGTAGACAATACACAGAGACCTGACACTGATTAAGAATGCCAATTGTGTCTCTGCCTTGAGGGAAATTACAGACAATTTACATCCAAGAAAGGTTCATTATCATTATGATTATCGCGAAGGCATATCGACTTTTGTACGGGGATTGATGTCGTTCATTAGAGCGGTTACGCAACTCTAGTGCTTCCATACCGTTACTTGCAATTACCCTTAGGGCACGAATCCGCAATTAAGCTGTTATCATTAGTGCCATTAATTGGAGAGGTTAGACGGCGCGGTTGGGAGTCACAGTATGCTCTTCTACCGCAAAATGAGAACATTTATCAAAAGTGCCGTAAAACTGTCAAAACATAGTAAACAAGGTCGTAAATTCTCATCTCGCAAAATGAGCTAATTTTTTTTCCCGCACGCTGGCATCAGATTGGGGTCTCCGGAAGATGTCAGGTATAAAATCAAGTTTGTGTAGCCTCAGGCCGGGGTCGAGATATGCATGTACAAGATATACAGGATGACCCACATGAAAGGTTGCTACTTGAATATATACGAACGTGTGAACTAGCCTCCATAGCAGGCTCTCTATGGCCTTTTTTGGCACTTTTGCTGGCCATTTCTTTTTGTACTGGGTCGCTGATTGCTGGCCTCTCCGATAGCCGGCCATTTTAGACTTTTTTGGCACTTTTGCTGGCCATTTCTTTTTGTACTGGGTCGCTGATTGCTGGCCTCTCTGATAGCCGGCCATTCTAAAATGGCCGGCTATCAGAGAGGCCAGCAATCAGCGACCCAGTACAAAAAGAAATGGCCAGCAAAAGTGCCAAAAAAGGCCATAGAGAGCCTGCTATGGAGGCTACGTGTGAACCCACCTTAAGCAACTCTATGTTTCTGGCAATGTTACAAGTACAGTGATGCGTACCGAGAGTTGGCAACTTGCTATCATTATACCAACTCACTGAACGCATCAATGTACTTGTAAAGTTGCCAGAAACATACAGTTGCTTAAGGTGGGTTCACACGTTCGTATATATATTCAAGTCCTTATGGGGTCCTATGGACTTCTTGGCCTCTACCAGGCTCCACAGGTCGCCAGAACAATATCAGAAATTGGGCAAATATAGACACATAACATGCCAGGGTAGTTTTTTTAATTAGCCCATCGCAAACCATACTCCACGGTCAGCTAACTCCTCTGGCATGTTATGGGTCTATATTTGTCCAATTTCATTTTACCAGCGACCCGTGGAGCCTGGTAGAGGCTAAAAATTCCATACGAACTTCAACATATACGCACGTGTGAACCCACCTTAAAATCTTTGGACTCTGTGAACGTAAGCGATCGCAGTCTCTAGTAGAAACAGGATGTCAAAAATGTTGCTCTGTAATAAATGACTGTAAAATTGACATTACGATAGGAATTGAAAGCATATTAGTTCTACTAAATCAGAAACAATAGAGATGTGGTCTTCGAGTTGATTATAAGTTAGGTATACTTTTTCCGGTACACCCCGGTACAGTACTGACATATGTAAAGAGATGACACCCGGATCAATGCATAGATACAGTATCTCCTGAAACACATTGTATACCTGACGGGCATTCCTGTTCCGTGGCAGTATATTGAGACCGATGTATGTATATATGCGCTAAAGGCCAAAGGAGCATATAAATGTGACATGTCATAAGCTGCACATCACCGAGTTTGCCATGTAATAAGCTGTATATCAAGTGTCGGTGCCAGAAGTATTAGATTATTAAAAACAAAATCGATATCGCCTGTGATGGGTCGTCCCCTTCTAACATTTGTCACCGCGATGGCGGCGTCATATTGTCCTTGAGAGTATATTTGGGTTAATACCTCCATTCCACTTGACGGCGCTCTCGCTGCGATGGCAAATTTACCCCATCGCCGTGCACGTGAGAGCACCGCGACGCCAGAAAAAGCTGCTCTAGCGAAAAGTCTCGGGCGAAAAACTCAAATATTAGCAACTTAAACGGGCGGCCAAAGATTCGAAATATTACTCAACGGATTTCTTATAGCCCCCTTTCCATTTGACGGCGCTCTCACGGCGCTCTCGCTGCGATGGCAAATTTGCCTCATCGCCGTGAGAGCGCCGCGACGCCAGAAAAAGCTGCTCTAGTGGAATGTCTCCGGCGACCCCTGTGCGCTCTTAGCGACGAAAAACTCAAACATCAGCAACTTCAACGGGCGGCCAGAGTTTCGAAAGATTACTCAACGGATTTTAGAGATAAAGAACAACTTTTCTTACGGCGCTCTCGCCGCGCTCCCATGGCGATTCCACGGCAAATGGCAAATTTGCCATCGCCGCGAGAGCGCCGTGAGAGCGCCGTCCCAGTGGAAAGGCAGCCTAACAGATTCTCGTCTATTGCTGTTGACGCGCGCGAGTGCAAAATTCGCCCGGGCGTGTCAAAATCCAGCGGCTCAGACATACTTTCACGTCGCCAATGTGTCACATTTGCAAGGCACATGTAGTTGATGTATATAAAGGGGCGACGCTCCTCTGCCTCTGCTTTGTATTCTGGTCGTGTAATGTATAAAGGCCGCACATTCAGGGCCATCCTTAGCGTGTAACATACTTTCTACGACCACCAAGGGACCAAGATTTGACAGATCGCTCAAGGAATTTCATGGATAAAGAACGAATTGTTTTACATTTTGTGTGTTGTGCTGTCTTTTGAATCATACCTGATGATTCCTAGGTGAATAGGCTTCGCTGTCTGTAGTGTCACTCTCCTGTCACTCGCAGTACTTCTTCTTCCTCCAGAATAAATGAAACTTTATTTGCAAGTTCATGCCCAGAGGCGAATTGCAAGTAACGTTACATGATAGAAACATAGGGAACATACATTTGACAATGGACAGTGATAAACATTATTGTAAAAAGAGACTACTGGAATACTAGTGATGGCTATTTCTATACAGATTGGGTTTGACTTCTTTTTTGGAAGCAGAGGATGTCGAAAAGCCCACCTTTTCTACAATTTGTGGATTCTGTGATTTTAAGAGGAAAGTGGCCTTCTGTTCGTCTGTGAGTGTGGGGAAGTTGGGGTACATGCATGTCATTGTGACGTCTACAACCAAACTGATTCTTCTGGTTTGAGTAAATAAAGTACAACCCTGTTTTAACTTAAAGCTGTTTACTGACTCTGCTGTCACTTCTGCTGCTGGCAATGAGTTCCATTGCTGTACTGTTCTAATAGCACAAGACTGGCGATGCACTGTAGATTTAGGCCAGTAAGTAGGCCACGGCGTCCATTTGTTACCAAGTCGCAGGTTCATTTTAAGTCCGACTTAAATTCAACCCGGGGCCCGGCAGGGCCCAAAAATATCCCCACAGGGTGTCTCACCGGGCCACGTAGGGGGCACGCCCGAAAGTGCAAAAAACAGTCCATGAACTGCCCAGCAGTAACCCTATTTCCGGATATAAGTCTTACAAGGCACGTGTTGAGTCATAAGTTGACTTGGCAATTCTGGCACTACTTGGTATTCCGCCCGTAAAGTGCCATAAACTCAATTACGTGAGTGTTGTACCAACGGGATTCCCACAGACAGCCTGAGTGATGTTGTTTTGGAAGTGACTCACTGCAGGAATTCCGCACGATTGTGCGAGCATATGGCAGCTGTGAGGACAAATCAAAGCACTGGAAAATTGAGTCAGGAATATAATAAAAGAGAGAAACCGCTACCGTAGTCAATTAAGTACATTCTTCAGAGTAGTCCGACCATGCAGGGTTATATATAGTTCGTTCGAACCCTTGTAGTGCCTAGCAAGTTTAGCTGTTTTAGTAGCAGGGTATATTTTCCACAGGGAAGGATTGCTAGCCCTTCCCCTTTAACATGCTTGAGGCACCTCCTCGAAGACGGAAGCCCCGTTTTACTTCCCTTCCGAAAAAAACAGGTAAAGCCGCAACTGTGATGTCCTACCATGTATTGTACCGGGATCTCCTAGCTACCAGCTAATTAGTAGCCTCCACCAGGCCTTCTACGGGGGTGAATTCGGCAAAAAAATCGGGGAATTTGGCCAAGGGAGTCCGTCCATGCTTAGGTTCATCTCCTCTGATAGCAAAACTCCCCTGGCAAACCATTCTCACTATAGGATCCTATAGTAGCCAGCGTAGAGTTTAACTAATTACAACTAAAATCTCAACAGTGAGACTGCTTCCAGTTGAACTACAGGGACATCCCTGGTCAGGGTTGGATGGGATATAGTAAATACGCACAAGAATGTGACGCAATATTGCCATTACTTAAGTACTTCATACGAATCCATAAGCAAATAGCGAGGCTGATATATTTGCAGGCGACACAATTCAGCTGCACTCGTGCGTGTACTGTACTCTTGTATGTTGTGACTGGCGACCACCTGTTTCTACTATGATACGTGAATTCTTCCTTCTTCTCAGCACATTATGGGTGTGCCATCCGCGACATTCAATTATTGCTGGATTGGCATTCTCTAAGGAATTTGGTACTGAGGGATTACCGATCTTGATTCAAGACATTTCCCTGAAAACTATGTAATAGTGCTCTAATATTTGCCATGGTCGGCCACAATACGTGAATCTGTCTTAAGAAGTGATCCGTAACATTGAATTATGCCACATGATTTCCATTCTCAAGTCGTATAACTATAAAATAATGCTCTGATATTTCCAGGGACACATTCGGCTTAACTCGTGAATAGTTTCGACTTAACACAGTCGGCCACATTACACGAATCTCAAGAAGTGATTCGTAATCGAATCATGCCACATAATTTGCATTCTCGAAGGAGGCTGCTAGGGGCTTACTCCAACTTGAGCAGAGACATTTCCTAAAGTCGTATAACTATGAAATAATGCTGTGATATTTTCCAGGGGCACATTTCGGCTTAACTCGTGCGTGTAGGTTACATCACGCACCTTGTGACAGTCGGCTACTTGTTTCTCTGTCTCAAGAAGTGATTCGTAACATTGAATTATGCCGCGTGATTTGCATTCTCGAAGGAGACTGCTAGAGGATTGCATGATTTTTAGTCAAGATAATTTCCAAAATCTTATAACTATGAAATAAAGCTCTTATATTTCCAGGGACATATTAACTCGTGCGTGTAGGTTACACCTGTTTATACCATAAAACATGACTTATCCCTTTTCTTCTTTGCACATCGTTATCCGTAGCATTTAATAATGGCACATGTTGTAATTTGCATTCTCTAAGGAACCTGCTAGGGGGATTGCATGATCTTCATTAAAGATCGTTCTCAATATCTTATAACTATGAAATGATCCCTGAGGAGAAGGCATTTCCCAAACAATTAATCCATAACGTTCATAATCCAGTTTACACATTTATAACAAAAGCGAGCGCGGGAATATAATCCACCGGATCAGATTGTTCATACCGAAAGTTTGATCCATGCTTACAATGTTTAAATAGGTTGCAGAGGCCATGAGAACTCATTCGTAGTTATCATTTCATTATGCTACCAACCAGCCAAGTTTTTGTGCTTTCATGTTTAAGCCTGACGGTTAAGGCCCCCTCTCACTTGACGTGCGGCACGCTTGCGGCATTGCTGCGTTCGGAAGATGCTCAACGAATTTCAGAGATAAAGAACGAATTTTCTTACTTGTTGTGTATTTTGTGGTCTTCTATGTCACACTTTTACGTATTGCGCAATATCTGAATTATAACAAATCGGAGAAAATAACAAAACAGTACCGCAGTGAACGAACGCAGCAATGCCGCAAGCGTGCCGCACGTCAAGTGAGAGGGGGCCTTTAGGTGTGAATGCACGTCATGCGGTAAGGCACTTGTTGCGATTACCGTCTGACTATTCCGTTGTTGTGAAAAAGATACTAGAGCTGTAAGTTCCCCAGTAGTATAAAGGAAATCCGCTAGGCGGTCCATAATCGACCTTGACTTTCTTCTTCCCAAAGCCAAGATCTACCCATATACCAAACATCATCACGATCTATCCAGAGGTTCCTAATAAAAATGCTGACCACTATCTCCTATATTTATACACAGACACACCCAAAATAATACCTCCATTTTTCATGGATGCTAAGATCCCATCTTGACAACTGAAGAGCGCCCCTTAAAGATTATGACCATACTCACACATGCCCGAGACGTTCCGTGGTGAACTTACGCCATACGGCAAGGCGCTTATGAGATTACGGTTTGACAGTTCCGTTGCGATGCAAAAGATATAAAAAACCGGAAATTCTGCTGCAGTACCAAAGACATCGGCCAGAGGGCCCAAAACAGACATTAACCTTTGTCTTTCTAAGGCTTACCTACATACCAAACATCATCAAAATCTATGCAGAGGTTCTTACGTAAGTTATGCTGACCATAACTATCCCACCACAGTGACCACACATAGACACACCCAAAACAGTACCTCCATTTTTCCCTTTAAAGATTATGGCCATACTTACACATGCCCGAGACGTTCCGTGGTGAACTTACGCCATACGGCAAGGCGCTTATGGGATTACAGGTTGACAGTTCCGTCGTGCTGTAAAAGATACAAAACCCCAAAGTTCCACTGCATGCACTACTAAGGAAAGTCACCAGGGGGTCTATAAGCAACATTGATCTTCGTCTTCCCAAGACCTACCCACATGCCAAACATAACCTCGATCTATACAGACGGTCTAAAGTTATGCTGACCATAGATATCCCACCACACAGACACATAGACACACCCAAAACATTACCTCAATTTTTCATGGAAGTAAAATCGTACGATATGTCCGCCCCTTTAAAGATTATGGCTATACTCGTACTTACACATGCTCCAGACGTTCCGCGGTGAACTTACGCCATACGGCAAGCCGCTTATGGGATTACAGTTTGACAGTTCCGTTGTGATGCAAAAGATATAAAAACCGGAAATTCTGCTGTAGTACCAAAGAAATCGGCCAGAGGGCCCAAAACAGACCTTAACCTTTGCCCTTCTAAGGCTTACCTACTTACCAAATATCAAAATCTATCCAGAGGTTCTTACGTAAGTTAAATTGACCATAAATATCCTAGTCTGTGTAACACAAACTCCGCTGTCCAGGGCTCTAATATAACTGGCCCCTCCCCGCGGAGGGGGCCGGCGGATGTTTGGCGGGCTGCTATAAGCGAGATTTAATCAGGCTATAAATATCCCACCACGCAGACACATAGACACACCCAAAACATTACCTCAATTTTTCATGGAAGTAAAATCGCACGATATTTGCGGCCCCTTAAAGATTATGCCAATGTTTTGTGCTTTTATGTTTAAGCCTGACGTTCCGGTGTGTATGTATGTCATACGGTAAGGTACTTACCGAGGTTACATTCCGTTGTAATGCAAAAGATACAAGAGCTGTAACTTCTGCTGCAGTATCAAGGAAAACCGCTAGGTGGCCCATAATCGACCTTGACTTTCTTCGTCCCATGACCTACCCACATACCAAACATAATCTCGATCTATACAGGCGTTCTTAAGTTATGCCGTCCACAAAATTTAGTACGTAATACATAGCCAAAGACAATACCTCGGTTTTTCATGGATGTAAAGACAGCATCTTGAACATTAAAGAGTGCACCTTGAAGATTATGACCATACTTACACATGCCTGGGACGTTACGTGGTGAACTTACGCCATACGGCAAGGCGCTTATGGGATTACGGTTTGACAGTTCCGTTGCGATACAAAAGATATAAAAAACCGGAAATTCTGCTGCAGTACCAAAGACATCGGCCAGAGGGCCCAAAACAGACATTAACCTTTGTCTTTCTAATGCTTACCTACATACCAAACATCATCAAAATCTATGCAGAGGTTCTTACGTAAGTTATGCCGACCATAAATATCCCACCACACAGACACATTGACACACCCAAAACATTACCTCAATTTTTCATGGAAGTAAAATCGTACGATATGTCCGCCCATTTAAAGATTATGGCCATACTTACACATGCCCGAGACGTTCCGAAGTGAACTTACGCCATACGGCAAGCCGCTTATGAGATTACAGCTTGACAGTTCCGTTGTGATGCACGCTCGTAACGTGTGTGCGGGAATACCAAAACCGTTCCATTACATTACACAACCGGCATAAAGGTGTAAGAAAATTCCGGGTGTGCGCCTGTAAAAACCGTGGGAACCGAACTAGACTGTACAATACGTGGTTAACTGTGGAGAAAAACTACATAAAACCAACGGTGCGACATTTGTGATAAACCAGCTCAAATTCAATTTTCTGGAGGCGTGCCTAGATTCTCACCTACATGTAGCCCTAGTCTCTACCAGACTCTCGCCCGGCTGAATAGTAGTAGGGGAATTAGGAATAAGGGGACTTAGTTAGGAATAAAAGTTCTCTCTATCTCTCCCTCTGTCTCATTCTCTCTGTCTCCCCCCCCCCCTCTCTCTCTCTATGAATTCATATATACGTAGGGGATAATAGGCCTAGGAGTGAACTGCTCGACCGGTGGATAGCTGGGTAGACTGCAAAAGACTGACTGAAATCCCATGGCAACTTATTTGTCCCTATTTGGCCAAATTCTACTCTTTTTTTCCATCCAGCTGACACGTCTGCTTGGAGACTACAAGTAGCCCCTACGAGACCAATTTGGTTACTTAAGTAATGGTAGACATTGGCCAACTCGTGTGAAAAATGTCCCAATGAAGTTACATGTAGCGGGCCATAGAATCTGTAATTATATTCATCTCATTCAAATAACTTCCAAATTGTTTTTCAGCAACTTAACTAACGGGGGCTGGTGGAGAATATCTTTTAGCTTATTTTTTTTGAAGTTTGAACAAATAATTTACAACTTTATTGTTAAACCATGGTATTTGGAAACAATTAAATGAAAAAGAAAAAGACAGTGGCATTCAAGATGTGTATACTACTAATGACATATGTCAATGAATTAGAATCAAAATGAAAACTATTCTGAATTTATTTATTTCTAAGCTATTTGAAGAGTTCGACTTGAACTTACTCCTACTGAGAGTGAAAGTATTCTTGTAGTGCGGTAAGACATTAAAGAATCGCATGACAACTGAAACACAGCGTGTCATAATTTTTAATTGCTGTTTTCCCTTTGTTTCAACCTTCATCACAGTGTGGTTACAGTTGCAATAATCCAGAAGACATTTGATGGATGCACGCAATTATAATCCGGAATTGCTAATTTCCCAAAAGACACTACAAAGCGTATGTTGTCGTGTGCCATACTGTTTTATATACATTCTTCACACGTTGGTGCAGGAAGTTTGGATCATATAACTTTATTGTGCAACAATTGTGCAAGGTACAAAGCATGGCATCTACTGATACATAACTACAGTTCTATAAGACTAATCTAGTACAAAGGTGCGTAGTATGGGATGAAAATGGTCTTTTACAATCATTGGAGGGATTTCTAGCGCCTAGACATTCTTTAATATATTTTCCTATTTATACCATGCAGGGGTTTTCACATGTCATTTACTATTCAAGTCCATTGAGGTAAATCCCGACCATGACTAAGGAACCATTGGGCTTGTCAGAAAAATAATGAAGATGAAGAGGAAAGCGTTCGAACTCGTTAACTCGGAAACTCCTATGATCCCTTCCAAGAACTACCAGAAAATAAAGGAAACCACAATAACCAAAACAGGAAAACACAAGAGGTAACACTGACACTACCTGTGCTGGGTGACAATGTCAAGAACAAGACCTTTGACCTTTTGTGTGCGTAATGTGTTCTACAAAGTACACCTGTAAGGTCAAGCTGAGAGGTCATAGTCCCACTTCAAAGGGAGATTAAGTTGTTTTTTTGGGATGGCATTCTTTTCGACAGGACAACAACATTTACCTTCATCGATAAAGAGTATGAAATGAAAAGGGGAACTTCAGGTTGACGACAATGCAGGACATTGTTTTACAATGATAAAGCAAGACTTGAGAAGAAGATGCAATGTGAACACTTAGATCTAGATTCACTCACACTCACAGGTTCTGTTTGTAATAAGTTGTTGAGGATACGCATTGGTAGCTGTTGAATCTTGTTAAGATGTTTTCTGTTTTCCTTACATTATTAGTGACGTAGGTTTGCGCTCTCCGAATGCTTTTCCTGGTTCGAACAGTAACAACTTTAATCACGCCTCGCCATCCGTTGTTTTGTCTATAGCGGATCCCCTCGCCCCTACACCAACACTTGTTTGACGGCGGGGTTTTCGTAAGGGATTACAACCCGCCTTCTTTAAGACTTTGTTTGCATTGTTCTTGAAGCAGCAAGTCACCTGTTCCTTTCTTACGCTTGTTCAGGGGTGCGTGTCTCCGGCTATGTACTGTAGCACCACGTCCCAGTCCGGCAGTGTTTACGTTCGGACCCAAACATCGTCTGCAACTTTTGGTCCTGAGAATCTACTTCGTTTGTTACAGTTGGAGCGATGTCAAGTCGGTGTTGTGGCGAATCTGTCGACCACGTGTTGATCTGGAGGAGCTGAGCTGAGTAGACATTCAGTGGAAGTAGCAGACCCTCGTCCTACTCTCGCTGTGTGGGCTAACACATAAGGTACGTGCGTCTTACAGTCTTTTGTGTGGTGTAAAGGTGGGCTTATGAGTCACATACTGACGGCTCTACGTTTTGTTTAGTTCAAGCATCACAGCATACTAGCGTAACGGACGAGGCGCTTGCTTACCTGCACACAGGATAGAAATGTCTGTCGACTAGTCAAAGAAATTAAAATCTTTGTTTAGTACTACCACAATATAATGGTATTACATGTTGTTGTACATGTATAACGCTCGGAGAGAAGGAATGCCTGTCGACTAGTCAAAGAAACTTAACTTTTCTGTCACCCTGCCCATACGACTTTAGCAACACAACGAGAGGACGGAAAACTATTTCCCACGAGCTTTTCCCAGTTTGTATCGATTTTCAAGTCCTTACGTCTTAACCTGAGGTCGCGTCTTTTGTGTGTGTCAGTCTGTCTCACGGTATCGGCAGCTCTACACGGCACATGTTGACCTTTAAGTTTGCCTACCCCGAGCCCCGACTCATTTGATGCCTGAAAATAGAAGGAACTGTCGAAATACGCTTAATATTTTGCCACTACGCATGACATATGCTTCTGTCAGGCGGAGTGTCGGGACTCGGTAGTCCTCGTAAGACTTTTCCACGTTACATGTTGACCTTTAAGTTTGCCCCCCTCCAATCCAACTCATGTGATGACTGAAAATAGCAGGAACTGTCGAAATAAGGTGAATATTCTGCCACTCATGATGATAGCAGACCTGACTCATGACATAAACCCCTGTGTGAAGCCTCCATAGCAGGCTCTTTTTTCCGTATTTTGGGGGTTTTGCTGGCCGACTCAGCACAAGCGACCCAGTACAAAAAGAATCGACCAGCAAAACTTTGTTATGAGCCCCCAAGAGACGACAAAAGGCACAGAGAACCTGCTATGGTAGCTATATAGATTATATAATCTCCAAGCAGATCCTACGGTAGCCGTAAGATAGTATCAAGAGCTGTCAGGGGAGTGAAGCGGTAGCAAAACACATGTGCACTCCTAGGCCGGCTTCACTCCTATGACAGCTTATACTATCTTATGCTACCATGGGCCTACTTGACGATAAGGTGGCTAGGCAGTCCTCGTAAGACTTTTTAGGGGGTACGTGGATGAAAAATAACTATTTTCTCAACCCCGACAGACTTTGTTGTACCGCTCTAATTGAGTCACATCACTTTATACAGGACATTTATTATGCTCCAAAGTTAATTGACTCCCCACTGGTCGGTAGTTACACAGGCGTATTTACCTGTCTAATGATTCGCCTCTAACGAGCTCACAATCAGGCAATGAATAATGGCAGAGCTCGGAAAATACAGGTTAGTGGAGATAAAACTGGAGCTGTGCAGGTATTTCTGATGTCTACCTTCACTAGCCCATGTAATGGGTATATACAGGTTTCTAGTGCTGGTAGAGTTGAATCTGTGCAGGTATTTCTGATGTATGTTTGCAACTGTCGCAATGCAATAGTTGATAGATACATAAAACATTGCTTTGATTTGTATCGAGATACAGGGGATTCACGTATGTTAAGCTTTATTGTTTTGTAATTCGAATCTAGTAAGATTTATTATGCATTTATTTACCATACGACAATCACTGTAGCATGTCATTTGTTATAATACAGGCGTGTTTACCTCTCTAATGATCCGGAGACGCTAACGTTAACGAGCTTACAATTAGCGCATGAATAGACTAATAGGACAACTAGAGTTCGGCGACCTCATACCTCCATGAATATTTAGAGCTTTTGTGAATTTCATGCAATTGACTAACACATTAACATGATTTATGCATGCAGTTATTCATCATTGACTAACATACACATGTCAAAATTATAAAATCATTAATCAATCGGCGGTTTTGTCATTTTAACATAAATTATGCAAATTAATGCCTCATTACCATATTTGGTTTCTGCTTATATTCCACCTATCATAATTAACAAGTGTTACATTTATTAAAGTCCAGTTATTGCAAACAATGGAATT
The DNA here is from genome assembly GCA_019207045.1 of Branchiostoma floridae x Branchiostoma belcheri. Lineage (NCBI taxonomy): Eukaryota > Metazoa > Chordata > Leptocardii > Amphioxiformes > Branchiostomatidae > Branchiostoma > Branchiostoma floridae x Branchiostoma belcheri. The sequence goes on along the minus strand of CM033035.1, from coordinate 4,327,046 downwards.
ATACAATTCCCTCATTGATTATGCAAATTTAGTCCTCATTTGCATAACATGCATATTATTATGAACATCTTTTCCCAAGCTACCTGCATGCCTAAAATGATGCCAATTCGTCAATCCTTTCTGCAGTTATCCTCTTTGGAATGTCTGGACAAAAACGCCCCTGCAGTTCCGAAATTAAATGTTAGGGGGCTGAAACCAGCCCCACTTTGTCATGACCATGCAAGCTATCTACCAGCCAAATGCCAAGACCATAGCATGTCTGAAACAAGAGATACATTTAAAAAACTGCTATTATAGAATATTCTCATTAATTATGCAAATGTACTCCTATTTTGCATAATTAGTATCTTATCGTGTACAACATTGTCTAAGGTACCTACATACCAAAAATCGTGAAAATCCGTTGTTCCCTTCTTGAGTCATCCTCTTCAGAAGTTTTTGACAAAAATGCCCCTGCTATCCCAAAACTAGACGCTAGGGAGCCCAAACTTATGTCATTTCTTCCTGAGCACAAGAGCTATCTAACACTCAAAAATCGTGACCATAGCATGTTTAGAACACCAAGATAGCAAAACCGGAAGTTGCGCTGCAGTACCAAGGGGAGCCGCTAGGGGGCCCAAAATCTAATCATTTTCAGCTTTCGTCACACACTACCAACACACCAAGTATGAAACCAATCCACCCAGCCATTCTTGAGTTATCTTGTTTACACACAAACACACAGACAGACACACAAACGCAGGGTAAAATATAACCTCCATGACATTTCATGGAGGTAAAAACGATGTGGTTGATACGTTGCCAACTTTGTAGTAACTCTTGGTAGCAGGTTGTGTCTTTGACGTTGATTGTCTTTGGGGCGTGGAGTTCAGAGCTCTTCCCAGGAAACGTCGATGAAGGTTAGACATCCAGGTAATAAGATACGCCAAAAAGCAGTTACTCAAGCAACTGGATATGAATTTGGAAACGGTCAGACGTTTTAACTGGAATCCACCAGTTTTCGTCAGTGACACTGAAGTGATTTGGAAGAAACAGGTCTTTTGTACTCTACTCTTCCCAGGAAGTTAAAGCTAGATGGTGCTGTGGGTCTGAAACTCGTTCACTAAACGGGCAATTTTTTTATGAATTCGCTCAAAACAATTATCTACTACCCAAACATCAGGTACGATCTTTGTACGATTTATAGCATGGTCGAAAACTTTTTGAAACGGTTGAAAACTGATGCGCGCGAGGATGTCACCCATATACGATGTAATCAAATCTACATGGTCTTAGGGAGAGTTCTGCAATAATCTCCAGGCAGATTTTTCAGTGGCATAGAATACTATCAAAGCTGGCTAAGGCGTATGGTTGGCGAAAGGGTGTCATCAGCCTCCGGTAGCCAAACACACTCCTAGGCCGGCTTCACTCCTCTGGCAGCTCTTCATACTCTCCAAGCAGAGGTTGGTGGGAAAAGTCGTGACCTTTTCCTTTCATAATTTTTTTTCGACCGGCCTTCCCACCAACCTCTGCTCGGGGACGGAGGCTCAAAGGCTATTAACAGCTAATCGCTATCCTATCAAACTCCACTTACTATCTTATGCTACCGTAGGATATGCTTGGAGATTATCCTGCATTGCGAGATGGAGTTTCAGCAACCCAGAGGACTGTTTCTGATCGGTTGGTTGGTTAGTTCCTCTGGACGAATAATACATACTGGCAGCGGCCGACTCTGGTTAGCCCCTGAGGTCAAGCCTTCACGTCAGGGCTTCAGTCAGGTGGAAAATCTTCACATTGACCGTGACCCCGATTAGCGACTTACCCTTGCCGACGTCGCTCATTGACGCTTAACCGATCTGTGATGGAATTGGGGATACGACCTCTGACACAGTGTACGCAGTTAGGAAATCATTTCTGACCTCAGCCAAGTCTTAAACAATCGTCCAAGGAAACTGAGATTCCAAGACATAATCTTGCTGATGCAAGATGCTTCAGGGTTAAAGCCTGGACCCTTATCGGCAATGCAACAGGCTGAAGTCGGCTTCTTGACTCCCCAAACATTGTAAATGCATAGAATTTCTTGTCCAAAGAAGCGGAGACATTGCCTATGGCCCTATTTAGTGACTGACCTCACCAAAGTCGCTCAACTGTTCTATGGTTGAATTGGGGACACGACCTACGACACAGTCTACCGCAGCTAGGGAACCTTTTCTAACCTCAATCAAGTCTCAAACAATCGTCCAAAGAAGCAGAGATTCCAAGACGCAATCTTGCTGGCATAAGCTGCTTCATGGGTAAATCCTGAAGCGTTATCGGCAAAGCCACAGGCTCATGTCGGCTTCTTGACTCCCCAAACATTGTAAATGCATGGGATTTCTTGTCCAAAGAAGCGGAGACATTGAACATGGCCCTGTTTAGCGACTGACCCTGCCAATGTCGCTCAACTGTTCTATAGTAGAATTGGGGACACGACCTACGACACAGTCTACCGCAGCTAGGAAATCATTTCTAACCTCAATCAAGTCCTTTCCAATCGTCCAAAGAGACGGGGTTTCCAAGACGTAAGCTTTCTGGCTTAAGACGATTGAAGGGTAACCATGAACGCGCGCGCTTATCGGCAAAGCAACACGCTCAAGTCGGCTTCTTGACTCCCCAAACATTGTAAATGCATGGGATTTCTTGCCCAAAGAAGCGAAGACATTGACCATGGCCCTATTAAGTGATTGACCTCGCCAAAGTCGCTCAACTGTTCTATGGTTGAATTGGGGACACGACCTCTGACACAGTGTACGCAGTTAGGAAATCATTTCTGACCTCAGCCAAGTCTTAAACAATCGTCCAAGGAAGCAGATATTCCAAGACGTAATCTTGGGCGATTCAAGGGTAAATCCTCAGGCCTTGTCGGATAAGCAACAGGCTCAAGTCGACTTCTGCCTCCCCAAACACTGTAAATATGGGGTATTTCTTGTCCAAAGAAGCGGAGACATTGACCATGGCCCTGTTCAGCGACTGACCCTGCCAACGTCGCTCAACTGTTCTATAGTAGAATTGGGGACACGACCTACGACACAGTCTACCGCAGCTGGGGAATAATTTCTAACCTCAATCAAGTCCTTTCCAATCGTCCGAAGAGGCTCAGACGTTTCCAAGACGTAATCTTGCTGACTTAAGCTGCTTCATGGGTAAATCCTGAACCGTTATCGGCAAAGCCAAAGGCTCAAGTCGACTTCGACCTCCCCAAACATTGTAAATGTGGGGAATTTCTTGTCCAAAGAAGCGGAGACATTGACCATGGCCCTGTTTAGCGACTGACCCTGCCAACGTCGCTCAACTGTTCTATAGTAGAATTGGGTACACGACCTACGACACAGTCTACCGCAGCTAGGAAATCATTTCTAACCTCAATCAAGTCCTTTCCAATCGTCCAAGGAAGCAGAGTTTCCAAGACGTAAGCTTGCGGACTTAAGACGACTTACGGATGAATCCTGAACCCTTATCGGCAAAGCCACAGGCTCAAGTCGACTTCGACCTCCCCAAACATTGTAAATGTGGGGGATATCTTGTCCAAAGAAGCGGAGACATTGACCATGGCCCTGTTTAGCGACTGACCCTGCCAACGTCGCTCAACTGTTCTATAGTAGAATTGGGTACACGACCTACGACACAGTCTACCGCAGCTAGGAAATCATTTCTAACCTCAATCAAGTCCTTTCCAATCGTCCAAGGAAGCAGAGTTTCCAAGACGTAAGCTTGCGGACTTAAGACGACTTACGGATGAATCCTGAACCCTTATCGGCAAAGCCACAGGCTCAAGTCGACTTCGACCTCACCAAACATTGTAAATGCATGGAATTTCTTGTCCAAAGAAGCAGAGACATTGACCATGGCCCTATTTAGTGACTGACCCTTTCCAACGTCGCTCAACCGATCTAAGGAAAAATTGGGGACACGACCTATGACACGGCATACGCAGCAAGGCCAAGGGAATTTTTTTCTAGCCTCAATCAAGTCATATCCAATCGTTCAAAAGTCCGGAGATTGCAGATATAATCTTCTTAGGAAATCTTTTCTCTAACCTCAGCCAAGTCCTAAACAATCGTCCAAGGAAGCAGATACTAGTATTCCAAAACGTAACCTTGGGCGATTCAATGGTACATGTAAATCCTCAGGCCTCATCGAATAAGCAACAGGCTCAAGTCGGCTTTTATCTCCCCAAACACTGTAAATGCAGGGATTTCTTGTCCAAAGAAGCGCAGATTCTAAGACATTCATACACCATCTCCAGAAGTATTGCGGTAAGGTTCTTGAGACATTAAGGCTAAGCAGCGGCCATTTGGCTCGTCCAATTTTTCACCCAAAGAAGTAGATGTTCTAAGATGCTGTTTGACAGGGTCAAGATATTTTCTTACTCCTTATTGGTTAAGCAGCAGGCCCAAGTCAATGTCAACCTCCCTAAATATACCACTCAAGCAGAAAATTTCCTATCTAAGGACGATCTTAGATCCTCATGGGTTAAGCAGTAGGCTTAAGTCGACCTCCACCTCCCAAGATATATGAAAAATTGACAAACATCACGACTAAGCAGCAGGCCCAAGTCAATGTCAACCTCCCTAAACATACCACTCAAGCAGGAAATTTCCTATCTAAGGACGATCTTAGATCCTCATGGGTTAAGCAGTAGGCTTAAGTCGACCTCCACCTCCCAAGATATATGAAAAATTGACAAACATCACGACTAAGCAGCAGGCCTAAGCCAACTTTAACCTCTCCCAACATAGCAAAAGCAGGAAATTTCCTATCTAAAGACTATCTTGAATCCTTATGCGCTGAGCAGTAGGCTTAAGTCGACCTCCACCTCCCAAGATGTATGAAAACTTGACACACATCATGACTTTCAAGATGTGACCTTAGTCGAGCCTCAAGGGGGTTGAAGAAACCCCAAGTCGACTTCTGCCTCCTTCGGTGCATTAAGACTTGACATACACCATGCCTTAATATGTGCCCCTACTCGTGAGTAGAATAGCTATGTGTTCAGCAACTTTTGCTGGCTGTGTAGATAGTCTCTACTAGACTGACTACGCTGGCTATTACATGGAGAAAAAATTGCCAGGGGAGTCTTGCTACCAGAGGAGTAGGTCGCGCAGGGGAGACATGAACTTAAGCGTAGACTGACTCCCCTGGCCAATTTCCCGATTTTTTTACCGACTTCTACTATCCCCGCACCCCCATAGAAAGGCCTGGTGGAGGTTATGTGTAGACCTCAGACTACATCACCAGACTACCTGCAAACATGCACGTACGGCTCGTTCATCAGTGCCCGCATGGATGGCAATGAATGTCAGTGAAACAGGCAGGTGGACATGTGTTTTAAAGGTCCACTGATCATGGCTGGACGATAAATTACCTTCGCCAAGAAGGTTATGCTTTAAGGTCCCTTTTGTCATTGTGATTGGTTGAACGTGGGCAGCATAATTGGAGTTATGGATGGATCTTCATGATATGTAGTATATGGGTAGTGCGAAACGACGTACAAGTTGTAGTAGTAGTAGTAGACTAGTTGTAGCGGTAGTAGTCAGTAAAAGTAGTAGTAAAGGACGAGTTATAATAGTAGTAGTGGTAGTAGTGGTTGAAGTAGTAGCAGTAGTGGTATCATAGTAGCAGTAGTAATAGTAGTACATGTAGTAGTAGTAAAGGACGAGCTATAGTAGTACTAGTGGTAGGAGTGGTAGAAGTAGTAGTAGTAGTAGTGGTAGTAGCAGCAGCAGCAGGAACAGTAGTAGTAGAATGGTTTATTCATCTAAAGTCGAATAACCATGCTTGTTAACATATACAAGGGCACATAATAACGGGGCATTATCAATAATAACGTACGATTATAGACCCCTTGAAGGCTTCCTGTGGTACTGTAGTCCGGTTTTCATATCTTTCATGTCACTAAAAGTACCCTAGCTTTAACTCAACAACGATCCTTTTATAGCTTCTTAGCTTGTATCAATAAGTTAGCAGAGCCACAAAGAGGGAAATGACGTTCTTCGTCCTGTGTTGGATTCTTATCTTCGCCGCTGGCCGTACTTGTGACTCAAAAACATTTTTGAACTAAGAATGAGAAGGGATGACTGAGATTGTGGGTTTAAAGTCAATGTTTGGCTTTAGGATTTCGCGGTAAGGCACTTAGCACGTACCTATTTATACCCTGCTTGGGTTTGCTTTTGTTCGGGGAGGGAGTATGAGTTCACCTTGAACTTTCCATCGAACGTTCGATGTCAAGGTCGCGGCACCTTGCAGTCCCGGCCTCCCCAACTTTTCAGTCTTTTTAATATTTTGGGAGGTAAACTGGTCTGCGTGAGATAAAATACAGCATTGCAAATAGAACGTGATAACGACAGCTTTTCCTACAACTGCTTGATACAAGTGCACCCCCTGAGTCTCCCCTAATTCAACCCTCCATCAACAAAACTTTTCGTACAACAGAAAAATCACCAAGCAGATCTTTGGATGCAAAATCGTAACACTTTCCTAGATCCTGACACGCGCCGAACATCTGCTTGAAAACCACACTACTCAACAGAAACCACTGACAGATTTCCGCCTATTAGAAAAGAGACTTGAATAGCTTCATGATTAGCTGCTATGGACTACTTCTTTCATTCACGTGTACTTCCGCGGACACACATATCCGTACAATGGTCACACCGCCGGGGGAGTTGTTCGACTCAAGAGTGGATATAAATCATGTTGTCACGGCGTGTGTGTGCACTGTGGGTTTATCCGAAAGGACATCAGACGCATTGTTGAGGATTACCTAGCCAGTTCCTTGTCCTTTTCTCTATCTTCTACCTCAGCCAAAGAGGGCATGTTTACACCGGTAGTTGTTGCTTTGTGTGTGATTGATTGATTGTGTACAGCAACAATGGTTATCAATGGGTTTCTGTGTTTTGCGTTTGTTGTAAAGCTTTTGTCGTTAACCCAACCTTCACCAAGGCATGAACTTATTCAATCTTAAGAAAGGGCTTACGAAACAGAACAATTTTGGCACGGAGAGAAGGCTTAGGGATTTAGAATTAAGGGTCTGAGTTTTGAGAGAACAGTAATTACCAATTTCATATTGCATAACGCGCTAGAGTCATCGCTAAAGGTGGTATCTCACTGCACTTGGGGGAATTGGGGCACCGTTACGGCACTGCCGGGTTCGTTCACTGCGGCACTGTTGTGTTATTTACACCAATTTTTTTCATAACTTAGATATTACGTAATACGTAAAAGTATGACTTAGAAGACAACAAAAGACACAAAAAGTAAGAAAATTCGCTCTTCAATATCTCTGAAATTCGTTAAATAATCTTACGAACCCAGCAGTGCCACACCGGTGTCACAAGTGCAGTGAGATACCAACTTAACATCATGAGTTGAAGTATTGCCTCTTACTGGAGACCAAACACCGCCGAGGTTCCCCTCTGTGTGCGTTCCACCATCCCCACGGTCCCTGTGTGCTTAGTACTTCGTCTAAGCGGATCTAACCACAGTTGCAACTGTGTCGAACCCCTGACTCCTTTATGCTTGGGTGTAGAAAAATGTCATACGTCAAAACGTGTGAGGAATAGAACTGTAGCCGCGCCAACGCGTGATAAAAGAAACGTCGGTCTCTCAACGCTTTGTTTTCCCTCCATTCAGTTCCTCCCGCAAGAGTTAACGAACACAAATCCCCTTTTAATTGGATTACTTGTCGCTCACCTCACCACCAGAATTCTGTTTAATCAAAGCTTATTGCAACATGATACGCTACAATAGGTTTATTAGATTGTGATCTGTGTACGAGAGGAATACAAATACACGATTACGGATAAAGCTAGGCGGTAAATTTGATCTCTAAGCAGACGTTAGGAGGAAATTGTGACGTTGTTTGTGTGCCCACGTTTTTGGCACCAATTTCAACGTGTCAAACGGGGGAATAAGAAAGACAAGACAGCCTAACATCTGCTTAGAGATTAGAAAACACACACACACATGCATACAAAAACTCACAACATACACAATCGTGAACGTGCGCACTCACTCACTCACTCACTCACTCACCCACTCTCTCTCACGCTCTCACTCACTCACCCACCCAAAACTCACTCACTCAGTCACTCTCACTCACTCACTCACCCAAACCTCACTCGCTCACCCACTCACTCACCCACCCAAAACTCATTCACTCATTCAGACAAAATCCTCCCTTGCCCATGAAAAGTAGCAACCCACAGGCCCTTTCACTGAAAACACCTTTCATCGCATCTCGTGTGTCCGCTAAACACACCTGTCAACACTACCACCGGGTACAGCCGTGCCGATAACGCCGTCTCTCCGCTGTGGGAAACACAGTTCTCACAAAGGCAGGCTGTCAACACTACCAGTACCACCTAGCCTCCACCAGGCCTTCCTACGGGGGTGCGGGGATCGCAGAATTCGGCAAAAAAAATCGGGAAATTGGTCAGGGTATTCATGTTTCCCTGCGTGGCCGACCAACTCCTCTGGTAGCAAAACTCCCTTGGCAAATTATTCTCCCTATAATAGTCAGCGTAGTCAGTCTGGTAGAGACTAGTGAAAACACTGTTCTCACAAAGGCCGGGTTCATGCTCACTTACTCTCTGTGATGTGTAGCGGGGAGGGAAAGTATGCGAACAAAAGAAGCGTTGAGCGAGTTACACTTTATCTAACGTTACTACTACAGTCAGGACAAGAACATTCTTTGTATCACGCTTGATTTGCCAACACAAGAAGAGGGAAGACATGTTGACTAAGCAAGCGTTAAGTGACTTACACCTGCCCTTATAGTTTCCCATGTAGTATTCTTCTAGTTATGGTTGGTGACTTGTCCAAGCAAAATCAAAGCCCACAAATAAATTTCTAACAAAAAATCAGCCATTTTTTTTACTCCGCCTAGAATTTTCACGAAAACTAAAACAATGTTTACCACTTTCTACCACTCGAAAGACTCAAAGTGTTCAGAAAACCTATTGTTATTGCATTTACTATGATTTACTACCTAGTAATGTATTAAAGCGGAACTCTGACAGGAATTGTGTTTATATCAAGGCTTAGTAACCAACACAAACACTACAACATAAATCATTGTGCCTAAACACCCTGTAATTGAAGATTTATCAAGTTGTTGGTGAAACAAGCACTTGTTCTGTAGAAAAATCAACATGGCAAATTGAATATTAGCTTGTCGTGGGTACAAATCAACACAAATCTAATTAGACACGATGAAAGTGGTTTAACTTTTGTTCTGGTGTTTAAGTCCGTCTTTTGAGGTTGACAACTACAAAGATATCTCTTTATAGCCTATTAATTTTATGATCTGGCTCCAAAGTTGCATGCTTTTGGTGACAATACTCAAAAGCAGGTTGTTAATTGGACTGCTTGTGTGAAAGTCCTTCCCTGTTTGTCTGTATACTTTGTAAATCCAGGGTCATTTCCTTCCCCGCCCCCTAACCATCGCCCGTGCTGTTTTATATGGCCTCTTAACAATGTGGAAAAACGCCTAATAGTATGTATATATGCAGTACAGTACAGAACATGTGCATTTGGAGACTGCCTATTTGCGCACGGGAAGAAAATATTGACACAATAACTACAGTAAATGAGTTTAAGGATCAAAGTTTTTCAGTAAAATAAAACATTGGACGCCAATCTGTAAGGTATTGAATGTGACAAATTACCTTTTTTTTAATTTTGGCTAATAAGCAAATGCTTTTACACCTAAATACGCCATGCATGCGTATGCATACTCCCCCTTGCGACTGTGCCCAACAATGACATGTCGACTACATCAAACTTAATTTTTTGCGAAAAAATGTTATAAAAAATTCTTATCGTAACGAAAAACAAGAAGCTAACAAGAAATTTTACTAGAAAAGATGTTCTGGTTGGTAAAAACAAAGAGCAAAACTTTCCGCCCGATAGGGGACTTGAACCCCTGACCCTCAGGTTGCCGTAGTCCCGTGGCAAGGCTTTTAAAAGCCTGATGCTCTACCGACTGAGCTAACCGGGCGACTTAGCTGCGTCGATAGTTCCAGTGTATATGTACTCACAACTTACATAACATCTTAGTTGGAATGTTTTGTTCAACATTTTTGCTGCTGATATATAAAATTCTTGATCATTTTTGTGCTGAAAAGCTTCTTACTTACTCGATTAACAACAAAAGGAGCTGGCAATACGTACAATGACAGCTTGAATGGTCTCGAATTTCGCTGAGTCACCCTCCCCCATTTTGCAATGTTTAGCGTCACAAAAATCGTTTTTAACCCTATGTACGACCATGTCAGTCCACAAACGTACTTCCTACAAGTAGTAGGTGTCGTTTAGAACGAACGGAACAGCCAACCAAAGGTGTAAAACAAGAAACAAAGGCAGAAGACTACGGAAAAATGCCCTACCGCACGCACGCCAAATCGCTGGACTAACGACACCTAGCGATAGTACGCATAACTGCAAGACAGATGACGTTGTACCCACACCAATGCTTACTGATCACATCGGAGACAGTGTCCGTCTGCATTGAATTTGAAGCTAAGACTTACACAAGTAATCGTGTCTCAGAAATTCATAAATGATGCAAATGCGTCAAAATAGCTTTTCTTAAGGAGTGTTAGAATAACCCACATATATAAATCTATCTTTAAGTAAACCCTAACTGTTATATAAATGATACTGAAGTAATTGCACTAAAATACTTCGAGTCTACGGTGAAATCTGCATTATTTATTCATTTATCAACCAATTAAATTGTCTATCCATGGCATTATAAAAACAAATTTCAAAAGTGCATGAACTTTAAAGTATTTCACAGAGGGACTATGCCCTTAACCTTGTCATGTGTGGTGTTACTAGTCCATGTTCATTATAAAATTCTGAAATTAGACATAGGGGCATTCCACTTACTTTGGTCCGATGATGCTGTCATATGTAAACTTTTCCCGTGCTTGCATTTCTATATCCATCGTTTGGCTCCGCTGTAGCTCACATTTCGCTGCTAACCCATGAGACTGAGGCCTACTGTCAAACGTCATTCTCAGACGACAGGTTTATGCCCTAGTTACGGTAGCTAGGTCAGCCGGGTCACGTGGGTTAGCAACCGCGCGATGGAATGACCAGATAGCATAGCTTCTCTTGAAACACTCATATATCATGTCAGTGGGGACCTGCTTCGGTATGTAAGTATAAATAACGCAGACATGCGATAGGTTCGGCTGTGTTTTTGTTGTGAGATAAGTCGCTCTGGAATTCAGACTGGAAACTTGCGTGACGTTTTTATGATCTTTTATGACATGGGAAGCTTTAACAATGCATTCTTGCCCTGTGCAGAGTATGAGAACATGCCAAAAGAAGACACGCGCCTTTTCGTAACTGAATGTCTTCTAATTGAATTAGAAATAAGAAATAAACTTTCCTACATTGTTGATAAACTCAGACGTGTAATTCTATTGCGTAAAGCTGAATCAATCTGACTTTTGAAAATTGCTGCAGTGAAGTAACTTTACTGTCAAGATTAGCGACGTTGAAAAATGACTTTTATAAAAAGTTGCGCAAAGGCTCGTAAATTTTACAGAGCTTTGATTGACAGCCACTTTGGACGTTCAGATATCGTAATAAATATGAGCATAGAAATGTTTGATACCATGATATGAGGTCATTGCACCGTCAAGATTTTCTGGAAACGTGTTATTTACATTTTTGTTCCAATAACTTAAACAAGTATATGTTTAAAACATTTTATCGTGTCTAAAACCTTTCGCCCGATAGGGGACTTGAACCCCTGACCCTCAGATCGCCACAGGTCTCTTAAAAGTCTGATGCTCTACCGACTGAGCTAACCGGGCGTTCATGCCTGCAATGCTGTCTTTTCTGCCTCCATTCCTGTTTGGCAGGTTTATCTATGGTTTCTGAAGTACAGTAGAAGCCGTTTAATTGCGCAGCCTATTTGCCGGCGTATTTCTTGCAATTATCTAGCTGGTGCAATAATGCGAAGTTATCCAGCTGGATCGCATCGGTTTGGGATTTCGTGCAGTTAGCAGAACTGTGCGTTAACCCGTTGTGCAATTAACTAGCTACTACTGTACTGAATTATCAGCTGAGGGTGCTCGTAGGTGTTTGCTTGCTAAATATAGCTTAAGCTTGATTGTGTGCTAATTTGCCCCATCACTTTTACTCCGAACTTCCCGTCAAATAGACTTAGTTCATTGGGCATGACTATGCAACCAGTTTTCCCACACGATATCCGGCAGCTAAACACAACTTGGTAAGCCGATAGTTGGTGGGTCAATCAGACACCGATTTGTTGGTGTTGTGTCTATTGACCAGCAGGTGTTTTAGTGCTCTTGATAGTATCCAAGTCTTTATCAGGCTCCGCAGGTCGCTGGAAAAATAAATTGGCCAGATAAGATAGAAGAGAAAAAAAAACGTCAGAGGAGTTAGATGGCCGATGAGTATAGTTTGTGACCTGTCTTATTTGGATAATTTCTTCTACTATTTTTCCGGCGACCTGTGGAGCCTGGTAGAGGCTATCCGGGTAGTCTGAATCCGGACTAACTATGGTTAGGGAGAATGTTTACTAGCTTTAGTATAGTAGTGTTTAGTCAACATTATTGTCTCGTCCATCCAGCAGTAGTACCTGTGGCAATCAGTTTTTATTGGCCGGTGCAGAGAGGGAAATATCAACCTTCCCACCGACTGTTTAACTCTCCTGGACTTTAGGACTATTATTGACGTTTTCTACAATATATACTCCCTTATGTTTTGTGGACATTGTTATATTAAAAAGTTGTGAATGTCCATCGGTGGCAATTTCTTGTTACTGATGATTCTATGATGTTCTCTGATTGAATCCATCGCTCTACCGTTCATACCTGACCGAGGATTCTATTTACTTTGTTCTACACCTATGCACCTGACTCGTTTGGTGGCTAACAAATAGAGTAAGTTTTCCAAATAGGGTAAAGAATTTGCCCGGAAAATTAGCCGGTCACTGGCGTCCAGGGAATGTCCAGTTGATCACAAAAAGAGATTTATGGAGATAAGCAGAAAAGCTTCGCGTGTCTAGCCCCCATAGCAGGGTCTCTGGGGCCTTCTTATGGCTCATGATACACTTTTGCTGGCCATTTCTTCGGTGTCAATTGACCATTACGGGGCCAGTAATCAGCGACGACCGGCAATCAGCGACCCAGTACAAAAAGAAATGGCCAGCAAGAGTGTATTACGAGCCAAAAAAGGCGGAGAAAGTAACCCCAGAGAGTCGGGCTATTGAGGCTACGCGTGGCCCAGTTGTTCTGGCCAGTTGACGTCCTTATCGTCCTAACTGCCCCCTGTCGTTCTGATGGGGTCAACTCGGTCATGGTCCGGCTCGCGCTAAGTCAACGCAGGCCACCACCTGACACATGTACGGACCCTCTCACTTGTAGCCTGGCATCTAGGTCGTTACTAGGGCACGCAAAGGCTAACAATTCGGCACTAAGCGTAACGTCACCCCCAAGGAAATTTTGTCTCTTTTCCCTTTGGAGAGCCGTTTAGATAAATTTCCAAGCAGACCCTACGGTATCATGATCTAGCATAAGATTGTATCAAAAGCTACCGGACTTCTTGTCCGGCTAAACTCTTTTGCCAGCTTTTGATATTATCTTATGCTACCATATGATTCGCTTGGAGATTACGTTAACGGACGTTCTTTGTTGTCGTCGACGGACGAACAACAACGTTAACGGATGCTCATAATTCTGGTAGACTGAAATATTACTGGGATGGGCAGTGTTGGACAGGCGGGGATAGAAACCTTCAGTGTCGAAGAATTCAAGATTCATTCAAATATGAAGCCCCGGGAGCAGCCTGGACACCAGATATGTTGGCCCTAGAGCCGAGGGTTTGTGCTCTGGAAACAGTCTGGCACCCAGGCTACCCCGGGAGAGGCTAGAACCCAGGTCACCTGACCACATGGACCCGCTCACGTTATAAATAGCTCATCAGTCGTCACCCCGTGTGTGGCGTACCCTCCGGAAGCGTCTTCCCACCTACCTCGTCTTTAAGAAAGTCTCTTTCAATCGTCTTAATCCTTCCTTTGTCCGTCTCCGGGTGATCACCTATGTATGGATCTTCGAGGAATAACACACCTCCGGGAGAGTCTTTAAGTGTTTTCGTAAGTGTCTCAGGTGTCAAGGAGTCTTGTGAACGGGAGGGAGGAAGCTACAGTGTCTTCAGAGGTATACATTTCCTTTTCAACTTTGATATCAGTGACTGGTAGATTTATTGTAACTTGGAGATGACTCATTTCGTGAGGACAGGCCTATTATGTTGTTGTTGTTGTTGTCCTTGTTTAGCGTCTATTATTTCGCTAGATGCATATGTAGCCTGTTGGTGCTGGTATATGTGAGGGTCATGTGAGGGATATATACAGGAATCCTGAGCTAAGAGCTAGTCGAATGCATTGGATACGCTAAGGTATCAATGTAGTGTGTCTTTAGGATATCTAAATAATCATTTGATTCATGGTAGATGTACTGTTCTTGATATGGTCGTTTTACCAGTGGAACACAGAGGTATGCTACTCGATCTAAAACACAATTACAATGATCTTGCTCGCCAATTCACGGAAGGTATTGGGGAATCGTTGGGCAGTGACAGTTACTGTCAACGTGATTTTGTAATTTAGCAAAAGTCGTTGTGTCTAGACGTTTTCGGTATCGTCTTCGCCGCAGTAATTTGTAGTTGTTTATTTGTGTACCGTACGGGTGTTGATGTACAAGGATCTACAAGTAGACCTGTGCTTTGTATGTGTGTTTTCACTGACATATCATCGCGACTAGCGAGTGTCACATAGCTATATAGGGAGACATAAACAGAGATAACAACTAAATAGAGATATACCATCAGTTCCAAAGCCTCCCCAAGGGGTGTATATGATAGGCTCGTACGTATCTGTTCCGATGATACCCTGACCTTTGCCCTGTTCCATCGTTGCCATGGATACGGGGCGCGTCCGAAGCCGCTGTGGAATTATAATTATTGATACCATACCTTCTGACAACAACAACAGATGTGCCATGTTGGTCACGCATACTTTTCCTGAAAATTCTGCATTCCTTTCGCGACAGATCGTTAACCTATTCTTCTCGTATTTCTTACGCCATCTTTTAATTATTCGTATAACTTAAAATTTTACAAGCACGGATGCTTTGTAATACTTATATGTTCAGTGACATGTTACGTGTTAGGTGGTCAAAGGCCTTACAATACCACTACGGTAATATTGTAAACTAAAGACACATAAATTCATGTAATATTAGAACAACATAGAAAGATTCTCTTACCATTAAGCCCCGGTCACAAGAATCGTACGATTGACTGCGATGGAGGTTTTATGCGCGGCATAAGCGCAGTACGTCGTAAGTCGGGGAAGAATCGGAAGCAATGGTTTAAATATATAAAGCCGTGGTCACAAGAATCGTAGTGCATCGTACGATGAGGTCATAAGAGCGTACCTGCGTCAATCGCAGGTAAATCATAGTAAATCGGGGAGCCTCCTATGACGAAAATAGAGCTGAAATGGATTTTGAACATGTTCAAAATTTCGCTATCGTCGTAAGATTTTATTTGCCCCCAAAGCAGACTTCATTACGGCAATTTTTGTCTACTGATGAGGTTTTAGATTTATGAATTTTTAGCATGTTGTGATGGTTTCAGTTTTCCCTGATATTGTCGATATTGACGAAAAGGGAAAATATATCAGTCGCAACTGCCACAGTCGTAACCAGAGAACAGCGCGCCCCGCACAGGTGATGCAGACAATTGTTTGATCGCTTCATGCACGTGAGTTTATAATTAGATCAAATCTCAGCTCTCGTCGGTCTTGGGTCAGTTTTCCATAATCTTAATAACCATGGGGACAACTCAAACATAAAGGCAGGCTCTATGAGTCGGAAATATATATGATATAATGCTTATGATATGATTTTTGTATGATGGCATCTTTTTGTTGATAGCATATCATGATACGATCTTCGAAAGAGCCTGACACGTGTAGCCGGCAAGCAGTCCGAGATAACCATACAAGAACTCACGCTTGATTTGAACTTTTGCTTGAAATACTCTTGTTGTGATGGTATTTTTTAATTTATTTTTACAGTTAAAGATATTATAGGAAGGTATTCAGCAGCTATGTCCACATTTTACATTTTGTTGGTTACAGAAGCACAGAAACGGTCAGACGGCTATACAGAAGAGACACAAGTGAAAAATCGTACGACGCTGGAAAAATTTTGAACATCATCCGATGCTCTGCGATGGCTGATTTTGCTTACGATTTAGCTGCGATCCACTGTGATCATCGTGCGATAGGCGTAATATGCCATCGCAAGGACGTCGTACGATTCTTGTGACCGGGGCTTTAGTTAGACTAACCCTATCGAATTGCTTATCTTGCTAGTGGTTGCACATGTCAGCCACATGAAGGTATTCTTCTCGAGAAATGCTCAATTTTGGGACCATAATCTTAATACTAGAAGAATGTACTTAGAAGAGAGCGGCTTTCTAATTTCCTAAGACGTTAAAGACTTTGACCCGCAAAAAAAGACAGTAATGTCTTAAAAGCACAATGATCCTATAACACTCTCGGGGGTCTCACCATCCCTAGCGTTAAGCACAACGAAATCTGGATTTATACAATATCACTTAGAAGAAAATCCTCCTTGCCTTTTCCCTTGTCGGCAGGTGTTAAACGCCTTGACTAGATAGAAAACGGCGGCTCAGGTCCTGCTACCTGCAATCTCACACACATACGGGCGGCGATAAATTCATTAAGACAATTGTCTCTAAATCTACAGGGTAAAGCACCGGAAAGTAGCTCGCTCTAGAAGCTCGCTCCGGCGTCCATTATATACTTTATATACAGTCGCTTCTAGCTCTGAGATTCATTATACACTATACAAATGTATATCGCTTCTCTGCTGTCCTGTAGCGTGTATGCTCTCACACATACATACAGGCGATAGATTGATTAAGACATGCATCTACTGGGTAAAGCACCGGAAAGTAGTTCGCTCCGGTATATACTATACTATACATATATAACGTTACAGTAGCCGAAGTTCTAGCTCTGGCATTCATTATACACTGTATATATCGCTTGTCTGCTGTTCTTCAGTGAGTCTGCATGCTCACATACATACATACAGGCGATAAATTGATTAAGACATGCCTAAATCTACTGGGTAAAGCACGGGAAAACCTAACCCCACAGGGAGATCGGAACATCCGATAGCACATTTCTTGTCAGACCCCTGCTTGGAATCAGAATCTCGGTTTTACGTGCGCGCCACAGGGGTCTACCTGACAGGACGTGCCCGCAGGCTAGCTTACCTGACACACAGGTAGGTCACAGGTAAGCCACCCGTCTACGCGCAGGTACAAGGTAAAAAGGGAACACTCGCGCCAGCCCCACTTAGGTGGTAGAGCCATAGAAACACCGTTCTAAGCCGTGTACTATAGGATTTCAGCGACGCGTTTGTCCGGAGAAGGCTCGCCATTGTGTTTTGGCGATGGCCTTACAGAAGGGGTGGTGTCATGCTACGTTGGAGGGGGGATACCGTTTCTGGCTCTGATGGCTCGGTACACGCTATTGTGGGAGGTGTTTTCACCGTAAATAGGGACGGGACGAACGCTCGGAAACGGCCCGCGGTTTGCTCGAGGGAGCGGAAAATATCGGAGTTGGCAGGCATGGATGGGAACGAGGAAGCTAAGGAAGATGCTACTAAGGATGTTAGGTACGTTTAAGATGTCTTAGAGGTTGTCTTGTCAGGTGTAAAAGGAAGGAAAGTGACAGTTGAAGATGTAGGGCGAAGCAACGAGGTGTGAAGGGTTGTGGCAAGGAAAATCGGTGATTAGGGCCACTTTTACACCAAATTAGCGTAGAAAGAGGTCATCTAAAGGCGTTGTAGCGATCCCAGATGGTGTAGTAGTGTTAACATATATCATCACTCTGGTCAGCGTTGCTTGTACAGTTGTGTTGTTGTTGTGAGATCGAGCAACTGTCAGGACATTTTTGTCTCAAGTCCGTGGAAGGAGATTTTACCTTTTGTTACGCGACCTTTGTTGGACGTTTTCTTTTGTCTTTAACTTCACCTTGAACTTCGTGGTTTGAAAATCATCTTTCTGTGTGACACAGTTGTAACGTATGTTGTCTTAACGTTAGGGAATAGGAACGATCTTTTGAAGATGGTAACGTTAGCGTTGGGCTGACTTGTGGCCGAGTTTATACGCTTACGGCAAACTTATATGCCTCCACTGAAAGCGATCCTCTGTGCCATTGTATTTCGGCATATCCAACAATGTCGGGGTGTGAGGTTTCATTGGCTGTTTGGAACTGTTTGGAAACGGTGGCAGGTCAGAAAAACTTTCAGGTATTCACGACATTCGGGAGCGCTTTAGCGCGTGGGAAAGTCCTAACATTTTTTCAACGATCCTTGTTCTGGAGAGCACTTGTTTTGGAGAGGTGTGTGGATGTGTAAACGATCTCCTTTACTCGTGTTTTGGGCGGGGTAATACCAGAAAGCTTACACTACTGTGTGCGAGTACTTTTTCTTTCCGGAGAATTGTAAAGATGGTGGCTTGAACCGGTAGTTAAAGTGTTGGTACAGGATGAAATAGTTTCCTGATTATCCCCAAAAAAGGTTTGAATCAACAGAAGCCAAGTTATGTCTACCCGTAGTACTTCTTTTCATGCTTGAACTGCAACAATATAAAAGTATAACCTATGCAGTACATCTCTTCATAATCATCAACATGGCGCCAGTTATCATATGTCACCTGTGCTGCTTAAGAGTTTGAGTTTATTAAGGTCCACGCTTAGTTTGCCAAGTTTACATTGTAGCTATTATTCCTGTGGACCTTATCAACATACATCACAGCACAATTATTCTCGTACGTCGCATAATTTTTTCTCAGTCGTAGAATTTTATGCATTTACGTCAACCATTCTCCATGACATATGACAGCTGATTTAACACATCCGCGACGGTCATATGCATAGAAAAGTCCCCAACTTGCTGTTATAAACGTGTCCACAAATATGAAATAGCCTCTTTCTCTGTCCAAGTTTCTGATGAAGTGACAGTAATGTTTGCACAACTATGTATAGATTCACAATCATCAACACACTAGTGTCAGATATTGTATGCCATCGCATGGTTTCTTCTGTCGTAGAATTCTAAGCATGTACGACAACAATTTTTATGACACAAGACAGCTAAATCTTTTACGACACTTTCACGACTGTCCTCAACTGTCGTAAACTTGTTGAACGACCTCATGATGTAACACATAGACAGAAACTCGTGACTTTGTCGGTGTCCGTCTGCAAATAACCTCTTCATTACAATGCCCTAGTTTCCCTGCACAGTTTCTGACGAACTACAAGGCTGTCCACATGTCGGGTATCGTGTCACTTCCGAAGTGACACGATACCCGACATGTGGACAGCCCTGTCACAGTCGTAAGTAGCACAGCTATGTATAAATTCATAATCACCAACATGGTGTCGGGTATTGCATGCCATCGTATGGTTTCTTCGGGCGTAGAACTCGTGGCTTTGTCGGTGTCCGTCTTCAAATAACCTCTTCATTACGACGCCCTAGTTTCCCTGCACACTTTCTGATAAAGTGACATGAGATCCGGCCTGCGAACAGTCTGTCACAGCAATTAGCACAGCTATGTATAGCAGAGGCGCTAGTTAACAAAACAACACAGTCAGGTGATGTCCTGGCATGGCTACTGGTCATGTCTTCTTGGTTTCCTCTTTCCGTGGCTCGGTTTCCTGACCGTAAGTTATGGAAAGTTCATAGTCCTGTTACCATGTCTTGAGTCTTTAACAGGTGTTTTAGGATCCTGTATGCTTCTTATGTTCTCCTGTTGATTCCACACGTTTTAGCGCGATAATGATATACTTTTGAGTTGAACATTTTCACACTCAGATAAACGGCCTGTGAACCATAGTTTGATTTGCTGACATCAAGTTATGAAACGTAGATAAATACTAGTACTATAGTGGATTGGTCCAATTGTCGTGTTTTAAATATCTAATGTTCAATCCATAATGATGTATTCTCTCCTGTCACAAGATGACCAATCATTAGTGCAATTTCCCCATGTTGCCTTTCCGTCAAGTTTTGGAAAAGAAACCATTGAATTTTCACGGTTGTCGATCCCATATTCAGTTTTGTGAAAATATTTTGGGAAACAGAAAATGCTGTCTTCTTGACTTTGATTTAGATGTTTGAGATGTTTATAGTGCTATAATACGAAGCTAACTTTCGCTATCGCTAACTTAGCTCATGACCTAATTTTTAGACTACGGAGAAAAGTTCGCACGGAGATTTTTGCTTCATTAGCCAATTACCTGAAAAGCAGGATTCATATAATGAATCGGTTAGTGCGTTCCTAAATGCGTCGTGATGTAGCTATGGCTACAATGTTGTACACCTGTTTCCGCCATTGTTTCATTAGGAAGTCGGGATAGTCTAACTTGTTATGATTAGAGAGAAAGGATTATCAGACCAATCACTACATAATTCCGGAGATCGTCAACAGATTAAGATTTGTTGTGTTGCCTCAGGTTAGGTGGCTTTGTTATGGTGGCAAGTTGAGACGATTTCTCTCTTCTACACCATAATTGTCTCACATACTATTACATAGAAACAAGACAGCCTCGTGTTTCCGTAATGTTTAGATACGTTTGAAAGACACAAACGAGTGGTCGACCTAAAAAACAAAGTTTAAAAGGTGTAGTTTTAAATGTCCTCACTTATACATGTATACGTAAAGCCAAAACGTTCATAACTTTCGTGTTATCTTGAAGATTATTCCATGGCATGTGTTAATCCAGATCGCTTTGTTGGTAGATTGCGGAGAGATTTTTCACCCTATTTTAGTGGATTGTCTCGCATACCAGCACACAGAGACTAGACGGTCTAATGTGTCCTTCGTGTACAGATAAGGATAGGGGTTGTTCTGAAGGACGTCTGGAAGATAGATAAGGGTGGAAAGTAAGACTACTAAGCGGGTTGTTCAATCACTTTGACATGCTTAACGGCACTATTCTTTTATTGACTCGTCACTGAGCTTGATCTGTTCACACAAGAAAGACAGTGGAACCAACAGAATCATGGGAAATTCATGACGTCATCAGAGAAAATATGCCCCAAGTAATAGAAGTAGAGCGTTTTCATAGCATTCAGTTTGGTCCCGGTCGAGTCATAACAAAGACATTAGAAGTGGCACATGCTACTTTCTCTCTAAGAAGATTGCTTCTAATAGAAGTATAGAATCTTTGGAAGTACATGTACTGCCATTTCCCCATAGATAAAGGTAAAATAATCGCACGTGTCGTTGTGTAGAAGCTCATCCGTGTTGGTAGTAATCATAGTACAATATGCTGGACGTTCTTCCAACACAACGGTATACACGGATCAAATGCTTCAGGATCAATCATCATCATCAGGATCAATACTGATGACCAATCACTTCGCGAGTTTACATTCTGAAATGATTGGCTTGTCAACATTGTGACCTGTGTAAGTTAGTCAAAGGTGTACATAACCAAGCATAGATTATGCAGATGTGCAAGGCATTTGCATAATCAGAATATTTCATGGGGATATGAGGTCTCCGAACTCTTGTTGGAGAAGCACTGCGATCCCCGACCCGTGGAAACCCTCACTACTGAAACGGAACAAAACTGCCCGGACAGTTCAGTGCGCAGCAGAAAAATTGCGCAGATATTTTCATGACATGTAGAACCCAGCGAGCACGGAAAGAACAAAGCGTGCACTGACCCTTCCACAACCTTCCCTATCTCATTTCGGATAGTGCCTGCACGGGTTGGGAAAAATCTAATTAACTTTCACCTCAGCATTTCAACTTGCTCCTGAATGCCCGCAGCCAAAGTTTTAAGCGCGCCAGTTGAACGCTTGCTTTTGACTGTATTATGGTATAATAATAACTTAAGTTATCCAACCCAATGCATTTAGCCCATGTTGGGCAGGAATATGCAATAAAGATTATTGTCATTGTCAATAATTTATGTAATATCTTTTACGGTTGGTTATATGTACAAGGATAATTGCTATGATTTCCAACTCCATTGTATTTGCAAATCATTGTCTTAGGGTACGAAAATGCCTACAATATGTACAGCAAGAGGTATGCTATATGAATCTATCACAACATATTACTACATATACATCTTACAAAACATTAGTAGAGCGAAAGCTCAGCATTCATAACCTCTGAATTGTGATTAAACGATTTCCCAAAGTACCCCATCCTTTCGAAGGTCGGAGAAAATTGGCCCATTTTCCCCAGTATTACCTGCGCACTCCCCTGCTGATAGCATCATTACCTGGTGTAATCTACAGGGGATCTCATCTCACTAGATCAGTTCCGGAAATATCACATGGTCACCTGTACCGGTAATTCGGTAGTTATAGCCCTCTTCTTTTGGAGGCTGCGAAGAACGAATTTTCAAAGCTTCTGTTTGTTTTGTTGTCTTTTTGAATCACACCTTTACATCTTGCATCGTGATAGATACTCGATGGACCCTGATATTTGAAAGGTTCGAAGGAGGCGGGACAGCGAATGCCAAATGCGATAATGGGCCTCCTGGCGGCTTTCCACGGTACTACACCGAAAATTCCGACTTACTACCATTTCCCCAGTATAACCTGCACTGCATCATTACTGGGAGTAATCTACAGGCATCTCATCTCACTAAATCAGTACCGGAAATAGCTCATGGTCACATGTACCCTTAATTCGGTAGTTATAGCCCGTTTCCACCAGTGGCTGCTACCGCGCTGTGATAACTGGGTGACCTGTGGTTTGAGCGTGGTTGTCTGTCTGTCTGCGAACAGCATAACTCGAGAAGCCTTAGATGGATCCTGATAATATGTGGTAGGTGGGTAGGGGGCAGGAAAACGAAGGTCAAATTTGAGAAAGGGCCTCCTAGCGTCTTGCTAAGGTACTGCAGTGGAACTTCTATTTTTGATATCTCGTGTTCTGGTTCAAATATAAAGATGAACAAATATTCAAAGGTTTTGTATGTTTTGTTGGATTTTAAACCATACTTTTACATCTTGCGCGCATGTGTGTGTGTGTGTGTGTGTGCATGTGTGTGTGTGTGTGTGTGTGTGTGTATGTGTATGTGCGTGCAGGTCCACGTCTTTGTGAGCGTGTGTGTGTTTGTGTGGAAAGCATAACTAGAGAAGCTGTACTTGATGGACCCTTATGATATTTAATATGGTCATAGGGTTCGGGGAAGCGAAGATCAAGTCCAGTAATAGGCCTCCTAGCGGCTTTCTACAGTACTTCAGCGGAAGTTCCGACAGTCCTTCACCCTATAAGTCCAGTTTATGATCAGTCCACCCACTTCATTCTCTCTCGTGCGAAGATATATAAACATACAGTACCTCGGCTTGTGGAGACGTGAGGGTACATGTGATGTTAGACTTGGCACCCGAGCACCCCACACTAACACCGCGCCTTCGCCTGATCCAGGCAAGACTAGAACAAGTCCGTGTCTCCGCCACAAGAAAAGGAGTTTACACCTTGGGGGGTTTAAAGCCTCTTATTTCGGACGTTAGTCTAATCCTACAGACGATCCCTTTTTTCCGAGTTTATGTAGGGGGTTGTGTTCAACATACTAATTATCGTGTATAGAAGGTTAGGCGTGTTTAGAATAGGTGATACTCGAAAATTTTATGCTTACGTTGATATTATCAGTGTAATCATTTTGTATTTGTGAGGTTGGGACCTTATCTTGTTGTACCTTTTTGCTTGTGGACGAGGTAAACCAAAATGTTATGTATGTGGATTTTAGGTATCGTTTTTATGTAAAGAAAGTCATGTAAACTGATAATCTATGTCATGTAAACTAATAGTTTATGTCGTGTAAACTAATAATTTTCAGCAGCCAACTCTTTTGCTCTAAGTTATGTGGACAGGCGTTAGTTGTTACGAAAAGTTATAAACTGTGAGGGGCGTGAAGAATCGTATAAACAATCAACAATTTATCTTCTTAGCTGCCCTTCACGTAAACGTTACATAATCCGTTTGTTATTTAACATGGCACAATCCGCCTGTTATCACTACATTAGTCTGTAATCACACTATGCCAGTGGTAATCACAGTTTTGTTGTGTTTCCTGTTCAGGGGCGGATCTCTCAACGGCAAGATGTCGTCTGTGTCTTCCAGTACGGAGAGTAAGTACCGCTTTTCTCCTTTTTTTTACAATCTCAACCAGGCTTTTTTGAGGGGTAAAAGAAAGAGAAGAAATTGGCCAAGTGGAGGATGATGTACCAACGTTTGCTTACTACAAAAAGTCATTTTATCTGCTTGTGATGGTTCTGGTTAGCCTGGGTAACATCCGGGAAGTATTCCGCTCCCATGTTCGCTTCTACTACATAGGAATAGCGGGGAAGCGACTGTATATAGTGATATAATCAACGTTGGAACGAAACACTATCCGGATGGTACCCAGTATACCTCTGAACGGATACCGCCTTTTATTCAAATTGGTCACCCTGTTCAGCCCATGTAAGTTATTTTTTTATCCAGCAAAATTGGCTTGATGCCTTCTTGTCCATCTTCTTTTACCGTATGTGTATCTAAATTTTACATTCCTAACCAAAGCAAAGTTAAATTGCATCATATTCAAGAATCTTTGCAAACTATCTCAATAATATGCATTGAAACGACGTAAAACGCACCTCCCAAAATATCTGATTGGAGACAAGCATGGAGTACAAGTGCTAGTACTATAGTGCCTTCTGCCCTCAGCAGGCAGATATGTTGCCATGCGTTTATAGAATGTATGAATAAGACATACCCAGAGTCATGACCCCAACAGTTACACAATAGACGCCGCACGATCGTATCGGTTGATGAAGCTGGTGCCATCGCTCGTTCAATAGACGAATTAGGATCAAACTCAATTCTGTTACGAAGACAAACGACATCGTTGAAATACCGGAAAGTCACTTAGGGCTTTACATGCTAGTAATGGAATAAGATACTAAAAATGCGACATAATTGAAAGACCAGAAAGTCACTTAGGGCTATCTAGCTAGTAATGGAATAAAGTACTCCAAATGAATGAAATGATGTAAAATTGAAATGGCGTCTGATGAAGTTTTGATGACACATTAAGAATCGTAATAGAATGCACGAGAAGACAATTTTGTTTGACCTTTACGTGAGGTCATTGGTAAGAGGATAATCGAAAGTTTGATGAGAATTTGTCTGACAAAAGACAACAATGACATTTTGTTTGATCCCGAAAGAGATAATATTGTTTGACGAACGCTTCCATGTCAAACACACAATTTTACGTTTTTCCACCCGAAACAACGGTGTTAAACGTAGTAAAGAACCTTGTAGATGACACCCCAAAATCAGCAATGCTGCCTGTAATGCCATCTGTATTATTTTATTATAATTTCAATGCAAGAAAGGGATGTCTTTCTTTATTTGTTGCCATGAATAATACACAAATACAAAAACAAACTGCCTCCCATAAAGTATTAACATCAAAATCCCACAAAACCAAGCGAAATCATACATGTAACGATCAAAAAGAAGCATACTTATGCATAATTGTCAAAAACAAGCAAAATCATAATAAAGAGAAGAACCTTGTCAGAGGCAATCAATAATGTCTTTGTGTTGATCCAAAAAGACAAAACAACTGATGATGATCGTTTTTCTATTCAAGACCTGTTTTCAACTTCTCCTTATGAAATAACAGTATGTATACAGTGATAAAGTAACTTGTCATTTTGAAGAGGTCATTATAAGAAGATAATTTGTCTAATGATCAACTTAATGCAGGGATATGTCAAAAAACAAAGCATGATTTGACGCAAATATGAAATTGACATAATAGGAATTGATGATCTTCTTTCTGCTCTGAGCGATTCTGACAATACAGCAGAAGCTGTGTTCAAAATTTGACAATGGTGGTTCAACCTTGAACCAACTCCCCAGATACTGTAGGTGTGTTTCGTCGGCCATTGATAACTCAAGGTCCTTTTGATGGATTTGTATGGATGTTGGTATGTGGGTAGTCATCGATCTCACGACGAGGGTAACATTTCCTCTTGCACAGGCAAATTTTACCCTATGGTGACCAAACTCTCATGGCAAATAATTTTACATCATCATCATCATCATCATTACCATTATCATCACCCATACCATCATCATCGTCAACAACAATAATATAATCATCACCACCATCATCATCAATATCAACATCATCATGACCAAGATAGCATTGTTTGAATTACGCTCACTGTCTCGTTTATAACACTAGGGGACTCAAAATTTAGCACGAATCTTTGGGACCTCATTATCTACCCACATACTAAAAGTCATAATAATCCATCAAAAGGATTTTGAGTTATAGGCACGAATGCACACAAACACAACCCGAACCGGCACCCCCGTAGGGGTGACCTCCTTCACTGCCATTAAAAATCCATCTTGACTAAGTAAAATGGATGCCATTGCCGCCCCCTCGCGTGCTTTCAACGGCTTCTAACATTACGGAAGGTGATACAGAAAAGCTTCATTACCTCCCATTGCGGGCAGACTGTCACAGGCAATTAGTGATACAGCAGTGCAATACATTTGTGTTCCTCGTAACGGTTCAGACTTTTAGCACCATTAGGCAGTTGACGTTGGATTGTCTGAACACTCACACAGTTAAATTTGACGTTAAAAAAGAATGGTAGACAAAATCAGTCACTAACTTAAAGCAAACCGTACATAAATACTATGATCGGAACATTGTTAACTTTCATGATATTAAAGTAAATTATGACCCAAAATATTCGACATATAGAAAACACTACTTGACATAGCTAAAAGATAAGCCATGGACTAAAAAATGTACGATGAATTCTAGTTATATGATAGTAGATAACGATCATTTGTTCATAGGCGATTGTTCTACCGGAGAAGAGAAATGCATAACCTTTCTACTACTAAGTATTCGTCATAACTAGGAGTCTAGCCGACGTCGTTTATGGTTACAAATGTCTCGTCATCCCTTATTGCACCGGCGCCAGCTGAATTATATAACAGACAACATTACTTATGCATGTGTAAGCGTCCATGCGTAACGTTACAACGTTCAAACTTCATAGTAGACTTATGTCCAAGGGCCGCCTGTGAACAAGGGTGCATGCTGCAAGCCAGACAAATAAATCGTTAAATTGTCTATAAGAAGACCTGAACTAAAGTATTCGCACGTTTTACAAGTTATCCTTCGTTTTAGTCTATTCTTTCGTGCATGTGGGAGCGTCAATGCGTACAACGTTCGGACCTATGATTCGATTCATGTCGAAGGGCCGTCTGTGAACAAGGGTGTTACAAAGTAGGAAAATAAACTGTTCGATTACTTTATGAAGGTTAGACATCCAGGCAAACAATATCCAAATACAATGAAATCTATACAACTGGATAAAAAACGGATATTTAGTAGTGACGCTGAATGTCACTCGCAACGACCAGTAATCTCCGTTTTTTTTATCCAGTTGTAGAGATTGAATTGTATTTGAATATCGTCAGATTGTCTATAACAATTAACTAAACTAAAGTATTCGCACGTTTTACAAATTATCCGTCGGTTTTAGTCACCTATTCTTTTGTGCGAGCATTCCAAGGTGAGAGGCGGGAGCGGCCATGACAAAAATGTTTTTGCGACTTTGTATAATGGGGTCCAGTAAATGAGTTATACAACTTTCAAAAGACATCAAGAGTTTCTGCTTTAGGTTATTGACGGTGAAGCTTGCGAAAAATGCGAGTTTGTTGTGGTTGGGACCTTTGTGACGAAGCTGACCTGACGTGGGAGAAAATATTTCGCACAAAAGACTCGCGAAAGCGTGAGAGGAAAGTTCAAAAGACGCACTTACCTTGTTTGCGTAGCGAACAATAAATTTACGTGTCAAAACTGGGTGTGTGCAAAAATAGAACGCACTTGATGTAGTTAACAAGTTGTGTAAAGGTACATAGTACTATAACGGATGATATTTAAAAAAATCTTTTATCAAAGTTGGCCCCGGATAGGAAGCCAGTAAATGGCGGATAAAATACAGGTAGCCTCCAACCAATGCTTGGAAATCATAACTTCCCCTCTGAAGATCTTTTAAAGCCCCCTTTACAAATCAAGAATTTAGCTCGGCCGAGTTGTCAGCGAGCTCTAAATTACGAGGAGGTATGACCCTGATGCTGACGAAGAAACTCTGCCATTTGTTCGTAGATCAGGGTCATACCTCCGCATAATTTAGAGCTCGCTGACAACTCGGCCGAGCTAAATTCTTGATTTGTAAAGGGGGCTTAAGGACGATCTTGCTTGCCAAGTCGGGTCCATCCGGTCTCGAGTCGATATGACTTTGTTCAGGTTGTGACATGAACAACATATTGTGGACACTAGGCAGCAGGCTCATTGCTCTGATCTGAGTATGTTGTCAACCTCTAGGCCAGCACTAGTGTCTTTCTTGAGTATAATCGATGTACGTTAGTGCTGGTCTTCCCGACCTTCTCTTTAAAGGACGATCTGATGTCGATATTCAATTAATATTGACTTGTGTTCCCCTCCGTAGGTACAGGAGATGAGATGTGGGAGGTGGAGAGTTCCGGCGATCCCTACAAGATCACCATCCACTTCATCGTGGACCCTGGCGAGAACACGCGCACGCGCAGGACCTTACAACCCCTGCTGGACTGGTTCGACGCCGACCTGCAGTTGTTCTGCATCGCCGAAAGGGGGCGCAAGAAACGCAGGCCGTCGTCGGCCGTTCAAAATGGCGTCAACGGCCACAACCACGACGCGCCCCGTTACCCCTCCCTCGCCATAATGTTGTTCTATCACGAGGAACTTGCTCGAGATAAGATTTCTCAAGTCCACGAGTGTTTCAAGAAGCCGCCTTGGAGATTCCACCACAAGGCAATGCCTTCGGGAAACGTCTTACCTTATCCCCCGAACAACCAAGACTTCTTCACCTTCGCGGAGGACATGCCCTTGTGGGCGGCCCGCCAGGTGCATTATGGGACCGAACACGTTCGATTCGTGCTGTTCTGTTCGCGCCAAAACTGGGAGGACATGATCAGCTTCTACAAGATGATCCTACGGAAGGACATGGACGTGAGAAAGACGGATTTCTGCTGTTTCGTGGTGTATTCCCAGCCCGGATTGGACGTACAGTTCGCGTTGAAGATGTTGCCGGACAACACGAAGCCAAAACACGTTGACTCCGCCATCATGCAGTTTCGCGTGAAGGAGATCGGACAGCTGGTGCCCCTGCTGCCAAACGTGTGCAGCCCCATCAGTGACGTCAGATGGCAAACCACGGACTACGAAGGGAACAAAATCCTTCTCGAAGTGCCGAGAAGAAAAGTACGCGGCGTCCCGAGCCCTTACTACGGCAGCCCTTACACTAGCGCCAGCTCCAATGGCACCCCCTCCCAGAGCCCCTGCGCCTCTCCTGCAGCCAGCCTGCAAGGGATACCGCTATCTCCTTTCACATCCCCACTATCCAGTTCTCACACAACCCCCAACTCGACTCCGCGTTCTTCCAGTGGAAGCATCAAAGTTCCTAGAATATCCATCCTAAAGACGACCGAAGTTCAGAGACCGTCACAGAAGCCGGTCCCGGCCCCGCGCCCCTCCATCGTACCTCGCACCTTAAAACTCTCTCAAGGCTCTGATGTCACCTCTGACGTCACGGACATGACGTCAGATAGAACTGACTACGAGAGCTCCCTCCATTCGGAGGCGGACGTGGAAGATGTAGAGACGAGCAGGGAGAGTGAGGTTCATGAAGAAGACAGCCATAGTGTCATGAGCTTCTTTGTATAGCCAGGCGTTTGATAACTAGTGATTAAGGATGATTAGTTAATTGCCCCCGCCCCTGAGGCGTCGCCAAAAATGACACATGGAAGACAGTGAATAACTTCACCAAGCAGATACATCATATGAGGTGGAGTTATTTTTTTTTTTGTACACAACCAGCTTGTTTCAATCTTACCTGCCAAGGAAAGTCATTCCGAAGGTCTGAGGACGGCGGCAGACGAAATCTTAAATGTTGGCAGATGCTAACAACATATTAGCTGTGCAAACAAAAAACAACTCCAATATCTTATGATGAACATGTTCGTCATGTTTTGAATTTGATGAATATATCAGACCAAGGACCTGATCAGACTGTCCTTTACCCTTTGAAAGTGGATATGTTCCTTCTAAACCAAAAACACTCGAATCAATCTGGTCAAACATGTGTTTAAATCGAAATGAAATACCTCATTTTATCAAAGTCTACGCCTGACAAGTTGATCCTTACCCTGCAGTTTACAACACGTGTAACATGGCTATCTTTTAAGTTTTCACTCAAGGCAGACTCGACTTTTCATTCTGTATCTGATCAGATATTGCTTGCAGTACAGTTTCATTCTGATAGATGTCGCCATCCACTGTGTTACCAACATACATTGTTACAAAAACATGACACTTAAATCACCAAAGCCCCTAATAAATCTAGACCATTTACTCCTCCTCATTTCTAAATGTATAATGGTCATAGTACTATAGACATATGAATGCAAATGAATTCCTACGCCAAAGCCTACGATGAATTTCAACTGTTACTTTACTTTAATCTATCTCATATTTGTACTTTTGTGATGTTCCGAATACATCCACCAAATCACTCTCAAATCAGTGAACGCCAGAGAATGTATGAAAAACATGGAAGCATGCGATGGGTTGTGTATATGTATAGAGACAGATTCTTGTTGTTGTGCTTGTGCCAAAAACTACTTGTATACCGAAGATCTATTTATTGTAACGTTCGTACAATGGTAATTGATGTAAGATGCGGATTATATCTAATGTATAATGTGCTTGTGGACTAGAATAAACTGTATGTTGCCGAAAGTCTTTCGTGTGGTTTCTAGACTAGTTAAAGAGCATGGGGCGTCTTTCGTAAGATGTAGCTATAGTCTTTACCAGGCCCATACATTGCTGAAAATGGTACAATAAACAAATAGCACACCAGAGGAGTTGGCCGGCAAAAAAAAACAGTTTATGATATAGGACCGGCTATGTCGCAAACTGTGGTTTTGGGCCGTGTGTTATCTGTCTATTTGACCAATTTCTACTATTTTCAGTGACACGTGGAGCCTAGTAGATACTTGGATACATAGCTGATGAGGGGTTTTTGGTCTCCCCGAGGGCAAAGCCACATGCTAAGTTAATTTCACATACCATATAAACAAGACAGGCGGAACCGTAAAGATGTTAGACTATTGTGACTACCTCTGCCTCCAAGGCTAAGCATACCGTAGCCATACATACCGCTGCCATTGCTGGGTACTAATTATGTCGTTATTTTGTGTGTTTCAGGTCACAATTGCAACAAAGCAAATTCCATTCGCTAATGGAATTGTATTGTTACAATCGTGACCTAAAGCACGGAAAATGTCGACTTTGAGGGCCTTTGAGTAGTGCCTACACCAGTGTTAGTGACGTGCATGTGAACGGTATAATCTAACCTAACCTTGGGGACAGAGAGGTAGTAAAAAGAATTCCAATTGTGGTTCGTCCTTCTTCTTTATGGTACGTTTTCGTCTTCTGTTTTCCCATTATCAACTGTTGTCACAACCGAATACTAGTGCGTCATTTCTGAAGATATAAATTGGCTTTGTAGGTAATTTGTGTGTATTGGCACGACGAAACTCTGTCATTCTTCTCTGTTCCTACAAATCTCATTGACGGACTTGAGCTGTCCTCAAGGACAGGGTGTTGACCTCTTGACCTCAGGTGTTCGGTTTCGCGTCGTTTGAAGTAAGAAACAGCGTCACTCGCAGTGCGGCTTCGGTGCTGGAAGGGGCGGTGTCGATGACTGGATACTCCAAGTAGACGAAAATCACTGGATTAAGGTATGCACAGTCCTTAGTTTAATTTTAGAGCATACTGAACGTTTTCATTGATATTGAATGAAACATTCAGCTTAAGGTAAGTTGACAGGAGGTCGCCCTTTCACAAACATGTCGTACAGTAGATTTTCCGGACAGTATGAATGTTTTGTCAAAATCCCGTTGTCTCGTGACGGGGGAGGTTATCGTAGACGGTACGGTGTTTGAGACATCAAACGAGCTTAGTACGAGAAATTGGCATGCTTTTGACTGAAAGAAAATTTGAAGACCGGGACAATCTTAACGACGTTTTTATTGAATATTGGTATTTGCATTGGTGCTGTGTTCTCAGACGCGTATGCCAAATTTCCATATCTTTTCATGATTTCGTAAAACATTGAAAAGATTTCAGCGTTGTTAAATAGAACAGTATGGTGACACCTACTGGTGTCCATTATCTATCATTGCCTGTCATTCGGTGATATACAAGGTGGATGAACCAGTTTCAGACGACCTTCCGGTGACTCGAGCTCCCTGTTATTGCCCAAGCGCCTGCAGCAATTCACTATGTACGTGCAGTACAACACGTAAGGGCACCAATGACCAGGTGTTGGTTTTGAATCCATTACTTAAGACTCCTGTTGCACTGTAGGAAACAGCTACGTAGTATACGCCTTGGGCTGATCTTCAAGTAGCCATAGACGGTAAGAACATGCTATACATTCTCACGCGTTTTTATGGACGGTACTCCACCACTAGTGCCTCAGGCCAGGTCACTCACGTTTTGTTTCGGCGTGTCAAATGTCCTTGCACAGGTAGTGGGACATGCAGTAAACCATAACAGTAAATAATCACGCCGTATGAAGCATCAACAGTGCACGGTAAAGTCGATCACCACTCCTTATATCTGCTTGGAGCATTGCATACATGATTGACGTAAGCTACAGACCTAGTTATGATTGATAAGTAGTACGATTTTGACTGATCCCCTTGTGGACGGTGGGAACAACTTTTTTAAAAGTTTAAAAACAGAATGGTCTCGGGTGCCCAAGCGAATTAGCATTCCAACCATTAATCGACTAACCATTAAACGACTGTGTGTAGTGTGGATTGTTGCATTTCTTAAGGGACCGCGGTGGGCAGGGCTGAGGATTGACCTGTTCGGCCTTTCAGAATCAAATCTACCTGGGCGCTGAACCATAAAGTACGGGTGTAAACAAGTGCAGCATAGCAGTAGCTACAGACAAACTTTAGTGAGAGTTGAAGCGGTACGTACTTATGGTATTGATCGTGCACAGTGCATCTATGGTTCTTTACTGAATGCGCTTGATGTGTTTACAGGAGGGGGACCGTGTACAGGAATCTTGGCTTGTAAGCTAATTTGGTGAGTGTTTTACAGCACCATTTTCTAAATCTTGTATGTCATGTATGCTACAGGCCTAAGACTGCCTAGTTGTCGATGAGTAGGTACTGGACTTAGTTCTTACGTCGGGAATCCCTGTGAACTCAGACGACCTTCTGCTATGAATGAATTAACGTTTTACTACATAAGTTCGTCGAGAATCCCTGTGAATTCATAGTCAGACGACCTTCTTGTCAAACATCGTAGCATTGTCAACTGATCATGCAACCGATCTAAATATTAATACTTTGTATTCAAATTTCAGAAATAATACGAGCTTGCCTCCGATACCTGTACATCAAGATGGCGGCCACGGCAAGGTCATTGACATGGGCTGTACTGTGTGCCCTGTGCATGCTGGGACGTTCCGATGGTGCCGATTTGATCAGTGGTGACACTGTCCTGGTGTACGAGTGGACATCCATAGATTATGACTGGCCGAGCGACGATGCCCGACAGGTATGTTTTTTTTCTTTTTACTTTCTTTCGAGAGCCGCTGACAATAGTTCCTTTCCGGTACGCGGTATGGCTAGCCCGTTTTCCTCCTATTTGACCTACATTGTATATCTACTTTCGTCTAAAATCCAAAAGAGATGGAAACGCTAACATGATCGCCCGTAACATGGTAACATTTTGGTATGGTCGAAATCATCATTATGGCACACCATAACTCAAAGAGAAGCATCGTTTTAGCACTTGTTAAACATTTTCTATTTGCGTTGGGACACTACAAGGACAATGTGGCACTGCACTCATCTAGTAATTTATTTCAACAGCACCACATACAAAGCAGAGATTATAAAGGTAGTGTTTTATCTCCCCGGCCGAAGGCAGGTACCCACTTTTACACATGGGTAGAGTAAGAAAGGATGTGTAACATTGCACGTTGGGATTGTATGGGCCCAACGTAAGTTCTGATGTAGTAGTTTTCTTAAATCAGGAATAAGTTGAAGTATTTTTGCACCCTGTTACCCGCAGCTCGCGCTCGATGACGGTTCCTTCGCCCCGATAAACAACAGCATCAACGGCATCAAGACGTACGGCGGGGTGGTGTACCTTACGGTCCCGCGGTGGCGGGCGGGCGTGCCGGCGACTCTGACGTAAGTGACTGTCTAGGTATTTAGAAACTTGTGAAAGTAACATGCATGTACCACACATAATAAACTTATGGAGAAGTTTAGGAATCACCCGTTGCACTTGGCTAATAGCATGTCAAAGTGAGCCGTATCGAAAGCGCAATGCAGTACCAGATACATTCTATTGGAAAAGTTAAACGCTTCGCGCTTGGAGTAAAGAGTTTGACGGAAGCTTAAAACAAAGAGAAGGGAGAAAGACTGAGAGAATGTGTGAGAGGTAGAAAGTAAGTTAAACGAACTGTGGTCTAGTGGTAAGAAATCCACAAGTGTGATGTTTGGAGAACCAGACTATTTTGCTCGCTGCCTCGTTGACACACTGTTGTTTGGGGTTGCAGTCTTTTATTCATTAGTTTGTAGCCACCACGCTCGAACTTGAATAACAGGACGGCAAAGATACAACCTTGCAAACGCTTTGGAAGTCATGCTTCTTTTTGGCCTTTCCGACCCCAGGTCCGTTGTGATGAAGGGAGGACGGCCCGTGCTGCGCCCGTTCCCCAGCTGGGAATGGCAGGTGGTCGGGAACTGCTCCACCATCCAGTACGTGCAGGTAGGGCACAGTTAATGTGCTTACGCAGAACTCTACATAAATTTAAGAAAATACAGACATTCAAGGGTGGAATGTTTGGAACATTTGAAAACATTGAAAGGCTGAAGGAAATTCATTACAGCTATGCTTTTAAACGATCGTACGAAAAGCAGGTGATGACAGTATTGATGTATACTACTGCTAACAGTCTTTTACGCAAAGCTTTAGCTTGTCAATGGTTAGCCTAACTAGTCATCGTGACTTCATTCTACCCTTCCCTTGGTCAGGCGGAGACCATGCTAGATGACCTCAACACTGACTAGGAGTTTGGTATGTTGTAACAGTTGCATTTGTCTACTTACCCGTCTATTTATTTGCAGAGTATGGAAATTGACCGGTTGGGACGCATGTGGATCATCGACAACGGTCGGTTGACCGTCTTCGACCCGAACCTTTCCCAAGTCTGCGCCCCTAAAATTCTCGTCTACGACATCAAAAAGAAAGAGATGGTCCGAGTGCACACATTCCCGGATGACGTGGCTTCCAACAGTACCGCCTTCCTCAACGACATCGTGATTGACACGTCTGCAGACGACACTGACGGGTGGTTTGCGTACATTTCCGACTCGAGCCGGGCGGGAGGGATCGTGGTGTACGATTACAAGCAGGACAGGTCGCACAGGTATGGGGCACTGTGCAGTTGTCACAAGGGAGTGGCTATTGACAGGATGACCCTGTTAACGGTAGAAAAGTTTACACTATTGACCGGATAATCCTGTTAGCAGTAGAAATATTTGCATTTTCATTTACTGATCCTGTAAACATCATCCGTCATCAGCGCGATTTTTTTCTACTGCTAACATGATCATCCTGTTAATAGCCTCAGGCCTGTCATAAATCCACTTTTTTCTGTCTTTCTGAAAAAAAAAAACAGCGAATGTTGGCCACACACTTAATGCCTTCTTCAGGATGTATAACCAAATCATTTCTGTGACGTTATGGACACGTGGCCGATAATGGGTCAAAGGTGACTGAAAGTCAGTGTCTCCCCCGTCTCCGCTTGACGATGGTTGATTGTGAAGCATATGAACCTTTAGGCAACGTTGCTAATCTTTGAAATTGAAATCGTTGAATCATGTATGCTATCGACTACATGCCTGTTGTTCGTCTCAAGTAACCTCTTTTGTGTGTTCTTCCACCCAGAGTTACCCATTCCAGTATGACCGCCGCCCCGGACGGGAGACGGATGACAATTAACGGCCGAAACTACACCTTCCCTCCAGTACCTGTCAACGGCGTGGCGCTGTCTCCTATAGGGAAAAACATGAAGGTACCAAATCCCCAATTCACATTGTTGCTAGAGCGGTTGAATCAGATTTAGATTTGATTTGATCAAAATCAAACCGGCTAGATTCTGTGATGTCAAAGCCCACATCCTATAGGGCTATTTTCAAATCACCAGATTAAACCAGATTTGCTTTAGGTTGTCCACATTCATAGCATCTAATCAGTTTGAACCATCTCGCTCCCGAATCCTAGCCTGTAGTTTTTGTCAGTTATTTCATTTGCCAAGAACCTTGTATAGGTTTACAAATTCGATATAAAGTTGCCACATTCTTGCCATGCAGTCGTGAGTATGCATGAATAGAGATGTTTGACAAACAGCACACATTAAAGCCTTTTCCTTTTATATGTTGGAGTAATAAAATGAAAAAACACTTTTTTATCACAGCTGTACTACTGCGCACTGGCCGGCTACAACCTCTACACGCTGCCGACAAGCCTCCTGAAACAACCCACGGTGACGGATGTTGGAGCGAGCGTGAAAGAGCTAGGTAGGCGAAGTCTTCACTGCCAGAACATGGTGGAGCTTTTATGTGCTTCAGTGTCAATACCATGCCCCTAAACACCATGTGTCTCAAGCGGTCGTAAGTAACTCCTTGGCCATATGGATCATCCCTCGAGGGTGGAGTATTCCGTTGAGCTAGAGGGCGAAGGTTCCAACACTGCTCAGGAAAATGTAGGGTTACATCAGTGAACGGGGTGTCCTTCGAGAGGGCCCATGTATGCACCATAGATCATCATAGGGTAACTCAGGCTTAAAGCCACAGCACCTTAAAGAACCCAACACACTTACGGAGAAGAGTAGGATGTGACCCAGTGAGCTTGGCCAACTTTGGAACATGTGTTTAGTCCCATACCTTCTCTCCGGTCAGTAGATGACCAATGACCAGAAAGTTGCCGCAACTATCACACCGAAGGTTCCATTGTAGAAGAATGTAATAAAGCAATGTTGAACTTCCGTTACAGGTCGCAAGGCGTCCCAGAGCGACGGCATCGCCATTTCCAACAAAGGCACGCTGTACTTCGGTGCACTGCAGCTCAACGCCGTGTACAGGTGGGACACGTCATCACAAGATGTGTCTTCGTCATCACCCCTCCTTATCAGTGACGTCAGAATGCAATGGCCGAACGCCTTTGCCTTTGACGACGAAGGTTACCTGTGGTTCGTGTCCAACAAACTGCAACAGTATCTGTTTAACGAGTTGAACATCACTGGCCCCGAGCCCAACTTCCGTGTGTGGAAGATCTACATTGGGGAGAAGTCATACATGTACAAAGGGTCGGGTGCGAGCGGTTTGCGGTTTGGATGGGGAATGTTGGTGGCAGTTGTTTCGGTCCTGTATGCAATTATGAGTTACATTTGAAAATATGTTTTCAACAACTGTTTATGTTTTCGATAGAAGGCATACTAATTCCTCACCATCTATTCATGAATGTTTGTCACCAGTACAGGTAGTGCTGTATATAAAAAAATCCTTGGTATTTCTTTGTGGCGATCTTGAAAGATTTTAAAGTAAAGAATTCTTGGTAACATTCTATTCGTGCTATTCAAAAATTGTTCGATAGATATGATTACAGGTATTGTTTTTACAATTTGCTGATAAGTATTTGATAAAATGTTACAACAGGTATACGTTTTCTCATAAAATGATAATTGTTCAGTGCCCGCCTATGCATATTGGGACTTTTTGAAACTCCCAGACTTAAATATGTTGAAAATGTTTGTTTCTTTCTGTTTGACTAGAATCGTCTGTATATTTTTATGGACCTAACGAATCAAATAGAGTTGATATAAACAATATTTCGTACAAGCTACCAGCGTGTATACATCACATACATGTGAATTTGCGCAATGAACAATATGATATATCGGTATCCAGATATTGTAATTTAATAAAAATGTTTTGTTTACTTGATAGGGATTTCCCCATTCCCCCCTAGTCTTGTTTACTTGTGTGGTGAGTGGTGATGTCAGTTGCTTGTGACGTGTGTCTGGCGTTGACAAGTTGTAGCCCCCTTCACGGCCTTCTGCGGGCGTTTATTGTTGGGAAGGTCCGGGAAGGTCTTGTTCCAAAAGATCGTGTTAGTAGCGAGCGTTAACACAACCCTTCGACACAAGACCTTCCTGGCATAAAAATCTGGACGCAATACCTTGAAAATCGCAAATCAACAATAAAGGCAAACTTTCGTGGAAGGCCATGAAGGAGGCTAGAGAAGTAGCGTTTACTATCAACTATAAGTCTGTGAATAGCACTGCACAGGCGTTTTTGTGCCAGCGGTGCCAACATGGAGGGACGAAGGAAGAATGATCCTGGGAGAGGAATGGAAATGGAGAATGTACACATAATTTGCAGTACCGAAATGCTTTGCTCAAGAAATTATGAGAATGGATACACGAGTATAGTAGATCCATGTCGGCAAGCTGCAATATGCTAAAAAATATCACCTTCTCCCACAGCCGTTTTGGTTCCTCCCAACGAAAAGCAATCACGTGATACCTGAAACCCCGCGCTATCTTCGGGCCATTACACCTTTCAGGTGTATCACGTATCCGTCAACATTGTGTACGTATCACTCCACGGCAAGACAGTCTCATCAAAAAGGTTGGCCTGGTTGATGCCATTTCATGCTTCAGTTCATCAACGGCAACTACTGGGTAACATTTCCACCTTAGGTACCTTGGTTTGTGCTCTAAAACCTAAAGAAAGTCAAGGACTACTTTGTCGTCTTAAGAGCCACCTGATATCATTCCGCAGCGTGGAAAGTCCCTCTGTTACAAAGAGGAAATAAGTAGAATTTGTGAACTTGTTGATGTCGAGTCTGTCTACAACTCTCCAATATTGCCTAAAATCGCATTGCCAACGAGTCGGTAAGCCTCTCTCAACCTTCTTTGGCATGTGTTTTGTTTGCATGTTGGAAGAAACTGGTATGGATAAGCGTTAGACCAAAACTTTGAACATTGTAAAGATTTTGCCTCTTTTGTTCGCCATAAAAGGTTGGACTGGATGGTAGAACACGTTAGCAGTGGTACTATGTAATTTTCATATGATTGTCGTCAATCTTCCCACGTATGTACTTCGTATATTTGTCTTATTGAGAAAAGCACAAGTCTCTACTTTATACCCATGAAATAGTACTGTAATATCCATGACTAGAGTATCAGATTTTAAAAAAGTACGGTAAGCATACTACATGGTAGGACTTGAACATACGCACTAGAGTGAACTCCCCCTACGAAGGATTCCTCATACCAGGAAAGCTCCTTGCTCATACCAGAGAAAACAGAACATGAACGACGAACGGTGCACGTAGTTAACAGACTGAGACGCATTGACGTTGTGACGTTGTGATGTGTTTACACAGTACCCTGGGCAAGGTGAAACCTGAGCCACTGTCTCCATCAATGCCACACAATACAATCTGTAACAGCCACCAGACGAGACGAGTAAACACAGGTGAAATTGAACTGGACATTTTGTCAGATTCAGGAACATTATGGTGTGTTTGATTTGACCATACGATAATGTAATGGACTATTTTATATGACAATGCAGTCACTAATCATGGACATGTATCAGAAATGGGAAAACCTTCTTGCTAATGGAATGCACGTATTAACCACAAGGCTTTTTGTTGCAGGTCACAGGACATTTCCGAGTGCGTCACACTTAGTGAACCACAGCCCTTCTGCCTCGTTCTTTCTTAGTCATTGATATACCTAACCATACAATCTCTTAACTCAAATCGATTTGTCCCATCTAAAATTGCAAAACGCGATGGAGTTTTTCCATCTTCTAGAGAATATATTGGTGGTGACAGAACCATATGGAGGGTATGTAAGATGGGGTCTGACCATTTGGTTGGGTATGCTGGTGGCTATCTGTCTCCATTATGTGGTAAGGAAAGTCCAAACCAATCCGACAGAAAGGAGAGATTCCTTACGCCAATCAGCTCAGGTGGATCAGTCGAGGGTTGAGGTTTCTCCTGATGATGATGTACCTTCTCAACAGGAGGAACAGGAATCCTTAACATGTCCTATCTGTAGGAGAGAATCATGTGAAGACCACGAGTCAACCTTTCTTTTCCATAAAGAACAATACAAAGAACACGTTGATGATGAGCATATAATACTTACACGAAAGCAAGCAGGAGGCCAATTTCTAACAATCTTTGAGGAGATAAACCAATTAAAGGAACTGAAAACGGTAGCAATTGTTGGCATGAAGCTGGATGCTTCTAGCTTATCCCATTTGTTTCAATGCAGTTCAATTCGGTCCCTGAAATTGTCAAATTGTCAGCTGGTGTCTTTACCACGTTCTCTGGAGAA
The DNA here is from genome assembly GCA_019207045.1 of Branchiostoma floridae x Branchiostoma belcheri. Lineage (NCBI taxonomy): Eukaryota > Metazoa > Chordata > Leptocardii > Amphioxiformes > Branchiostomatidae > Branchiostoma > Branchiostoma floridae x Branchiostoma belcheri. The sequence continues at coordinate 4,286,331 of CM033035.1, read as the reverse complement.
CTTAAAAGACCTAGAAATTCTCGACCTTAGTCGTAATAACATGACAACACTGACAGCGATGCCTGTTTGCTCACTGCCTTGTTTGAAGAGTTTCAATGTGAGCCATAACAGGATAACAACCATAGGAGATATCGTTAAAGAAATGCGAGCTCTTCAGAATTTGGACGTTTCCTACAATAAAGTTGAAGAGATTCCTCACGAAATACTTGAAATGGAAAGCTTGGAGGCTTTTTCGTGTAGTAACAACAAGATAACAAGATGGCTTGATCCATCTAATGAGGAAGAGCAAGATCGTGCATCTGGTACTTTGAAATTTTTGAACCTGTCAAATAACTTGTTGCCCGAGGTTCCCCGATGTGTAAAAGAGCTAAAGAACATATCGGTGGTGAACCTCTCACATAACAAGATAGGAGAAAACAGCCCCAACAAAATTGTCAGTCAGCAAATTTCTGAGCTTTTCTATCTACCTTCGGCGTCCACTTTGCTTATGGGGAGCAACTACATAAAAGCATTGCCCCAACTAGATCTGAAGAGGGTTTCGCCAAATATTGAGTTGATTGATTTCAGTAACAATGAAATTGGCGAGGTGCCCGCAGCCATGTTATTGATGAAAAATCTAAAAGCATTGATACTTGGCCGTAACAAGATCACAAAACTTCCAACAGATTTGGATCTAAACAGACTATCTCCTACTTTATGCGTAATTGATTTCAGTAGCAATGAGCTAGATGATCTGCCCTTAGCTCTGTGCTTTCTTACGTCACTTGAGAAGTTGGATTTGAAGCAAAACAAAATCAGCACACTAAGTGAAAATATGAATAGTTGTAAGAGCCTCGCTTTCCTTGATGTGTCCGGCAACAAGCTGAAGCAGATACCGCCTCACGTAATCGACCTTCCGAAACTTTTGGAGATCCAAGCATCTAACAATCAGATCAATTCCGTCAGCTCTTTGCGAAATGACAACTGGTCTGTGATTGAAGTAATTGTCTTGGCAGAGAATGGTCTCTCGCATTTTCCATTGGCTCTCACGCAGATGAAAAAATTAAGGGAGGTCGACTTAAGTAACAATGACATAAAGGTGATTCCACAGTCTATCATGGCCATGCCCAAAGATGTAAAGCTGAATCTGCGGGACAACCCCATTATTGATCCCCCCTTACAGGTGTGTCAAGCAGGCCTCCATGCTATACAGGCGTTCTACGAAGACTTAACAACGGCCAGCAGTATCACACAGTGTCTCAAAACACTGTTCTTGGGAACATATGAAGCTGGCAAGACCAGCCTGGTTAGGGTGTTTCAACAGAATCGTTCTTGTCTGACTAAACCTGAGGAAAGAACCCACGGCATAGAAATCGCTGAGCTTCATCTTTCAGCACCCAATACCTCTGATATCACATTATCTGTATGGGACTTTGCAGGGCAGGAAACATACTACATGACTCACCAATTCTTCTTGAGTGCAAAGGCTCTCATGCTTTTAATTGTTAATCTGGAGAAATATGATTCTGCTAGTTTTAATTCTACATGTGGCGACTGGATGGAAAATATGATAGCTAAAGTAGGGAACCCGGTCATCATTCCCGTTGCTACCCACATTGACAAACTATCGACTGAAGAAGTAGAACGTAGATGTGGAGATTTGGCTCGGAAGCTGGAAGACCAAGAGAGAAGACGTGTTAACGATCTACAGAAACAACTTGAACGTATCGATGAACCATTGGTAATTTCAAAGGAAGCTGCCATAAACAGAAAAAAACAAATTAACACTCTTCTTCAGAAAAGGCCATCGATACATCCAAAACCTGTGCCTATCAGTTCAGGTAAAAATCTTGAGGGCATCCAGTATTTAAAGCAAGTGATCCTCAATTATGCCGTGAATAAAGAGTTCTTTCCTGAGGTCGGTCGTCCTGTTCCAAAGGCATGGGCGGACACCGAGGCTTGTGTAGAGAGAAAGGGAAGAGAACTAGACATCCCTTTCATGACCTGGGATGAGTTCACGTCTTTACTGAAAGAGAATGTCCCCAATCTGCAGCCTGAGTCTCGTATCAAAACTGTTGCGCAATATCTCCACGACACCGGCAAGATTCTGTGGTATTCAGAAATAGAGTCCTTACAAAATCACGTGTTTCTCAAGCCAGCTTCACTTGTTGATATCTTCAGGAAGGTTATTCGGTATAACTTCGAAGAAGCTGTTGACTACGAGTCTGATCCTTGCTACGGAGAGGCAGAGATAACACCAGCTGAATTTCAGAAGATGAAAATTGACCTGGTCAGGAAAGGAGTACTCCATACCAAATTGCTGCGGTGTCTGTGGTCGGATATTAAAGAGAAATGTCGTAAGGGGACATTCGATGTAATTTTCAATACGCTGATTGAACTGATGCAGCAGTTTGACCTTTGTTATGATCTTGACTGTGAAGAGAATGATAGTTACACCAACAGCAATACCTCTATTTCAAAGAGATTGTTGTTACCTTGGCACCTAAAAGAAGACTTGGGAGACATGGCTAAGATCAAATGGGAGTCAGGAGGAAGTCGTATCATTTCATTTCAGTATCAGTTTCCATCTTTCATCCCTCCTGGTCTGTTTGCCCGCCTGACTGTGAGAGCACACCGCCCAAAACACAATCTGCACTTTGTTTTGCATTGGGATACTGGCGCATTGTGTAAACACAAAAAGAACAGGATACTCGTGCTTTTAGAAAATGGGGGCACCGAGAGGCTTGTGGTATCACTGAGTGCTAGACTAGAGAGCGAGGACCAACTTCGGTGGCATGGAGAACAAGTGAGTCTATGGATGACGCTGAAAGGGTTAGGTTTGGAGGTTGAAGAACTACTGAAACAGTGGCCAGGTATGAGCTTTGTTGAGTATTTCTCCCTACGAGGAACCTTCAAGAAGTAATACCACTGGTTTAATAACAGGCTCATTTTTTTCATCGAAAGAGTTGAACCTTCGGTTTCCTACATAAGTTACATGAGGGTCAGATTTAGAGGAATTGATCTTCTGACAAGCTTCCAGGGGTGTCGTCCTCTTGAAAAAGTTACTTATAAAAATCTGAACAGCAAATTGAGCTATTCTAAACTCAAGAGGATATATGCTCGTACATTGGTGCCAAATTTCAACTCATTCGATGAAAAAATGAGCCTGTTACAAAACCAATGTCATTACATTTTGAAGGCCACTCGACGTTTGATCGGCCTCTTTTTACCCATATTAGGCTTTTGATATTGCTTATGTCTGACCAAATTGTGTTAAGATATTGACTTAATGTTTCCTACAACAGGTGTCCGGTTTGACCGGTTCACAGTCTGTCCAAAGTGCCACCAGCCATCATTTCCTGGGGAATGGCTACACCAGGGTTCCAGACGTTCCCATACAGAAGAAGTGATCTGCTGTTTCTGCAGTGAAAGGGTTCGTCTTCATGATGTCATGCCGCCAGATCCGACGGAGGAAATTGCATTTCGCCTGGGTAAGAAAAGTGTATGTTTTAAAATGTTTTTCGTAATACAAATTTGAAATTCGTGGGTGTGACCATTTTTAGCTCAGTAGAAAAGTATCAATATAGCTGCATCTATTTTGGCTTGCTAACACTCAGACAGCAGGTGTGATTCAGCCCAATTGCAGTCAGCGAGAGAACCACCCGAGTCGGGGCGTGAATCAAGTTAAAGTCTATCTGATACTTTTTTCTTGAGTCAAAAGTTACAATTAGTATGGGTAAAATATTTTGGGCCATAGACACGTATTGAAATGATGATGCAAAAATTCTACATTATCACTTAGCTGTGAACATTTTTTGCTCAAAACGCTGTCAAAGTTGCAATATTTGGTAGTTTTACGCTCACTTCATTTGGACGCTTTCAATGAAAGCGAGCATCAAACTAGAGAGAACGGTACCCATGCCAGTACACCTATGTCTACTCATTCATAGTAACCGTTACAAGTGCCCATCATATATTAGCAAATCAATATTTACAATTGTACAGATATTTTGATTACTTCCATCTTTCAGCGGAATCTAACCTATTATGCACAATCTCCGTCCGCAGTAAGAGTCGAGGTGTTTGAGTCCGAGTTCCATGCAGCTAAAGCACAAGTATCCGACCGAAGTCTCTTACGCGTGGCCCAAAAGTTGGGTACAGAGTGGGAAAGCCTCGCCATCCACATGGGGTTCACCCAGGCAGACGTGTACAAGTTCAAGTGTAACCATCCCCACAATGCAGATCAACAGATCCTCGCCATGCTGACAGCTTGGAGAAACCGGGAGGGGAGGAACGCGACTCGCCACAACTTGCAACGAGTTCTCCGAGAGGCAGGGGTTGACTATGAGGCAGTATCATCCCTGGATGATTACTGTGTTTTATCACAATCCCCTTATCCAATCCATTTCGAAACATTTAATAGTACGGTTTGTGCCCAAGATGATCCACAAACATTGCCCTGGTCACTGCCCATATAGTACAAAGGTATAGTGTAAGCAGGAAAAAATTGTATTTAATAATCATCCACAGTTTTCTACATGTAATACACACCCCTTACTTGTACTGCTTCATGTCTTAACCAACACCATTAAAGTTGGCCATATGAAATAGTATCGTTTCTTGTTGTTGTTGCTTTGTTGTGTTAAGTTCGTATTAGATAACCCTATGGAAACTTAAGGTGCATTATGATTCATGACAATGTAAACAAACAGGTGTATGGCGCAATGGCGACATAGTAGGTCGACCCTCTGTGTCAGTTGTAATATGTACACATCGTTACTGTAATTACATTAAAGTATAAGCTAACGGTGTGAATAGTTGATTGTAATCATGCTCCAAGTAAGACCAATTGTCTTAAAGTTTTAAAGTGTATGATAAGTTGAGACATATTGTTGTGCCATAATGTGAATAGTCGATTGTAATCATGTTCCAAATAAGACCAATTGTCTTAAAATTTTTTAAAGTGTATGATAAGTTGAGGCATGTTATTGTGCCACGCTTGTACCGTATACGCCATTCAGCCTCTGGCTGCGAGGTATAACGTGTTTCAATAAACCATTAAAAAAAGCTTGGTATAACATTATATGCCACTTGCCATCCTTTTGTTGCCCTGGTATGAATCAATGAATGAATAACTAACCTTGAAGTACCTGGAAAATTGAAGAAATTAGTTATCTATACTACTAATTTCTAAGAATGTAATAAACAATTGCTACAACGGATGAATCAATATTGGTACTTGACAACGAACCCAACAAATCAAGTAGTAAAGAAAGCTGTTCTAAAACGATCAATTTTGAAACCTCTTCAATCATAATTTGTAACACCCTTTAGTGCTAGTCTACAGAAAATGTACTCGCTAAGCCAAGCCTTCACATATTTAATAGCTGGGCAGCACTGACCACAGATACCATTTGACACCCCCCCCCCCATACCAGTGATATGCATCATGCATGATTGTCTGAGAGAAGCAAAGAAGCATTTGGAAAGTGGACGCATAGCCTGCCACCGTTACCATGACAACAAGGAGTTTTGATCTAAAAGAAAGCTATTTTCAAGGGCAATGGACCAATCAAGTACTATCATTGTGCAAAATATGGACCAAATAGATTTTTTATCCCTGCCACCGTTGTTTGATCCTTACAGACAAGTGCTCTTAATACCCCTGTCACATTATCCACGATCTTCGGGCGTGTCGATGGAAGATCGGCAATATCTAAGATCGACAGAGGGCTGCGCGTATATTTCACCTGAAAACCGTCCCCGTCAAATATAAGCCATACTTTGTACGTTGTAAAATTGATTGCAATAAAGTTATTATTATAAGCGAGGCTCGGGCGATTGCCGCAGAATCGTCGTCCGATCGATTTTCGCCAAATGTGACAGGGATATAAGGACTTCTAGAGAGTATATGTTTATTTTTGTTTATCTTCTGGATTCGTCTTTGCATTTCAATGGGTTAAGAAAGCGAATAAAGCTGAGATAAATAATATTTAACAAACTAAAGCTATGTATATATCACATGATACTTGCAACATATTCTTGTTTATTCGTGTATTCGGGGTTATGCCGTACATGCAGAGGCAATGCCCTATACAGGTTTACATAACTGTCTCTCAGGATCTAAAAGGTAGCTGACACATCGGTCACAAATATTCTTTGAATCCCTCAACAATCAAATTAAAACATGGTGGAAGACAACGGAATGCATAAGTGCTTGGACAGACTATAAAGTACCTTCGTTTAGTTGATGGGATTTAAGACTAAAATGCTGTGTTATGTATTCTCCAGCTCAACTGTTGCACAATAAACAAGTTTTCAATTGCCTTTTGTCTTTTTTTACCTGTTTGTCACATCCTTTAGTAATACCTACACAATATATATCGCCACAGCAGCACTCATAGCGCTGGATACCACCCAACAGCGAACGAGCCATGTGCACTAAATATCAGTGACAGGCGTCATTGTGCATTGCAAACAAAGGGACGTAGCAAGAAGAATGACGGGGGGGGGGGGGGGAGGTGGGTTGAAAATCGTTTCACAAAGATGCACTGACAACATGCTTGTTCCATGGCGTTGATTGCGAGCATGGTTGCATGAGTAGAAAGATCCATGTATTTAAACTGCGAACTTATTCTAAAAATTACATCTTCCCCCAACAGCCGCTGTGGTTTCTCCCGACGCAAATACAATGACGTGACCATTCAAGGCCGCAGTAGTTTCAGAACATTTCACCTTTCAGGTGTGCCACGTAACCGCTGACATTTTGTTTATATCGCTCCACGGCAGGGTAATCTCATCAAATAGGTTGACCTTCTTGATGCCAGTTGATGCTTTAGTATATCAACGGCAACTCATGGGAAACATTTCCGCCTTGAGTATCTTAATTTGAGCTCTACAAGTCCAACGAAGTGAAGGACTACTTTGTCGTCTGGAAAGCCCCCGTTATCCTTCCGCGTCTGGTGGAATGTCCCGCCATAAAAAACGGGAAGTACCGAAACTAGACGCTGGTGTTGCCGACGTGGCACTGATTCCACTGTCTTCTGCTTACATTTCGCCGCTACTACCTCCTACTGCACTCACAACGACTTCGACCTGGTAAGAACTTTGATATATGAATCCTCTTTGTCACAACAAGTGTTTCATGGTTGTCTGTATGTAGGAAACTGTAAGGAAGTAACGGGACCGAAACTTTAAACTAAAGAGTCAGCCTAGTGAAAAGTTTAAACTTTGCGAACTAAACCGAACGGCCGAAAATTTATGGTGAGTTTCTTCCCTTGTGTTGGAACAAAGTTTAAACTTTTCACTATGGAATTTACCAACACAGATGAGCTTTCATTCGGATAAAGAGTCAGCCTGTTTGATTTTTTCACAATCTTCCCACGTAGGGGGAGGGTACCGGCACAAAACCGGATTTTCTTGCTGGACCGGCCCTGAAAAAAACGGCCCTGAAAAATTCAGCAAACCGGATGTTGGACCGATTGGAAAATTAACAGAATAATATTATATATATCGGCAGGCGTTCACGTGTTTTGGGGCTTACAGGTCCAAGAAAAGAACAAGACTTAGAGCGAAATAGAGGAGAGTTGAAAGTCATTTTTACCAACCTCTATGGTCAAACGTGGTCTTAAACAGAGGCAGTTAGGGTTGTTTACATGAAGATAGAAATTAAAACGCCAATGGACGTCGGATACTCCATCTGAATCAGAATTCTTTTTGTGAGTATCGCCCATTCTTAAGGTTTCGCAGATAATTAGGTTCGGACCTGGATTTGACCAGACCTGTACCTAGAATAATTTTGTACCGGTACCCACCCATGCATATTCCCACGTATCAACTTCGAAGTCGAATATTTGATATCGAGAGAAGCACATATCTCTAAATGATAACAATGCCAATTACAATGATAATGGCTTTGGCTAGAGTAAAGAATATCAAACATAATTTATGGGAAGCAAACTGCACGGTTCATGTTCACCAAAGGGTCAAGTACCTTGACGTTTTCTTTAATAGTATCAGGAACCAGATTCTACAGATGTAGGTTCCCGTATACCGTTAGGACTTACGAAGATTTGGCATGCATGATGTAGAATGAAAACGATATATCTATGTATCATCTTTGTGTCCAAAAGAGTTTATTTTGTATATCATAATCCTAACTTTAACGTTTATTTTGTATATATCTTCACCTAGACCTCCAAAATAAGATTGTATGGAATGTGAAGTTAGTCATGCGAAAGAAAACTACTGTATATGAACGCAAAATGGCGCACGTAGTTAACTGGCGCTTGCTATTGTGTAATGTTTACACAGGGCCCAGGCAAGGTGAAAACGGGGCCACCGCTTCCAACAAAGGCGCACAATACAACCTGTCACAACCGCCAGACGAGTAAAGGTAAGGTTCAATAGGTCATTTTAAGCTGGGATGAAGTAGTCAGAACACAGTGGCGCGTTTTATTTGATAAAACGGAGTAGAATCGGAGTTCTGTTATCAACAGATAATCCAGTCGCAAAGGTGGCCACTGATCGACTTGTATCTTATTTCTATCTAGAAGGGGGAGGGGGTGCTAAAACTAACGCCATATAACCACCGAACGGAGTGTGCTATGACAACCAAACTTGGTGACTTTTCCTAAATATTGCTTGCAACAATTCTACGATAAAACTGCGAGTTTGTACTTTTTCATCTTGCCATGGCAACGGGTTTCTGACAGGCATAGTTTACCAAATTTACTAATTTTGGTTTGAATAATGAGGTTTTGAGGCTTTCTTGCTATACCACACTTGTTTTCCTGTATCATTAGCATCCTGTAAGCATCATGTAATTTTATGTTAAATTTATGATTTGATATCAATAATTCATGCTAATTTGGTGACAGACGACTTGGCAGACTTAAATATCAATACGACACCGTTATAAGTCAACGTTATTTATTCAAATATGTATAACTGAAATTCCATATTTAGAAGGTTTCAGCCGAAAAAAAATCGCAGTATGACGTCATAACTACGTCTTAACTATACCAAAGTTCAGAAAATATGAAACTTAATGAGCACATCCCCTGAAAAATATTAAGGCTTAAGTTTCTTTGCCCATAATGTACGTTATGTTGTTTGTGTGTTAGTGTTTGTGTGCATGCTGGTATGTATGTGTTTAAGCACCATATTAAACAGAAAAAGATATGGACTTCAAACAAGTTGAAGGGGCTACCCACATGTTTTGAGATCAATAAATAAATAAATAAATAGATGGAATATCATGAAATTTGCATAGGTCTTGTTCTGTCGAATATGCAAATTAGAACTTGTTGCTAACGTAATAGGGTGTTCATTACTTTTATATTATCTTCCTGAATATTAATGGTACTTTCTTTGTTACAGGTTGAAAGGGAACACTTCTGCGTTTCACTGAGTAAACCACAGCCCTTTTGCCCTATTGTCATTAGTACATAACAATAGTTATTTCTTTTTTTTTTCAATTTGCTCGTTCAATCAGCTATTGTGGGATACAATGAAGGTTTTTTATCTGTTAGAACGTGCATTGGCGGTGACAGAACCATATGGAGGGAATATACATAAATGAGTTGGATTCTGAAAATTGTGTTCACAACACTGGTTACTATCAGTCTTAACCACATTATGTTTAGGAGATATCCACTCGGACAGACCAAATTCGATGACCCTGTTCCTCAACCGGATCTGGTACACGAGTCCAGAGTTGAGGATGTATCTCCTCAACAGGAAGAACAGGATACCTTAAAATGCGCCATCTGTAGCAGAGAAAATTGCTATGAAGACCACGAGTCGACATTCCTTTTCCATGAAGACCAATACAAAGACCACTGCGATGAAGAGCATATAAAGCTCACACAAGAGTCAGGATATGTCATTGGCCAACCCTTGACCATCTTTAAGGAGATAAACTTGTTCAAGCAACTCAAAACTGTTACACTTATTGGAATGAAGCTAAATAAATCTAGCTTGTCACATCTATTCCAGTGCACTTCCATTCGCTCTCTAAAATTGTCAAACTGTCAGCTTGGCACTGTACCCCGTTCTCTATCAAAGTTAAAAGATCTAGAAATTCTCGACCTTAGTCATAATAATCTGACGGTACTACCAGAGAGGCCTATTCGCTCATTGCCCTGTCTCAAAAGTGTCAATGTGAGCCACAACAGGATTACAGTCATTGGGGATGTTGTTAGAACGCTGCAAGCCCTTCAACATTTGGACGTGTCTCACAATTATATCAAAAAGATTCCTAACGGAATACTTGAAATGAAAAGCTTGGAGGCCTTTTCCTGCAATAACAACAAGATAGCAACATGGCTTGAACCATCTAATGCAGAGGTAAAAGATTGTACAACTAGTACTTTGAAATTCTTGGACCTTTCAGTCAATATGCTGCCAGACGTTCCCCGACATGTAAAAGAACTTAAGAACCTTTCGGTGGTAAATCTCTCGCACAACAGGATTGCAGCAAACGTTAGCAGTAAAGTCATAAAACAACAAATTGCTGAGCTTTTCTACCTGCCTTCGGTGTCTGCATTACGTCTGGGGAACAACTACATCAAAACATTGCCCCAACTAGACATGGCTAGGGTGTCACCGAACATAAAGTTGGTTGACCTTAGTAACAATAAGATCAGCGAAGTACCACCCACTATGCTATTGATGGCAACTTTAAAAGTATTGTTACTTGGTGGAAACAATATCACAAAGCTTCCAACAGATTTGGATCTAAACAACCTCTCTCCAGTGTTACGTGCTGTCGACCTTAGTGATAATAGTCTAAAGGATCTACCCCTGGTTCTTTGCTTTCTCCGTGCTTTGGAGAAGCTGGACCTCAAAGGAAACAAAATGACATCAATAAGTGCCAACTTGAGAAGTTGCAAGAGCCTTTCTTTCCTAAACGTGTCCAGTAATAAGCTAAGAGAGCTACCGTCTCACGTGATAGGACTTCCGAATCTTGTAGAGATCCATGCCTCAAACAACCTGATCACTTCTGTAGGTAATTTACAACGTAATGAGTTGTCTGTGATTGAAGTGATCGCCTTAGCAGAGAACAGTCTTTCACACTTCCCAGCAGCCCTTATACAGATGACAAAACTAAAGCGAGTAGACCTTAGACACAATGACATAAAAGAGATTCCACAGTCTATCATGGACATGCCCAAAGATGTAACGCTTACTCTGGAAGGCAACCTCATCATTGATCCTCCTTTACAAGTGTGCTATGCGGGCCTCCAGGCCATACAGGCATTCTACGAAGACTTAACAACGGACAGCAGTATCACTCAATGTCTTAAAACTCTGTTCTTAGGGACCTATGAAGCAGGAAAGACGAGCCTTGTTAGAGCACTTCAGTTGAATCGCTCTAAGCTAACTAAAGCTGAGGAAAGAACACATGGCATAGAAATAGCTGAACTACATCTTTCAGCCCCAAATACCCCCGATATCACATTATCTGTGTGGGATTTTGCAGGACAGGAAACATACTACATAACTCATCAATTCTTCTTGAGTGCAAAGGCCCTCGTGCTCTTGATTGTGAACCTGGAGAAATATGACCCAGATAACTTCTCTTCCACATGTGGAAACTGGATGGAAAACATGATAGCTAAAGTAGGGAACCCGGTAATCATTCCTGTTGCTACTCATATTGACAAACTCTCGGGGGCAGAAATAAAAGACAGGTGTGAAAATTTGGCTCAGAGGCTTGACGATCAAGAAAGAATCCGTATCAAGGATTTAACAAGGCAGCTTGAACGTATCATGAAGGAATCACCGATGGGATCAATAGAAGTTGTCAGGGACAGAAAGAAACAGATTGAGTCTCTTCTTCAGAGAAGACCATCAATATACCCTAAACCCGTGCTAGTCAGCTCAGCTGAACCACTCAAAGGCATTCAGTATTTGGAGCAAGTGATCCTCAACCATTCTGTGAATAAAGAGTTCTTTCCTGAAGTCGGTCGCCCCATTCCAAAAGCATGGGCGGACACCGAAGCTTGTGTTGAGAGAAAGGGTGAAGAGATGAGCTTCCCCTACATGACCTGGGATGAGTTCACCTCTTTACTGAAAGAGAATGTCCCCAATCTGCAGCCTGAGTCTCGTATCCAAACTGTGGCACAGTATCTCCACGACACCGGGAAGATTCTGTGGTATTCAGAGATAGAGTCGTTGAGAAACCACGTGTTTCTCAAGCCAGCTTCGCTCGTAGACATCTTCAGGAAGGTCATTCGGCATGACCTTGAAAGGGTTATCAATTACGGGTCAGACTCTTGCTACAAAGAGGCAGGAATAACACGGGCTCAATTTGACACAATGAAAAGTGACATGGTCAGGAAGGGAATACTACACACCAAATTGCTAAGATGTCTGTGGTCAGATGTTGAAAAGGAATGTCGCTCTGGGACCTTCGATGGCATTTTTGATGTGCTGATTGAGCTGATGCGACAGTTTGATCTTTGTTATGATATTGAAGAGCAACAAGAGGCGTTTGATACATACAGGTCACAGGAAAGAAGACTGTTGTCATGGCATGAACATGTCTCGGAAAGCAAAACGCAGCATAACATTTCACGCAGACTTCTGTTACCATGGCACATTAAAGAAGACTTAAAAGACAGGGCTGAGAGCCAATGGAAGTCAGGAAAGACTCCCCTCATTTCACTTCAGTACCAGTTTCCATCTTTTATCCCTCCTGGTCTGTTTGCCCGCCTCACAGTGAGAGCACACCGCCCAGAACATAACCTGCACTTTGTAGCTCATTGGAGCACTGGTACATTATGTAAGCACACACGGAGCAGAATACTGGTGCTCCTGAAGCATGAAGATGCGGAAGGGCTTGTGGTTTCACTCAGTGCTAGACCAGAAAACCTTCCTTATGAGAAGGCTGTTGACACCGCCACAAGAATTATGTGGATGACGTTGAAAGAGATAAGTGCGGAAATGGAAGACCTTCTGAAGCAGTGGCCAGGTTTGAACTTTGCAGTTATTTAATCAGGCAGCAGTATCTAAACTTTTGTGACAAAAATCATACAAACATGTACATGTTATTCCTGTCTATTTATACACAATGGCACCAACAGTAGTAAAGTGGCTAATCAATTACTTCATATTTCTATTTCGAAGCTTGTCGAACAACGGCCCAATTAAATGATTGATGATTCCTTCCACAGGTGTCCGGTATGACCGAGTAACCGTCTGCCCCATGTGCCACCATGCAACGTTTCCTGGGAACTGGCTACATCCAAGTTCCAGGCAGCCAGAAGAAGATGAAGTGATCTGCACTCACTGCGATAATAGGGTCCCTGTAGAGTTTCTCGTGCCCTCACCACCAGGACGACGACCAAGGCACGGTGCCGGCTGTACCTGTGACACAGTCCACAGCCCATACCCTTTCGACACCGGTAAATGTCATTACATATTGACGTTAACGATGCAACTTCATGAGGTCATGTACTCTACAATGCAACTTTAGGATATATATATATATATATATATATACAACATGAGTACAGGACCTCGTTCTTTCCGATGATTTTCACGTGCAAAAATGTTTGAACTTTACGCATGGATTGCAAGAGAAAATATTTGATTGAAAAAGAAAAGTTTTGAAATCCATAGGGAATCAAGTTTATTTTACGTGCAGACCTTTAATGCGCTAATTCAGTTTCATGAATCATTACCATATTGAGTGGTTAAAATTCGTAAAATTCTATCTTCACAGTCCAAGACGACGTAGACTGGTATCCAAGTCCAGCCTTACATGGATACCCCTACGATCTCGAACAACGTTTTGCTGGTCTCAACGTGTCAAAGCCATTATCCGACAAACAGCTTTTGCGGGTGGCTGGCAAGTTGGATAAAGATTGGGAAAGCGTCGCCATCCTCATGGATTTCACCCGGGCAGACGTGGACGAGTTCAAGTACAACAACCCCTACAATGCACGGCAGCAGAAGTTCGCGATGCTGACAGCATGGAGAGACTGGTTGGGACGTAGGGCGACGGGAAGGAGGTTACAGTCTATTCTCCAGGACGCAGGGGTCGACTATGACGTGATATCATGTCTTGATCAGGTGGAAAGGCCCTTTGAGTGGGGATACAGAGCACATGGTGTCGATGACTTTGATTGCCTATAAATATTACATCTCTTGTAAGTTGTAACCCAAAGTTTTACTGACTAGTCAAACATTCTACTTACATATCATGCGAAAATATCAAATACATAATATAGTTTTGTCTATAAGTAATCTAGATCTAACACTGTACAAGCCTCTGGAGATAAAGAATAGCATGTTATTCCCATTGAGGATGTGATTGGCCTGACATTCTGTATGCTACAGCATATCAGTACTAGTAACATTTATGCAGTATGTGCCTCATTGTTGGGCAGGTCATTGTATTATCGAGCTCTACCTCCCACATGTTTGTCTGAGTATGTGTTAGCGTGAATAATACAGAAGTGAAGTTTGTATTACTAGTATGTAGAACTACATAGATGAGCAATGTATAGTTATCCAGCAACTTGTGACTATAAATGTAGTTGAAGAATTTTGAAAACATATTCCTAAGCCATTACCCTTGTATCTCAATTGGTACCATTCTGTTTGATTTTGTATTGATTGTTCACAGGTGTATTTTGTATTAGCATAGTTTGATTGTCATCAATATCACTGAAGTGAGCAATGTGACATTGACCAATGTCACTGAAGTTGTACATGTTATATATACATGAAGGTCGTGATCATAAGATGCACAAGAACAGTATTTGTTAGGTGTGTTAGGTACAAGTTAAAGAGAATAGGATCCATAGGAAGGAGCATCATGGCATTGTTAATAAGCAGATGAATGGAAATATTGCCACCCACTACGTGGCACTGTGTAATGCTTGCAATTTGTATATTACAATCACTGTTGGCAAACATTACACTTGTTATTCTTTTTTTTCTGGTAATCTTTCCTTTAGATATCTGGTAAATTGAAGAATTTTTTGCGGCCAGTTTATACTGCACGAATAGTGGATAAAAAGGATGATTCTATCATATACATGTAGCAACGACATTAACAAATTGTAGTTCCTCTTCTGAATCAAAATTTGTAATGCCCTGTAGTGGTAGCTAACGTTCCTTGGCTAACGTGGATTGGTGTACCATGAACAAGCTCGTTATTTCGATGAAAAGGCGAACAGTTAAGACAACTCGAGTTTAGTACGTTGGACATCACTGAGTCCTTGACAGCTGAACCTAGAATGTTAGTCCATGTGCCAGATGAAAAATCGGTACATCCGAGGTGGCAAATTCTCATAACATATTTTTGAATAGTAAATTAGGCCTGTGGCATATATTTTGATGTGATAGCCATTCTGGTAGGGTAGCTTTCTACCGGCTATCAACCTTCAACCCTATCATAACAAGGGGGAGGGGCAAAAAATTAAACATCAATATTTTTCAATGAAAAATCAGGTCGCTTACACCCTCCCACCCCCATTTGTTACGAACAGCACACGCAATATGAGTGTCTGTTCGCAGCAAAGAAGCATTTGAATTCCAAATGCATAGCTTACCACGAGGAAAACTTCATGAAGATCGCACCAAGTTGTTTTCTCGGTCGCAATCCCTCAATTTCAGCCTAGTTTTAGCAAAAATCTACTTCTTCCAGACATCATTTGACATTCAAATTTCCCGCTCTTGTCACATCTCGCGAGATTTGAGACCGCGAGATTTCGGTATCCAAGATGGCAGCCTCCTGTGCTAAAAACCGGCGACTGGTAAGTTTCGTCTCTTTTTCCTTTGATCTGGCGCTCAAAAATCGTTCCTGGATACCTAAAACACGGTCGTATACTCCATAGATGTGTATCTTTGCCTTGGATAGCTTGATTATTTCTTTACGCGTCAGAATAGGAGGTAAACAGCTGATCTGCCAACCGGCGAATCACAGCTCGACACGCGTCTGCCATGTTGTATTATTGACTTCCGGATTCGCCTCCCCCTCCCCAAAAATTCAAATTAAAGTCAGACGTTTGGGTTTAAATATCTCTTTGATCATTGAGTGCTTATTGGTGGAATTGATCAACGAGTTAGCATGGATTTTGTGTAGAAAAACGATGTATAAACGTATGTCATAGCGCTGGACATTGCAATTTAAGGTCCAACCTAAATATTCGATTTTACCGTAGCACATATTTTTGTTTTACTGTATGATGTCATTATCATAAGTCGCTATAATAATATGAAAACTTGCTTTTGAGGACAAAAGTTCTATTATAGTAACAAATCAACCTAGAATACAGTCTCTTGCCTTCGTCATAATTTCCTGAATCCAGCTGTAACAACAGTTCATTTTCTCAGGATCCTCTAAGTTCTAACCACTTGTCTGTGTGCAATATGACACCTGTTAATAGTGCATATGTTATGGTGTGTGTTATCTCGTAACTTTTGCCAAGCAATGTCACCTACAATGCATGTAGTTGTAAAGTCTAAAGAATTGTTTTCTTTTCTAAATGGGAAGTTAAAGTTTGTTTGACCTCTGTGATTTACAAATCTTTGTTATTTCTGCTTTAGTTTATAAATTGTAGCTTAAATGCCAAGCCTAATAATTCCTTCAGTATCCATAGAAGGCCACATCAGAAATGCCTTCTAGAAATGTGTTGAATTCCTGGACATCTAAAGTTTGCATACAAAAAAATCTGGTATTGCTGATTGCATTAGTACTAGTGGATCTTTAGTTAATCAGATTTCATTAGCAGCAGTCTTTTAAGGTACCAGGCAGAAAGAGTTGATGTTACAGTCTCTAGCATATGGTAATAGGTAAAAATTTCAATAAGCTAACAACTCCCAAAATGTCAATTTTTCTCTCTCTTTTTTGTCCTACAGGTAACAAACCTAGGATACCACAGCATGTTGTTTTTCCTGGTGACAGTTATATCAGGGGTCATTCTTACAGCAGAAGCCAAGTCCAAGTCTATTGTGGCCACACTGGATGCTAAATGGAGGGACACTCCATTGTTGCTAGAAGCCAGGTGGGTCAAAGCTTCTTCTTCCTAGGTACCCTCGAACCACCCCAACTGGAGTAATCTCCAAGCAGATCCTACGATGCGGCATAAGATATTATGTCATACCTGTGACGCGAAAACATTCGATACGGGCCGTAACTTCCGTATCAGACCGGTTCGAAAGGCGTATCACACAGGCTCCATTTGAATAAATCGAACTGTTTCGAGCGGGCCGAATACGGCACGGTTGGCAATTCGAATACCTGATTCGCACATTGGAACATTGCTGTTGCCACACTTTTTTGTTCGAGGGCACCAAATTTGTTCAACTTCTGGTGCATTTCGCATCAAAACATGGGTTTTCTCAGGTGGGTATGACATAAATAAAATACAACACAGTGTATTCCGCATCACCCTCGGTCTCAGCCCTCCCGGGGTCGGATCACGGCCGAAGGCGATCCGGCCCGCAGTCGGGCTGATACCTTGGGTGATACGGAATACACTGTGTTGTATTCTATATGTATCAAAGCTGGCCAAAGGAATATAGCTGGGCACCGTTGCCCGTTTGACTCCCTTTGGCCGGCTGTACTCCTTGGCCAGCTTTGATACTATCTCTAAGGCACCATAGGATCTGCTAATCACTGAGAGGGGGGAGCCATGCGGGCTAAGGCAAGGCAGCTAACCTGGTCCTGAAGGCCTCAACTGTCTGGGCCTGAGCAATGTGGTCTGGCAGTCATGGTTCCAATCGTTGATTGTGGAAAAAAAAAGAAAATCTTAAGCTATTCAATTTGTGTTTCTGAAACTTTTGAACTCTTCACAATTTTATTTATTAATTGGTACAGTTTTATTGGGGCTTATAGAAATTCAATTTGCTATGTTTTGATGTAATAAGATGAAAGGAGCCTGGATGCTGTAGCCTTTCTAACTCTTTTTTTCTTTCAGTGAGTTCCTTGCCCAGGAAAGCAATGATGCATTCTGGAGTTTTGCCAATAAAGTCGCAGATGCTGACCCAGAAAAGATTACATCACGTAAGTAAACTCTATTCACTCTGGAAAAAAAGCAGAAAAGTTATAAAACGTTGATTGAAAGTGTGGCAAGAAATCGAGCTAGATTTGCTGTAATAAAGTGACTTGTGTTGTTTCCTGTAATTATAATAATATTAATATCATCACTGATGATGTGTCCCTGTTCGCACTACCAGAGTGTATTCTAGAGAGAATATCTAGCTTTCATTCACATTCATGAATTTTATTACTTTTATTAGTTTTATGATTATGAACTTTCAAGCAAATTTTATTGCAATCAAACTTTGCTCCATTTCAGAAAATATTGAGTTTAGATTACGGATACATTTTTGTGCTATGTCAATTAAAACAAATATTAATTTTTAAATTTTTGTTCCCCAGAATCGGACCACTCGTACCACCACTACATCCAGAAGCTGACCCACGGGGTCCTGTCCGAGGCTCAGGTCAAAGTTCTGCGCTTCACACTGGCTCTGAGGGCTCACTCTCCTACTGTGGAGATGTTCGCTCATGTAAGTTTATGTTGTGATAAAGAACATTACACTGTTTACTCAATCTCTTGCTGGAGTTAATGGCCCCCTCCTCCTCCTACATGTAGGTGGTGGCAAGTGTACAGCCGGTCACTAGGAGCACGATTTTAGTCAGGCTTGTCAAAAGATAAGGTCAAGCCTACATGTACCTGCCTACATGTAAGTACTTAGGCAGGGCTCGAAATACTTTTTTCTGCATACCTGCACGGGTGCAGGTAACATTTAAAATTACCTGCACCAGACAAATTTTACCTGCACCACCTTGAATTTATGAAGTATGGATAATATCAAAATTGTTCAGGAACCATTGCTATTTTTTCTTATATACTTTATAGGTGGTAACAGTCAATGCAGCTATTAACAATTCACATACACCTACAATTCATATGACATTTATGTATAAAACCTAGTACATGGACCAGTGCAGGTTAGGTGCAGGTAGACAACAGAAATACCTGCACAGCTCCAATTTTACCTGCACTAACTACCAAAGACTGGCCCCTTGCTCCTCTCCATTAGGACACTCTTAAGTTGCATGGCCCTTTGCACTTGTTTCTGCAGACTTGAAACTCTGTCCAATATCCTTTGCAATGTGATCCTTCCAATTGTGGTCAAGCAGTCATCTTCAATTAAGGTGAACCATGATGATACTTTTAAAAAGCAATGTTATATTAATGTACCTTCATTTACGAGATTTCTTTCCTTCCTACCTTTTCCTTCCACAGTTGGTTGACGACCTGCCATCTATCCCAGACTGCCCTGCATTTGTGGATGTGCACAATCAGATGACCTGTGACCCCAGCAGGGTCAAGGGCATGGTGGACAGTGCCTCTGGAAGGTCAGTTGGAAAACAATCTTTTGTCACAGTCTAATTGACAAAATTTGTTTAAGATCTTAAAATGAGCTACAGATATTCTCTTCAGCTGAAAGGTTCTGATAGTCCCATAGCCTTTTTGAGGCTGTAGGCATAATGACTAAATTTAATACCTGCCCTTAAGATTCAGAAAACAAATTAAGTACGGCTAGTATCTCTCTTTCAGAAGTTTCATTTTCAACCTTTAAAACTACAATTACTGTAGTTCTTTTCACAAACAGATTTCCTATGATTGTACGAAACCTTTCCCCCTTTCAGACAGACCATACTAGTATCTGAACAAGGTTGACCTTTCACAGCAATACAGTAGTTTTCTTTCAAGTCAAAAAAGTGCAGTTGTTTTGGTTGGTTCTTCAGACAAATTTCCTATGATTGTAAGAAATGGTAAAACCTTCTCCTCCCACAGACAAAGGTCGTACCTGTACAAGGTGGACCTTTCAAAGTAATAATATCAATACAAAAGTTTTCATTCAACGTGAAAAAAGTACAGTTGGTTCAGTTTGGTTGGTTCTTTTTCCAAACAGATTTTCTGCTGTGATTGTAAGAAATGTTAATACCTTCCTCCCCCTCCCAGACAAAGACCGTACCTGTACAAGGTTGACCACCAGTACCCCGGCACCTCACCTGATGTCCCTGTAGTTATCCTGTATGCAGAGCTGGGCACGCAGGCCTTCAAGGACTTCCACATGGTCCTGAGGGACATGGCAGACAAGGGAGACATCAACTATGTCTTAAGGCATTACATCAAGGTCTGTTTCTTAAGCTTTCACCGAATTCCTTATGTTTGGAAATATACTTTTAAGGTTTGAAAATACTCAAAGAATTCAACGTTCTTAAAGAATTCAAGTTTCTTGACTGTTGTTTCTTTTTTCCTCGTGTTACAAATTAAACCGGAATGTTCTCTAAACAAAATAAAGATATAAGCAGAGAGAAAACAGGCTACTTAAAAGTTTAATTATGCCCTTTATAGAAAGATATTGTCAGAATCAGTCATGTTATTCCACAGGATATGGATTGTGAGTTTCTGTAAACCTAGCTCCTTTACTCTATATCTCAACTACTCCGTCGCTGAAAGAAAATAACAAGAAGGTTGCATTTTGTAATGACCTACCTTTTTACAAGACATACATGTGCTAGGAGTTGTGCATTCTGAGAATTGCATTTCCATCTTGTCCAGGTGCGACCAGACAGGAAGGTGCGTCTGTCTGGCTATGGAGTGGAGCTGGCCATTAAGAGTACTGAGTACAAGGCTGTGGATGACAGCAAAGTACAAGGTACACACTGTTGTATTGTCAGTAAGATAGCTAGGACAACAGCATTCAAAACCACTGTAAGAGTCTAGCCCTGATACTTCAAATATCAAGTAGCTCAGCCATCCCAGTTCCATATCTTTGGCTCCTGACACACACACTTTACGCCCCTTAATACAATTTGGATTAAATCTGTAAAAAAGCATCAGCCAGCCTACCAATGTCTTCTGTCACAAGAACAAGAATGTAACACACATGTATGTTCACATAATGTATTACACATTAGTGTGTATTCAGTTTACCTATAAGTTGTTTTTAGAAACTTTTGGGGCAGATTTTGGCCCCTAAAAAGCAATATGTACACATTTCCCATGATTGACAATTTTTATAATTCTCATCTGTCCCAGGTGATGCACCAGGTGTGGAAGTAGAGGCTGAAGGTGAAGATGAGGTGGAAGGGTTCATCTTTAAGAAACTCAGGTGAGTTTGGAAAGCCTAAACAACCTTGATTTTGAACCTCAGAACTAGTATTAGTTACCTACTAGACATGTGTGTAGAAACTGAGTCTGAATTGGACAGCCTGTATAGCCATCATTCAGCATAACAGGCATGTTGTAGCTGCTTGCTATATTACAACAAAGGAACTGTCACAACATTTCCATAAACATATTTGATAACAACAGGTTTCATTTTGTGATACATGTTGTTTATGGGCTTCCCCAACCTTGTAACACAAAAGTAGGATCGCTAACTGTTAGGTTACCGTACTTGGTTTTACAGACAACTGTATCCAGACCTGAAGGAGAAACTGAAGACGTTCCGTTCCTACCTGATCGAGAGCACCAACGAGATGGCTCCTCTCAAGGTCTGGCAGATTCAGGACTTGAGTTTCCAGGCCGCCCAGAGAATTGTTTCTTCATCTCCCCAGGATGCATTGCGAGTGATGAGGGATGTCAGTCAGAACTTCCCCACACAGGCCAGGTGCACTTAAAATTTCTCTCTCGTTGGAAATTAGATTAGAATCATTAGTACAAGATTCTAAACTCACCATCAACTTGTGTCATCAACTTTTTTGCTCTTTGTTCCCAGGTCCCTTGTGAGAACTCAAGTACAAGATGAAGTCAGGAAGGAGATACAAGACAACCAGAAGGTGACCCCTATATTCTACATCTTGCTCAGTCACAAAAAGATGAAATACCTTAAAGTTTGAAAAACCCTCTGTCCTTGAATACATCAATATTCTCCTATCATACTGAACACCCCTCCCCTTCCTCTCAGAAAGAATAATCCTTCTGACCAGTCAGATGAAATTTTTAAGGAGTCTATCCCTCAATTAAGCTCATGTATCCTAGAGATACAATGATATTCACAGGATTGCAAATGGAAATTGCAAATAAACAATGTATTCATATATTTCTTCTACCAAATATTTCAGGTGTTTTCTGAAACCCTAGACATGGGTGCTGGTGAATCAGCTCTGCTGATCAATGGATTACATGTGGACCTGGACATTGTGGATCCCTTCCTGTGAGTTTCTTTTTCATTATTTTCATTTTAAGATTTTAATGAATTCTTTTTTAATTATATCTATGGTTTGGCTACAGAATAACAAAAGATACAGACACAGCTGCCCAGCTAGACAGATGGCATTACAAACATTTTTACATATACATTGTAACTTACATTTAGCTAGCTTTATTAATTTCAAGGACAGTAAAAGTTACATACAGTCAAACCTGTATTAGTGGCCACCTTTGCATAACGGCCACCTGCCCATAGTGGCCACTTTTTGTCGGTCCCTTGGATTCGTAATGATTAAGAAATAGGCTTAGCGGCCACCTGTCCAACGCGGCCACGGCCACACGATTTCCGGTCCCGCAGGTACAAAAACACTGCCGATTACGGCCACGCGGACCGCTGATCTATGTTTCGGCACGCGTTCGGCCATATACAGCTGCCGTATCGTCACCCTACGCCGGATTTAAAACCTCTTTGATTTATTTTGAAAACAAAACTTCGTAAACTGGCGCTACCCATACCCGCCGACAAACGAGGTCATATAAGGTCAATAGACGACACCAATATTACGGAGGTAAATTGCGTTAAAGTTACGTTCTAATACACTATCGCTTAGGTTAATTTTCATCACAGAAACTTTCTAAATGAATTGTTACAAAGACAAAATAATATGAACTTCAGACTATGGTGGATTTTATTCTTACATTTATTAAGAGATAAGTCTAAAATAACGAGACTTTTCTTGTGAGTACCACATTAGCATAATGGGCGAACCTGACGTGTGAACGCGTGAGGGAACACACACGGACGGACGGCGAAGTATCAAAGGATACAAGACGAAAGATCAAAGAAATATGACGATACCAGTCTCTTCAGACAATATCAACTGTAGAACATTTAAAACTTTTTATAGCTTTTGTTTTCTTAATACATATAGTGTAAAAATCATTGCAGTACATGTACAGTACTGTATTATGTGAATAAAGATCAGTGGGTACTAAAACCATGTGTAACTCATTGCTTGTGGTCAATTAATTAGCATATTCTCTATAGTGGCCACCTCTCTATAGTGGCCAATTTTGACCAGTCCCTTGAGTGGCCGCTATAGACAGGTTTGACTGTATCAGACATTTGAATCAAAGCATTTCATTATGATCTACAAATTATTGGAGTGTGATAGATTTTGATACATTTAGCATATGGTATCATAAAATATGTTAGTGTTACTGTATGTTGTAATGATGTATTAATTTCTTCCACAGACTACTAGATACCATCAAGAATGAGGTAAAACTGATGGAGGGACTGTGGTCACTAGGGATCAGGGTAAGTAGAACACCAGCTACACCAAACATAGTGTAAGTTTTTCTTATTCATATTAAACATATTTTGTCACCTTTTGACCAATTCAGACATTAAATTAAGACTATGACTCTCACTCTTGTATTCCAGGAAGACGACCTGAAGTCACTGTTATACCTGCCTGTTGACTCAGAAGTGGACAACTATGCCATAGACATCAGGGACCATGCTGTACATGTGAGTGGACAGATTACAATGTAGTTTGACACTGAAAAAAAAAATTTCCTATCTTTAAAACATAGGGAAAATTTGGCTAAGAAAGTACAAACCTTCCTTGTTCAGGCTAACTGACCAGTGGGCATTGCTTGGTTAAGGTGCACTTTGTATAGAAGCTGTGTAAAATCAAATGACTATTGCAAAAGTGTAGAATAGTCATGTTGTTTATTATAGGATTTGAACTAAATACACTTTTAGTTAGTATGCTACCTTTGAGGAGAAATTTGTATCTTTAAAATAGATCTACAAAATATGTGATGGCTTGGGCTCTTCATTTGGTAAGAGGACTCAGTACTCAAATGTACGTGTATCATGAGGGTCTTGCATGTTGTAACTGGTTAAACATTTCACTAAGTTTATGTTATCAATGTGCCCAGCTTCTCAATCTGACAATGACCTTGAACTGTTTTTGCAGTGGATAAACGACCTTGAGAAAGACTACCAGTACAAGAGCTGGCCGTCCAACCTGCAGGAGTTGCTGAGGCCCATGTTCCCCGGCATGCTCAGGCACATCCGCAAGAACATGTACCACATGGTGAGTACGTTTATGAAAGTAAGACACCTCTAGGTATACAATATTCAAATACAATTTAATCTCTACAACTAGATAAAAGATTTACTTTTGGGCATTTCGAGTGACATTCATCACTCTTTTTCAGCGTCACTAGAATGAACTGGCAGAACAATTCAATACAAGTACAGCTAACTAGAAAAACAGCTAACTGATCAATTTGTACACAAAGCTGTTTTTATGGTCCACATCCAGTTGTTGGCTTGTTCCCTCTTAAAAATCCTGTTGCACATTCAGACTAATCAGAGCCTTCCCTTCACAATTTTCATCAACTTTGTCTTAACTTGTCTTACCTTTGTTTAACATTGCTACATTGCAAAACAAGCTAAAGTTTCCAATGGAATCATGTGTAGTATCAGCTCAAATGTAATATTTAACCTAATACTACACATTTCCAACTTGTATGTTTTTGTCCAGGTGTTTTTCCTGGACCCTCTGCAGAAGGAGGCAGGAGAACTGGTGAAGCTGGCCGACCTGTTCTACAGAAACCAGGCTCCAGTCAGGTAAGGACTGTAACTAACTGTCGAGGAATGCCCTGTGTAAGATGGTCTGGAGTTGGAGGGGAATGTAAGACGGATCAAGCCTGGCAAAGAATGGTCTGGATTTGGCAGTATTTTTTTTGGGGGGGGCTGGATTTTTCTTTTTTTTTCACCTGCGCGTCAGTTTACGGGTCTCCAGATGACGTCATCCATAGAATTAAGTCGGGGTGGCCTAAGGGGTGGTAAAACTCCAATGGTGCTGTATAACACAGTATGTCTGTATTACAAATACTACTCCTATCCTCTCATCTGTAGGATCGGCCTTGTGTTTGTGGTTAACGATGATAAGGATGTGGAGGGACAGGATGATGTGGGCGTGGCTCTGATCAGGGCCTACAACTTCATCCAGCAGGACCAGGGCAGCGACAAGGCCTTCCTCTGGCTCAACTCTGTAAGTACAGATCATATTTAGGTGATGCCATTGGTTCAGTGGTCATCTGCATTTGAGTCAAATATATAGCCCATTGATGATTTCAAACCTTGGAATGTGAACCAGTCCAGTCAGATTTTCGCTGTTGTTTTCATAAAAATAAAACCTAATATAGATCTTGCTGGTGGCACTGGTGATGATGAATTTTATTTCTTAGATCCCATGCAATTAAGGCTTGTGTTTAGCACATTAAGGAGTTTTGCTATTTAGGTTAACAAATTACAGTTTTTCTTTGGTGTGAGGTTCCATCAATTTGGATTCTCTATGATTATTTGTGGAATTTCTCAGGTTTACAGCCTGGCCAGAAACAAGGACAGTCTGTAAGAAACATCATCATTTTGGGGAGAAAAAGTTATTACAGGGAGCTTGAAGAATGGGTAAATGGGACTTATGAACATTTGTGGATGTTCCAGGTTTACAGTCTGGCCAGAAGCAAAGACAGTCTGTCAGAAACAACAGCATTTGGGGTAGAAACAATTGCTTCAATGAGCTAGAGTGGTTGAATAGCCCTTATGCACATTTGTGGATGTTTTAGGTTTACAGTCTGGCCAGAGACAAGGACAGTGTGCTAGAAACAACAGCATTTTGTGTAGAAACAATTTTGGCAGTGAGGTAGAATGGGTAATGGAGGCTTATTAATATTTTATCTAATTTTCCAGGTTTACAGCCTGGCCAGAAACAAGGACAGTCTGCTGGAGATGGACCACATCAAGGAGAAGTTTCGCAGGAAGTACCCGGGAGACGACATTGCTGATGTCATCGCTGCTGACACTGACTATGATGACAAGAGAAGGGTGAGTCAAAAATTATAAAAACAAAGCTTGGCCCTCTGGTTTAGAAATAGTGCTTCTAACAGTTAAACTATGAACGCTTACATGTACATGTTTGCAAGTTATAGCTTTCCACATGCATATACACATTGTAAATGCTGCTTATGTCTTGGTGATGATAAAGCACCATTAGAAAGCTTTGATTGTTAATAGATCATGAACTTCAAGTTGTTTGAGTCAATATTGGATTGAGTATTTGCAATATGCAGTCTATGGATGGTGTGTTCAGCACCAAGGATAGGGATTGAATGTGTAGTTTATCCATGCTGTACATTACATATCTATGAAAAAAATTGCCACATATTGAAGTCTGAAGTGAAGTTTTATCAAACCAAATGTCATGTGTTTGTGTCTAAGCTGACATAAAATGCGTTTGTTTGTTTTTTTGTTGTGCAGGCAGGAAAACAGTTCTACCAGAGGACAGGCCTGGGTCCGCTGCCACAGGTGCTGATGAACGGAGTGCCCTTCACAGAGGAGGAGGTCAGGACATATATGTTTGTTTTAACAGCTGTTCATTTAGATATATCAAAGCTTAACAACTAAAAATCTATTTGATATATAACCTTTTTTTAAGATGATTTCTTTTGATTTTCAAAGAAAAGTAACAAGGAACATTCAAGTGCATGCATGGCATGAAAATAAAAAAGAACAACAACAATAGAACTGATAAGTAAAACAAAATGACCATTATTGCAAATGAAGTTTTAGAAATTGCACCCCTATTACCTTAAGACATATAACTTCATTTGTGCATCTTGTTAAATCTTAAGGATGTAGAACTCAAATACACTAAGTAAAATTGAAAAATGCCTTTTGTTATTCTTGAAATGCATCTAATGCTTGACTTCAAATCCCTGCAGATTTCTCCTGAGAACTTCGAGGAGTCTGTGGTCAGTAAGATCCTGGGCATCACTCCTGAACTACAGCGGGCTGTGTACATGGTAAGGAGACAGACTGTTAGTTTGTCTCGGCCTGAGTGGCAAGAATTTCTACCTCTCTCAAAGTAGTGCTCTGCCCTTTCCATTCCAATTTTGATTTGATGCCTGCACCTATTGGAAGAAAGCACTTAGCTTCAACTCTATGATATTTCTGAATGTGAACCTTAAACCTGTAAAACTTTGAGATTTATTTTCATCTTTATAAAAAGTCATGTATCAATAACTACTGTAATGCTTGAAATTTCTGCTACATGTATGTTCAAGGTTTTCGTGGTGCACATAATATATATGGCCTCCTTTGATCAATATTGACCATGTAAAATCCTAATTGATATCAGCCCTACATCGTCGACTATGACTTAACAGTCCCATATGAGAATGACAGTCTCTGCCACATATATAGGGCACATCTGTAAGCTGATTCAGGTCTGTTGTTGTTGAACACAAAACCACCCCAAATACTCCATTTTCCAAAACTACTTCCCCGCAAACTCAAATCCATGTACAGTATCAAAGACATAGAATTTTTTTCCTTCACCAGGGTGAGCTGACCAACTCCATGAACCTGATGGAGTGGTTGATGGACAGGCCCAACGTCATGCCCCGCCTCAATCCCAGGGTGCTGAGCACCAAGAAGAGGACCCTGGACCTCACAACACAGCCTGGTAAGGGTTGCTTTTTTTGCTTTGTTTTCTGATTTTTAAAAGTTGGATTTGACTTAATATTTTGGAGCTGCAACCAGTGTCATTATAGCAGTATAAAAATCATGTTCAGTCAGGATGAAGGCAGATCTAGAAGCCTATAAATGACATATGCATTAAGCAAGATTTTATCGGATGGTGTGTTCAGCACCAAGTACAGTACTCAACCCAAAAACACAAAAGTGTTGTCAGCTTTCTTTGATCCACATCAATTAGCTGATTTCACTAAGCTAGCTGAGTGGCTGCAAGGTGAAAACAGATCAATCAATGCCATGTGAAAATCATAGTTGTACATCTTTGATTAACATGAAATTAAGGAATTATTTTTTTCTTGTTTCTTGTAGACACGTAAAGATTTTTCATCTCTTTTCTACACTTCCAAATACATGTTACATCATGAAACATTCCTGAAGACAAAGACCTTCAGTATTTTTTACTAAATTTGTGCCATTGTTTCCCAGGTAAATCTCCTCTTGCAGACTCCGCTGCCTTCTCCAGACTCAGCTCTAACCAGATGGCAGCCACCTTGGCAAACAACATGAAGTACCTCACTAAGAAAGGTAGGAACTGCTTTTCTTTATACATACAATGTACTTCATCTACTTAACTTGAGAGTTCATCTGTGTTGGTAGAAGTCATTACTGAACTAGTTTAACTGTAGTATCCAACACAAACAATGGACTAGCCCAAATTTTAGACAGAACAGCACCAGTCTTTGTCAAGGACATGTACTACTGACTTGTAAACTGGAAAACAAGTTTCTTTGTAGTGCAGGAATTCAGATTCTTGGTTTGATTTTTGACTGATTTTTGACTCCAATCTTGAATCTTTCTTACCTACAATATTGCAAGTTTTTGCAACTTGCCAAGTTTGTCTGCAAATTGCAGTGGTTACAGATTGATTTTTCAAGCCCTGCACTGTGAAATTTGATGTTTAGTACTAAGCATTTTTCATTAGTTGTTTTCCACTTGTGCGATACCTTTGCTGTACTGACAAACTGCTGCATTAATAAACAAGTCTGACTACCCTTTGGTGTAACACACCAGCCACACAGGGGGATGGTGGCAGCTGGCTATCTAAGGTCAAACGACTTGTCACTAGTTTTGTTCTTACTGACGAAGAGGTCTCAACTCTTCTCGATGGTAACAAGTTTTACTCTGGTCTTTTGGCTGGAGGCAAGGTTGCATAATGCTGCTTTACAATAAAAATTTTTCCCCTCTCTTGGAGATGTGAAATGATGGTGTTTTAGGGTTCATTTACATATTCGGGACACTAACATGATGGCCAGCTGGTGCAGATGATCATGGATGGTGTTTTTTGGTTACTTGCATACTTGGGACACTAACATGATGCCACTGTGTTGCAGATGAGCATTACACTCATCCCATACTAAAGTGTAGGAATGCTGGTACATTGTAGTACTGTTGGTTCATTTACATTTTTGGGACACTAAAATGACTCCCTTCTGTTCCAGATGAGTCAGTGACCCGCCCAGTGACCATGTGGGTTGTGTGTGACATGGAGAGTACAGACGGGAGGCAACTGCTCTATGATGCCATCAAGCACATGGTAAGATAGCCCTTTCCTCAAAGTCATTTTTCCATTAGATTTTTGGTCAATCTTCCAAAAAAATGATGTTACCCTGTTAGTATGATCATTATGAAAAAAAGGCAACTTATCTGTTCAACAGTATCACACTTGTTAAATGCAAAAACTATGTTGGGAGCATGCAAACTGCTTAGTACATTGTATCTAGTATTCCTCTGCCGAATGTTAGGAAGACGACATTTGAAATTAAGGATGCATTACTAAAATTTCAAAAGAGCCTTTAGCTGCTACTCTTCTTTTCCAAAGAAAATTGTACTGCTATTTCACCTTTATCCGTTGTTTGAACAAACGGGACATCAAATCAACAAACTGTTTTTCAAATTGCAATATTTTCAAAGTGTTACAGTTTTTTTTCTCAATCGTCACTAAATTTGATATACCTAACTAACCTGTTTTTAAAAACAACGAATATAGGTTACCTTGCAGATAAGGTTAACTGGTGTTATATCATTTAAAGAAATCCAGCAACACTGTAAGAATCGGAGTGCTCCACAACCCAACCAGCGCTCCCGATGACGGGTCCCAAACCTTCGCCCGTGCCGTGCAGGCTGCACTGGACACACAGACCATGACCTTGGCCAAAAACTTCATCACCAAACTGGCCAAGGAGGAGAACGTACCACTGGTGCAGGGGGGGAAGCTGGCAGACCTCTATGTTAATGTAGGTTTGCTTTGCTTAATTTGTTTTGCAATTTTCTATTTAGATTTTTTGCTGTTAGGTTGGTAAATTTAACCATATTTTTAATACTGATGAATCTATTCTAAATCACTCAAATTTGCTCTTGGCTATGGCATATCAGCTGTGCAAGGAAAGGCTATCAAATTACTTATTCATTTGGGCAGCAAATGCAAGTTACCTTAACACATCAAAAAGTCTTAATGAACTCTTTCTTTGATTAATGCAAAATGAGAGATTCTGCTGTTCATGATAATGTTTGAGAATAATAAGCATTTTGAAAGAATTTAAAGTCACCTATTCAAAAGAGGTTATAATGCAAAAATTATGTGAGTCTGGTCTAAGTTTGAATCCTTCACATGTCTTACTCCACAGGGTATGGACACAGCTAAGTTTGAAGCAGACTTGAAGAAGGACCAGAAGAAACAGACAGGCCTGCTGACCTCCCACTGGACATTTGTGAAAAACACATTAAAAGTGAGACCTGGACAGAGGGCCATAGTGGCCAATGGAATGGTGAGTGGAGTTTTCTTCATACTAATAAATTCTACATTAGCAGTGCTTTAAAATAGGTTTTGATGTGGAGTGTCCTTCAGATGCACCTGTTAGCTTGTTATTGTGAAAGTTTGTGTTATTTTGCTCAAAATCTAGCTGCTAAAAAGCTCTTCAGCATCTCTTTTGAAAGGAAGTGGTAATACCTATTAAGAAAATTGAGAAAAATATGTCTCTTTCACCTTAAAGTTTGTAAAATTGATTTCTACAATGTACTTTCTTACCACAACACACATCATGGAGTCCCTGTTTGTTATGTCTTATAGATTGTTGGCTATGTCTTAAAGATTGTTGGCTATGTCTTATAGATTGTTGGTTATGTCTTATAGATTGTTGGCCCCCTGGACCCCTCCGAGACCTTTGACCCCGATGACTTTGGCCTCCTGGAGAAGTTTGTCAAGAGTCTGGCAGCTGACAATGTTGCTCAGAAGGTAACTACTGGTAATTCTTTGTACAAATTGTCTATTATTAAGCCCTTTTTTGTAGTATTATGCCACACCAATTAATACATTTGTTTCTTCAGAGATTCATGCTAATTTGCTTTTTTTGCAGATTAAAGACATGGAGCTGAACCTGAAAGACGATGGGTAAGTTATCACGCAATTCTGATATCAAAAGTCTGCCATGACTTTGGAGTCACTCTAAATGACTGGTAGTCATCTCTGTATTTTATCCATGTGTAGAGATTGAATTATCTTTAAAATATCAGTATTTAAATATTTTTTTCTGTGCCCTCCCAGGTTGAACGACCTTGTCATGAAGGCTTCAGGCCTGCTCATCGCCAACCAGAGGTCAGACTCCAGAAGGGAGGTCACCTACAGTTCTGACCAGCACAGGTAGGGGGCTCTCTTGCATTCTTTACAGTATACTGTATGTCACATTTTGAGATGTTATTTTACAGGTAAAGTTTATTACAATTAATCAAGTTGCAGACTAGGTTTCTGGTAACATCAGAACAGAAGTGGCGCGGGTATCCACACTCGTCTTCCCCAAAACATGCCTAAATGAGTTTGGAATCCACCACTGGTGATAACACCCATCTTCATCTGGGTTGATATCTCTCAGCTGTCCCCAAAGAAGCACCCTTGCCGCTCACCTCTGTTGATTTTCCTTTTCCAGTAATCTTTTTATTGACCACACACTCAGAGGTAGACTAACTAGTCTTGAGGAAAACACACTTTAAAGATGTTCATTTAAAGTTTACAGCAAAATTTTTCATGGCTGTCTTTCCTTTTTATTAAGTGGAAGTACTGGCTGAAGTATCTTCTTTCATGTCTTTATCAATATCATCTTCAACTTTTTTTTTCAGTGCTGTGAAGATCCCAGGTGACCCCAATGAGGCAGCGTTTGACATCGTGGCTGTGGTGGACCCAACAACGAGGGACGCTCAGAGACTGGCTCCTATTCTTATGGTAGGAGTCAAAATTGTTGGGTGCTACTTTGTATCAGCAAAGTAATATACTTGCAGACACTAACTTAGCAAGAACTCACATGTACGTGTATATTGAACAGCCTGTCAGTCATAAATGCTGCTTATTCACATGTCACTCTAATCCTAACAATGAGGCCTATACTCAATTTTCACTTCCATCTCGCAACTGTTTTACTACTACAGAAGAATAAATTTCTGAGCAACTGATTCTGGATTGCGAATTCTGAAACATTTCGTAGATGTTTATTCTTTCTTTCTTAGAGGGTTAGGTCTTCATTTTGAAATATGATTAGAAACATTTACCTAATATCTGAAAATGTCAATTAACTCTTAATCATTTACTATATTACCTTTTGTTGTTCCCCAGGTGCTGCAGCAAGTGGTGAATGCCAACCTGAAGGTGTTCATGAACTCTCGAGACAAACTGTCAGAGATGCCGCTCAAGAGCTTCTACAGATATGTGCTAGAGCCGGAGGTGGGCTTCATGGTCAACACAAGGTGAGGAATGCTCTCTCTTCTGTCACTTTCACCTCTCTCTCTCTTGCTCTGTCTCTCACTCTCTCTCTCTCTCTCTCTTTCCCCCTTGCTTTTCCTCTTGCTCTCTCTCCTCCTCCCTCTCCCCCTTTCCCCCTTACCCTCTCCCTTTGTCTCTATCTCCCCCTCTTTTCCTCTTCCTCCCTCTCTCCCTTTCACCCTTGCTCTCTCTCTTTGTCTCTCCCCTCTCTTTCCTTCCTGCTCTCTCTCTGCCCCTCTTTCCCTCTTGCTCCCTCTTTTTCTCTCTTCCTCTCTCCCTCTTGCTCTCTCCCCCTTGCTCTCTGTCTTTTTCTCTTGCTCTCTCTCTCGCGCACGGTTTCATTCGTTCCTGTTTCAAAAACTTCAAAATAAGACCACTGCAAACATTTCCCTCCAGTTTCAGCCCCGGCCCCAGTGCCAAGTTTGTAGACATGCCAGACAGCACCCTGTTCCCTTGAACATGAAACCTCCGGAGAGCTGGCTGATCAAAATTTCAGAACCATAGTATTCAACATTTGAGTTGCATTCTTTTTGAGAAGCTGTTAGTCCCAGCAAGGAGGTTGAACCCAGTTTTAGACATAATCATTAAAACCATGTGAACATAAAACATTACAATTACAACTTTCCCTATAGTTTCAGCCCTGGCCCCAGTGCCAAGTTCGTAGACATGCCAGACAGCACACTCTTCACCCTGAACATGAAACCTCCAGAGAGCTGGCTGATTGAGTCTGTCCGCACCCCGTATGATCTGGATAACATCCGGTTGGAGGACGTGGTGCCTGGTACAACCATCAATGCAGAGTACGAACTGGAGTATCTGCTGCTGGAAGGTCAGTAAGAAAATACTTGGTGCTTTTTGTACAGATGCCCAACATTTTAACTTCTTGAACCAAGTCTTCTTCGTTACACAACCTTCTTTAATTCCTCAGTAAACGTTTTGACGACCAAAAATGTTTTGATGACCATAAACATTTTGACCGATGACCATAAACATTTTGACAACCATCTGTCGCCTTGTACTGATGAAGGCGTTAGATAGTTGTCGAAATGTTTACTGAAGAAGCAAAGAAGATTGTGTAACAAATAAGACGTGGTTCAATTGATCTACCAACCTGATGAAACTATTTACGTATTTTAACTTCTTTCATTACGGGATGAAGAATGAAATTTTTACCATTTGAGCTATGTTTGACTGTCAATTTTTATTTTTTTCAGTAATGATGTGTGTAGTTCTGGTGATGTTTAGCTTTATACAAATGTAATAGATACTTTGTTTTCAGAACCCAACTGTCTATTATTGAATATAAAAGAAATGACTGTTACTTTTTCTGCATTGAAGGCCCTATTTCCTCAAATTTGAGCTTCAGAATTAAGTCTGTGTTTATCTAGCTTTTGAGCCAAAGTTTACTTCTCTTTTGCATCATTTACTAACAGAGATATACTTTCCACATTGTGTGTTATCAGGTCACTGCTATGATGCGATGTCCGGCCAGCCCCCACGTGGTCTCCAGTTCACCCTGGGAACCCACAACACTCCTGTCATGGTGGACACCATTGTCATGGCTAACCTGGTAGGATCTTCTTGTGTCCTTCATTTCTTCCGTCTTTCCTTTTACATCCATTCAGCTATAAGTACTTAATATTCAATTTGCATAGTCATATCAGGATGTAGTTCTTTGTAAAAAGAAGAAATGATTTAGAAAGATTTCTGTGAAAGCAGTCTTCCTGAGAAGATCTCTTAGCAATAAGTAGTATTGATAAGCTTTTTCTGAAAGTATTTCTTACAACATATATTCAAGGGAAGGCTTTTATATGGATGTCTTGTAGTAAAAACCTTTAGTAAAAATATTATGATATTAACAGTTGAGTACTTATCTCAACAAGATTTTTTGCTGAGACATGTGGAGAAGCATTAGCGTGAAGAAAAATCCAAATTTCTTGATTATATGTAGTGTTTATCCATGTAAAATATTGACATTTCTGGTGTTCTCTTTAGGGTTACTTCCAGCTGAAGGCGAACCCCGGAGCCTGGCTCCTGCGCATGCGGGCGGGGCGCTCTGAGGAGATCTACCAGATCACAAGCCACGACGGCACGGACACGCCCGCCGGGTCAGAGGACGTCACGGTCATCATGGACAGCTTCAAGAGCAAGATTATCAAGATCAAGGTTAGATTGGCTTCTTCTCTTCTGTGATACTGATACAGTCCAAACTGCTAAGAATACCACTCAGGAGACTGATAGAATCTGGCCTATGAGCTTAGGAAAGGTGGTCACTGTAGACAGGACCCCTAATGGTTGCATGAATTGGATAAATTATAAAAGAGGCCACAAAAAAAATGGTCACAATGACCAGGTGGTGCTTTTGTACAGGTTTGACTGCAGTTTTTTTGTACGTTTAGTTCTTATTGATGTGTTTTGTTCTGGGTGACATAAACTGATTGCAAAAAGAGCTGTTTTTGCGGTCCTGCTCACATTATTTTTTCTTAGTTTTACAAATTGCATAGAAGACTGTGATTTGTTTGCATCATTATTTCTTGTATGAAAGCATGATAAAAACTTAATGATATGTTTCCTTACTTGGGAGGTAATTTTCTTAAGTAATCAAGCAAGTTTGCATCTTTAAAGAAACAAACCCCTCTCCTTTCTGTAGGTAAACAAGAAGCCAGACAAGCTCCAGGAGGACCTGCTGGCAGATGAAGGGGAGAGTGGGGGAGGGATCTGGGACTCGATATCAAGGTACGGTTGTGTCTTGTTGTAAAGTTAAATAGACTTACAATTGTACATACTGTCATAACCTGGTTATCTACTACAACATCCAGCATAACTTGACAATTCTGTTTTCAATGCCAATCTGATGCATAGTCTTGTGTATGCAGCGTATACTTTAAAACAGTATAAAAGTAATGAGTCATGCCTTAAGGCTGTTTGCTAATTATGCAATATAAACAAGTTGGTCTAGCTGGTCATGAAATGTCATTAAGTAGAATATGCCAAAAAGCAGTTACTCAAGCAACTGGATATGATTTGGGAAAAATCTTATCCAGTTGTTTGAGTAACATGTTTTTGGCATGTCTTATTACCTAGATGTCTACCTTTCATCAATGTATTTAAGTAGAATTGTCTCAAGAACATTGCACTTGAAGGTTGTCATGCTGCTGTACTTTTCTCCAGCTTCACAGGAGGAGGTAAGAAGTCAGGAGACGATGCAGATGAGGAGGATGTCATCAACATCTTCTCTGTCGCCTCAGGTCACCTGTACGAGAGGCTGCTCAGGTGAGGAAACAACTTCACCTTTCCTCATTCCACCTCTGTCCTTGGTGCTAAATGCAGTATTATTGTACAGTATTTTGATCTATTGGATCGCCCTGTCACCAATACATTTTTGGTGCCAAAAACCTACTTCTGACAATTGTTCCTGTCCTTAGTGCTGAATACCGGATGCTTGCTGACTGCATAGTTCTGAGTGAAACCATCCATCTTAACTTCTTACTTAGTAACTCAATGGATTCCTATGGAATAGTAAACCCAAAATAGGCACTTCTCATGTAACAGCTCACCATGGATACTGTCCATAGTGGATGATTGCGGACTCACTGCATAGTTATGTGTGAAATCATCAGTCTTAAACCCTTACTTAGTAACTTAATGGATTCCTATGGAATAGTAAAACCAAAGTGGACACTTCTCTGTTAAAGAAGTACTAAACTCCAGAAGAGAGTTTTATTTTCCAATAGATATGTATCAATGAATACTTTGCAGAATTTTATTTCTGGTGAATTACACAACATGTGTTTTTAAAACAGTATGATGTTCACTAAACCCACACAGACCCTACCCATGTATTTTTCCGATATGTATACCAGGCATTTTCATTCTCTTCTGGAGTTTAGGACTCCTTAAACATCTCACCATGATTACTGTCCTTAGTGCTGAATGCTGGATGATAGTTGACTGATGTTAATGTTTCCCCAGGATAATGATGCTGAGTGTTCTGAAACACACCAAGACTCCTGTGAAGTTCTGGTTCCTCAAGAACTACCTCTCCCCTGCAGTCATGGTAAGCATGCTTTTCTGGGTTTGGGGTAAGAAATGTCATTGGATCTGTTGTGCTCTAAAGGCAGGGTCTTTTCTGTATTATATAGTGAACCTCCTTCTCAATCTGTTGGCCCATTTTGTATAAGATTTTAAGAAATGAGAGCCATTAGGAAAAATTTATGAATAATTTCACGGGTAGTTCTGTCTTTACTTGTTTTTAGTATCAACTAACTAAATCTACTATCGAACTTTTTAGTTTGATAGTAGATTTAATTTATACATGATATTCCAGGACTTCATGTCCGGCATGGCAAAAGAGTACAGTTTCCAGTTTGACCTAAGTGGTCGTATCGGTTGCACCACCACTTACTCCTCTGCATCTTTTATGATTGTTCAGGATTTCCTGCCCCACATGGCTAAAGAGTACGGTTTCCAGTACGAGCTAGTCCAGTACAAGTGGCCGCGCTGGCTACACCAGCAGACAGAGAAACAGCGCATCATAATGTTTTCCTAATTCCTCTGCATTTGTATATGATATTTCAGGATTTTATGCCCCATATGGCTAAAGAGTACGGTTCCTAGCTTCACCAATACTAATTCTTCTGCATTTGTATACTTCAGGATTTCCTACCCCACATGGCAAAGGAGTACGGTTTCCAGTACGAGCTAGTCCAGTATAAGTGGCCACGCTGGCTTCACCAGCAGACAGAGAAACAGCGCATCATCTGGGGATACAAGATCCTGTTCCTGGATGTGCTGTTTCCACTCAGTGTTAAGAAAATCATCTTTGTGGATGCAGATCAGGTGAGGTTCCTTCAAGGGACTAGATGCCAGGGTTCGACAAGTCCACTAGCTCTATTGTCTAGGGCAAGTGAAATAGACCATCGGGCAAGCTCATGTCCTACAGTTGTACCCCACTTGCTCAATTGTGCAAGTAAGATTTTTCAATGAGTGAGATTTTCATGTCCTTGTTACTTTTCACAGTCATGGCATCAAGCATTGGTCAACACCAAAAAAATAGAGCCAATAATAAAAGAATTCCACAGCTGGAAGTGAAAATGTATTAAAAAAAGTCATTTGACTTTTGGTCATGTGAAAATTTGCTTCGGGCAAGTAAATATTTTATGTACTTGCCTGATAGGGCAAGCGAATTTTAGAAAACATGTCCAAACCTGAGAAACTTTTTTAAAACTTCAAGCTACCATATGCAGATGTCTTGAGTTTATATGACTAACACTTTTGCCCTTGTCAGACCTTATTTTTGACATGTATGTAATTGTTTTCCATCTCCAAACCTCCAGATTGTTCGTACAGACATTAAGGAGCTGCGTGACCTCGACCTGGGCGGGGCTCCCTACGGCTACACGCCCTTCTGTGATAGCAGGAAGGAGATGAACGGATTCAGGTGGGCGAGAATTCCTTACTTTTTGTAATAAACTCTATGCCACAACAGGGCTCGAAATACTGGGGTTTTGTGCACCCAGGTACACCCAAAATTGGAGCTGTGCACCCAATTTTTTTCTGTAGGTGCACAGGGTGCACCCAAATATTTTCATAGGCTTATGTATGTTAAGATGTCAGTATACTTAGTAAACACCATATTCTTGACATCTATGTGTTAGAAACATAATAAAATGTCTGTCATAGTACTTCCGATTTCTGAAGAGCTCCGTTCAAATTACTAATTTAGTAGGTTTGCAATTAGGTTATTCTGATATTCTATTTTATTTTATGTGGTGCACCCAAAAATATTTTGGTGCACCCAATTTTCTAGGTTGGGTGCACCAGTGCACCTATTCCCAAAAATGAATTTCGAGCCCTGCACAATGTTTTGAAATCAGCAAAAGATAAGGACAGCCTTGATATGAGTTTCGTTTCATTTATTCTTTATTTAACCAGTAGAAATTGAAAGAGATACATGTACAATGTAACACCAACTATTAGTGACTTAGTTTTCTCTTTGTACATTAGAGCATTGTTGATATTGGTTCTCAGATGTACACTACTATGTGTAATTACTGTTGTAACTATACATAGCAAGTTCTTCATGTTAACTTCATTTAGATATGATGCAGTTTTTCCTATTAGGAAGGGCATGTTTATCTTAGAACATATACATCTGATAGATTGTCATGATAATCTGTTTATTAGAATTTCTAAAGTTCCCTTCAAATAAATTATTGGGTAAAATGTAAAAGGATCTAAAAGATGATCTATGTGCCCCCAGGTTCTGGAAGTCCGGTTACTGGGCGAGTCACCTGGGCGGGCGGAAGTACCACATCAGTGCCCTGTACGTGGTGGACCTGAAGAAGTTCAGACGTATCGCAGCAGGGGATCGACTGAGGGGGCAGTATCAGGGTCTGAGCCAGGATCCTAACAGTCTCTCTAACCTGGATCAGGTAAAGAAATGCTTCTTGTGATTTTAGTATTCTATTTTATTGTTTAGACTTTAAAGCTGGCTGTAAATGTGACTGTATGTGTGTGTACCACCTCATAATGATGATGTGTGCGTTCTGTGCTTTATTTATCAGTCCAGGTATATCAATAAGCCAATATCACACCGTCTCCAACCTTGTGTGGAATTTGGCCAAATTTAGAAATTGCCAAAGGATCTTGTTTGTTTTTTGTGAAAATCTATCCTTGAAGGGGCTTGGTGACTTGCAAAAGTCGTTCAATCTCTAGAAACTTCATATTGATCAAGAGGACATTGAGAGATTATACTTTTCGGGTTCAAAATCAAAATTTTGTCACATATTCTACCCAAAATACAGCCAACAGACGATACCACTAAGTTTCTTGCAAAGAAGCATGAAACAGCTTTCTGTCATTATGGTATTGATTAAGTTTTGCGTCATACGTTTCTTGGCGGAACTGTATCCCTTTAGCCCGAGAGTGTCAGCCTGCCTCCAAAATCGTAAAGAGACTGCAGTCCGAGACCTATGGAGATATGCATTCTCACAATTTTCTCCATTTTATCTTCCTCATCTCCAGGACCTTCCCAACAACATGATCCACCAGGTGGCCATCAAGTCCCTGCCCCAGGAGTGGCTGTGGTGTGAGACCTGGTGTGACGATGCCTCGAAAGCAACCGCCAAAACTATCGATCTGGTGAGAAACAACCATATTGATACTATAAAGTTTTACAATGACAATGAAGTTTATTGCATATTCATGCCCCAATGGTGTGCATATTTCTGTTTTACAAGTTACTTTGTTATGTTGAATATTTGATAAAACAATCCTCAGCCACAATTTTTGATCTGATGTTAGAACAGTGTTTGCACATCTTTGAAAAGATTTTAGAAAGGTAATGTATGTATACTGTAGCACCCATATTTCTGCCATAACCTTTATGATTGTAGAGATATTTGGCTTGAAAATTGCTTTCGTTTTTCAATTTAAGATTATTTATGATTCATAGAAACAATTGGTATCAATATGTAGCTTATTTTTCCTTTGCCACGTTTTTCAAAGAGGCATGACAAGCATCAAGCATTGTTTTAAAACAGGATTCCCATCCTAAAACCTTAAAGTTTACAAATTTCAGCTCAGCAAGTGGGTACACCAGAGGAAGATCTAAGCTCTAAGTTAGTGAACATTTATCAAGTTTTGGATGTCAGATGCACATACACGTACACTATCAAATTGATATGTTTGCTCATTCTTGCTGTATTGTCTGATTTTCCCAGTGCAATAACCCACTGACAAAAGAGCCTAAGCTGGAGGCAGCAGTGAGGATAGTTCCAGAGTGGACAGACTACGATAACGAGATAAAGGCTTTACAACAGAGATTAACAAACGGGGAAAAATCAGCTTCTTCAAAATCTGGGGGAGAAACATTACAACCAGAAGGTAGGTTTTTTGGTCCTCTTTTTTAAAATTATCTTTTCTCTGAATTCAGATTGATAACCATACTTTGAACTTTTACTTTTGATTGCTTTAATTTGATTTTGTTAGTGTTTTCAGGGTAGCATTGATCAAGACCATTTTATATTAGATAAATTATGTTTTCTTTACTGTTTCTTATCAATGTTAAGTTGATGACATGCTAATACATGTACATACATCTGTGTACATCCATGCAAGCAACTGTCATTTGCTGTGAAATTCTTAGTATCCACCATGGCTTGCTTCAATGTTCATACATTTTGTAGCTGGTGCAATACATTGGTATGTAATGTAAACACTATGCAGACTATCATTGTTAGATTAGGAAATGAAACCAATAACGTTATATGTAGTTCATGGGCTAGGACCCCATATTTTATATATCGCCTGATTCAGTACTCTTTCGGATTCTGCTGTCAAATTTTTCGTCAGATGAGCAGGCAAACAGCTATTTGCTGGTGGGTTTGTCAACCTGTTTGCCTGACCTGCACATGACTTTTAAGGTGAAGGAGGATTTGCCGATTTGTCCTCTGGCCCATGGACTAATGTTCTTGTTAGACATCTCTAAACTATGTAGTAAAGTAAGACATTCAGTTTCTTCCTTCCTCCCTCCCCAGAGTCTCAAAGACATCATCACGACGACGAGTTGTGACGAAAGCTGGTCTTCCACAACTCAAGATAGAGCTTAAGTTTGCTTCTTCCAGACTTAAAGTGACATCTAGGAGGGATATTTAAGATATGTTATAAGATGTATGCCACTTGGGGCTGTGTATCAATACACTGTGATGTATGTATGTACCTCAAATTCCACCCATAAAAACCTTGTGACATATTTATTACCAACATCTAGTGCATAGAAACATCATGGCCATGTGTACATGTGTCAACTTTCATGAAATTGTCTTGAGAAAAAATACTTTGTATGCATTCCCCTTCGGATTATTCATAGATAAATTGTGTCTAACATGTCTTAAACCCTTTCCTGATGCATAATTGCATAACCAATACAAAGTTGGTGCCAAGTGGCTAACCAAGCTGGCTATATAGTTAAGAGATTCAGGCCGATCTTAAAAAAAGGGTGTTAAAATTAGTATTGGAGACAGAGATTTTACATAAATCAAAGGGGTTAAAGTAGCTACTGTTACAGTTACTGTAGTATTACTGTGCCAAGCTGTTTGCAAAGGATAACTACACCACTACAGTCAGCTACACTACAATACAATTAAGGGTTAATGACCCGCCCCGAGGTGTATATGGTGTCATAACGCCTGGTCCTTTGCTATAACCACCGAATAAAACCACCGAGTGAGCGAAGCGAACGAGGTGGTTTTATGAGGTGGTTATAGCAAAGGACCAGGCGTTATGACACCATGTACACCGAGGAACGGGCGGGTCATTAACGTTATTATCATATAGTAATAGCCTTTATTGCACATTCAGCCTACCCGAACTTGCAAATGACGCATAAATCCCTTGGTACTATACGTGTGAATTCCTTTGTCGAATTTCTGAAAATTCAAATTTGTTCTTTGGTACATACATTTGTAAGGAGATTACAGATTGCATTTTGAAAACAAAATTTCCACGGAAAATATTAGAAACATTGCAGTCTTTGGCTTTTTAGAACAACAAAACTCATTATCAAATTAACAGAAGGAGCCATTCCCCCCCTTGCAGCCTTGCATGCATTCCTCTGCTCTGGCAATGTTTCGCTCCTTTTGATTGGCCAATGCCTGCATATCCCTTACTTTCTTGGGTGTATTACTCCTTCTGATAGGTCAGAATGAATTGACACCGGCACCAGTGTCGATTCGCATCAACACTGGTGCCGGTGTCGATGCAAATCGACACCAGTGCCGGTGTCGATTCATTCTGACCAATCAGAAGGGCGATACACACCGGCCTGACCGGAATCTATGTGTTACTGCGTCATAACCAACGTGGAACGGGGCCTTCTGATTGGTCCGCGGCGCCTGGCTATATGATAATACAATATCATGTATTTTCAGTTCTTTCGCAGCGACTTGTAACTGTGGTACTTACATTGTACAATTATGGCACAAACTCAGAATGTTTGTCTTTGTGAAAGAGAGTATATGAAACATTGTCATTGTAAGAGTCTATTCAATAATGTTTAAGTGGTATCAAGTTCCAAAGGGACCCAAACATTGATCAACTACAGTAACTGTGAATACTTGAACATCTTTCTTTACATGTTCTACTACCAAAAAAAAAGATGTTATAAGCCACAATCATGTCTTTAATGTGTAATTTTCCATCATGTTTAACTTTTTCTGATTCTCACATATCAACTTGGTGCAATTTGATCCCCGTTGTTTTGGTCGTTGATGGTTTTGTGTTAAGATGTACATAATGATTGATAAATTTGAAAGGGCGCATATAATTGTGTTGTCACAGTAGTTCTTTTGAAAGCCAAGTACTTTTCAATTTTTGATAGCAGTGCCATGTGAAGACCATTCATGGTTAACTTCTGGTATGAAAAATGTGTAGTTGCTAAATACAACAAGTTGAGTATGTTTTGGTAAATTTGGCACTTTGCTGTTAAATCTATCTCAACTTCTATATATGGACACGCTGTCAGCTAGTCTGATATTGATAAAAAAAGTTTTTCCTATTATAAACATAGTTTTTGTTTCAATTCCCCCCCCCCCAAAAAGAAATCATTGTCCCATTTTACTACAAAGAATTTACCAAAGTGCTAATTTCTTTACTTTGTCACTATGTCCAGACAAGTATACTGTAACTCTCAGAGTATCACAGGTTATTCTAAGCAAATGGAGGGTCAAGAGGGTATAGAATGGCTGCAAAATCGATGATTAAAGCTATCATTGAAGAGTAAAGTACTGTGTCTACTGTCTTTCTGGCTCTTTATGATTCTTATGAAAAATATGAAAACAAAAACTTTTAAAACATCCATCCCTCAAATTATGTAAGTTAATTAGCCCAAGACATTCTTGTAACTAAAGACATAAGGTTACTCATATGTCCTAAAATGTTTCTGACCAAGAAGGCTTTGAAAAATAAATTATCTGCTTGTCCTATTCATTTTTCAGGAAATCACTTGGCAATGCATTATACATTGTAACTAGCTCCTATAAATAATGAATATGCTGATTTAAGCAAAGTGTACGACTAAGGAAACTTTCTGACTCAGTAATGATAATACAGAGACAAGAAATGAGACAACAACAAGAAAGTGTTGAGGTTTTTATTGGAAAGGTCGGTCTGCACCTCTTGTTTGCACAATCACATGCAACGCTGAGAAATAGGAACACAC
Source organism: Branchiostoma floridae x Branchiostoma belcheri (assembly GCA_019207045.1). Classification (NCBI taxonomy): domain Eukaryota; kingdom Metazoa; phylum Chordata; class Leptocardii; order Amphioxiformes; family Branchiostomatidae; genus Branchiostoma; species Branchiostoma floridae x Branchiostoma belcheri. The sequence goes on along the minus strand of CM033035.1, from coordinate 4,242,568 downwards.
AAAAGTCGGGCCTTCGGCTGAGTATCCCACTGATTTATCATTTAGGCCCCTTTTTCATCTAGATAATGATCGCTGCGCGACCGTACGCGACCAAAATTGGATATGTGTCCCTTGATTTCAAACTTGGAATATGGTCACGTTAAAAGATTTAGAAGTGCATTATAAGATGACAAAAAAGGTTGTTTTTAATCAGATTCTTAATCTCATGATCAGTAATTTGTTAAATGTCAAATCCTGATCAGCATTAAGAATTTGGAAATCCTGACAATGCTCAATATAATAATGAATAAATAGCATATATTATAACAAAAATCAGCATATTATGATAGTAATACAAGCATGCTCTTTCAGATGATATGTGATGCTTTAGTGTGAAAAGCATGTAATACTGATCATCTTCAATAAGATTTGCAACATTTTACTAATGTCTTAAGCAAAACATTACAACAGTTAAAAGTAAAACATCTTTCTACAAACAAAATATGATATGTATCACACCTGTAAAATATTCTAAAAGCAAACTGGTAGGAGATTTGAAATCATCACTACAAATATCTCATGTATCCTTACATGTATGTAACATGTAACACACTCTAAAATTCCAAGTTTTCCCCCAACATTTTAACATTATGATCAGCACAACACTTTTTTTACAGCATATGTATGAGTCTACTGTGGGATACAAAATACCAAACACATCATTTGCGGTTCCAATATGGAAGACCTATGTACAAAATGTATATATTACAGTTCTTAACCCTTTTTGCATTGATGCATTTTGACCATCGACGCTGCATCAAAAGAGTAATACAAAACCACCACGGTATCAAACCAATGGAAAAACGATGGTTTAAATATCGCTTGTCATTTCTTGTAGACATACCGGGGCTCGAAATACTTCCCTACAACCTGCAATATGCAGAAGAAAATTTGTGCAAATTAATATTTGAGGTAAACTTTGCGATCTCTAAAAAAAGCCAGCTTTTGTGTTATGAATCACGCTTATTAGCCAAAAACTGCTAGTGGACTGCAAAGGCTTGCATGTCACAATTTTTCTTGCTCCTCTCTCTCCCTCTCTTGCTATCTCTCTTAGTCAGTAAGTCTAAATAGACTAGGATCTGTAAACTACACATGGTGCAACCTAAAAATCAAATCTTAGTTCAGGTACAAAGCTAGGTTATAGTGTACAAAAAAACCACAGCTTATACAGATAATGCTTCAGAGCTTTTATCAATAAGAAAAAAACAGACATTCAATAAACTCAATTCAAGCAATATTAAGTACATTGTCAATAGCTAAAATATAGTTCAACAGAAAGCGGTGGAAGGGCCAAAACACCAGCTTTGATATGTACATGTGCATAACATAATTTTTTTTTTCATCTCCATGAAAAACAGAGATATAGTTTTGGGTCTGTCTGTCTGTCTGTTTTTCCAGATATTTGTAGTCAGCATAACTCAAAAACCTCTGGATGGATTGCGATGATATTTTTTCAAACTGCAACATCGCAGGTTATGGAAAAAAAAGCATTTCGAGCCGCACACACGCACGCCGTCATGCACAATCACAACAACAAGGCCACGGAACAACAGAGCTACACAAGCTTTTAACAAGCTCCAACGTCCCTGCTGTGTAGAATAAAGAAAACACCCCTATTCAAAGTGGTCCATCCTGAATTTCTAAAGATGGCAGACCTATTGTGGGATGTACCACTGTTGATCACAGGGTGAACTTTGTTGTGCGCATGGAATGGACCAACAACCATACTGATACATTTTGTAATGGTGAAACTTTCCTGTGCAACCTCTACCAAAAAAGATGTTTAAATGTTGTTTTATCAAAATGCAAACTTCTTCCAAAATCTAAAACCTTTCAGGTAAGTTGATGAAGGTTAGACATCCAGATATGAAGATACACCAAAAAGCAGTTTCTCAAGCAACTGGATATGATTTGGGACTGACCATTTCCAAAATCATAATTCAGTTGCTTGAGTAACAGTTAACTGCTTTTTGGTGTAAAATCTCTAGTGTGAAATTAAACTGTTACTGTAACATCTATGCAGTGCAAAAGAAAACTTAAGGTACAGTTGGTCATTCCACGGCCACAGCCAGGGACGGGGGAGCTTTTGTCTGTACAAGCGAGCATATCAAGTGGAACTGCCCCTGGATGGACCCAAGAAAGACATCTGAGAACACACTAACCCTGTCTTATAGATGACATCACCCTTAAGAAGTCTTGGCCTAACCGAACGCCTTGATCTTTAGGAAAAACAAGATCTTTCCTTTGTGACTCATTCCAATCCTTATGTTAGAAAACAGTTCAACTTTTTCATGAAGTACTAAAACTCTTTCCCTTTGGAAGATTTGCAATGATATGTGATAGAGATGTACCAACAAATACATGGCATGCACAAATTGTGCCCTTGTTTCAAGTAAATGTCTTGCCATCTAATATATTGATTCTTAATCGTTCAAAATTTCTTAATTGTCAACATTTTAGAAATTTATCTATTGATGCCTATAAAATCTTGTCTTTTCCCTCTCACATGATCTTAAACATCTAGGAAATGATATTTCCTTTTCACTAACAAATTAATTTTTCTGGCGATGTCATCCATAAAATTACGTTAGTGTGGACCTGATCTAGTGTATCAGATTGGAGGTGTAGCTGCCATATCCCAGTCAGTACTCTCCATCATGGTGTTCTTCTCTTATTTACATCATCACACATACATGGGGGAGGGGGGCAGTGGAAGAATTACAGGCAAACCCCGATCGCATGTCCGTTTTCGTCAATACACATCATCTTTTCCTTATCTACATGTATGTTAGGCCACGCCATTTTATTTTGTTGGTTCTGGGAAATTTCTTGGCAAAAATTCAGTGAGCAGAGAAGATGGAAGCATATGATAAGGTTTGGAGGAAAAGTTGCATCTGACTATATTCACTTCCTAACACTTTGTGTAACAAGGTACAGAATTTCCCCTCAGTTTTTCTGTTTCATGAGAATACTCCTGTTACTACTACAGAAGAAGGCGTTTAATTGCACCAGGTGCAATCATCCGGGTGTTGCAATAATGCAAAGTTATCCAGGTGCACCGAATTGGTTCAGAATTTGGGGGTTCTGTGCAATCAACAGAAGTGTGCGGTAATCCATTGACTGTGCAGTTTTCTAGCATCTACTGTTTTTTTAAAATCTGAGAACCAACAAATTAAATGGGCGTGGCCTTAGACCATACTTTGAAACCTCCCCGACCTAACCTTAATGTACTACCCTCTTCCATATCGATCCGTTCCAGACTTGTGCAGTAAAAAACAGAATCAATTCGCATAAACAACAGGTTGAGACATAGCATTGGTTGGAATGTACTGTTGAGTATGTTGATATGACATCTGATGACTTGAAGTATAAATGGCAAAAAAATACAGCATTGATACTTGCATTGAAATTCATTGATCTGTTTGCTACATGCAAAAGCTCTCTTTTTCACGTTTTGAATCAACCGTTACATTTTTTTGACTCATAATCTCTTCATGATTCTCCCAATTCAAGCCAGCTTGAAATCTCAGTTTCCCTTATCATTGTAACAAACTATCTTCTTCAGTCTTTCACAGACACATGCAATGTACATGCATGTTGAACCATCTTATCATCAGTGCAACTTTCCAGATACAAACACAATGTACCTTAATTGTGACAACATGTTTTCAAAATGTACCTGACCCAGTGTTATGCCATTCCCAAAGACAAATTTATGACAAAATGAGTAAATGACATGCACAACGTAAGAAATCTTCAAGAAAAAACACAAACTTTATGACAATTGCTTTTCTACTGTAACAGTTTAAGACAATTGCTTTTCTACTGTAACAGTTTTACTACTTCTGCATAAGCAACTTAAATGCGCATAAAACATTTATACCAGACCACATAGTTACAAACGTAACAAATCATAAATTCATAATCATTATTAATAATTATGTACATCATTTCCGGCAGTTCAGTGCTGGGAAAAAAGGAAAGAGAGAGATGCTGCAAAAAGATATAATTTTATGCAAATTAAGTCAGAACCAAAACCTGCTTGAAACCTGAGAGAATTCTACCCCTTGTTGCACAAATACCTTTCCTCTCCACCCATTTTACATACTTTGTACAATATACATGTTGATTTCCATACAAACACTTTCTTGTGTTGACATTTTTTTTCACAATGCTTTCTGTAAACAACACTTAAAGTTTGGAAAAACATCAGGGATTTGTAAGTCCATTATTAGGAAAATTTAAAAATTATCACTGTAATAACGTAATAAACAAGTAACGTGCAATAACCAAAATAAAGAGACCATAACTTATCATAGAAAAACAAGATAAAACATTGTAAACTATTCATTTCAAATTTCAAAATACAGGGGCAAATATGATCTACTTCTTGCCTACAGAATAGAATTTGAAACAAGCTTTTTAGAATTTGAAACAAGCTTTTTACCCAGTAACATGAAATGATGGACCATTCTTTTCAGTGCCCTTGAAATAAAATGATCTTAAAAGTCAGAAAATGAATTTTTCCAAACTTAAAGCGTTAACAACCAGATTTACATTTGACTTCACAATGTCACAACTCCACTGCCACCTCTTCGTGCTGTACAACAGGTAGGTCCATGTCGAACGCGAGCGTCCCGCCGAGAGACGCGCCCCCCAACCCTTCATCTTCTTCTTCATCCATCACATCTGCGGGATTGTCGGACAGGAGCCTTCTGCGGGGGTTGTCGTGGGAGGGGAAAGACACCTCCTCCTCAATCGTCTCTAGGCGAACGTTTTCCACATGGTTTCTACGACAGGCTTTCCGCCTCCTGCACAAAAGGTAAGAAGAAATGCAATTTCTTAACAGATTACAGATTGTAGAATAAAGAAGAAATATGATTTTGTAACAGATTACGACTCTTTTTCCATGGAGCTTGCTTTCTTTACACAGATGTTTTGGTGACTGTCTGTCACCTTCAACTTCCTCATGGCAATTTTGACTGGTTCACATAACTGTAAACAAGGATGTTATATAAGAAGGCCTTCTTATACAACATCCTTGCTGTAACTGTAAGCAGCAACGTCTACATGTACATGTAGTGCTGCAGTACAATGTAAACCAGTGAGAATTGAGATATACACTGTCACACACATTTATAATTTAAAGGAAAGCAAGCTATTTCAAACCACTCATTGGATTTTTACCGTTATATGATTACATCCAGTCCAACTCAAAATCTTCCTACTTATACAAACCTTTTTTAGTACAAACTTTATTACTGATCACATACCCTAGAAATTAAAAAGATTGGCCTTAATGTAAACTGGACTACACAATACATGTACATCTTAACTTATTGAAACTACATGAAACACTGCAAAAGACACTATCTAGCCAATTAAGCATACTCAACAAAGGTTAGATACAAGAAAAGATGGTAGAACAACATGCAACATTGACAGACAACACTGCACAGCCACAAACTAGGACAACTCATGCAGGACATGCAATTCACAGAGGTACAAAATAAACTCCGCTGCTCCTACAAATGTATAGGATGGTTGGATGGATGGAAGCAAGGAGCTCATCGAGAACATAATTCTTCTTAAGCAAAGTTGTGACAAGGCAAAACTAAATCCTTCTTTTGTGCAGCCTACGTGAAATCAACAATTTTGGTGCAACAAAGCCACACCAATCCCGTTTACTGGTTCTCGGATTTTAAAGCAAATAATACAGAACTAAAACCAGTAATCTGTACTTTAGTAATTTCCAAGCAGATCTTGCGGTGGCATAAGATATCATAAGTTTGGGAAGGAGTTTAGAGGGCAGAGGGTTTCATTGGACACCACGGAGATTTACTTTGGTACACTTGAGTTAATTGTTGGTGGTGACAACTTAAGAAGTTTTCCTCCCTGCCCTCAGTTTTCCTTTGCTTCCTTGATAAAATTTTACTCAAAAGAATCCGAGAACCAAAGAAGTCAATTGGTGTGGCCTAATGGTGCAACTCTTTTACATCGAAATAAAAAAACATTTATCGCTCATGTTGACACAAAAAAGGGTGCAAAATAAACAAACAAACAAACAACGATGAATTGACTACCACCGCCGCCACGTCACCTTATGTAGAGTTCAGACCTTCGGTGGAGGCTATCTTTGCAATGCTATAAGGAGGTGATCTTAGACGTGACTATGAGTCGTTCTTTCATGTCGGTCTGAGAGCGATACGTCGACTGGGGCCTCATGTTGTGCAGGGACATGGTGCGGGACGTCTTGAGCTTAGCTTGGCGCCCTCTGTGGATTGCACTGTCCCGCGGAAAGGTCAGAGGCAGCAGGGGGAGGGATGGGGATGGGGGCAGAAGACACCCAGAGCATGGTGGTTAGATTGGTTAGTACAGGTTAGTCGGTGAAGAAGACACAGTATCACTAGCTGCTTCACAGACATGCAATAAGCTTTTTAGCCTGGTATTCAACCCTTTCATACCCTTTAAGTCTCTTTCGTCCTCTCCTACATCTATTTGCAGGGAGAACGAAACAGACATGACAATTTCAATAGGCTTGAACACCAGGCTATAACAGGCTAGCTTGTAGTAATTAGGCTTTCCTCTAACAAAATTGGTGGCGTAAGAATAATGTAAAATTTACAAAGCTGTAAAAAGTTTTTGCTCTTTGTTTTCTGAAGGTAAAACTTTGTATTTTTGTGAATTTGGCATTCAGTCAAATCTAAGTTTAACTTAGTAAGCATTTTTTTCAGGTTAGTCAGTGAAGAAGGCACAGTTACTGTTACCACTAGCGGCATCACAGATACACATTACAAGCTTAAAGCAGTGCTTTTCTCTAACAAACCTGATGCATTCTGAATATTGCGTTCTAGGCAAAAACGTTTGTGCTGTAGGTAAAAACATTTGACACCAGCCCTGTTGTAGGAAAGCACATTTCAGATTTAATTTGTTATGGCACTGTCAGTAAGGCCTGGGTAACGCTGGTTCACCTTTATCTGAAGATAACCTATATTTGTCGTGTGTTTGTAAGAAAAAAAATATTTAGGGATATGAGGTCGACGGACGGCAGTTTCAAATCAGAACATTTTGAAAATACTGTATTGCAAATTTGAAACCACTGTCAGCAAACTAGCGTCCTAAATGTGCTGTTTTTAAAGACAACGGATAAAGGTCACCCCATGGATAAAGGTGAACTAGCGTTACCATCCAATTGAAGGCTCCTTATACCCCCCTCACATTAAGCGCAATTCGATCGGACGACGAGTCTGCGAGCTCTAAATTACGAGGAGGCATGACCATGATGCCGACGGAGAAATGGCAGAGTTCCCCCCCTTCCCGTCAGGGTCATGCCTCCTCGTAATTTAGAGCTCGCAGACTCGTCGTCCGATCGAATCGCGCCTAATGTGAGGGGGGTATTAGTAATACATTCTCTGTTCTGAAAAAATCCAAAGCGTTGAGTGTGCTTAGGTGCCTCAGTCAGCATGGCAACCAGGCTACTGTCAGTAAGGCTTAGATGTAAAATATAGCTTTTATGACTATGTTATCCAAGCAGAAGCAGACATTACAAATCACAGGACAATACACAAAGACACATGTGCATAGAAAAAGGGAAGATACAACTTGTACATGCTGTATGTGGTAACCATAAAATGCAGTTCCCAGAATTTCTATGAGGGCTAAATCCATGTCATGCCTGAGTGTCTTTCTCTCTCTCCCTCTCTGACATACACACACATTGGCAGGTTATTTAAGTCAGAGATATCTTTTGAGGTATTAACATACATTCTGATAATTCTACCAGGTGTCATTATACTGCCACCTCAAAAAACGTTAGTATAGAGGTCTTCTCAACAAGATTGCCTTGAACACCGAATGTTACATATCTTAAATGCAATACAATTCAGATATTTAGGCGTTGAAGACAATCTTGAGAAGGCTTCTATAATAACGTTTTTTGAGGTGGCGGTATAATGACACCTGGTGGAATTAAGAGAATGCATGTTAAATGCTCACAGTGCAATTAGGATGACGATGATAAAGAAATTAGTCCTGTGAGTTACCTTTGTACAAGAAAGCAGACGATAATGCAGACACCTGACAGCACATCTGTGGTGATCCACAACACTCTGTAGTGAAATGGGTTCTGAAAAACACATGACTAGAGTTAAAGATGCTGAAATGGTAAAACTTTGTTATGATGGCAAAGCATTCTTGTAAACATGTCTGCCATTTTGACAAACAGAAAATTACTCAAAAAGTAGAAAAATTTTGAAATTGTTTAATATCATGCTGAGTCATCGCCTAAAAAATATTGTACTGATTCTGCTTTGTCACCCCAAGTTACTGTAAATGCAGAAACTTTTGTTGTGAATTAATGTGCGCGGTTTTCACGGTGGCTGTTCAAAACCACTGCAAACATTTTTCTATGGCAGTAAGAGACTACACTGCATGGTGCTACCGCGAACTTTAAACCACTGCGAAAAGTCCTTTTTCCTGCTACCGCGAAATTAAATCCCCGCGAACTTAAATGCATTTTAATTTTACAGTATGTTTATGAAATATTCTGTACAACTTTGATGTATACAAATTAAGACTAAAGCACAGCAATTATCCATGGCTCGGACATGACTCACCATGCGCCACACCGGACTATTGAGATTTCTGACGAGGTTGACTCCGTTGGAGACGACAGTGTCGGCCCCCGAGCACCACAGGTAGGAGAAGAGCCAGTTGGAGTGCACGATGTAGGTCACGGTGCTGATATTGTTTTTGCTATAAAGACTGAAAATAAAAAAAAGGCAGCTTCAGTTAATGAGAATTTTTCGCTTTACTTAAAAGTTCCTGTAATGGCTGTATAAAGTCAAAAACAACAGTTTCACTTAATGAGAATTTTTAGCTTAACTTAAAAGTTCCTCTGTGTTGGTAGAAGTCATTCTGAATAAAGTAGTAGTGCATGGATTGTACACAATGTGCACACAAAATACCCACCCACACATTCAAACACGCACAAACACACACACACACACAGACACATAAACACAGACACACACGCACACACACACATACATTGTACATGTAGATAGTATTACACAAACACACACACGCACATACACACAGACACACACACACACACACACACACACACACACACACAAATACACACAGTCACACACACACACTCACACTCACATACACACAACACTAGACCACAAGGGTGGCTTAATCTTAAAGTACTTGAGAGATGTAAATACCTGTAATCTCCTTGGCTGAATTGTCTGTAGTCCAGGTCAAGGACAGTCAAGGAACTTTTTTTCATGAAGCTGGGACTCATCTTGTCCCTCACTCCTTGCTTTAGAAAAGGTGCCCTTCTCATAATGTTGAGCCTATCAGTACCCGTCAACCAAACAACCTATAAGAGAACAAGATGACGAAATTCAAATGAAAGCTCATCTGTGTTGGTAGAGTCCATAGTGTATTTTGGATACAGAGCAGGACGACTTTGTGAGGAGGATGTAGCTAAGACAGAACTCTACATTTGTACATCAGAGCCCATCAAATTTCTTTGAAAATTGATGGTAGATTCTGTCTTCCTGCCACTTTTGATTCACTTCTGACATCGTCACACTTATGCCTTCAGGAAAGTCATGCTGTGCATGCAGTGATGAAGGTCGGCCAGATTGACTGCAAATTTATGGCGAGTGTTTCCTTCGTGTTGGAAAAAAGCTCAAATTTTTGCACTCAAGATGGTGGAATATTCACTTGCTGTTGAATCTGGAAAGTATTTAAACTTTAAAGGCCATTTCAATTCAAGGGGCACTAAACTCCAAAGAAAAATAGATAAAATTAATATTTAATTATTTAAAAAAAAAACACTTCCAACACTAACAGCTGAAACATAATTTCTTACATTGAACAAAAGGTATGTTTTAAAGCTACACGTAACACATTAAAAGTGTTGAATTAAAGGTGACATAACAATGATGAATTAACATCTAAAACATTTGCACTTACACTGCTCTGAGGTAGTCCGGAATTCAGCACAAAATTCAGGGTGTAGTTTGCAAAGTTCTTGTGGAATGGATGACCCCTGGGTGGGGGGTAAAGGTCAAAGATCACCCTGACGTTGTACTTATTGGCAAGTTGTAGAAAATCTTGGAAGGTCCCAACAGACTGGTTGGCGATCAGGGCTCTTCTCCTGGCCGACATGCCCCCCACCGTGCCAAATGGGTCAGTCTGGGTAAAAGATGGAAGTGATCAGTATGTAAAAAAGGAAAGTGATCTCGATCCAATGTTAGCTCACTACAGACTCTATGTATGATAGTATTTACAGGTTCATTATATCAGGGAAATTGCCCTGCGACATGTAGCTCTCTTTGACAAGCACAATGAACAGTGGACCACAGATCCATCCACTTTAAACTTAAAGTCATTAGAAAAAGAAATCAAGAGCTACCATCTTTAAATTACATTAATTTTGTTGATGAAGATTAAAGTAAAGCTTTAGATAATTTTAAATTTCCATGTTTGAGGAAGAACATCTTGATTGAATGCAAAGAAATATTAATATTGTATGCTGTATGGAGGAAGTTATAACTGTTTGCCAACTCCAAAAATTGTACTCAACAGAGCTATCTGACAAACAGTTTAATACTAAATCAAATGTAATTTACCGACTAAAACAAATTGTCTCATACTGTAATTTTATTATAGATAAAGAAGTTGTCAGGAAGTTACCTGGAGAAACCATTTGCCAGCATTTAACCTCTTGAGCTCTGATATGTTGAAGGTGGCTGCGTTGTCGTTTACCCTGTTGGGAAAAACTTCCGCGATGTTGGTGGTTCTCCTCAAGTCACCATCGTGCATCAGGAATGGCACTCCGTCGATACTGGGACGGAAAACAAAATCATATTGGTAGTCATTAATCATAATGATTAAGAGCTGTTTTTACATCATACCTGGGCAGTATTTACATGTATGTTTGATATTGGTGACCCAACTGATCCATATTTTACGTGCAGAAAGAATGGCACTCAATCAATACTGAGGCAAGGAACAAAATGGTAGTCAATGAGGATTATAATCCTTAAGGGCATTATAACTGTTTTCACATCATACACAGGCAGTATTTACATTTATGACTGATCCGTATTTTATGGTTTGGCCATGGGTGCTGTGTTCAATTTGAACGATTCAAACCCACTTGTGTGTACTGCTGTCAAAAATTTGAACAATTGTTCTCAAATCAAACCCCAAAAGTAATAAATGTGTTTCTTTTGTATTTTCAATACAGAAACTTAGTTACCTTATTTGGACGTCTGTCTCTATCATGGTGGCATTGTTGTCTATTGCAGTTTGGAACGACAGTAATGTGTTCTCAGGGGCAAGCTGAAGAGAGAAAGGAGTCACATATTGAGCAATAATCAAAAAGATTACATCTACAAAATGTAAACTACTGAGACACTGCAGCCTTTTCTTTTTTCCTTCCTACGTTGTAATACTAATAAATCTTTCTAAATTAAACAACAGCCAATTTGACAAAAATGAATTAAATTTGCAGTTGTAGTACATCATCAGACATCAATCAATCAATCAAATGGTTTATTTGTCAGAGCGTTGTGGCAGCCAAAGGCTGAATTGTGCCCTCTTTACAAAACAAAAGATGTATTACAATACACCATCTCGTGCGTCACATATTGTTACACAACATGAAACTATGACAAGTCAAATAGCTAACATCATCACTCCACATTATCACATGCATTTATTTGTTTTATATTGCTCATTAAACAAAATTTAATGTGGTAGAGAGGAATCTGATTCAGCAGTTCAAAAAAGGAAAATTTCTTCAATATGAAAATCAGCATTTACATGCCATCTACTGTCAGTGCTCAATGACCCTACATGTACCATCAGACTGTAAGTAGTACCTTCTCACTTTAGAAAGCTTTAAAAACGTAATGTACTGACCATAGGAGCTCCCCTGTGTCCCCCTATTTTGGGTTTTTGGGGCTGCTGGTCCACAGTGATGAAACATGGTGATGTGATGAACAGTGGTGCAACATACAGTCCCCCCATCACCCCCAGGTAAAAAACAAACCAAAATATCTGTAGAGCTGGGAAAAAACAAGAAAATTTCATTTGTAACTACAGTCTTCCACCTGCACAATATAGCTAATACATGCACACAATTCCTCCATCACACCCAGTAAAAAACAAACCAAAATATCTGTGGTAAAAACAAGACAAGTTCTCCAGTGAATTAGATGATGATCAGTAATAAACTACTGCACAAGAATACAGTCCCCTATCACCCCAGGTAAAAACAAACCCAAAGTACATCTGTAGAGTTGGGAAAACAGAATTAAGTTTCATTCATCAAGAGTTATATATTTGACCTACTTCACATTGTTTGAAAATTGTTGTTTTGGCTACTCCTCCAAATAATTTCCTTTGTAGCAAAATGGAACATTGTTTTGAGTATTGCCCTTCACATACACTCAGATGCAGCTTAGGTCCAGGCCTGGAATTGATCCTCTGGATCTGAACTGGACCTTTATCTGAATTTTCTGTACAGGTATCCCAACCCTAATACTTACCTAGAGTCCTAACTTGTGCCCACTGCCCTGCTATGACCCAGGAGCACACTGTCATCAGGCCTACAGCACCAAGGTGCAGCCATGGCCCTGTCATCTGGAAAAAATTTTTTACATCAAAACAATGTTAAAAATATTGCTCTATTCTCTGTTCTTCATATCGCCATGCATGCCATCAAGTTCATGTTTTGTTTGTTGGAAACACAAGTGAAACACTCGAGGTGCCAGTAGAAACAGTCCCTGGGAATGGAACCCGGGTCCGTCAGTTCGCAAACCAACACCACTAAGCACCTATCAACCAAAAAGTCTTGACCAGTTGGTCTGGTCAGTTGGTGATGCTTGAACCCCACTGTTACACATCAAGTAGGCCAAAAATAAAACAGGAAAAAAAAGTAAAAATATTCCAAATTTATCCCAACACTTAACTCAGCGGCATTGCACAAAAGAGAGAAACTGTCAATGTGGCAGAGCAAGAAAACCTTGGACTCATGAACAACTTACCATGGACCATAGCTCTCTTTTTACCCACAGCAAGTCCAAATGGTATGAAACTGGACTTACTCAGGGAGGTCTGCTGATGTACTTACACTCTTAATTGGTGTGAAGGACTTACATGTACTCTCTATATTCAAAATGTGGTGGACTTTCTGTGTGAGTAACTCCCCCTCTGGCATAAGTAAGTGGCAGAGGAAACATATATATCATATACATCATGTTAGGTACCAACCTGTAGGGATAGCCACGCCAGCCTGAAGCCATCCAGCCATAACTGCTGTATCAGCACCACACATGCAGTACAGCCACACAGGAGTAACACCACCAGGATCTAGAGGGGAGAGGGGAAAATTATACTTTATCATGAAAAGCTTCAAGTTACATGTACATCTAACAACAAGCTGCTACTTCATTACTGTAAACAACAGAAGTAACACCACCAAGCTTCAAGTTACATCTAACACAAGATGCTTTGTCATTGGAACAAACACACAGGAGTAACACCACCATGGTAGAGATATTGCCCATATTAACACTACCTTAACCTTAAAATCTTATGTGTAAGTTTTATACAGATACAGTGCTGTATACAGGAATAACACCACCAGGATCTATGGAGGAAAGAAAGATGACTTTTACTTTAGTTTAGTCTACTAATATCAGGAGAAACCAGACTTATGTGCATGGCGAAAGAAAAGCAGATCCTGCAAAAAGCAACAGGCCAGAATTAGCTTACAGATGTGCCCTATGTGGCAGAGACTGTCATTTGCATATAATAGGACCGTTGAGCCACAGTCAAAGTTGCATGGCTGATATCAATTAGGTTTCTACCATGATCTTTATTAACGGAAGGAGGCCATAGATGAGTCTACTACATAATCATGTCACAGCTACAGCTAATCTATTGTGTGTTACTAGAGAGTTTGGAGAATGATCTAAAGATTGAAGCTGCTTACCTTGTGGAGCCAGTGGAGGTACACAGGAATCTCAAAACAGACATGGATGGCAGCTAATAACTGTAACGGAAAGAGAACATGTTACAAATAGTTTGCAGAAAAAATGTCAATGACTAACCCTGCAGACAAGGACTGAAGGACGGAATCATGTACAGTTTATATATTGTATACACCTTCTTATGTCATACCTAGGCCGCGATAACGCTCGATAAAGGTGTTCTAGACTGGGTAAAAATTTTCCGAATCACACAGGCTTCCATCAATCAAATAAAACTCACTCCATTGCAAGCGAACGGAATTGATGTTCTTAAAGAGTAAAGTTGTTGGCAAAGGTTGAAACAATGTGTCAGATTTTATCCTTTTTACGAGTAGTTTGGCAATGAAACAAGTGTTTTCTGACCCACAGTCGGGCTGGGAACAAGGGTGATACAGAATACACTGTGTTGTAATGTTAATCATATGTTTGTACAAGAAACAAAAATTGCTCACAAGTAGGAAGACAGCATATCCAAAGGCAGTGGAAGTGGCTGCCAGGATGACCCAGTACCAGTTCACCCACTTCCCGGTCTGCTGGTAGATCCACCTGGACATACAGATTACAAAATACTCTCAGTAGAACTCTATTTACAATAAAGAGTGTGAGTTTAGGCTCAAAACTGGTCAGTACAAGCTGTATAAACTGACTGGTATGAGCTACTAGATTTTCATAAACACTTAATTAGACTTCGCCAGAAAGTACCAGCAGACAGTTTCCAGTCAGACGCTCTTTCTTGCCAGATAGATTTAGACAAGGCTGGAGCCAAGTGTTGGGCGTCAGGAGTTCGCCAGTCACTCACTGGAGGAATGCGGCTATGGTTATGTATGGCATTGTCCTCTACAGCACAATACAAATTCGTCTCAAATTATCAATTCTATCAATCAGCGTCTGAAAGACATTTATTTTCAAACTTTTCTAAGAGAGATACACAATGACAACAAAGGTGGATCCGCTAAAAACAAATTGAGGTCTTACAGACTGTTCAAGTCCACTTATAATGTGGAACAATACCTGGATATTGACAATATTCGGCACAGGACGGCCGTCACAAAACTACGAGTCAGTTGCCACAAATTACACATCGAAACCGGAAGACATAACCGCACTCCTCTAGAACAACGAATATGTAGATACTGCAATCTAGATAAGTTAGAAGACGAACATCATTTTGTAGTAGAATGTAGTTTGTACAAGAAAGAGAGAGCTGAACTCTACAGACTAATAGAATCCATGTTCCCCCACTTCATACAACTAAGTAATATAGACAAATTTATATTCCTTATGAATCTAGACAAACCTTTACTTATAAAGCATATCTGTTCTTACATTTTCAATATCACAAAGAAACGAGAAGAAGCCGAATGTACGCAGTAGAATACGATCCTTGAGTAGTGTAGATTCATTGTATCATTATATCATGTTGTATCATTTGTTGTGACCTGTACTAAACCCAGTGGGTATGAATGTACAATAAAGGTCTTCATTCATTCATTAAAATCTGAGACTGAAACCAAACTGAATTAAAGGTTAACATTCTCAAGCATGTAGAATGCAAAACATGGTTCTATTTTTGTGGTCGGTAAGTTCTGAGCCCAAGCTACACTTACCAAGGAACTAATTGGTTATACATGTAGACAACAATCACTTTACAAAAACTTACTACCTTTACAAAAGGTGCTATGGGTTTTCTGTGATATAAAATTTCAGTTGATTAGTGTACACCTCCTTAAACATGGGAAAGTCGACAGAAGGTCCTGTATGAAGATCTACAACCCATATATACCAGTAACATAAATTCGGATTAATGTTACAGTATCTTTCGTTATTTCAGCTGGGATTCAAACCCCAAACCTTGCATTCTAGAAACATTATTACATGCAGCTATAGAGCTAAACAGTGGCATCCTTTCAAATTGAGATTCCTCCTCACCAATTGAAGTCGTCTGCGTCATTCCAGACCACCAGCCAGAAGTACATCCAGAAGGAGACGAACCCCACTGCCATCAGCATCACCACAAACCAGATACGCTCCACCTGTGGGGGATGGAGTAATACATGTAAACTCACTCACTCACAAAGAAACAAACAAACAAACAAACAAACAAACACCACTGCCAGCAACATCACCACAAACCAGATACGCTCCACCTGTGGGGGGATGGAGTAAAACATGTTAACTCACTACTCATTCACTCAGTCAGTCAGTCACTCACTCACTCACTCACTCACAAACCCCACTGCCAGCAACATCACCACAAACCAGATACGCTCCACCTGTGGGGGGATGGAGTAATACATGTTAACTCACTACTCATTCACTCAGTCAGTCAGTCACTCACTCACTCACTCACTCACAAACCCCACCGCCATCAGCATCACCACAAACCAGATACGCTCCACCTGGGGGGAGAGAGAGTTGAAGTTAATTCAAAGTTGCCTGCACATCAGTCTGAAACAGAATTAGACATCAGAGCTACCTACACAGCTCCGATGTTATCTGCTCTAGCCTGCAATATGGGGGTGGTATGTCAAGCACACATCACTACCAGTGGACCAGCCCCTTGCTGTAGTGACTTGCACAAATCTGTGGCCCAAGAGCTTCGAAGTGGAGATGTGCGCCACCCTAAGCATCTGCATAGATGTACGGGCAACTTTAACTTTTATGTTAAGCCCTGCATTCAGTGCAGATGATATTTGGATAAAATTTTGACGAAATATTTCTCACAACAAAATTTGCCATTTGGGGTTCCTTCCAAGATGCAGTTTGTCTCTTTCTCAACCCAGTAGATCTCATCTTGGAGTTCTCTTGTCATGTCACTAATTGATAACACACGGATACATTGTATAAACAGGTCTCAGATAGCTTAGATATTTATCTATATAAAATCACCATGACTGAAACTCATCTCTTCTCGCTGGGGTCGACCTGCTGTCTCCAGTGGTAGCTGTACAGGTTTAGTTACAGATCTGTACCACTACCTGTACCACTGGACTACCTGTACCTGTACCAGTACTATGTTTAGGTAAGCAGCACTACATGCAGCCAAAACTCACCCATCTCTTCTCGTTGGGGTCGACCTGTTGCCTCCATCGGCAGCCGTACAGCCCCAGCACGCAGGTAAAGCAGAACGTCTGGTGCCGCAGGGGGCCGCCCGATACCATGGTGGTATCCTCTCCCTCCCCCTGCCCACCCCCTCGAGACCTGAACAAAGAACAAACAGTTACCATGGTAACAGTGGTATCCTCTCCCTGCCCACCCCCTCAAGACCTGCGAATACAACAAGGTTCTGTTGTTACCATGGCTATAGCAGAACCTTTCCCTCCCCCTGTCCACTCCCTTGAGACCTGCAGAAGCAAGGTTCTGTTGTTATATTGTATCGTAACTGTTAATTTACTATTCAACATCGTTTTCTGCTGCATTTTTTTTCAAAGTAGCGCTAGCTATGAAACATGATAGCTATCAAAACTAGGAAACACTTAAAACTACAAACCAAAGATTCTGAATCACAGGCAATAAACATATTACAGTTTTGGGGTCTCCTTAGCATATTGTTCATAGAGTTTGCTCCATGTGGTCTATAACACACTAGTATGCTGATCAAACTTTAATGTTTTTGAGACACAAGAAACTTTCATCTGACAGTAAAGCAGGTTTGAATTTCCATACCTTGAGGCAGAAATGGTCACCTGCAGTCGATGGTACATAGAGAGAAAATGGTGGTGGACTCAGCACAGGTCCTCACTGCAACACACAGACAGAGACAAATCATAAGCACAAACTCAACAACAAATTCAAGACAACCTTCACTTCAAAATTCTTACAAAAATGAAAATGAACGAGTGAATGAATCAATTAATTAATATATGAATGAGTGAGTGAGTGAGTGAGTGAGTGAGTGAGTGAGTGAGTGAGTGAATGAATGAATGTGATCACCATGGTCGCAGAATTTCAATTGCTGTGTACTGAGGTCATAACAACAGACTCTGAGGCAAGTGGATTAATGCTCATACAAAGGCAATGATTATCTTGCTTATTCCCAGAACTATGAGTAGCATAATAAATACAACTATACATGACTGGCAAATCTGCATGTAGCAATACTAGTAATTACTAGAGCAAAGCTAGTGTATGTGTCTTGGGGCCAGAGCACAAGAGGTAAAGTTTAAGAAACATTTCTATCAATTCCCGAAGTATGAGTGCATGACTGTATATTAAGTATAAGTCCCCTGGTGTACAGATAGTATCTCATCAAGAGAGAGAAAAATCCTGCAAGTTCAGCAAATCCTGACCGTAGCAATGGATTATCACCGCTGCCAGATATCTGCACACCCTGCCAAGAGCCGAGGTACAAACTCACAAAAGATAAGATCTATACTGTGCCATGGGCGGCCTTAATCACATTCTGACTCTACATGAATCTTTTCCTAAAGGCGTTCAGCTCTCTCCAGAACCTGGTTATCAGTATTCTGGGTAAGTGCAAGGCCTTGGCATTGTAAACTATCCTCAGTTATGATCATGACAGATAAGGTCCTCCCAGCCTCCTGCTTGGACAAGGTTTGCTTATCATTTTGGAGGGGGAGGGGAAATTAAAGTAAAAAAAAAAGGCTTGTGGGCATTTTAAGACATATAGTGCCACCACCATTGACACTTTTGTGTCATTGGCATCTGAACTCATCTGAAACTTGGGCTGGTGACCTCGCCCTTTCCATTCAAAAGTGACAGATTAATCAGCTTGTTGATTGCGGTCACTTCCAAAGGAAGAAGCAAGAAAAAGAAGATACAGTCAAACCTGTATTAGCGGCCACCTTTGCATAACGGTCACCTGCCCATAGTGGCCACTTTTTGTCGGTCCCTTGGATTCGTAATGATTAAGAGATATGCTTAGCGGCCACCTGTCCAACGCGGCCACGACCACACGATTTCCGGTCCCGCAGGTACAAAAACACTGCCGATAACGGCCACGCAGACCGCTGATCTATGTTTCGGCACGCGATCGGCTATATACAGCTGCCGTATGGTCACCCTACACCCTACGGATTTAAAACCTCTTTGATTTATTTTCAAAACAAAACTGGCGCTACCCATACCCGCCGACAAACGAGGTCATATAAGGTCAATAGACGACACCAATATTACGGAGGTAAATTGCGTTAAAGATACGTTCTAATACACTACCGCTTAGGTTAATTTTCATCACAAAAACTTTCTGAATGAATTGTTACAAAGACAAAATAATATGAACTTCAGGCTATGGTGGATTTTTCTTACATTTATTAAGAGTGACGAGACTTTTCTTGTGAGTACCACATTAGCATAATGGGCGAACCTGACGTGTGAACGTGGGAGGGAACACACGGACGGCGAAGTATCAAAGGATACAAGACGAAAGATCAAAGATATATGACGATACCGGTCTCTTCAGACAATATAAACTGTAGAACATTTAAAACTTTTTATAGCTTTTATTTTCTTAATACATATAGTGTAAAAATCATTGCAGTACATGTACAGTACTGTATTCTGTGAATAAAGATCAGTGGGTACTAAAACCATGTGTAACTTATTGCTTGTGGTCAATTTGTTAGCATATTCTCTATAGGGACCACCTCTCTATAGTGGCCAATTTTGACCAGTCCCTTGAGTGGCCGCTATAGACAGGTTTGACTGTAGTGCCCCCATACGAATGTGCTACCAGCCGTAACCAAACTTTTGCCTTGCGCCTTGCACTATTTAGGCCATAAACCAAGAAAGTATTTTGGTACAGCCTTGACGGTCCTTCAAAGCCAGCACAGAACTTGATAGAGACATACACATGTATTGTGCCCTCATACAGACAAGCCACACTTGCAAGCCGTAACCAAAATGTTCTTTTCACTGAAAGATCCCCCCTTTGACTTTGTTACATTTTTGGCCATAAACCAAGGAAATACTTTGGTGCAGCCTTAATAGCCCTACAAAGTCAGTACAGAACTTGATAGAGTCATATCAGAGTCATGTGCCCTGATACAGACGTGCCACCAGCCGTAACCAAATTTTCTTTGCACCAAAATATCCCCTTTTAGACTATTCAGGCCATAAACCAAGGAAATATTTTGGTACAGCCTTAAAGGCACCACAATGAGGCATATAGAGCCCCATACGAATGTGCCACCAGCCAGAACCAATTTTTTTTCCGCACCATACTATCCCCTCTTGCACTATCTGGCCTTCTAGGCCATAAACCAAGGAAATATTTTGGTACAGCCTTAAACTTTAAAGGCACCTTAAAGCCGGTAGAGAAACTTGATAGTGACATATCGTGCCCTCATACAGACGAGCCACAAGCTGTAACATCCTCCACCTGGTGTCTCTAACTCTCACACAAGATTTATGGTTCCACGTCTCAGCAAGGCTTGGGTGAAAATGGGAGTAGAGATGTGTTTATACACGGCTTTAGCTCGCTGGAAAGGTAATATTCTAGATGTCAGGACTAAGGGACAGGTTCTAATGTAAGAGGAACATTTCCCTGTGCTTTTTGACAAGCTCAGCAAATAGTGGACCCAAGATATATGTAGCACCCAAGGCAATAATGGGCTGAATCTAAGGCTGTCTGCAGGATATGTTTTTCCATTCCGGGATGACAATTTGCTTGTTTGGGGCAGACAAAAAGTTTGTACCATTTCTAAAAAAAACTGACTTTTTGACAACCTCAGCAAATAGTGTACCCAAGATGTATGTATAGCCCAGGGCAATAAGGGACCAGGACCTGCATGTTTTTCCATCCCGGGAAGAAGATTTGCTTGTTGGGGCAGACAAAAAGTTTGTTCCATTTGTCAAAAAAACCTCTAAATTCATGACATGAATCATCCAAGTCAGGTGAGGCACTGCTAAAATTAAAACTACTCAGTTTTAAAATCGCCGCAGAAGAACAGGTATAAGATAACTATGAGACTCCCTTTGATAACATGTAACTACAGCAAACTTAGCTGCACATTATTCACAAGCACACTTCAGTTGAGTCTAATTCTAACATTGCCAACAAAAGACAATGCAATGTGATGCAATGTGACGCTTGAGGACTAGCTTAAACAACTCCCTGTAATATAATACAAACATGTTATAAATACAGCTAACTGAGCTACACATACTTCACAAGGACATTTCAGTTGAGTCTAATTCTAACATTGTCAACAAAAGACAATGCAATGTGATGCAATGCGACGCTTGAGGACTAGCTTAAACAACTCCCTGTAATATAATACAAACATGTTATAAATACAGGTAACTTAGCTACACATAAATCACAAGCACACTTCAATTGAGTCTCATTCTAACATTGCAAACAAAAGACAATGCAATGTGATGCAATGCAACGCCTGAGGACTAGTCTAAACAACTCACTGTAATAAAAACTCAAAGATGTGATAAATACAGCTAACAGTCCACATTTTTCACCAGCATACCTCTATCTGACGGGACAATATTGAGGGCTCTTCCCTAATCTGATGTTTAAGTATCGTGTTTGCCAGAATCGATACTTGTGGTTAGATCCCTGCCCCGAGGACGCTGATATCATCGGTAAGACCAGAAGCTCCGAAGCCACTGAGAATAAAACCGGATTATGTGAGATTCAAATTCTGGTTTGATGAATGGAGTACAGAATGTTTTCGATTTAGCCAACATGGCCCGCAGACAAACTACTATAAGTTGTGGAACTTGTTTATTGCCATACATACAATGCATTGAATTCTCTGGAACAAGAGTGACTTTCTCTGTAATTATTTAATTATATACATTTTGGATAAGCAAGCTTATACCATGTTCATTATAGAAGTAACTGTCACACCCAACTGAAAGACTGCAGTAAGTTGTGAAAATTGTTGGATGCCAATAAACATGCACACTTCATTGGGTGCATTAAACAAGGACTTTCTCCGTAGCCCTTATATCATTATCATCAGTCACTGGGTTCTGCATCTATAGCCCTTATATATGCATGTTTATACCATGTTCACCATAGAAGTAGATTAAGCAACAGGGAGTTGCCTTGAGGCTCTGCAAAAACTATAAGCAACTATTACATAATGATCACTAAAACTTGTTAGCAATGTTAGCAAATTTTAAGATTGTACTTTTGTAAGATTGAATTTCTCTTTTTTGCTTTCACTTGCAGCAAAAGTTTGGAGATTGAATTCAAGGATGGTGCACGACATATCTGCTCAAGACTTATGAAACTTGGTTTCTAAGACAGTTGTTTACAAACTAATTTGAAAATCACATGCATACATGTGTCCTTGAAGAGGTACTTGTAAATTGCTTTTCCTTACTGTCTTGATTCTAACAAATTGACTTGATTGCTACTACTGAGTACTCGAAGCAGAAGTTTGGAGATTGAATTCAAGACATAAATGCTTGAAACTTGCTCAATTTTGTCTACAACATATAGTTCTCTACTTTGAAACCCAAATGCATAAGGTGTCCTTGAAAGGCTAAATTGCTTTTGCTTCATGTCCTTGGAAGGAAGGAGAAAGATATGAGGCTTTACACCATATGTCCTAAAGCCATCTGTTTTCTGAAATTGCATTACAAGGGTGTTAACATCTAGGGAGGTGTGAATGACTGGGGGAGACCAGTAAGACTTAGGAATTAACACCCTGTAATGTAATTGGCGGCGATATTTCTCGCTGATGGTGTTAAGCTACATATTGGAAGAGTGAATGGAAAGGAAGGGTGTCCATGTATCACAACATGTACTTCAGAACCAAGGACAGTGTAACAGTGCAACTATCCTATGAGCGAAACTTGTGAATGACTAGTTAATACAAGTAAGACATAGGAATTAACACCCTGTAATGTAATTGGTGGCTACATTTCTTGCTGATGGTGTTAGGCTACATATTGGACGAGTGAATGGAAAGGAAGGGTGTCCATGAAACACTACATGTACTTCAGACCAAGGACAGTGTAACAGCGCAACTATCCTATGAGCTAAGCTTGTGAATAACTAGTTAAGACAAGTAAGACTTAGGAATTAACACCCTGTAATGTAATTCGCGTCTATATTTCTTGCTCATGGTGTTAAGCTACATATTGGAAGAGTGCATGGAAATGAAGACTGTCCATGTATCACTACATGTACTTCAGAACCAAGGACAGTGTGAAACTATCCTATGAGCTAAGCTTGTGAATGACTAGTTAAGACAAGTAAGACTTAGGAATTAACACCTTGTAATGTAATAGGTGGCTATATCTCTTGCTTGTGAGGTCCGTGTGGCATAACCAAGAGCATTGAGCATGTAAAGAAGAGGTCCCAAGTTCAGTACTAGCCATGCCCCCGACACTGTGTGAAAATGGGTAAGGCGCTTTACACAACTTTCCTGACCGGTGCAATAGCTCAATGGTATACTCTTGGTTTCCAGGAGGTAGTAATATGGCCGGGTCAAAAATGGTGCATACCACTTTCTTGCTTAGTACTCAGCACTAAAGAGCAAGAGTATTGGAGTTAAACACACATCACTCCCAGCAGACTAGCCCACTGCTGTGGTGTCATGCACAAATGTGTCGCCCAAGGGCTGCAGAAATGGTGATGGGCACCAGCCTTGTGCATCTCTAACTTGTTATCTCTTGCTCATGGTGTTAAGCTACATGCTGGAAGAGTGAATGGAAAGGAAGGCTGTCCATGTATCACTACATGTACTTCAGCACCAAGGACAGTGAAATAGTGCAAACGCTAACATCAAGAACAAGCTTGTTTCACTACCGATAACTGCTGACAGTGTGCGGTGGGTTCTTAAACATGCTCGAGGTTGGCTCTCCTCAAGCACAGGACCTCCATTTAACATCTTATCTGAGGGACGGCCCTAACCGAAGCTAGGTAATTATTTATTTTTAATCTGAGTTAAGTGAGGAAAGTCTTGTAAAGTGCCTTTCCCAAGAACACAAGATTGGTGACATGGCAGGTTTTGAACCTAGGACCTCTTGGGCCTGATCATGAGTACAAAGTGCTGTCGATTACACCACACAATCTCACTCAGATTTTGTTCTGTGATGCTGCTCTGCACACCTGAAAGATGCCTTGCCAAACGCTAAGTGACCAGTATTCTCTGCTCAATTAACAACCAGAAGGTCACATCCCAGACCGATGGCCTGACCTTTCAACCTTTGATGAGGTTTCCAGGAATTTTTTCAAGACATTCTGACCTTGAAAAACCCTTAGGACCTTCTTTGTACTTCTCCAAGATGCGTGCAAGCAAGTAGGAAGTTTGAGAGTCATTCATCTTCAGGTTGACACCCTTTCAGGGCACTGACAGCAATTTTATGGTCTCTATGGCTAATCAGCATATGGCAATCCATCATCCGAAAGTTAGCCTCCCAAGTGCACATTATCTTCTGTAAGGGAAACCAAGAACTTGTATATGGAAGACAAGGGCTGGGCACTGCTGTACACAGTTACGTTTTTTGTTGTTGGACTAGTCTGGAAAAGCCAGACCTGAAAAAACTCAGCGGACCACAGGCTTGGGACCGATAAAAAAATATATGACATAAAGCGGGTTGCTTACGTGAAGATAGGATTTCAAAATGGCAGTAGAAGTCGGATACTCCAGCACTTTTTTAAGCAAAATAAACCAGTGTTTTGAGTGAGTGAGTTTTGAGAATTGCCCATTCACAAGTTTTCACAGACAATTTGGTCCAGGCTCAAGTCTGGCCTGGACCTGGTCCTCTGCACCTGGACTGTACCTGTACCTGAATTTCCCATACAGGTTGAAAACTTGTCAAAGTTTCTTAAAGAGCTGCAACGTATTACAAAAAGTGCAATAAAAAAACTCACTACAAACTCTAAAACTAAAAGCTTACAACGTTATGACCACTCTAGTGGCAATTACTAATGGAAACATGGGTTGGAGGAAAGATTCAATGAACTCCTTTCTAAAAGAGAGCACCAAAGATTGGACCTTAGTGTAAACCAAAAGAATCATAAAGGAAGAGCTTGTACAGACCTGAGATGTAGATGAAGACGATGGAGCTATCTTATTGTCCTCATGAACATTTTAAATGGAAGAGACCTTTCTTTAACAACATCTTAGTGGATGCCTTAAGCAATTATGTCAACTGTAGAGTGAACTCTCAAAACATTGGAGCTTGGTGTTAAACAGTGAAAGAAGGAAGTTTTAAAACTTGCAATGAAATTGAGACCATGGGACTATTTTACTGTACTTTTGAACACCTTAAATGGAAGGAACGTTTTTCTCTTGTCACTTATGTGAATGTTTTACGCAACTAAGTTAGTTGTACCTCTCAAAGGATTAGTGATTGGTGTTAAACCAAGGGTCATAAAAGAAGGTTGTTTAAAAACTTAAGACGTAATTGAGACCTTGAGACAACTTTACAGTCGTTTTGCGCATCTTGAAGGCACTGTTTCTTAATGTCACCTTGAAAGGCATCTCAAGTGATGACGTTATCTCTTAACTACAAGACTTAATTCTCTGTTCAAATGAGTTAGTCACGATAGCCAATAACATTAACATTACGTTACAGTCTATTCTAGTCATGTTAGTCTTTGTACAAGCTCCGATCTAATGAAATACCACTTCTCAACTTATTTTCAGCACGATCTTTGACAGCGTCAGAATGAGCTGTGCTGCAATCACAAAGGCACATCTACACAACTCATATAAATGCAAATCGACACATTAAGGCGTGGAGGCAGTGTGCGGAGCAATCAAGTCCGATCTGTGATTAACTTGGCGAGAGTTTTGTTTTGAAGTACGCCACACATGCTAACAGTCTGGTAGGGAAGATAAATGAAACATATGTAAACTAAAAGTTATCTAACACCCAAAAGCATGACCATAGCTTGTTTAGAATACAAGATATCAAAACAGCTGCATTAATAAGGGAAGCTGCTAGGTGCCTCAATATCTAATCATTCCCAGTGTTTTTCACACACACACACAACATTACCAAGTATGAAACCAATCCACATAGCCTTTCTCGAGTTATCTTGTTCACAGACACACACAGGCACACACAGAAACCCACACAGAAACGCACAGAAACACAAACTCTGGGAGCAAACTGAATACAGAAAGCTTTTTGTGACAAAAAAAGTTTCTTTTTGCTTCCAGAAAAGTAGACAAAAGTCAATAAAACTCAGAAAAGAAAGTATAGATATATATCTTAACTATGCAAGGAGACCATAGACTACGGTAGCTTACACTTTGAATACAGCCTTGTAAATAAAACTCATCACTGTGAAAGAACTCCCCACAGTCCTTGTTAACATCTAAGACTTTTCAATGACATCCTTGGAGACAGTTTTTGCCACCAGCGACCCAAAATGAATTACTGCAAATGCCGAGGGCCTCGTCTGCTGACTGAAGAAAATATCCCCATCACAACTGTCAGAAGTCTTATATCCAATCTTGTTACTTCAAGACAGAGGTGAGAGGAAGTCACATTTCCAGTGATTTGTCATCCCTAGTCTCCTATCCTATACGGTCTCATTCATGTGTTACTCTGAGTGGGTACCTCAAAAGAGTTCCGAGCCCAAAACTGAATGGTTGCATGGATGCATGTTTTCAGCGGTGAGAAATTCCTTTTCAGCCAGCCCAACAGAGCTCAAAAGTGAGATTGGTGAAAGTTTGTTTATAACTGAAGAAATTAGCAGGTAATGTTTGGCAACCGCATGCTAGGTTGGAGGTACACAGTCCTGGTTTCTGAGTTCTCAATAAATGAGATGCAAAGCTCTCTCAACCAGATGCGACAATGTCATCTCCGCTGTCGGAAGTTTTTTATATGATCTTGTTACTTGAAGACAAAGGTGAAAATATATCTAAGGCTTATATCCCAGGGAGCTAAGGCATGTG
The DNA here is from genome assembly GCA_019207045.1 of Branchiostoma floridae x Branchiostoma belcheri. Lineage (NCBI taxonomy): Eukaryota > Metazoa > Chordata > Leptocardii > Amphioxiformes > Branchiostomatidae > Branchiostoma > Branchiostoma floridae x Branchiostoma belcheri. The sequence goes on along the minus strand of CM033035.1, from coordinate 4,215,621 downwards.
ACACAGCCAATGTGCAAGCTACCCAAGGGACTGGCATTGATAAAGTCACAAGCATTCAAGCCAGAAGCTGAGTTCTGTCTAGTGCTTGGCCTGTCTTCTTCTTGATCAGAGGGTTAAGGGTTCAATCCCTGCCTAGCCCTTAGTTACCTGCATGTATGCAGGTATGGTTTTGATGCTGGTAGGAACTTTTCGGTAGCCGGGGATGTAGGGCGCTGTATCTCGTGAACGGATGGTGCGAGCACGACGATTTTTGGTACGTGGGTTGGGGGTGGTAGCCTGACACTCAGGTGTGATTTTGGGCCTCCTGGCGCTTGACCTTGACATTGAAGGTGGCATTTTTTGTGTTTTTGGGGCACTTTTGGCGCTGTGTGTCCGGAACGATACGCGCGATTGCGACGATTTTTGGTGCATGGGTGGGGGGTTCTTGCCTGTTGCCTAGGATTGACTTTGGGCCTTGTCGCGTTTGAACTTGACCCGGCAGGTCGAATTTTGTGTCCGGGAGGGGTGTTTCCGGAGTTATATCTTCTGAACGGCTGGTGCTGGCGCGATGATATTTGGCACATGTGTCGGCGGTGGCTGAATAATGCTCAATTTTGATTTTGGCGCCCTTGGTGCTTGAACTTGACATTTTAGGTTACCTTTTGTGCGGGCACGGGGCGTGCGCTGTATCTCCGGAACGCAAGGTGCCATTGTGTTGCCATTTGGTACGTGAGTTGTTTGTGGTGTCCTGGTGGTCAGGTTTGATTTTGGGCCTCCTAGTGCTTAAACTTGATACTGTATAGGTTGACCCTGTTTTAGTGTGGTTGGGGCATCCTCCCAATATCTGCTTGGTTTTAAAAACAGATTATGGTTGGGTGTAGAACCATCATCTGGCCTGGGCCACCTTCAATGTATCAGGTTACTTAGTGGCACTGACAGTTTGCCAGATGACGGGAGTGTACAAGATTATATATCTGTTGGTCAGGTATAATTGAAGTTTGCTTATTACTCTTTGTGGTGTTTCTAGAGCTGTATAGTACTGAGTTTTAAGTTCCGGTACAAGTTCCTTTACCCTGTTGGCAATCATGGTTGAACTTGAACTTAAACAGAAGAAGATGCAATTTTCTAATGTGGAGGAGAACTGTATAGAGTGTGGGCATAAGAGAAAGGTATGTGTATGATTTGTCCTGTGTTTCTTTTTGTTTCTTTGGTAATGCCATTTCCATACTGTATACAGGTAATTTGTTGTTTTGGGCTAGTCATATTCGCTTGGTTTTTGGGCCTGCTTAATCTATGGTACAGGCAGGGTTAAGTGGTGGAGGCTTAGCTTTGTTCTGTTTTAAATTCAGTATCGTTTGTTGCATTTTGTCGCGGCAAATATATGATGAAATTCCCCTTCTAAGCAACTGCTCATTGGTTTGCGGGGATGTTTGCTGGGTGTTTGCTTTGACTACAACAGCTTCTGAACTTTTCAAAGCTTCCATTGCCAGCAGCTTGCCATCTATAAATGGGATTGACAAGGACATTTTTCATAGTAAATTATGCTGTTAAATTTGGCTTAGATACTACAGGAGATTTAGGTTTGGGTTGGATGGATTGAATGAAAATATCATACCACCCTGGGGACTAACTGTTGCTGCTGCATGGGGGCTACCACTATTCATATTGTCTAATGTCTATGGAACTACTATAAAAGTATCATTGGTCAAATTATGCAAGTAAGATTCCGATGTCAAGTGAATAACACCCCAGAAATAAATCTTTAATGAATATCATTGGAAGAACACAAACCAAGGAGACTTAGCAGCTGCATTAGGTCAGTACATTGAAATAGGAAGATATTAGTATATCATGTGACAGAGTAACTACATGTGCATGGGCCATCTGAGACAAAAAAAGGTAGCGTCTCAACAACTTCAAAGTACTGTGGTTGGTTACATACTTAAGAAATCCAAAATAAGTAATGTTCATCCCTGTCCAAACTTACAAATTCAGAAAATGGAATTTCAGAGTCAGACTTTTGCATGGTGCACAACCAACACAGTAAAAAGCTCATTTTTCCAACCACGTACCACAGACAAAAAGGCAAAAATACACAATAGGTCTACAGAAACCCAATACATTTCATGCAGGCCTGAGGTCTACGAACTCTTGTTAGTGTTTTGTACTCACAATTCCACATTGTTGCAATTTACATGTGCTCGGGCTGATCAGAAGGTTGGGGGTTTAATCCCTGCCTAGCCCTTAGTGCTTTGTACTCAGAATTCACATTGTTGCGATTTACATGTAAACAGTATGTATGTATCTCGAGATGCAAAGTGCAAACCAAAATCACATCATATTGCAATTCATAGTAGATATGATAATTGCATTTTGTCTGCCATACCAATGAATCAATCAACCTTATCTTTCTATGAATCCCAATTACATTTACACGTTCTTATCGTTGAATATAGTTTCATGTGTCAATCTTAATCCCTCAGTCGTAAGTGAAATATATGACATACATGTCAGGGGAAAACCAAATGTCAGGTCTGAATGTTTCATGATGCTTAGAGATGAAAAGACAAGGTTAAATACAACGTACATGTAGATCTGAAGGGCCTATAGGAGGATATTATGAAATAAAAAAATAAAAATGTTGCTGTCTCTTTCTATGAACTACCAGACTATGTTTTTGCAGGGAAGAGCTAATATGTGCCATTGTACAAAAGCCAATTCAGGCTTTGTATAAAAACTACTAGCAGTTATTTTACAGGTTCTCAGATGATGATCAACTTGAAAACAGAGTTTGATGAGGGGAGTGTCTTTTTCCTTTCTGAGCAAAGTGTGAGCAGAGTATGAACATATTCAAGTTTTCCTTTCCATTTTTACCTCTAAACAGTTACTATGAAGACAATACGTCTGTTAACTATATTGGAGTTTCTAGTAAAAATCACAACAGGTATATCTTCATATGTTCTGCAATACCAAACAAAAAAAGGAAATATTCAGCAAGTTTCTTTGCTACAAGCACTGACAACTGAACTCACAAATTTATCCATGTTCCCCATTTCACCCCGATGATAAGAGCTAGCATCACTTTTATTCCCCCAATTACCTTATAACACTAAATAACGTCCCTGTAAACTGGTATCACTACAGCAATATTGCCCATCAGTCAACGTGTGACAGCTTTAGTGGATGGCCCTTATGTCACTGCAGCGGTGATGCTGTATCAGATTGCATTCTTGGGAATATAAGCATCAGGCCATTCAAATTTAATGGCTTGTATATGTTGGGTTTAAGTGCAGGTAAAATTGGAGCTGTGCAGGTATTTCTGGTGTCTACCTGCACCTAACCTGCACTGGTCCATGTACTGGGTACATACAGGTTAGTGCAGGCAAAATTGGAGCTGTTCAGGTGTCTACCTGCACCTAACCTGCACTGGTCGCATGTACTGGGTTTTATATGCCCTATAATACTAGGTGTATATGGAATGTTATCAGCTGAATTGACTGTTATTACCTATAGAGTATAAAAGAAAAAATAGCAATGGTTCCTGAACAATTTTAGTTTGATCCATACTTCCTTAATTCCGAGTGGTGCAGGTAAAAGTTGCCTGGTGCAGGTATGCAGAAAAAAGTATTTCGAGCCCTGACATGTGACAGCTTTAGTGGATGGCCCTTATGTCACTGCAGCGACGATGCTGTATCAGATATGAGCATCAGGCCATTCAAATTTAATGGCTTGTATTTGCAGGTTAGTGCAGGTAAAATTGGAGCTGTGCAGGTATTTCTGGTGTCTACCTGCACCTAACCTGCACCAGTCCATGTACCGGTTTTATACATAAATGTCCTATAATACTAGGTGTATATGGAATGTTATCAGCTGCATTGACTGTTACCACCTATAGAGTATATAAAAGATAGCGATGGTTCCTGAACAATTTTAGTTTGATCCATACTTCCTAAATTCAGAGTGGTGCAGGTAAAAGTTGTCTGGTGCAGGTAATTTTCAATGTTACCTGCGCCAGTGCAGGTATGCAGAAAAAAGTATTTCGAGCCCTGACATGTGACAGCTTTAGTGGATGGCCCTTATGTCACTGCAGCGGCGATGCTGTATCGGATTGCATTCTTGGGAATATGAGCATCAGGCCATTCAAATTTAATGGCTTGTTCCGTGGATTTTTGATGTTACTATATATATAATATAGCTAGTTGTCTTGTACAACATTTGCCTTACATTGTACCCGTTGCAATAGTTGTGCAATAGACTTTGACTTTGACAAGGGGGGGGGGGTGCTAGGCCCCTTCTCAATAGACAATGAAATGGCTAGAAAAAACTTAAACTACAAGTATGAATGCTATTGCAGTGGTAATGGAATAAAGAGATGGATGGATTTTCTTAGAATGACCAAGATCTCTGTGTATAGCACTACCATGTACATGTAAGAGAAGGACCCCTTCTCTTTATGAAAAGACTGCTTATTTTTCAACATTTTCAACACCAACAGGTGTGAACATCATATTTCATTTTGCAACACTTAACATCAATACTTAACACATTTTCAAGTCAACAAAAGGTGTGAACATCTTATAATTCATTTTACAACGCGTAACATCAATACTTAACATATTTTCAAGACCAAAATGTGTGAACATCTTATAATTCATTTTGCAACGGTTTCCATCAATACTCAGATCATTTTAACACAAATTCTGGTACACATTCGCAATGTAATAGAATCAACAAAGCAGCATGTAACAGTAATGTTACATGTATCTTGCATGTACATAATAAATATCTCTTTAAGTTCTCAAATATAAACTTTGTACAAAGTCAATACTGTTTGACATTTTGTAGTCAAAGAGAATACTGCTAACAGAAGAAGTTCAATCCTCCTACCTGTAAGCCGTAGATTGCCCCAATATGTAAACATACAATTATTGAACTGCCCTTTCACAAGCCCATGTCATTCATTACCATGTTAAACACTGTGTTCGTCCCTACGGGGGGAACAGTGTTAATTAATAAAGAACTTCATCCATACAGAATGTCATTAAGCGGACCTGCAACGGAGAAAAGCCTGCCCTAACTGCAGCTCTGGGGAAATAAGCTGAAGTTCGCGGCAGGATCGTGCATTAAGCCGATTACTTCTGAAACTTCGGTTCAAAACATTAATCCACAAACTCACTGTCAACGTCACACTGGAGCAGATTGTAAGCAGCAGGAGGCTTACACTTAACAAGTTTAGAGTCGTCTGTTACTCTCTAAAAACTAAGAATCATTCTCCATTCAACAGCCTCATGGCAGATTCATACAAAGAACAACAACCTGTCTATCTGGACAAATTCATTTGATCCACACACAGTCACTCTAGTATAAGCAAGTTAACTTAGGTTCAAATCATCAATCCACAATCTCACCAAAAGTCACACTGAACAGATTGTACACAGCAGGAGGCTTACACTTAACAAGTTTAGAATACTATTAGACATCTGTTTCTCTCTAAAACTAAAGTCAAAGAATCATTCTGAATTGAATAACTTTATGGCATATCACACTTTATTTTGTACCAAAGAACAACAAACTGCATATATATCCGAACAGATTTACAGGTTACAGGGTCAGCTGACAAAAAGGATTCAAATTTCAAATCAGATAATAGTTAGTATTCTGATCCTGGTAACCTGCAATCAAAGGCATCAACTCTGCCCATTTTGGACAGTATAGAATTGCAAATTGGTTGCAACATCCTGGACACAATGTGGTCACTTAGCAGAGTCAGCTTTGTCCCAGAAAGTGGAGAACCAGGGCAAATGACTCAATGATGTAGGGCTAGAGCAATTTCATTTCTTGGTTTCTGGAATAAACTGACCTCTACTTAAGGACCACCTGGCCATTGATAATACAAATGTATGCTGTACAAAGTCAGTCAAACCTGTACAAAAAAGTGTACCACCTCTACATAATGACCACTTGGCCATTGATATACATGTACAGTCAAACCTGTACTTATTGTCTATATAAGTGACCGCCTCTACATAAGGACCACCTGGCCATTGATATACAGTCAAACCTGTACAAGTGACCACTTCTACATAAGGACCACCTGGCCATTGATGTAATCAAACCTGTACTATAGTTACTAGTCACCACCTCTACATAAGGACCACCTGGCCATTGATATACAGTCAAACCTGTATAAGTAACCACCTCTACATACATGTATGAACCACATGACTATTGATATACAGTCAATCAAACCTGTACAAGTGACCACCTCTATGTAACAACCACCTGACCAATAACATACAGTCAAACCTGTACAAGTGACATCCTTTGATGTACATATGTACCAATGACCACCTCATGTAACCCCCATTTTACATCCTTCCCAAAAGACAGGTGTAGCTTCAAATGAGATGCCCTCCTCTGGATGCTTGCTATACATACAGGAGTTTGTGGGTTCACACCCTATAGCTGTGTCCTGCCTAAGACTTTAAAAATGGTTTAGAAATTTATCTGGTGCAGGTTAGGTATAGGTAGCCATCAGAAATATGCATGGTAGCACAGCACTAACGCGCATAATGCAGATTCTGAACCCTGCCCTGTGACCAGACTACCGATAGATGACTTTTGGACGATAATTACATTAGAACAGACCTGATTCACCAGCACATTAGTGGCCACATAATTTTTTGTCTACACTTAGCTCTAATGGATTAAAACTAGGACACTGTCACTTCTGTGTACTGTAAGGTCAACAATGATTATAGTAGATACAATGGAATGTGATGATAGTTCTAGATGAATGGAAAGGGAGAGGGAAGAGAGCGAGAAAGAGAGATACCGCAATTTCAAGATAAAAAGGAAAGAGAAAGAAGACCTAGCTTTTGAGAGGGAAGCAACAGATAGAGGAAGAGAGAGACAGAGAGACAGATTTAGGAAGAGAGAGAAAGACAGATTATTTAAAAGTACATGTATGTCTACTGCACTACTGTAACAGTGTCTATTACTTTATAAAGTGAAAATATGAGAAACCACAGACCACCAATAGCTTCTATGAAAAAACAACATTTCTAGCAGTAAACAAAGCAGCTCAAAGAATAGCATCCCAAAACCAATAAGGTATCATGACTACTTAAGTCCCTAATAAACATACCCCCCGGAATAAACATACCCCCCGGACAAATCTTCAAAATCTAATAAACATACCTTCCGGAATAAACATACCCCCCGGAAAATGACCAAATTGACATGTAGATTGTGTCCATGCTACTAGTACTTCTGTCCGAGGGAAAGAAGCAGGTAGGTTCTTTTTATTTGCTTATAAGTTATACCTTATACCTTAGCACCATATCAGTTAGCTGTATATACAATGAATAACTATAGATATCTTGGTCGAATTATGATATTTCCTCCGTTTTGTAATAAAAGGTATACATAGATTTTAATAAATTCATACTAATAGTAGCCCAAATGTTGAAAAATTGGGCATAGGTTCCCTGCTAAGACCCATAACCAGGGGCCAATGGCACTTTCAAATTCAACAAGTGAAAATTTACATGATACATGCATATTCTACTTTGAACTTGAAGAAAGTAATCAATGAAAATTGTATATTACTTATAATTACTGGCATGTCATTAAAATTATTGTATATATAGCTGCAAGAACCATATTTTCTTCGGAAATTACCACTAATTTAAACATACATCAACACTCTCAGAATAGCGTTTTGTTCATATTTCATAAACTTCTGTTTACAAAAAAGTTTTTGTGAGAACTTGTCTGTATGTACATGTAGTTCATCATCTCAGGCAAAAAAATACTAATATGTTACAGACTAGAAATCGCTAAAATGAGAAAATCTACTATTATTTTTGAAAGTCAACACTCTGATAATATAAATGGCATTCTGTGTCCATTATCAACCCAAAATACGATCTTTTTTATGCGTTTACGGCATCATTTTAAAGATCGGAATCTTGTGAACAAATCGGATGCCAGTTTTACTGTCACTGCATGTTACAAATGGCAGCCATATTGGATCGGTTCGGAAGAAGTTTTCAGCTGTTTTTACCGACGAATTCCTGCCGTTTTGGAGAATTTGCGGCCTCAAAACCCATATCACAAGGGAATCGAGGTTCTAGTTGTTGTTTTTACGTCCATTATTTCTTATGTGAAAGAATTTTTCTTCCGACTCGCTGCCAATAGCGCATGGAACCACACGGCCGAAAATATGACATGTTTTGTGGTCAGTGTTATTTTAGTTTACGATGTAAACAAAGACTTTTAAAGTTGTTTATAAACAAATGTGACTTAAAACTTCAATGTGGCGTCTTATTTTCTCAAAATAATAACTTTTACTTTGTAGCGTCTTAGCGAGATTGACCAATATGTTACGATTACCGCGTAATGTTTGAGTCATAGCGATGGGGAAAAAATTTATCCGCGCCGCTAATCGACTGAAAATTTGTGAACTTTGAGCAAAAATTCCACAAAATATGGTTAGAAAAACCCAAATTTTCATTATTTCATGGGTTTCTGGTCCAATTTTGAAAAAAAATAATAAACGTACCGTCCAAAATAAGAACGTACCGGGTGGATTTTGCGGCTGAAAAAAATAAACGTCCCGGTACGTTTATTAGGGACTTTAGAGTATCAGACTTGTATATTGTCTATTAAGACAGGGAAAACTACTACTACTGCAATGAAATGAAATACAGTAAGATCTTATGGTACAAAACATCATGGCCATCAGACAGGTATATAAAGATACAAACTCTACTACTATGAACAATGACATTTAAAATACAGTAAGAGCTTATGGTACAAAACATCATGACCATCCGTATATTGCCTACAAAGACAGGGAAAACTGTACTACAATGAAGTGAACTACAGTAAGAGCTTACCAGCATGAGTTTCCCTCCATGTGACTGGAGGAGAGCCCTGCAGTAAATCACGGCCCGTGTGGCCTGCAGGCCCGTCAGCTCTAATAACCTGGGTAATGATGACCCACCCTGCGGCCCCTCCCCTCTGACTCACCCACGCTGCATAGTACCTACCGGGCTTTGGGACTACTGCTGTTCATTTAGCTACTACCCCTTGCCAGGCTAGGCTAGAATATTCTATTTTCATGTATTATATATATATATGGCCATGTTGATTTGATTGTGTGGATGACATCCGTATGGGCAGCAATTTTCATTCATTATTTTTTGGGTTCCCAGAGAAATTGGTTTTAAAAAAGGTACAGCCAGGTGCTAACCTGGAAGTCTAACTAAAACATTTGATAAGTCTTTCTCTCTCTCAACTGCATCAAACTTACATGTTGCTCATCTTGACTTTGGACCATCTAAAACTTGTCTTCAAATTACTTGCATATCACTTCATAGTTTTTGGTTAAAAACCTGTTGCTTAACAGATCTTGCTCAGTCTCACTGACGAAAGGTATTGGATGCTATCTGCAAAGCTTCCAAATCTTATCCAGTTGCTTGAGTTACTGTTAGCTTAGTATACATATCTTGTCATCTGGATGTCTGACTTCCATCAATGTACATTTTATAGGTTCTTGACTCCACTTGATTAATAAACAACAACAAAAAGTGAATATTGGAAAGCAGTGTTGCATCTGTATGTTGCTGAAGCAATCTGGTCATTAAAATTCATGACATTCATTTGTCATTCCTGCCAGAGCCACAACCCCTGCAATGTTCACATTAAGAGTCTTACAGTAGTCTGAGCCCTAGCAGACCTAACTCGTGTGTGTGCCTTAAACCTGGAGACACAGCCAATAGCTCAGTAGCATGCCAAGTCTATACACACCTGCCAATCTACACACCTGCCAATCTACACACCTGCCAAGTCTACACACCTGCCAAACTTGGTCAGACTCTTTTCCTCAGTCCTAATTTGTCTCTGTGACCAAGACCAGAAAATGACCAGACTTTTTACATTGTGAAGCTGTCCCAGTAATTGTAACTTAGTTCAGAAGTGGTTTATTGGCCTTGCAATTCATAATTTGCTAAAACAATTGTTGTACCTCCACTTTTAAGCCCTAGCAGCCTTAATTTGTCTGTGTGCTTTAAACCAGGAGACACAGACAATGGCAGAAGCCACGACATCACTACATGACTTGTAGCTGTTGAATTGTGAGGCTGTTCCAGTAGTCCTAACTTAGTTAAGAAGTGGTCTATTATGGCCATGTGTGTAATTTGCTACAAAAAACTTGTTGTGCTTCCTTCTAAGCCCTGGCAGCCTTAATTCATCTGTGTACATGTGTTTTAAACCAGGAGACACAGAAAATGGCTGATGTTGTTCCAGTAATTATAACTGAGTTCAAAAGTTGTCTATTAACCTTGCAATGCGTAATTGCTTTTTAAAAAAATGTTGTACTACATGTAACTCCTTTTAAGCCCTGGCAGCCTTAATTTGTCTGTGTGCTTTAAACCTGGAGACACAGAAAATGGCAGAAGCCGCGACATCACATTGACTTGTAGCTGTTGAATTTTCAAATTGTGATGCTTTTCTAGTAGTCCTAACTTAGTTAAGAAGAAGTGGTCTATTATGGTCATGTGTGTAATCTGCTAAAACAAAATGGTTGTGCTTCCTTCTAAGCCCTGGCAGCCTTAATTTGTCTGTGTTCTTTAAACCAGGAGATACCAAAAATGGCAGAAGCCGCGCCATCACTACACACCTGCCAAACTTGGTCAAACAGTATCTTCAGTCCTAATTTGTCTTGTCACTTAGGCCAGAAAATGACCAGACTTTTTACATTGTGATGCTGTCCCAGTAATTGTAACTTAGTTCAAAAGTTGTCTATTAACCTTGCAATGTTTGTAATTTGCTAAAAAAAAGTTGTACCTCCACTTCTAAGCCCTGGCAGCCTTAATTTGTCTGTGTGCTTTAAACCTGGAGACACAGAAAATGGCAGGAGCCGCGACATCACTACACACCTGCCAAACTTGGTCACACAGTATCTTCAGTCCAAATTTGTCTCTGTGACTCAGACTCGAAAAAATCAACCAGAAAATGACCAGACTCGGAAAAATCAACCAAATGTGGTCTATTGGCCTTGGAATCCGTAATTTGCTAAAAAAATTTTTTGTACCTCCACTTCTAAGCCCTGGCAGCCTTAATTTGTCTGTGTGCTTTAAACCTGGAGACACAGAAAATGGCAGGAGCCGCGGCATCTCCACACCTGCCAGGGTTGATCACACGCTCGCCGTGCCCGACGCTTGCTGACGTCCCCAGGAACCAGACAGGAGTAATGAAGCTGATCCTCGGCACTAATTCATCTCCGTGCCGGCTTTCCTTTCTGGGAGAGCACTTTGGCATGCAGACCTGACTTCTTATGACCTGAATGCCCAAATTAGCTGTTTTGTGGCACACAATGAAAGAAAACTGGAAACTTGGCTGTTGAAAAACACAAACAAGCTTCCTGTACTACCGTAACAATAAAAACTCCTTATGATTATGTAACCTTGAATGCCCAAATATTATCAACTGTTTTGTGGCACAATGAGAAAGAAAACTGGAAATTTTGTTCAAAACTTGATAATGCAAGCTATTTTACTACTGGCATACACTGTCATGAAGCGTGTGTACCAAAAGCATCCTGTGCAATTCCTTCTCCACCCTCTCGTCTACTGGAGTACTTAGTCTCACAGGGACAGAACTGTATGACACTTGTGAGACGGCTTCAGCAGATGCAGCTTTGTTGTTTGTTGTTGTAGGAGACGGATACATATATGGTACAAAGCACACAATCGAGTGAAAGATGGTAATTGGTGCATGTCTTTTCATTATATTCATTTCTGTTACTTTATAAGATTCTTCAAGGAAGTGAGACTCCCAATTGGGGCAATGTGTGTGTCTAACATGAACAATAACATTTGACGAAGGATGAAAATCATGCTTTAAAACCAGAAACTAACTTTTCGTGGCCCACGAAATGACAAGAAGTTTAGCAAAGACCAGACAAAAAGCTCTCCTGCTTTGTGAAACCAGAAACTAAATTTTTGTGGCCCACGAAATGACAAGAAGTTTAGCAAAGACCAGACAAAAAGCTCTCCTGCTTTGTGAAACCAGAAACTAAATTTTTGTGGCCCACGAAATGACAAGAAGTTTAGCAAAGACCAGACAAAAAGCTCTCCTGCTTTGTGAAACCAGAAACTAACTTTTCGTGGCCCATGAAATGACAAGAAGTTTAGCAAAGACCAGACAAAAAGATCTCCTGCTTTGTGAAACCAGAAACTAAATTTTCGTGGCCCACGAAATGACAAGAAGTTTAGCAAAGACCAGACAAAAAGCTCTCTCCTGCCTCAGTAGCGTTAATGGGGCATTACGGAACGGCTTACGGACAGCCATCATCATCTTAGGTGTAAAACAGCCATGCGGTAATGAGGTAAGTGCCTCTGGCTTGTCATCTACCCTGCAAAGGTGTGGAAGATGTATCGGTTGTGTACATCTAAATGACTGGGCTTTGCAACAGTGGTATATGGAGTTAGATAATCAGGGGTTTCTTGGAAGGATTATCGGTTGAAACAGACTTAAGGTGTAGTTTTGGTTTTGAAAACAGAAGGATGATGGCATTTCTGTTAACATTAACTTTTTTTTGGAGGGGGGGGGCTTAAGGGTGATGATACAAAGTAAATCTTAAAGTAAAGAGTAAGTGATCTCAAAGTAAAAAGTAGCACTAGCACCTTAGAAGTTACAAACAAAGTTTGCTTCCAAAACATACATTCTAATAGGCAAGATCAATAGTACATTTTGTAGTTTGGTTGAAACATTGTCAGAGTGTTAAGTCTTTAAAACAAGTACTAATCATCGTCAATGTAGATTAGTCATCCAGGTAATAATATATCCCAAAAAGCAGTTACTCATTCAACAAGCAACTGGATACGATTTTGGAATCCGTCAGACGTTTCAAGTAATCATCTATTGAATAAACTGAACTTAATTTTTAAACCATTTCTCCATACATGCATAGATGAAAAAAAAACTGGAATCAAGCAAAGAAGACATCTTGTCAGTTTTGGCAAAACAAGAAAAAAACCTCTAGCCTCACAAGTCAAGTCACATGCCAGACTGTCTAGAATTTTGTACCATTTTTAGGCTTCAACTGCAGTATTCTCTGTGTAGAAATAGTCTTACTGAATTCGCATGGCATGAGCGTACTTTGGGACACAGCATTTTTTATGTCCCTAGCCTCTTTAGTTACTTAATGGATTTCTCCTAGTGAAACCAAAAATAGCAAAGGCCCATCTATGCGGATTACTACGACATTCAACATCCCACAGTAACAGTTGGTGTGATCTACCCACGCACGACATTTTCAGAAATAGAACAGGTCAGCACAACTAATACAACCATACGTAAAAAGTTACATAACGATTGTAACGCTTTGAAAAGTTACACAGACTACAAATCTTTCTCCAGTGTCACTGACAAAAAATGCTGGATGGTTGTCAGAAACGTCTGACCATTTCCAAAATCATATCCACGGCAGTTGCTTGAGGTCCGAAAACCATGTGACAATCATTGTGAAATACTTGTAAAACTTTGCAAAGTTACACAGACTAAAAACCATGTGACAATCATTGTGAAATACTTGTAAAACTTTGCAAAGTTACACAAACTAAAAACCTTGTGACAATCATTGTGAAATACTGATAGACCAGGCCATTGTAAGACTTAAAGAATAAAACTTCACATTGAGAGGAATGTGACAACACATCCCAAATGCTAGTAGAAATATCTGGTAAATGTGTGATGTTAAAGTCTAAAACATTGCACAGGCTACATATTGCAAAAGTGCCAGCCCTTAGTTAGTATTGGTGCAACTATCAAGCAATAAACATGCATGAAAGTTACCATTTTGTAAAAAAAGTCAAACACATCCCTATGCCTGATAAATGCTTTAGTCTAGAAGTTTGAAGAGGCATAAGACCAGCTTGTAGTTCTACACATTATGTCCTTTGCATGGTGCTGTTGACAAGGCAAAGTTCTGAGAACCAAATCTTAGCTTGTTTTTCCTGCCAAAGGGTACAAATTAGAAACATCTCTTACATCGCGAGCGGGAAAAGTCAGATAATTTCTGCCCAGACCATTAGCATTACCCCGTAATGGAAGGCTGCAAATCTGGCGCCCATTTTCTCTGCCACAAGGATCAAAAGGGTCACGGCCAGACAACTCAGTTGCCGCTGATGCGAATGTTCCCACCCAAAGCCTAAGTCATAGATGGGTAAGTATGATTGAGTGTTAGGGGATAGCCACGACATAACAACAGTCATTTCCGAAGCTTTAACATCATTATAGAGCTAAGATGCTAATGGTAAAGGCGTTCTGATGTTTGCAGTACAAAAACACTGGAAGAATATTATGTAACGGTCTACCGGGCAAAATAGAATTACATCTATTAGGATGATTTATAGGAAAATACTTTGTACAGAAAAGTTCACGACTGAAAAGCAACTGAGAGACGAAAGATGGTTTCATTAGAAAAATGCCTATCCCTCACAAAGCTCAGTCATACAGTAGAAACAACTGGGACACTTTTCTATTGTGATTCCAATGCATGACTGAAGGATACACACGTGAAACCCAATGGAAAACATAGCCAATACTAGTATCCATGACCAATTGCTCCACCCACAGAAACACAGGGACTTACCAGCCTGTTGTCTGCTACATTGTATGCTTTCCTCCTAGGAGTGATTGATTACCATGAAACTTAATATGAGAAACACATTAGAATGACAATTTCTAAATATCTTCTCTTCTGCTGGTTGTATTTCTGAGTTTCCCCTGAGTTTTGACTACTAGACTAAGCTATGGAAGGGATACCGTAACTCACATAGTAACAGCAAGCCTTCCGCTCAGTAAAAACTGTTTTCACATCCTACCTTATGATATAAAACATGAAGCTAAGAACATACACATCAATGAAAATATGACGCTAAAAACACTGATATTACCTGTTCTGGACCGGTTTCTCCCTATCCACTCACATCACTTCAAACGATGGTATCCTGACAGACTACACAGTGTATAAGCCTTAGAACTTTTACCCTCCATAAAGTCGTAACTCATTCCTCGAAGAAATGGAAAATTGCAATAAAGGATCACCATGTCGTCAACTTGCATCTTTGTTAGACCCAAACAGTGCCAGACACCTTTTTAGAACCAGTAACTCCGCTGTTGTAAAATACAGGTAAAACATGGGATAATCCGAAGGGGCATTACATTTCTCTAGTAGCCAAATCTGAGAGTACAATTTGTCAAAATAATTCTTATGAAACTGCACTTCCCAAGTTTCTGAATGGTCCTTTTACTTCAGGAAGAAAAGTTATGAAGACCTATGAAAGTTTTACATAGTTATAGACATACATACTAGTAGAGAGCATAGCATCTGCCAATTGAAAGTATACATCAAATTCTAGCCTGGCTTGTACAAAGAAAGTTTTGAATGTGTTGAAAAGTGTAAGTTGATGACTATGTACAAATGTACTTACAGGCAAATATGTCAGCTCTAATGCTTAAGTTGTCAAGAAATAGTTCAACGTGATATGAAGTTACGATCTTAGCACCATTCAAATACTAGTATACACTCAGGGTGAATTAAAGGATTCTGCTACTTATCATCTGTAGGACTGTAGACGGCCAGTATCTAGTTTTCAATTTATGGTCATAGAGCTTTCAGATTATTCAATATCATTGCATGACATCACTTGTAACAACTCTTCATACATCAACGAAAACATCCTTAAAGAGGCTCAACCCAACAGTTATCCAGGGACCATATACACAGGTCAATCGTAACTCTTATCAATGATATAACAAGGGATATTGAAAGGAAGATGTTCAGCATGAACAATGAAACTTTCAGTGTTTTTTCATACTCCAACTGAACCACATTTGGAGAAAACAAACATCAATCTGAAAGTTCTATGACCATAAATTAAAATTAAACTAGATTCCGGTCATCTGCAGTCTTACAGTTCTCCTTCACATCACACTTTTTAGACAGGCACTAGCCAAACATAAAAGGTACAAAATGTATATCACAGGGAGACAACTTGCAGAGGTGGTATCACCTGTTTTGTCTCCCCACCATTTATGGGAAGTGCAATAAACAAATAAACAAATAAACACAGGTTTGTGCTACCTATTGAGCAATGAAACACCTATAACAACCCCTCATATATCAGCAAAAACACCCAGGGACTAAACAGGCCAATTGTGACTCTTATCAATGATATAAAAAGTGATTTCTGAAGACATTACTAGATGTTCAGCATGATAGAATGAAACTTTCAGAGTTTTCCTACTACAACTGAACCACATTTGGAGAAAACAAACATCAATCTGAAAGTTCTATGACCATAAATTCAAATTAAACTAGATACCGGTCATCTGCAGTCTTACAGTTCTCCTTCACATCACACTGTTTAGACAGGTACTAGCCAAACATAGCAGATACAATGTATATCACAGGTTTGTGCTACCTATTGAGCAATGAAACACCTATAACAACCCCCCATATATCAGCAAAAACACTCTGAAAGAGGCTCGACCCAATAGTCATCCAGGGACTGCACCAACTAGCTGTAATTCTTCTCCGTCCTATCCCCAGAGTTCTGATGTTTTACGACATGATACCCGCCGGTAATGAGAGACAATTTCGACCAATCAATCTTGCCGGTAGCCAAAAAGAGAGTAACTGCCCGGAGATGAAATTGGACAACAGGCGACAGTATAGCTCGGGAAATGGACTTTTGTACGTGAACGGGGCTCAGCGATTGGGGATGAAAGACATTTTAGGGTTGTTGAAAGTTTGTAATAATGGCACGGCCTCCTTTATCTTTCTCTAGGAGGTGTGATAAAGTTTTTGAATTAGCCCCAGTCACATACAATGGTTGTTAACTGTTGCTTGAAATACAAAAGTTCCTTCTCACAAATACTGGTAGTATAAAAGAAATAGCCCTTAAAGAGGAAGGTCTAACAACGCTCAGGATGAAGCAAGTGTTGGTACAATTTTTTCCTTCAGTTCAAGGGAATGAAGGCTACTGTTTTTTGCTTGTGTCTCTGTGTGTCTGTGTGTGCTTTTGTCTGAATGAATGAATGAATGAATGAATGTCAATGAATGAATGAATGAATGAATGAATGAATGAATGAATGAATGAATGAATGAATGAATGAATGAATGAATGAATGAATGAATGAATGAAAGATTATTTGTATGTCTTGGGCTTTACACACCCACCCCACATGGGTATGTCACAATATTGATGTCACATATAACATGAAGAATTTGTTACTAGGTATTTTTTTAGGTCATTCTCTCTAAAGTATATCCTTGTATTTGAGAAACCTACTCCTTTACATGACTTATTCTGCTAATTTCCTACATGCACCAAGGCACCTGACCCCAGTTCCCTTCGGTGCAGACAAGACAGACCGCAAACGACACAAACCTGACATAGAACGGTAAAATATTCCACACGCATTAATCCAAACCGTCAATCCGCTCTTCCACAGGATTTATCTCTGTCATGACTGACTTCCTATCCTTTGAAAATGATGACATTGACGCTTATTCCTAATGTTACTTGTAGGAATAACATGTAGCAAAGGCTGCCCAGTTAGACAACAGCTATCAGTAATGGCTACCCTGTGAGTTTGCACCTGATAGATTTGGGCCATTCCATATCCTTCTCTTTTACTTTTACTTTTAGCAAAAAGTGGTGAGATATTTTAAATTAATATATTTGAAAAAAATACCTCTCTACTAAAAATACTACACAAAAGGATAAATATCTCTCTCAAATAAACATGTCTGTACTAGTAATTAACATAAAAGCCCTTAAAGTCCCTATCCCCAAGCCTTTAAAATTCATAGGGTAACCTAAATCATGTTTTAAAGCCTATCAATTCCTGTCAATTCAAACAGAGTATTTACGTTCTCAGGTCTTTTAATTATAACAGATGTTTATTGTACTTCTTTTCCAAGACTATATTTTTCACAGTTGACAGACGAAAGTTGTAAAGCACATGATCTTATTGTCTAGTAGTACATTCACAGTTACTGTAGTGCATGATTTTCCTGAATACACAAAGTCCTCTTTTCAAGAGTTTGGTAGCAAGTCTTACCAAGTAATTCAGTATAAGAATACTGATGTCATTTGCAGGTGATGAGTTGCATTGCTTGCAATGGCTTCCTGCCAGTTTAAGATAGTCCCGGTATATTACATGTACTGGCGGTTGGGGATTATTGAATTATTACCAGTCACATCCTGCAATGTTACTACATTACCTTGCAGTATCTGAACCCTCAGACAGGCAAAATGAAATTGCAAGACTATTGCAGAACAATTCCGAGACCTTGAATTTGATTTCTCCAGGATTGAAATGTGGAGACGCAGACTCGAGGCCATGCAATTCCGCTGACAACCAATTGCTGTACATACTGGGGTGCGTGCAGCTCTTCTAGTAGGAAATTTAAAAACTAGATTCAGTCCACAAATCTTAAGTAATCACATCACAGTCTTTTAATTTGGCAGCTATACAAAATGTAGAGAGGCAAATGTTATGATTATGTTTGACACATGGATGACAAAATTGAGCAAACTTTCAGCCAAAGAGGTTTTTCTAGTAGTACCCTCTTCAGCTGTCCGCTACACACATTGTATCCTTCTTACTCTTCAACATTTTGGTAGTCTGCATGGTTAATCATTGTAACAATGTAAAGAATCTGACCCACGACGTCTCAATCTGTGTCCACTAGCATAGCCAGTACTAGTGGTTAGCCATATGATGCCACTCTACACAAAAAAAACAATGTTCTGGTAAAAATGTTCATCTTCAGTCAAAAGGAAACTTAATATTTGGCCATATGGAAACTCAGCTGGAGGCTGTACCGTCCAAATGGGGCAAATGTAATTATCTCTCATTTAAACGGGAAGCAATCAAGAAAAAAGGAGAAGGTAAGATGAGACCGTCCTAAATCAGTGAAATTGGGGGAAATAAGTCATGTGGTTCATTACGTATGGCCATTGTATTGTCTGTAATAGGAAACAATTATGGTATAAATTCTGTCATACATCTATAAAGTATGTAAATGTTGAAAGCTACCATTCAACAAATCATTGCAAAGTTCTTTCACTAGCATTCAAGTAGATAGATGTGCAAAAGTTAGTGTGACAGGTCGTTCAGTGTAGTATAACCAGCTGCTGCCATGGTGTTTGCCTAAAAATTTGGTGTGATACGCCAAAGGGCGGTTGTACTGGCTATATAGAAACAGATAGTTCCTTTAGTGCTCAAAAGAGAGGGCTCAAAATTATTGTTAGGGATAGGTACACTGGTACACCTATCCTAAAAATTTAGGTCCAGAGGGAAAAAAAATCGGATCCTGGACATAAGATTAAGTAGAATGTCAGCAAAATAGAACTAGAATCTGAAATTCCTGGTCCTGATAAAACACATGACAAAGGTGGTAGCAGATGTTCCGAGGGTTTTCGATGTGTTTTTGATTTGTAATAGCATCTGTCTTACCGCTAGATCGGATTTGGTATCATGTAATCAAGGGTAATTTTTACATAATGGAACAGTTTCTGGGGCCTTAATAACATGAAAGTGGCTCACTTTTCACTGGACTCAGCTGGAAAATAACACCAGATGGACAATTCATACACACATATGGTCTGTGCTTCATGAATTATAGTTCACTCAATACCAGTTGGTAAAGTTGTAAGGCCTACTTTTGTACATTGTCTTACTTTTTGTAGTACTCCCTATCATGTAAATGTATATTAAGTGAAGCACGAAAACATCATTATTACCATTTTACAAGTTAGAACATGTCTGCATATAAGATGCACATTAAATTGTGTCAAATTTCTGATGATCACTCCAAGCTGAACTTCAGAAGGAACCAAATTTGCAACTGAAAGGGAAAATTCTAATCTGGTACATAACAAAACATTTTCCAAACTAAAATCCCCTTTTTTTCTGATTTTACAAGCATTAGATTATTGATAGTACTTTTCTATTTTTGTCTATTTATAGATAAAACCTGGCACTGGACATAAAGAAAGATTGTTCCACAACTTAATCTTTAAAATCAGAGTGAGAGCGAGTTGTTTCAAATCTGGCAGAGCAAATCTTTAAATTCTGGGAGACAGCAACAGTAATTTTCCTCAAAAGGTGGGTCCCAGTTTCCGTGATGGATGGTACAAGGAGAGATAGAGAGAGATGAACGGGGCTTAATCCTTCCAAAAGGTGGGGCAACAAACTGGGCCATTTTCTGGCCCATCTACTTGTGGTTAATGGGCCATGACAGTGGCCAGCACCAGGGGCCATTTCACACCAAAGGCCTGGACAGGGGAAGTGTTTTATGTTCCTCCAAGGTTCTGTCTTCTCCAAAGGATTAACCCATCAGATACACAGGCTGGTAGTTTGTATCGACCAACCCCGGTTAAGGGACCGGTAAGTGGTAAGTTTGCATCATGAGATTGTGTGGTGTAATTGGCAGCGCGTTGGGCTCAGACCCAAGAAGTCCAGGGTTCAAATCCTGCCATGTCGCCAATCTTGTGCCCTTGGGAAAGGCACTTTGCAGGACTTTCCTCACTTCACTCAGGTGGCAACGAGTACCTAGCTTCCGCTAGTGGCAGTGGCAGGCCTTAGGGGCATATTTGGGCAAGAAGCACCCACTATACACTAGTTAGGGGTAGGTAGAACCCCTTACATCCTTGGTCGGAAGTCCTCCTAGGAGACGGAAGCTCCAAACAACAATGCTGCATCTGCTGGGGCCATCTTACAATGTACATGTGGCAGCTCTTGCACCTGTGAGACTATGAGCATACAGGTAGACGAGAGGGTAGAGAAGGAATTGCACGCACCTCCTGACCAGTCCAACAAGAGAAAAAACGGTAATAACAACTGTAGCGTGATCTGCATCCAAAAAAAGTCTACACAGTTCTGCACTATTTCACTGCAATAAAGCTGGTAGTTTACAAGTAATGAATGAGATAAATCCTGCTGTAATTGGTGCATCCTCTGAGAACAAGCAATCAAAATGATGTGAGATGGAACAAATTGGGCTCTAATTTAAACCACAAAGATTCGTTCATTCATCAAAAATGCAGGCGGCACAAGACATGGACAGTTCAGGCTGCAAGGCTGAGTTTAATTACCCACAAAGTCACAAATATGTTGTAATAAAACAAGCAAAGGATGGATTAGTAATCAAAGGTCAAATCTAAGAATCTATCAATGTAGTTGTCTAATCAACATAATGTATGCTTTTGACTACCATTATTACACTGTTGCCAATTGCGAATTAAATGTGGAAAAAAGACGATACACTAAGGTATCAAAAACCAACTTGCTACAGATGATTGCTACAGTTCAAAAATTGTAACTGCCGAGATATCCTCTACCTGGGCACCACTTTATATCCTGACTTAAGCTTGAGGATAATACATGGGTATCTGTAAATGATCCAGATCCAGTCATTCTAACCCTGATGGTGGTGTCTGACAGACATCGAAACTTTGGATATGAGTATTACCCTGGCTGTATTTACAAGAACTTTACTATATGGATAATTAGTGGGTATTTTGGCTTAAGTTTACACATACTTGAAGAGAAAAACTTTCTCCTACAGTGAGTTATAAGTCACTTTCCAGTCATTTGCAACTCATCACAGAATGACACCAAGTTCAGCACCAAGGACAGTGGTTGATATGTATCCTTGCTTACCATCACTTTCCAACAACACAACCACTTCCATGTTTGTTGTAAAGCAAACAAAAAAGTCAGACCTATTGCAATGCCGTCTTATGAACACAAGGCCCTCCAATTGAAGGTCAATAACTTTCCTATTATCTCACATTATTTACATTTCAGTGACTTTTGCGTACAATACTTACTTTACTAGTTAGTGGTTCAACTAGTTTTTCTAGTTAGCTGTACTTGTATTGAAGCGTTCTGCCAGTCCATTCTAGTGACGCTGAGTGATGGATGTCACTCAAAACGTCCAAGAGCAAATCTCCGTTTTTTTTAATCCAATTGTAGAGATCAAATTGTATTTGAATAACCCAATTGAAATTGTACCTTTGGGTCGTATGAGGACAATCTAAAAAGACGTGACAACCATTCATTTTACTCGCAGCATCTGATTTCTGAAAGCTGCATCCTCGTAGATGACACAGCCAGCGACCTCTTATCTTCAATCAATTCTGTAACTTTTCTTCATTTAAGTCCTACATTTTCATCCTAGGCTTACATTGAGGTTTTTTTTTTCTCAGAGGAGATAACCTAAGTAGGAAGTAAGAACGTGTATCCTGTTTAGTGACAAGACAAGATTGATGCATCTTTTAGCGGCCCATAAAGTCAAAGAACCACAAATCAATACATCACTCTTATTTCAGACGGCAGCATGGATGTCATGGATGCCTGTGTAGCAAAGTATCAGGGAACAAGGAAGAACATCAGAAAGGACCAGTTTTTGTTCCATTTTTAGTACAAGGTAAAGAAGAATGTCAGAAAGGAACAATATTTGTTCCATTTTTAGTACAAGGTTCCTTAATTCAGAGCAGTTTTAGAACCTCTTTTCAGGAGGAAACTATTCTTTACAGTTGGGGACAAACTACTCCAGAAAAGCCTATTCTGTCCATACCTAGCCAACATTGGATACAGAAGCAAGGAAGGAAGGTAAAGAAATGCACAAGAGCAGCACACATATCAACTTGTAGATTAAAGAATGGCAAACATGTCTCTGCATAGAAACTATGGAATGGTATGCTGAGTCTTCAGCACAAACTAAATAGACGACACAAGGAGAAAGGCACAAGAATGCTCACCTGTGGCAAAAACAGAAATGGCTAGTTGAAATCTTAGAAATGCAGGAAAGAAATTTTGGCGTCTTGCCTACTTCCTAAATGACATCTAAATTTACATTTACGTTTGCTCTGTCTGATGACGCAGATAACAAACCATTATCCGTACGAAATTCATCCCAATGCTGCTGTAAAGCTCATCTTGTTTAAGTGCATTAACAAGAAAGGTTGACTTTTTAAGACGTGGAAAATTGAAGGAAAACTTGCTAAACTTTTGTCTCTAGCAGCCAAATTTTACCATTCATGCATCAATTAAATCTGGTCTACGTGGATAGCTTTTTATCATAGACAGGGTTCCTAAAGCTAGTGTTAATGGGAACAGAAGTGGTCACATTGGTCAGGAAACCCTTATATATGTAGACAGTAGAGGTGGTAACCTATCAGGATTTACTGTAAATGTTTATAATGTAATATGTATATTGTATTGTACTATTGTATCTATGGACTCCTTAATGCTAATAATTATTGTACTCAATCACATGCACGCCACTGTTGGAAATCACAATCAAAGTATCTTGTTAAGACCAACAGAAAGTTGACATGCTGAATTGATTCCAAAGTAGCTGAATTGATTCCAAAGTAGTAAATGCTCTCACTGTCTTCCAAAAATGCCTGAAAGAGTTTAACGAACTCACTCCACGCAATTACTAATGTTTCCCTCACCAGGGAAAATGAAGTTAATCAATCCTGTACTATCAGATAACGCTAGATGTAAGTATAATAGCTGCATAAATAAAAACTTGGGCATGATCTTTCCCATCTGACTCTGGCCTTGGGGTGTCAAGAACAGGATTTATCGTTTTCCCTTCATCGTAGCTGCCATTAGTCAGTTTGCCTCCGAGGAAATATCGCCAGTTCTGTCTGCCTCCTATCGGTGAGGCCCAAGGAAAAAATGTTGCGTTTCCTGTTTCCCTATCTACCCTAGAAAGACCTGTCAACCCTTGACATTTTTTAGGGGGGTGGGCAGTGGAGTCACATAGCTTCCAGTTAGAATTTCTATTCAGCCTGCTTCCTATTGAAGTAAAAACACTGCTTGTCCTATCTAATGAATATCTATTATAAAGGAGTCAATGAACAATAAACAATATTATGCACAGAATTAAAGTTTGACATTGAAAGACAAGTATCCTCAAGCATTTCAGTTTACTTTGTTCAACTGTATTGTGATATGTATCAGTAGAGTTTTGGCCAGCCTAAAAAAATATAAGAAAAAAAACCGACCCTAATTTTTTCAGGACTGAAACAGGAAACACAACATTTTTTCCTAGGCCTTACTTTGCCTCTAGGTGGAAATATGGCCAGTTCTGTTTCTTCCCTATTGGTAGGTCAAAGATCGCACACCACGGTAAAGGCAGTACCCAAGGGTCCGAATGTTGTTCCGAAACACGCCATATCTCATTGGCGGCTAATGGCCCTGCTGCGGCTTTAGAGAATAGGACACTTTTGGTCCTACTCCAAGAATTTTTCTCAGAACAGAGGGTTGAAATGACATGGAAATGCATTGGGAAGGGATACTGCCAAGTTGCTGTGCTATTTTCTCTTGACAAATGTCGCACTGCACAATCTTTTGATGTCTGGAATGAATGCAAGTGTACAATGTTTCAATACTTCTTGTTGGCACTGTGTAATCTTATAGTATAGGCTTTAAACTGTATGTAAATGCATTGGGAAGGGATACTGCCAAGTCGCCATGCTATTTTCTCTTGACAAATGTTGCTCTGCACAATCTTTTGATGTCTGGAAAGAGGTAAATGTACACTGTGTCAAAACTCCTTGTTTGACACTGTGTAGTCTGATAGTAAAGGCTTCAAACTGACGTCTAAATGGATTGGGAAGGAATACTGCCAAGTCGCCATGCTATTTTCTCTTGACAAATGTCGCACTGCACAATATTTTGAAGTCTGAAATGAATGCAAATGTACAAAGTTTCAATACTTCTTGTTTGACACTGTGTAGTCTTAAAGTAAAGGCTTTAACCGCTTTAAACTGTATGCAAATGCATCATGATTTATATGAAGGAATTATGCCAAGTTGCCATGCTATTTTCTCTTGACAAATGTTGCACTGCACAATATTTTGAAGTCTGAATGTACAATGTGTCAAAACTCCTTGTTTGGCACTGTGCAGTCTTATAGTAAAGGCTTCAAACTGACGTCTAAAAGCATTGGGAAGGGATACTGCCAAGTTGCCATGCTATTTTCTCTTGACAAATGTTGCACTACACAATCTTTTGGATGTAAAATGTACAGTGTTTCAATACTTCTTGTTTGGCACTGTAATCTTATAGCAAAGGCTACACACTGTATGTAAATACATTGGTGAGGTGCTATTTCCTTTGACAAATGTTGCACTGCACAATCTTTTGATGTCTAGAATGAATACAAAATGTACAGTGTTTCAATACTTGTTTGGCACTGTAGCCTTATAACAAAGGCTCCACACAGCATGCAAATGCATTAAGAGGGAATACGGCATTGGTGATGTGCTATTTCCTCTGACAAATGTTGTACTGCACCCTCTTTTGATGCCTGAAAACTGCAATGTACATTTTTCAGTTGTACAGTCTTAATAGAAAGGGTCTGAAACTGTTCATTTTGTACATACAGGTGTACACTGTAAATGCATGATGATAGAGGGGTATTATGCCACTGTGATTATGCCTCTGATGTACAAAAAAATGTATGTTGTACTGCGTGTAGTTTTGATGTCTGGTGAAAATGTAATTCAATGTGTTGCCATTGTTTCTGCTTTCGGAAGAAAAGGTCATGGGTTCTGTTTGTTCAATTTACAGCCTGCAGGCTTTAGCGTTGAAGAACTGATGAAGAAAAGAGGTGCCCAGGGTGGTGTACTTGACTGAATGCACTAGCCTTTGAAATTAGGGTGGGTTGCCCACTAACTAAATATGCAAATATAAAAAGTCAAACCCAATAACTTAGCATATAGATTAAGCCTTTATTAGGATAGAGTCGACATATGCTATGTTGCTACACATTTGTCTGTACCATCTCATGTTCCTGCAATTCGCCTAAGGCAAGAATTTGCAATTACATGTAACTTAAAATAATTATCCAAAGGGTCGAGACTGCCCCATCACACCACCACGATACACTATCATTGAGCAGGAACCATTTTAGATGAAAGATCCTAATAACATCAACACGGAATGTACATGTAGATATTATAACATATGACCCTTTTCCAGCATATCCATGATACATGTAGTAGTATGCCGAGACACAGGAAGCTAGAGCTGCATTACCCTACCTAAGCTCTATTGCAGAGTTCAGGCTGCTATTTGGCAGGATGCCATGACAGAGACAAACTACATGCCGATGCAGCGCCGTGTTTTTGAAAACTGTATTGACAACGCGGAGAGAGAATAATTGTCTTCGTAACTGAATCAATTCTCCTAACAAATCCTTGACGAATTTTTGGTTCCTTATCTTGACTTCATCTTGGATATGGCACCTTGGGCTGTCGAAATCTTAAAGGAGGTTGAGGCAAAATTGCTTTTTTCCACCGAACCTGACTTGAATATCAATTGATAAACCTTCTTTATGGGTAGATAACAAAGTGTATTTATTCACAACCACATGTTTTTCCAGAGCCAGTATTTTGATGACCATCGATAATCATCGAAACATCTGCTCTTGAAAAACATGTGGTTGTGGATGTAGAACTTAATCATACAGTTATTCACCAACATGATGAAACTATTCGTTTACAGGACGTTTGGCTGGTTCAACCTTTCATGTCTCAAAATTAGGTCTTTACACCTAGAAATGAACCTTCAACAGCTGCATAAGACTTAGTTCTCCTGCAAAGGAGCATTCAACACCTGACGGTTACCGTGACCATCTTGGAAATGAATCTAACACATTTCCAAATGAGATTTCCACACCTAGAAATGAGACCTCAACACTTCCATGTACGTGAGAGCAATCCACAACTGTTACAGATAATCATGTAATGGAAAACAAGACAGCATTCATAGAGCAGATCCAGCTTAAACTTTTTTAGTTTTTGAAAGCATTGTAGGCATTTTCCGTTTTAACTTATAGTCAAGACAGCTGAAGTTAGCCTATAGCTACCTCTTGTTATGGATTATTGAGACAAGTTGCAAGATGAAAATGAATGCCAAAAAGCAGTCAACTGGATATGATTTTGGAAACAGTCAACATTTCAGATAGCATCCCTTATCTTTTTTCAATGATGCTGAAGAGATCTGGTAGAAAATGTATTTTATACAGTATGAAATGAAATGCAAAGGAGTATGCACCGTACATTATACATTGTATATTGTACATTTACATTTATCACTAAGCACATATAGAAAGGCAAAATCATAATGCTTTGCAAAGCTTAGTTCAGCAGAAAGCACAAGTCATGTGCTCTGTGGAACTGTGAGCTTGATAAATATTACAATTTTGCCTTTCTCTATCTTCTTGGTGATTACATCTTCGTGCCGAGCCACACATCACGATCAATATCACCATGCCGATACATGAGAGCATGACCTTTTGCAATTCCTCTGTACCTACAAGCTCTTTACCAAAGCCACAAGCTGTCAGACCCTCCAGGCAGTACACTGCTTATTAACTCTAGCATTTAACACTACTGCTCTTTGATATTATGCAGGTCAAAGTCAAGGTGGAGCCTTTACAACACTTGCACTTTACCCTTGACTCCTGTTATGTTAGTCTCTTTGCAGTAGCATACCAGATTAGAAGTATCAATGACGGTTCACGGATTCGAAAGGGAAAGAAGATTACGTCGATGCCTGAGTTGTTGGTTCAAGCGAAAGTCATTAGCTGTAGGCAGTTTTGCTATGATCCGTGATAGACTGAGCAAGCTAGATCACTTTCCGTTCACTAGGTGGAAATACCACTGCACACAGCAAATGAAGAAATAATCAACGATGCTTCGCTGATCAAGGGCAAGAAAATGTGACCCTGCTATTGATCAGTCTTCCAAATTTGTCTAATTCCACTTTAAAGCAGCTCAGATGATAAAAATTTCTATCTAGTCCTAGATGCATGATTTCTGGATTCAAGCCTGGATAATGTTGCATGAAATACATCAAAAAGGAAATCATGTGTATAGATTGAAGAAAATACACGTGCATGAAAACACACCCAAAAAGGACAAATTTGTACAAAAAATTCAGAATGACACAGAGTATACGTACATATGGACTTTTGTCTAGCAAGAGCAACCCAACTGCTTTTATGATAATTTTGGTTTGACTTCAATATAACAACTTACTGTACATTTATTAATATTTAGAGATTCCAAAAGGAAAAAAGGTTAACTTACATGATCAAGAATTTAGGAAAGGGATTTTCAGCACAGTTGACCTCACAATTCCTCAATGTCAGCCCCAAACTACTAGTGCTGTCTCCATTTTCCGGGAGCGTCAAATTCCAAATACGGTTGAGAAGCGTTCCAGGCTAACATCATGACGTACAACAGGTTTCCAAGAGGGTCGAACACCTAAAGAAACACTCCTCGACACCTGCCTCTGCGAACACCAACTCTCCCCGCGCAAATCAACCGGACAAGAAGCCGCGGATTAGTATCAGCATTTTTACGAGGCGTCTGCAATCTGGGCAAGCAACGAAACAACCGAGTGGGCGTCTGGACAGAAAAGGGTGTAATGGGCACTTGTCTGTTTCCCTTTTAACTTTGATGGATGGGTGGGGAACGGGAGAGCATATCAACGCGCACTTACACTTGCAGAGTGGTGCCCAGAGGGTTGTCGGGTCAGAGCGAGGACTGAGCTCAGAGTGCAGACCTAACGAAAATATAAAGGACGTTTGGATGGCTATTCTGACATTTGTCTTGCACTCTCTAGGCACATAAAGTAGCAAGGTTATTCTGGGCAAAAAGACTGGGGCCCATTTTGACAGAGGTGAAGAAACTGGTGAGCACGGCACAGAAATACACCTTATGGTGTCATACGTTATTGTGTAATGTTGAATGTTATGTGTTTTGCCAAGTAAAAACATGATCTTTGTCTTTGAAAAATCAAATTATTCCATTCAAGTAAGGAATAGACATTTTGTCGATTGCACAAAACAAGCAACTTTCTTTGCTTTTATTTCAAGGCCAACAAAGTCATCAATCGGCAAAATATGTTATTTTCATATCATATACATGTAAGACTCATCAGCAATACCCGATGCTGTGGGACTGAAGTGTATTAGGGTTTTACCGTGGTCAATACTGACAGAAAAATGTCAATACAGACTTTTTTCACAAGGACAGGAATGCAGCAGTACCGAACTGTAACTCAATCATACAACTTAAAAAAGGTCTTTAAAAGTTGGACAACTTCTTCAATTCCGTGCAAAGATCGTTACTCTGAGTGATCAACAAGGAAGATTGGAAAGCAGCTTCATATGGAAGACAGACACGAACAACATCATTTGGGATCAAAGACAGTTTGCAGCCCATCACTTGCTAGGTCTGTAGAATTGAGTACATGTCCTAAAAGATGATGCACACATGAAGCCAGTTAGCTTTGTCTCAGTTTATCTTTATGGAGGCACGGTCCAGTCTCCTGCAAGTCTAGACTTTTCCTTGAGGCAAACAGGCAATTAGTGGTGCTACAGGCAATAGTGTGCCAAGGCCACTCCCATGTTATTTCAGCAATTTCTCTGGCATAACGTCCATACTTATTACTAATATGTAACATTCTATACATTCAAATCAGTACAAGTACTGAAGTTACCACCTCTACATACAGACCACCTGATCTTTGATACAAGGGTCCATATCTAATGTTACAGTAACATTACATGATAAAAACCAGCTGGATACAAGTGACCACCTCTACACAAGGACCACCTGGTCATTGATATACAGTCCAACATGTACATGTACCCACGGTCCACATAAAGACCACCTGGCCATTGATACAAGGGTCCATATCTACTGTAACATAAGAACCATCTGGCCATAGACATACAGTCAAGTGACCACCCCTAGAGAAAGACCAACTGTGACGACTTTTCAGTGGTCCCATACTGTAGATAACTTTTGCTATTAACAATTTAACACAAGCATACTAACAATAGTGACCACTTGTCCACACATATGTAGATGGGATTTTTTGGGTTTCCAAAGTAATACTCTTATGGTAGGTTTGATTGCATACAGTCCAACATTTGTAACCGAAGAATTCCTTTAGCAAGTAATAGCCCTTTTCCATCAGGTAAATGGTGGGAAGTACAGACTTCAACTTTGCCCATTTTTGGGCAAAATCCCCTGGGAATTATGAGACATCCTTGTCTAGACAATTTATCTCAGCGGCTTTCCTTATAATGAATCACTCTTCTCCACACAAACTGGGGTAATTGGCGGCTGTCTCAGAAAACAAGCAATACAGAAATTAGCTCGAATCCACAAAATCCTTCCTAGCCTCATCAGGAAGCCATATTTTTTCGTTCACAATCCTTTGACCGCCCTTTAAGAGGAGCGTCCAACTCTGACAAACGGCCGAAGGTCTTAAACATACCGTTATGTCGGGACCTGTAAAGTTGTTGAGTCTTCTGGCCCATTACGGGAGCCAACTACCGAGGCAACTTCGCATTAGTTACGTACAAATGCCTACGGCAAGTGCCGGGATATCCATCAGATGCATGGCGTTTGGCGCAAGGCGTGAACAGCGGTCTTGTGTTCCATTAAGGTTACATTAATTAAGTGGAGGATCCTCATCTATTAGTGGGGCTTCAAGTGGCCAAGTTTATGGCTTGGTTAGTGGACATGAGAACCAGAGGTTATACTGTATATTCTCAAATAAACTTAAGTATGCTCCCCAATTAAAATACACACCCATGATTTGGGGCAAGTCTATGACAGATCTGTGGGATTGAAAGGTGAAATGGGAAAACTCAAATAAAGAACTCACCCCTTCTCTGTCAATTTTGAACAGACCTTGAACTGGATAAATTCAAATTTATGATGTTTTCAAAAGGTTATTTTACAAACACAAAAAATGCAATTCTCTAAATTAACAACAGCAAGTCTCTACAGCCTTTGTCAGGATGGAGTGACCACTGTATACTCTGGCACTGTACATGAGACACTATTGGCAATATCAATTTCCATCATTTCATTATCACTGAAAGAACAAAATTTTTAAAACTATTAAATTAAATCTGGACTATAACTGAAACATCTGTGACTGTATCTTGTGGTTGTTACTTTTTCTTGTTTAACTTTTTGGGTAACTTGGCAAAAGAAAATAAATTATGCCGTTTTGACAATTTTTCTTTTCCCATCCAGTATTTAAATTTAAGCCTCAACAGTACTTCTGCTCTTATGGAACCTCTCATGTTGGTGATAGGCTAAATCCCAGGGTAACACAGTTCTTCCTTATTTACGGCATCCTGATTCCTCAAGAGTCTAATGTCTGTAAAAGGTGCCAGAGACGAGAACAAGTGGAGTCCATCTCCTGGTCCTGCAGTGCTCATAGTATTACGTAGATGCAACCAAATAGAAGTGGTATTGCATCACTCTTGGCTGGACAAGCATTGTTTGACTTGAGTAAAATATTTTCTTTTTTCAGAAAGGCAGCAAGATATCAAAAGAGCCATTCCTCACTCTCTCATGGCAGGGTATTGTCGCTCTCTCTGAGTCCCCCCTCCCTTGAACTACTCCAGACTCTTCTGCATCTTGCAGTCTGTGGCCAGGTGGGGCCTAGGTGTTTAAGAGCCATTCCACCCTGGTCAAACACAGCAGACTATACAGCCAGTAGACTAGTCCACTGCTGTATGGTGCTTAAATTTGCACAAAGCTGTGTTGTCCAGGGCTATAGAAATGGAGATGGGCATTGCCCAATGCACCATTTGACCCAGACCAGAATTAGGACTTTTTTTGCAAACCATTTCCTTAGATAAGAAATCAGTACCAGAAGCACAACCTTAGGACTTCTCCATTCCATTTTCTTCATCTTTTATGGGTAAAGGCAAGTCCTGGATTTCTTTAACAGCAAACCAGGGCAATTTCCGTAAGACAGTCGCAATTACCCCAAGTTACATAACACAACTCAAACACAGCGGCATATACTGCCTTAATGCCTTAGTGCAGATCTTCCAGCTTGATACAGAGTCTAAATGGCCATAAGAGAAGCAGAGGAAGACTTGGATTAACTTTTATGGTCTTTATCATCTCTGGACAGGCCTAAGAAATACTGCAGAACTGATGGTAATAGGCAAGTGTGAGGTTGCATGGCATAAGGTCAGTGTGTTTAGCTCAGAAACCAGAGGTCCTAATTTGGCTTTCCTCACTTCACTCAGGTGAGAACCAGTACCAGGCTTCGGTTAGGGACGTCCATGAGAATGTTAAGTCCAGTGTTAGGGGGAATCAAGCCCTTAGCACGTAAAAGAACTCAAAGAAGTTGATAATGATGCATTGGGAGCATAAAACTAATTAAGATTTTTTGGATACTTTCAAGATACTCACTTCATACTTCATTTTTAAATCATTTCCAAGGATTCACATGCAGAAACCCACTGCTTTGAGTGAGTGACTCACGTTTACCTAGTATTGATTTGTCGGGTTAATGCCCGTTTGTCAAATGCGGCAATATTTCTTCTCGAACTACACTCAGATCAAAATCAATGCACATGTGGTTATCATCTATAAAAATGACAGACAGAATAGAAAATAACTAACAGGCAAGGGACTTATCAAAGATGGCAATCTAAATGTATGACAAGATTGAATCCAACCTCTGATCAAGTTATCTCAATATAATAAGGACAATGGAATAAATGTCCTACATGTAGGTACAAGCATCTAAGGGCATCAAATGAGCCTCAATTTTTGTGTCCTTGAATTTTTTCGATACGATAAGCAGTTGACTCTTTTGTCCCTGGGTGCAGCGTATGGATTATGCCGCAGGGGCTGTAAAGGAGCTCGATACTTCTCGCAACTGTAATTCAACGTCAATGTATCACAAATGAAAAAGGGTATTGATCGCACGATACTGGGGGTGAAGTACGCAAACTGTTACATTTGTCTAGTGCAGGGGAGTGTGCTTATTTGTGGGGAGGAAAGCATACATGGTAGGGGTGTGTACCTGTACAGAAAATTCAGGAACAGTTATGGTCCAGGTATGGACCTGAACCTGTACCTAATCATCTGTAAAAACTTGTGAACGGGCGATACTCAAAACAATGATCCATTTCAGATTCTGTTTGGCGAAAAAAAAGTCCAAATTCCATTCTACATTCTGATATCACTGGAGGTCCTGCACTTCAAGTGTCTGAGTAACAAGAAAGTACACAAATGTAATATGCCTTGGCCTCGCAATAGCACATTTGTGACGAGCACTCATATTTCTCCCCCCCCTCCCTCCCTACTTGTGCAAAGCCATCTCGCTGTAGCGATTGAATTGTGGCAATTTCCGGTGATGACATGATATAGACCCTCTGACCCTGATGGGCAGATATATCGAGGAAGAGATGGATAACAAATAGGAGACCAGAAGATGCACATGTTGAATACTGATGTGTGGAGTTTCCCTTTCTCCTGAATGTTGAAATATTTTACAGCGAGCAGATTAAAATTGGACTGAGCATTTGGGTTTGGACTCATAATGGCTTCTGGACTTTCAAATTTGATACCTGACTGTCAGATATTTTGTGGGAAGGTTGTAAGTTATATAATGCATCATTATAACCCCAGTGAGAGACTTTTTATTTCAATAAGAATTTGAATAAATTTTGAGATTTTTTTATTTCAATTTTTTGGGGGAAAAATTTTGAAATTCTTTTGAAAAATCTCGAGTTTTTCCTGTACCTACGATCGAGGAAGAGATGGATAACAAATAGGACACCAGAAGATGCACATGTTGAATACTGATGTTTGGACCTTTCCTTTCTGCAGATGTTGAAACTGGGATCAACATTTGAGGAATATGTACACTTTTGCAAAAATGGGTTACTCAAATTTTGAGTCAAAAGAAAATAACTGTCAGCAAAACCTAATTAAACCTTGCTGCCTCTCTTCTGAGCTATGATTCTACAGCTTCAAAATATCAAACATACAATATCAAAAAATGCATCAAAAGTAACAACAAGCTTGTTTTCCTGATACATGTACCTTTGCATATTACTTAACCCTACCAAAATTTCTAGGTGTACCACATTTACCAGTGCTCCCACAGGAAAAAAATACACGCACAGTTCCAGTCTTGGGGACACAAAAGAGTATTTATACGCACCCAACGTTGCACCGTTATGACTTTCCCTACTTTTCGCTGCTAGATGGCAGAACGAACAAAATTTTGACAGGTAGCAATATACCATAAAAGTGTAAAAGAAAACAGTACAATCGCATGAACTATGTACCTTTCCGATGAAACTGTCGAGATATCCATCTCATGCTATAAGATCCTTAAGGGGCAGCATAGCACCTTGAGAATGTGCTAAAACCAGCACACTTATGAAGAAGAGCAGCCAGGGTATACCCGAGAGTGAATACATCACAATCATATAGTCTCAACTGGGGCAGGCATTGTCATATTCAGGTCACCTGAGTTAGCTCTGATTGGCAGGAGCCGGAAACCTTTGTGCTTCTAGGCCATCAATTCTATTTTATCAGAATGAAGCCTCTTGATAAAAAGGGTTTAAATCAAGGCTATTTCCAGCTTTGAATTTTTGTCAGTACCACTTATTGTGGGCGTGGGTATTCTCCAAGCTGAGGTTTGCAGAAGTGTACCAGTAAAAATCTGGGCCATCAGTTCTTCTATCTCAGAATGAAGCCCCTTGATAAAAAGAAATTTAAATCAGGGCTATTTCCACTCCAGCTTTGAATGATTGTCTGTATGTACCACGTATTGTGGCCATGGGTATTCTCCAAGCAGAAGTTTGCAGGAGTAAACCAGTAAAAATCTGGGCCATCAGTTCTTCTATCTCAGAATGAAGCCACTTGATCATGATAAAAAATCAGGGCTATTTCCAGCTTTGAATTTTTGTCTGTACCATGCATCTTGGGGGTGGTATTCTCCAAGCAGAGGTCTGGTCACTGGCCAGGACTTTTACCAGTTCGCTCCTAGAATTAGGGAGGGGAGAGGAGTAAAAAAATAAGTGCACAA
This sequence comes from Branchiostoma floridae x Branchiostoma belcheri, assembly GCA_019207045.1. Taxonomy (NCBI): domain Eukaryota; kingdom Metazoa; phylum Chordata; class Leptocardii; order Amphioxiformes; family Branchiostomatidae; genus Branchiostoma; species Branchiostoma floridae x Branchiostoma belcheri. The sequence continues at coordinate 4,180,644 of CM033035.1, read as the reverse complement.
CTGCAATTTTTGTAGCACAAAAATGCACCCAGTACATGTTATGTATTTCAAGCCAGCAAAAAGACACTGCAAGTCGTAAACGTGTCAAGTTTTATGGTTGTCTAATAGAGCGTATCGTTTTCATTTTTGTGACGTCAAGTGAAATATGATCCTGTGCTATTATTAGCAATATTCATTAACATCAGTCCTAATTTTACTGCAAGCAATATCAGCCCAAACTCCACAATCTTAAATATTTCAATACTTAATGGCAATTAGGCCACGTTGACTTCAGACGTACCCGAATTGTAGTATGTAGTATGGTGGTCATGGAAATGTAAACATTTGAAATAGGGGGTAAAAGATTGTTGAAATATGTTTCTCGAAAAATGACCTGTGAGTCGTGGAAATCACTTCCGGGTTCGTTCGTGGTTTATGTGTCCAGGAGTTTGGAAAGTTTGGTGGCCTTCTTCACCCTTAATATCTTTGTTTCAAAAATACAAACTGATGTGTGAAACAGGCATTGTTTGAGCTTAAAACATGTGGGGGTTGTGAGATAGCGATGTGATAGTTACCTTCGCCAAGAAAGTTATATTTTGGCTAGCGTTTGTAGGTGTGTGCCGGTTGTAGAAGACCACCATAGCTTAAGAACGCCTGGATGGATTGTATTGATATTCGGTATGTGGGTAGGTCTTGTTGAGACCTGGAAACGATAAGATTTTTGGCTTCCTATTGGCCTGCTACGGTACTGCAGCAGAACTTCCTGGTTTGATACCTCGAGTTCTGGACATGCTGCGGCTATGAATCTTAAGTGGTTGACAGCTCTTGATGCTGTAAGTAAGTGGTATAGGTTTGGGCCCCCTAGCGGCTTATTTTGGAACTGCAGGACAGGTGACTTAGGTGTCAGACTATTAAAGGGAATAGCCAAAGAAGGGGTTGACGGATTGTTATGGTTTTTGATATGTGGATAGGTTACGTGATGGTTAATATAATTGCATATTAATTATGAAGAATTATGCAGAGTGGAAGCTAATTTGCATAATAAATTGGGAAATTGTCTAAACATGCTCAGCTCAATTAAAGGACCATTATAACATATGACCTTTGTAACTGAGAAAGAGAAGAATATTGATAGATAAATACCTTATTTGCATAATTAATGAAAAAATGCTAACATATATTGCGCATGTCTGTTTGTTGGAGATGATCAAGTTATATAGTTTATACAAATGAGGGCCTTATTTGCATAATTCATGACAAACACAATTAATTCAGTAGAAAAATATTTTTATCTATCTATATATCTATATGATATCGATACTGGCCGAAACCCTTTTTTTAGCACATTGTTATTTAGCTAGAGTAAAATGAGGCCCTGATTTGTAAAATCGAAGCATTTACATTAGTTCACCCTTCACTCACAAGGGACCCCCTTTGACAGCAATGCTCTATGAACATCCATCGCCAGACGAATGGAATACGACTATTAAAACCCATTAACAACAACAATCTATAAAACTTATAAACATTAAAACCGTCGCTATGGCAATAATTTTAATTGCCACACTTTTTTCGGATTGGTCCAAGAAGAAAAAAATGTTTTGCACCCGTATGATGTACTGGTCCCTACAGCTAACTGTTAGTATACCATACTATGTGTGTTTAGTCCTATGTTCAACCTTCCTGGCCACTTTGATTTCATACTGAAGGCAACTTTTTTTTTTTGCCAAACTTTTTTTTTTATTCGCTCGCTCGCATCAGTTTTGGACTTCCCGGAGGATGTCATCCATATAATCAAATCAACATTGCCTTACTTGGAATGGAGAGGATTTATTTGGGGGTAACCTAATGATAAGAATTAATTTCAACTTTAAAAAGGAAAATTCATGAAAATGGAGGGATCTGACTAAACTGTGTGCACCAGGTACATATTATGTTACTCTTATGTTGATCTTTCTGTGTTGCATAACTCTTTAAGAAAATGAGAATGAATAACCTGTCGTAATCCCCCTTTCCAAACCACAGTATAATATTCTAAAAACTGAAACCCATGCAAAACCATTCAAAACCTATCTATATCTAAATCTCCTTCTTTATTCACTCACAATGACCTTCCAATTTGCTGCTGCTTCTTATGGGCAAAACCATTCTTGCACATCTTTACCTATCATCATAAAGGAACAAGATTCGTGATTTTAATTTCAGAAAACCGATGGAAGTCAGCGCTAGCGCATTTGACTGTCATCTATAAAAGTGCTTTGTGGCCTTGCTGGACACTGTCATAGCTAGCCCTTGCTATCAGAAATTCTTGAGCAGTTTTACTTGTCATCTTAAACAAGAGATTTCTTGTTTCGATTTCATGGAACAGCTAAAAATCGATGTATTCATGGCGGTCATGAATAAAATAAAGACTTTTGTGGCCTTATATGACACCATCATATGTTGCGCTCTTATAAGTTATTGACTTTTTATAGGTCATTTTTCAAAGATTTTGTTCACTTTCAAGAAACAGAGATCAACAAATGCAGATGGCATCCATAAAATGTCAGGGACATTGCAATCAGGTTAAAACGGACGCTAAACCGGATAGTAAGTGTAAGTGAGTGAAAGACTCCAATTGCAATCTCTTTATACTGTCCAGTTGAATCAGCAATTCTGCCATATTACAATCTCTGACACCTTATAAGTTATATGAACGTCAACAGAAAGCTCTATCGCCAGTTGGACTTGAAGAGATCCTGATCGTCATCTGTCAACAAAGACTCCAATTGCAGTCTCTATATAACGCTAGCTCACTTTTATCCGTGACCTTTATCCGTTGTCTTCAAAAACAGCACATTTAGGAGTATTAAGTCTGCGGACAGTGGTTTCAAATTTGCAATATTTGCAATATACTTCATATCCCTAAACACATTTTTTCTTACAAACAACGAATATAGGTTACCCCGGATAAAGGTGAACCAGCGTTACATGTCCATCTGATTCAGCAATTCTGCCATACTGCAATCTCTGACACCTGATATGACCGTCAAAAGGAAGCATTTGATTCACCCTCGGTCCCTTATGGACTATACACGAATGTGACTTTCAGTACACGTGTCATCCGATGAGTCTCCAGACGTCGTTTTTATGGCAGCTGATACCGAGGTGCAGCGAGGTGTGAACGGAGACGTGGCAGGGCTAAGATTGGAACAGCCCCTCCTAAATTATGGATGAGTCGGAAACGCACATCCTCACATTACCTGAGTCGTCAAAATTATGACAATACCGATAATAAACAGCCATCAACACTGTGATAAAAGACACAAGTGTACCTTTTTCAAGAGGGGTCTAGCTGTTCAACAAAGTAAGAATGCATCGAATACAGAAAAATAAAGGTGAAATCTACCAAAATACTTAATATGTTGAGAAAACATTGGAGGTAGCTATATTTTGCTATAAAACTATGTATATATGGCCAAGGGAACAAAAAATCACTACAAACCAATGGGATTTCCCGGCACTTCACAATATTTGTAACTCTGCTGTCATTTACCAACTACAATGTTTCTTTCAGTGACTTTGAGTAAATACAGAGTTTCAAGTTAACTCCAACCTTAACTCAAAAGTACCTGTATCAATGCATATGCCATTATCAAAAATATTTTCTTTGCCTTTGGATGTGATCAGCATTAACATAATGTACATTCTACAGCTTCAAGCTAAATCTGGTTACCCTTTGACTTATGATCACATGATCACAAGTTTACGATGGCTGCCCTGACAAAATGGCATCTCCTCCCTCCTACCTTTTCTGCACAGTCGCATGGAAATTTCCCAGTCCCTTTATTACCTTCCCAAGAACCTGCTCAGGTGCCATAAAAGTTGTATGAGCGTGTAATAAAGGAACCGGTGGTTAAAACCCCTTGTCAAAAACATGGCTGCAAGTGACCCAATAAAGTACAATCAATGAAGTCACACACTTGCCCTGAATGCTAATCTTTTTTTATAACAGCTGCCTGAGGCTTTGACAATAAAAATTTTGTGGCAAAAGGTTATAAATACCAAAGTTTATGGAGGACGTATGGTTTTCGTTACGTCAGGGGGATTTCTTCCAAGTTTCCAGACTAGAAATGTTTTGTTTGTTTGTTTGTTTGTTTGAAGTCGTCACAAAATTTTTGTGATATTGTACCTGCGTTTGGCTGTCCAGTTTAGCTCACTGAAGAGCTATATATTCTTCCACTGATTGCAATAGAGAAAACAGACACTATGTACAGTATTTACAGGTTCACTGTACTGGTAAAATTTCCCTAGTTCTTTTTGACAAGCACAATGAACAGTGGATCACGGCTTAATGTCCCATCCTAAGGGCTGCAACCCATGTCAGGTGAGTGACAACAGCTTAAGATTCAAACTCACAGCTTTGAGATTCAAACTGAATTTGCAAAAAGCCACCCCCTTTAAAGATGCAGCTGGAGATCAGCAATCAGACCCATAAACGACAGCCCGAAACATCCAACCCTTGCAAGACAGGGAACAACAGAGTCTGACGCTAAACCGGATAGTGACTCACTGTGTTAGTGAGCTTCTTGTTTCTGAGGCAGGGCCGCTATCCACTGGACTACACACCCACAAGAGTCAGGCCTGGCAAGCCTGGGTGAAAAAAAGTCAAAGTCCTTCCTGCGCCTGATGACACATAGGGCGGTGCCCATCTCCATATCAGTAGCCCTGGGCCACACAGATTTGTGCAATCTCTACAGCAAGTAGCTAGTCCACTGGTAGAGGTGTGTGTTCAACTTCCATACTCTTTCCCAAATGCTGAGTGCTCAGCAAGGAAAACAGCATGTACCATGCAAATGCAATGCAAGCACTCTTGTGGGGCCGCGTAGCACAGTGGTAGTGTATTCGGCCCGTGACCGAGAGGTCGCCGGTTCGAATCCGCCTGCCGTGTTGCCGGTCTTGTGCCCTTGGGAAAGGCACTTTACACGACTTTCCTCACTTTACTCAAGTGAAAAATGAGTCGTCCCTCGGATAGGACGTTAAATGGAGGTCCCGTGTATGGGGAGAGCCATACCCCATGCACGTTAAAGAACCCCCACACGTGCGATGGTGCGGTGTGCGTTGGTGCAAATCCTTCTGTCGGGAGTTGGTGATTCACTTCAAATCACCCGGATGGAGGCCTGGCGAACCTCTGTCTCGTATCAGCCACATGGTGATCTACATCATTCACCCGGACGGGTGTGTCACCCCGTAAGGGGCGGTATAACCCGTCATGTGCGAACATGTGCGAACATGTACAGGGTTAGCCCTTGACAATAGCCTACGGCTAGTTGGGCAGCCCTGGCTGTTTGTAAACAGCTGAACAAATAAATAAAATAAAAAAAAGCACTCTTACCCGCTTGGTCATTGCACTGGACAGCGTACAGCTAAGGTAAAAAGGCCATTGCTATTTAACCAGTGACATGTAGGCCTCCCTTCCTGCCAAACTGGACCTGTCAGCATGATTGGGGAGGCCGGGTGATTCCTCAATGTTCGAGACACAATTACAAATGGGACATTTCTGCATCATTTCTAAGCCGTGGGGAAAGTAATAGTCGTCTCAATCAACAAATGATGTAAGGCTTGCCATGGAGGCAATTTGGATCTTGTCCAGGCTTCCAATGATTGCACTGGGGGATGGGATGCCCATCTTGCTTGCTGCAATTTGAAGTTAGGGCTCAAACTGATGGGGCAAAAATATTTGAAAACTGTAATTTTGGATATCAATAGTTTTCATCTTTTACAACAAAATTTATGAGACAAAGTAGAACTGTAATCTCTGATACAAAATTTGACTTGGACAATTTTTGTGTTTGACATTACAGTTTGACCATGATTCAGAATGACTTCTAGACACAGATGAACTTTCAAGCCAACATTTCATTTCATTTCTTCATTTTACCAGCAGATTACACTCTTCTTTTTAGAAATACCTACATACATACATTACAGGGATTTATAAAACAACATTCAAGAAAGAAAATATTGGCCTCAGTATTTCTACCAATGAACAGTAGCAGAGTCTGTCATGACCAGTTTATGCAAAAACACCAAAAGATTAATATCAAGAATTTGTAAGTTAGAAATACTGAGGTTGTGTAAAAAGACCACTCTCTCCAGCATAGTATTTCAATGTCTGGATAAAAAGTATACTTATTAGTAGGATTCCTGGTTGATATGTGGACATAAAGAAATTTTTGCTGGAACATTGAAGTAGAAATGCCAAAAAAGATATGATTTTGGAAGTAGAAGAATGCATTGCATATCCCAAGAATCGGCTTTTTCAATATTTACTTATTAGTATATTATAACTTATCCAATGAAATCCTATTCATCCTGTGTTAATCCAGATATTCTGTGAAAACTTGCCCAACATATTAGGCCACTTAATACGTGTCAATGACTGTAACACATAAGATCATATAGATACATGTACAACAACATGATTTCCATGAGGTAAAAGAAATTCAAACTACCTATTTGAGGCAACACAGCTATTGACAATATGATTTGTGACCTCTGATGTGTAGCAGCAAGCCTGTTATCCTAATTCCTATTTATTCATTTAAAAAAAAAACACTTCTTACATAACACCACTGTTACATAATACACAGTTACACTCACAAATCCCAAAACAATACAATAAGGCTAAAAGGTAATAGGTAGTTTCAATGGAATTGCGTGCCCTTATTTTTCTTAATAATTCAGAATGAACATTTTTCTTAGCAAGGTATTTCTTGCTCAATGCTACAGCTATTTTCACAATAGCATTCAAAATCTAGTTTTTGAAACCCTTACACTACTCCTAACAATTGAAAGGGTTTACTTACAATTTCAAGATGAGCCATTTCCAGTCAAATGTCAAGAAAAAATGTCCCTGCCTTCTGCAGCCTCGGTACACAAACAACTGGAAGTGTCTCACGTAAAATCACCAGGTCTCAGCTTATTGAATAATTTATCCTCGCATGGGAAAATCTCGGGTCTGCAACCGGAAAAAGCCACACCCAAAGGAAAATCCTTACAACCGCGCTGTAACGTTACAGTGCTATAAACCAACTTAATCAAAAATGTCTCACTCCACGTTATACGAGTCTAGCAGGACAGTTTTTCTCACGTTTATGTGTTTTGTGACACATGAAATAATGGTATTAAAGAGCACGGAACATTTACAATGTCAAACTCAAGGTCAAGGCAGCATAATAAGGTCATTCCAACATTTCCTTGAATGGTGACAAAGCAAATTTATTCATGAATCACGAAGAAGAGTTCCTCTGTTAGCATTTTTTGTTCTCGGGGTCATTCAAAACTCAGTCATACAGTTTTTATACGGTAGGTTCTCTATGGTAAACAATGTCTATTATTAGACCAAATCAATTAATCATCCTTGGTACTGGTTTAGTGGACTAAGTAATGGCAGATTCAACTATTGTCTATTCAGAAGGGAAGGGGCATTGTAGTCATAATTTTTCCACTTTTTTTCAGTGAGCAGTCGATAAACTAAATGTCCTGTCAAATATGGCAAAGCAAGGAATTGAGGATTTAAGAACAAAAATACTCAATAATAACTTCAAAAGTTGATAATAACAAGAAAATACCCGTAAAATCAAAACAAAAACAAATAATGCTCACAAAATGTCTTTGCAAAAAATCCTGTCAGTCAGATATAACTAGCAAACTGTGTGTAATTTTTGTGAACTGATCGAAATTTCTAGAAGTATTCAGATATTGAGAAGATCCGTCAACTCCATATAAAGGAACATCGTCAGATGTTTGAAGAAAAGTGACAACAGACAGACCTCATCGATCAACACACCCTGGACCCGATCACTGGTGATTAGGATCAATTAAAACAATACTTAATCACATATGCACGGGAACTGCATGTTGTGGAAAGCAAACAACAGCTGTTGTGTGGTACACCCAAAATTTTTCTTCCAAAAATGAATTTCGAGTCCTGCATAATAAAGAAATTGATTTCTAAGATTTACCTGAACAGAGACATCAGGGAGGGATTTCTTCCAAGTTTTCTGTCTACAAAAAAAGATAAAGCCTCATCCTCAACCATAATCATGCATAATGCTGTCAAGAAATTATTCACAAAATTGTTATGTCTGTATATATCAGGATTTGTATATCCCCATCATGTAATCATTTCTTTGTAATGTCAGGACAAATAAAAAAAAATCTATGCCCAACTTCTTTTTTTACAAATTGTGCCCAATGAACACTGTTGAAGAATGTGATTAGGATCAATTAAAACAATACTTAATCATATTTTCACAGGGACTGCTGTTGTGGAAAAAACACAACAGATGTTGGACTCATTATAATCAAACATGCTGATCTTGTTGTCTGATACTAAACCTTTTGCAGCAAAAACCGTTGGTCTTTCCAAAACAATAGGAACCTTAATAAAGACACTAAAACTAAAAATTGAAAGTCTAGATTCTGACTAACTCTAGGATTGAGAATTTGTAAGAAAACAAACAAAAACATTGTTTTGTTACAACCTGAATAAAGAAAAAACATACTTCCATCTCTTGCCCCAAATATTACACAAGAATCCTACTTTCAGCACCAAGGACAGGGTTGAACTTAACCAACAAAGAATTTCACTTTGTGTGCAGCTCCAAATTTTGGTGCACAAGAATGCATATGCAGACAGTACCCTGATGGGTGATGGTCAATCAGCACCAAAGACAGACATATAGATATACCAACCAACTAAACGCTGAAAACCAGATGTTGTAGTTGACCACATGATAGCCGACTTAGAGTAGGAGCAATATATAATATCCAGATCTCAGCCATGACTGAGACAAACACAACTATTCACCACAAAAATCTGCTGACAGATGAAAGACTCAGAATAATACGACTGAAATTCAGCACCATATTCAGAGATGTAATCATTAAAACTTGTGTGGTAGAAAATGATCAAATCAAGATTGATAACAACCTCCTCCTACGATCATAATTATATACAAACATACACGTGCACCAAACACACACACGCACACACGCGCGCACGCGCGCGCGCACACACACACACACAGACACCTAAAAACACAGACACACCTTCATACACATACAACCTTCATAGACTTTACCTTATGTTATACACCAGTAGCGCACTTTCATCAAGGAATTCCTTACTCAAGAATTTCTCACTCCCAAGAAGGATAACAGTTGCATCATCTTCTTTACAAGACAAGAAAACGTAGCTAAACCAACATAACTCGTGCCTCTGCTTCTGACAGTCCACAGCAAAATGGCTTACCTACAGTGGGTCACCCTCTGGGGCTTACAAAATGTCTGCGTTGACGTCTAATTCAAGAATTACGGCTGCCATTCCCATGTAAACCGTGTACTACACTCGTCTCGGCCCAATCCTGCGCCAATCATGCCGTCTTAACGTGATTTCTCCGGAGGCCAGTAAGGGAATGAGAGACAGGATTATGGCGGTGCTCGGAGACCTGTACAGCATGGCAGGATCCCAACACAGGACTGACCTCTGTCGCCTAATGGGGAAATTACACCAATGACATGGAGAAATCGAAGCCACGGCTCAAAATTCCTCTTTTGGGGATTATTTTTCGGTGAAAATAACATTCAAACTTACTAACTCTCGTGAGTTTACGTTCTGAAGTGATTGGTCATCAGTATTGATCCTGAAGAAGACGACAGTGGTCGTTGAAAATTTGATCCTTGTGTACTAGACTTTTGTGTTGGAAGAAAGTTTAGCATTGTAATATGATTACTACCAACACAGATAAGCTTCCATGATAACATAACTGTTTGCACAAGACAAATTTATACCTGTACCATTCTGACATGAAATAGTCTTCATGTCAGAAAGTTTGGATTAAAATGGAAATATATTAGTCTTCTCTACAGAGACTATTCTATTCCTTACATATCAGCGCTTTACTGGAAATATTGGGAAGTATAGTGCAGGTAAGGTGCAGGTAAACATTAAAAATACCTGCAAAACTGCAATTTTACCTACACTAACCTATATATACCCAGTACATGGACCAGTGCAGACAAGATGCAAGCAAATATCAAAAATACCTGCACAGCTCCAATTTCATCTATGATTTCCTATATACAAAATATGTATGCAGGTGGCGATTCTAAACCAGACAAAGCAATCTATTGCCAATGAGAAATTCAGTCCCATGACCATATCTCAGCAGTATCATTGCAGCAGATATGGTACTGTAAGAAACTAAGATTAGGAACTGCAAATAAATTTCTGGATCCCAGTGTCCTTTTTTTTATTTATTGGTCTGCCTCCATCACATAAAGCCAAGCCTGACTAGCTTGTAGCTATTACAGATGAGTGGCCTTGGTAATAATGACAGGATGTAATGAAACAAGAGGACGTTGAACTTCAACTTCAAGAGCTGCCTACCTAAATTAGGTAGCGCAAGAATGCACAAGGTATCTGGAAATCTTTATGCTGTTAATACAATAGCATACAGATTTTTGTGATGGATAATTTTTGTGATGGATAAAAAATATAATTGTAAACTTTTAGGGGCCTTAATTTTGCCATAGATGGCAGAAGGATGTTTTTGTGTTGTTTTAATCTTTTGACATGAAACAAATCTGTAGTACAGTTGGAAAGATATATTTACAGTATAGGGAGTTTGTTGTGGAAGGGTCATTGTGAAAAGAAAACCACCTCAAGGTCAAGTCAAGCATCTTAATATTTACAGACTTTACATTACCTACAAAAGTATTGGACAATACCTACAAAAGTGCTAGAAAATAAATTAGTAGTACAACATGTAATATATACACATTGTCAAGTACTAGTACAATTATATACAAACAAACACGTGCCATCCCACTGAGAGTGGCTCTGCTATCAATTTTTAACTACTAGTACTCCATTATAGTGGCTTGTTCAGTGTCCTTACTGTTTGAAAGAACAGGATGTGCTTACGATGACACAAAGAAGAACAGGAAGCTACGATATCACATTCCGAGTCGCTTTGTATATCATAATCCTGGGGCCTGAGAGGCTGAAAGAACCATCCTCAACATGCTCAAGTGGTGCTTGACAGAGTTATATAAGTTGTTTGAGTAGTCTGCAGAGTACTGACTCATATATGTATGGTCTGCAGTGCTCAAAATTCATTTTTTGGTTGAGGTGTACTGGTGCATCTAAACTAAAAATTGGGTGCAACAAAAAAAAATTTTGGGTGCACCACATAAAATAGAGTAGAATGTCAGAAAAACTTATTTTGAAGAACCCAAATTCCAACTTCAAATTCTTAAACAAGAGTCTGAAAACTCAAACCTGCTTGAAATATTTTGTTTTGTGATGGTGCGTATGGTGTGTTGTTGGTTTGATATGGTTTGACGTTTGGCAAAATTATTCCATCATTGTTCTTATATATCTACCTATGGTAAACGGTAAAATCCAAAACTACACCTTTCTGGTGACCTCTGACCATTTCCTTTTTATTTCCTATTGTTACACCTGCACCTGGCACATATCCCTCATGTGTATATAATGGTTCGTTCCATACAGAGGTGACAGGGATAGTCACAGTTACTCTTTCTACTAGTTGTGGATCTGTGCAGCCATCAGCTTCATATAGGGATATGAAGCTGATGGCTGCACAGATCCAGAATGTGTATATAGTGATTCACCCCAGCTGATGCCTAATTACCCAGCTGGCATGCTCTATCAGTTACTGGGACCACCATACTCCTGTCAAAAAGGGGTGTAAATAATTTTTTTTTTAAACGAACCACAAAACAACAGCAAACTTCGAATCTACTTAATAGCACAATAGGTCACACACTCTACCCCCATAGCAAAGGAAATCGCAATCCATCCAGAGGTTCTAAAGATAAAGGTCCGGAATCACAAAGATCCCTACCAGAAACAGTACATGCTTTTTTCAAGCATGTAACAAGCAATATGACAGATTTTTATTATATAATTTCTAACACTCAGATGTCAAGAATATATGATGCTTACTAGAAGTATACTTTGAAGATTTGAAAATATTTGGGTGCACCGGTGCACCTGCAGAAAATAAATTGGGTGCACAACTCCAACCTTGGGTGCACCAAGGTGCTCATGCACCCAGTCCATGTATTTCAAATTCAAGCCCTGGTTTGTAATACTGAGATCTTTAAAACGTCCGTGACCGTTTGAGGTCTTCATGGGGTCACTTTTCAAGAAAATCTATTAAATTTGTCAAGGATGTCTATTTTGAGGCAGTACAAAAAGTTGCCCGTTCATGTTTGGCTATTTCTGGTCTTCAGAGTACTGACTCATAAATGTACGGTTTGTTCCATTGAGATCATTAAAACGTCCATGACCGCTCGATGTCTTAGTGGGGTCACTTAACAAGAAAATCTATCAACCTTGTTAAGGATATTCTATTTTGAGGCAGTATAAAAAGTTGCCATGTGTTGTGTTTTTTCTGGTCTTCAGAGCACTGACTCATAAATGTATGGTTTGTACCACTTGAATCATTAAAACGTCCATGACCGCTTGAGGCTTAGTCAGTTAGTGGGGTCACTTTTGAAGAAAATCTATCAACCTTGTTAAGGTTGCCTATTTTGAGGCAGTATAAAAAATTGCCTGTTCATGTGTTTTTTTCTGGTCTTCAGAGTACTGACTGTACGGTTTGTTCCATAGAGATCATTAAAACGTCCATGACCGCTTGAGGTCTTCGTGAGGTTACTTTCTAAGTAAATCTAACAACCTTGTTAAGGCTGACTATTTTGAGGCAGTATAAAAAGCTACCCATTCATGTTTGGCTATTTCTGGCACCAGAAAGGGATCATTGTGAAGCAAAGCAGAAGAAGTAGTCTTAGAAACCCTGCCAATTTTCCCATTCAAATGCTCAAATGCTCAGCCTAGCGATTTCATAACAGTTCTCTAACAAGTACAAATATAGCTGTAACGAAAGAAACAGAGTTGATCTTAAGGACACGAGAAAGGTAAAGGTCTCATGACTTATAGTCTTTTCGTGGCCGTAGGAGCAGCAGTTTGTTAATCCACTGTGTCTAGGGTACAGTATTGGAAGGCGGAGCCCATCCCTCTGCTTCCACAGTCTTTTACCTTTCCAACTGAAGTCAGGACTCAGGGTCCCTTTTTAAGTTTTTTCACACATGGGTGGAGGGAGGAAAGTACAACAAAAGTGACTTCCTGAGGTACACAATGTCTAGCTTTGAGTACAGGCATCAAAACAGCACTGAGATAGTACTAAAAGTAAAACATGAGGATACGGCAGCTAAGCACCATGTTATATGTTAAGCTGTGATAAAAACACTGCAACAAAGGCATGCAAAACACAACTTAAACCTTTCCCAGCTGCATAGCCCCATATAGCCAATTGAATTTCAAATTTGGTGCCAAAATAAAATGTAAAGATCGAATAGAATCACTTTTATTGAATATACCCATGGCATACATGCGAATTAATTTCCTGATGATAAGAAACTTTCCTATCATCAATATTCAAAGCTAAGAACTCCCAAATGCCACATAAAAACTTAAATTTCCGTTCCTTTTCTACGCTTGACAAATCTTCTGTGCAAATATCGTGTGAGTCATCCTCCCCCTGGACTGAGACTGCAAAGCATGTACCACCAGAGAACAGTTAAGATTACAGTCCAGTATGGATGAGTACCAGTATGGTGTACAAAAATGCTTTTTCTTGTTGGACCGGTCCAGAAAAGCGGACCTAAAAAAATCAGTGGACCAAATGTTTGACCCATTCAAAAGTGAACAGGAAGCTGGCATACTGGCAAGCTTTCACATGTTTTAGGGTTTAAGGGGCCAACAAAATAAAAAGAGTGAAGCAGTTTTACTGAGCTTCTACAGTCAAACTTGGTCTAATCAGAGGCTGTTTACATGACTCAGATGGGATTTAACAAGTGGACGTTGGATAATCCTCTGGACCGGGACTGTACATGTATCTGAATTTTCCTGTACCAGTACCCACCCCTACAATCCAGGCAAATCACTTGCAGTACAAACAGTGGGAAACTATTGATCAAACCATGATTACATTTTCTTCATGCTCCACTTCTTCTTTACAGTGCTTTACTCCAAGACATTGCCTTTAATGGACATAGCATCATAAAATGCCCTCAAGCAATGATGTAGTCTTTTGTATTGGCAATGGTTCCACAAAAACATGAAAACATGCAAGAAGAATGGCATCAACATATCTACTTCTAGGTTTCCATGAAGAATATTTTCCATCTTACTACATGTAAGATATACATATGCCAAACAAATACCTATGCCTGATGGTGCATAGGGTGGTGCACATCTCTGTTTCAGTAGCCCTGGGCCACACAGCTTTGTGCAATCACTACAGTAGGGGGCTATTCCACTGGTACTGGTGTGTATTCAACTTCCATACTCTTTCCCAAATGCTGAATGCTTAGCAGAGAAAGCAGCATGTACCAATTTTAAAGTCTTTGGTATAACTTGGCCAGGGATCAAACTCAAACACTCTACCCACTCGGCCATTGCACCGGTTGTTGAAAGGGGAATTTTGGTCTCCATACAGTAACTCAGCAAACACCAGCTAGTGGAAAGAGGGCCTATCATAATTCTTACCCCCGAAATTGCCTGTCATGGATGGACACCTCCTCTCCTGCGAAGTTTGTACGCCTGAGTTGACTAAGTGCCCATCACTTCTCTTCCCCCTCTATATACCACACTTCTGTGAACACTTGCGCTGCTCCACTCAATATCATGTACATTTACAGAGAGAGCTGGGTGAGGAAAAACCTATCAATCTGGCACGGTCGGAATTGTGCATTTTAACTGCTGCTTTCTGCCTTCATCTCACTCTCAGCCAGGCCGGTAAATTTACAGCAGGGTAACGTTCAAACAGAACATCAATACCAACAACTGTTAGTTTAGGTGACACCAATTTCGTTTGTTGCTTCTCGGATTTATCCTGTCCACAAAAAAATTAAGCCCCGAGAAAAAATAATACATGTTTTGCTCACAAACCTGTAAATATTGCCATTCAGAGCCACATATGCATAATTTCAGTCTAAAAACAATGCCTTTTTTCAAAACATTAGTAACAAATCAAAGGAAGGGATTCATTGCATGAAACATGCCATTAAACTCCTCAGGCTGTTTTTCGTATATCTTCACCCCACACCTTTTGAAAAAAATTATTTTTACTTGTTTTAAGATCTGTTGGCCGAATGATTTTCTGAAAAAATATGAGAAGTAGTAGATACCACAGTAGTAGTGCTCATAGTAACCATTGCTTCTAGGGTATTTATGATAACTGTATCCCCATGCTACAAATGCTATGCATAGTAATGCAGTATGATTATTTGACACGAATGTACAGATTTTGCCTAATGTGTCACATGTCATGCTATGTAGATATAGTCCCAAAGGGGAGGGTCCCGATGTGCCAGCAAATACTACAAAATGTACACATACCCATCCAATGACACATACATGTACATGTATGCGCTGGCAAATACTAGATGTACAGATACCTATATATGCTATACCCAGCTTATGACACAGGACATACATGTATACTTGAACCCTATTCATAATAATAGTATCTTTGTCTCAAGCATGGAATTTTTGATACCATAAAAGTGCATCTCCACACAATGCAAGATACCTTCTTTAAGGTCCAACATAAAAAAAGTTTACTCAATAGAGTAACAATCTAGACTGTCAAAATCTGTTTATCAAGCTCTATTACAGTATTGAAAAACTTAATGAACATAATTTTGCAGTAATCACTTGGCAAATTTGTGTAACCTCAAAATAGATTTTAATTATACAAAAATGAAAGGTGTCAAAACCTATAAATCAAGCAAGTATTATTACTATTAGAGAGTTGCAAATGGAACGAATATATTTTTGCTCGATAACCTAGGTCATATGATTTATAGTATATGACAGATTTTACTACAGTACAAAATTGTACACATAACTCAGCTTTCCCCTCTCAGACTCTCAAATCAAAAGTTTTACACTTTGAATTTCAAGCCCAACATATAAACTTAAAGCACTGACCTATATACTCATATCAACATATACAAAGTTACAAGCAAAAACTGGGACAATAACTATGGGGCCAGAAAATGCAGTCACACCTTCCAAAAGTGCCTTTGAATAATTTAGCACCATTTTCCCTCCATAAAGAATAGACATGGTATCCCTGGAAGCCATGCATGACAGCGTACTATCAAATAGCTGAGATTATGAATAAATTCTATGGCCAGCATGCAAGCAAGCAGAACAACAGATCCCGCTTTCTGTTCCGGTGTAATGAATATGAGATGAACAGTAGGATAGATTACATCAGCATCTAAGTAGGAAAAAATAAGTAGTTTGTATTTTTTCTATACAATTCTTTGTAAATGAGGCCTCTCATATGCACCAGAATCAGTCAATATTTGAATCATGAAATTACTGTAAAACAAGGCTATTTTATACTTTTAACATCTGCATCAGAAAAGGAAAAAATCTAAGCCGTGTAAATGATTGCATTGTGTGCTTTTTTCATATGAATCAGAACTGGTCTCCCTTTTATATCATTATTCATACAACTTTAGAGTAAAACCATTATTAAGCCATGAACATTACGCCTCAGGCCAAATTACACGATCTGCATCAAAATAGAAATGCATCAACAATGTATATAATAATAGCATTTTTATTTGCATTCTCATCTGCAGTAGAATTGGTTGGTCTCCTTTTTATCACCATCACATTATGTTAACGAAAATCCATTTTTATACCTCTGTAGGTCTGGCAAATACCATGGGTGTGATTTCCACTTGTAAACCAACAAAAAGGGGGCAAACACAAAGCCCCAAACACATAAACTCACATGCAGGGAACAATTATGGAGGTAATAACAGCCATGGTATAGAATTAGTAGTGCTATATTCCAGGTTGAGGTCAGGGCTAAGTGACTGTAACAACAGTCAGAGTTTCAGCACTACGGCAAGAGCAAATCTGCTAGCTGAAGATAGATGCACTCTGGGAATACACAGAGGTGTGTAGGTGGCCTCAGGACAGGGAGGACAAAGCCTTTGTTAGACTAGTGCTGCTACACACACACACACACACACACACACACACACACACACACACACACAGAATTCTCTGTATATATGAATGTGTAGCTTGATGGTTATAGTTTTGGACTATTTCATGTAAAATGTTGTTGGACAAAAGGTCAAGAAATTTACAAAACAGAAAAACACTTCTTGACATTACCATTATTAGGTAAAATTTTCAAAAGTTAAAGCAGTGTGAATATTAGATGATTCCATTGTTATATTTGGGGTTAATAGTCTATAACGTTCTACATTCTATACCTAATTCCTTTGTAAATTGTATGGTGGCGATAATAATTACCATAAGATAGTCTGGACTGGTCTCAAAAACATATTGTTGCACAAAAGGTATGGAACAAGCAGTCCAATGTAGAAAATGAAAGCATTTTGATTACAGCCTTACATAATACTAGTAAATTGCATTTCTCTTTTGTACTGTTTCCATTATTAATAAAATTTACACATGGAGCAAAGAATGAATTCCCAGCTTGCTGTTTTAATGGTCATGGTGTGGACTGATGTGCTGTGATACCTATAACTGAGCACTTCAGGATTTTGCTGTCATATTTCTGGGTAAGGTTTTATCTAATAAAACTGTCTACTCCTTTGTTAAATAGGTACCTATAATTAGAATCAAAATCTAACAGCAGTATAAAAAGACAGGAAAAAAATCACCACTATTCTTGAGCATTTCAGGATTTCACTCTTATATTTCTGGGTAAGGCTTCACCTAATAAAACTGTCTACTGCTTTGTTAGGTAGATAATGATTTTAAAAATTACATAGAAATACATAAGGACAAAAAACACCACAATGCTTGATGTTGTGAGTGATACCTACAACTAACAACTGAGCACTTTGGGATTTTGCTGTTGTATTTCTGGGTAAGGTTTTACATAATAACACAGTGACTGTAAAATCAAAATCCTTTGTGACATAGAGTCTATGATAGACATAATGATTTAGAAATTCCACCCAGAAATGCATGATGAGACCCACCTTACAGACAGCAATCCATCAGTGTGCTGACAGAGAGACAGGACCAACAGACCGGGCACCATCGCTCCCTCTATTATTCCCACTCAGCTAGAAAATTGCAGCACCATCCCAGGCACTGTCTGAGTTCAATACAGAAGGTGAACGCCACAGCCTCCCCGATACACACGCACCCCGGCAAATGGCAACGGCCGTTACAACATCAAGCCTCGGCTGGTCAAAGTGGCAATGTTACAAGCCAGAGGACAGTTAACAAGATCGTGCAGAACAATTCTGTGACACAAACGGGTGTTGAAGTTCACGTATCCAAGAAATTCCTCCAGCAATTTTTGAAAGCTGCACCCCAGCAAATGGCAAACCTCCACTATATCTTTCAAACCAGACGACAGTAAAATGAGATCGCGAAGCTTCGCTAACAAATTCTATGACACAAACGGGTGCTGCAGTTAAGGAATCCAAAAGAATTCCTTCAGCAATTTTTGGAAGCTGCTATTGCTACGTGTTAGCTATGCATGTAAAGCAGGGATATTTCTGGAACACTCCATGTGGTCGGCCAGGGAATATTTTTCATCCTCACGTCAATTCCCGTGAGGAAAGTCATTAACCACGGGGGCCATATCCCCGGGCAACTGCATTGATTTCATCTGATTTATATTCTTCATATATTATAAAACAAAAGGCGAGGACAACAAAATGAGACTATGTGAGTAAAATATTTATCGGCATAAATGTGTATTTTTTTTCAATCTAGAAATAATGAAATAATTAATTTTCAAAAACACTATGATGATTGTTTTACATAGTTCGTGATGAACACAACAAAATGAGACTATGTGAGTAAAATATTTATTGGATAAATTGTGTACTCTTTTCTAAAAATAGAAATAATCTAATTGATAATTTTCTTAAACACTATGATGATTGTTTTCTGTAATATGATATGTAAAATATAAATGGAAAAGTAGCTTGAGAACAAATCGAAATTAATGATTTTATATGCAAGAGAATTGGACACAAAAATGTAGGTAGGAAGCTCTTTGGTACGCCTTAATTCTAAATATGCAAATAAGGGCGCATCCCACAGTCGGTAACCCCG
Organism: Branchiostoma floridae x Branchiostoma belcheri; assembly: GCA_019207045.1. NCBI lineage: Eukaryota > Metazoa > Chordata > Leptocardii > Amphioxiformes > Branchiostomatidae > Branchiostoma > Branchiostoma floridae x Branchiostoma belcheri. The sequence continues at coordinate 4,161,449 of CM033035.1, read as the reverse complement.
GGCAACGGCAGTGCTCCCGAAGACATCCAGTCATCCTCATCCCTTTTCCCAAATCTATGCAAATGAGGGCGTATTCCGCAGGGGCCGTCCCGTGTTATTATGTGCAGTGAATGATCGCGGATTGTATTAGGGCCAGATATGATCAAATCTGAGCTGCAGTGATGGCTTTCCAACAACCCTTCCAGGCAGGAGATGGGGGGAAGTGGATTGATTAGTCAGGCCCCGCGGGACGGTCGTCAACAAGGCTTTCAAGAAAGCAGTAGAAGTAGAACTGCTTAATTTAAAGTAACGGTAATTTACAATTGTTTTTACTGCAGTCAGACGCTGAATCTTATGATATCAAAATGATACTTAACCCTATACTGATAACATATCTAATATCAATATGTATAATATTGAAACAATATGCTAAATATAGAAGTAGAAGTAGAAATGCTTAATTCAAAGTAACGGTAATTTACATGTGTCTTTACTGCAGTCAGATGCTGAATCTTATGATATCAAAACGATAAAGGATACTTAACCCCACTGATAACATATCTAACATCAATATTCATCATATGCTAAATATAGAAGTAGAAGTTCAAGATTTCGATAGGTTCTTTACAGGTGTCTTTACACATACTTGTAGTAGAAGCTAAGAACATCAGATAGAAACCATTTGAATAATGAAAATTATGTTACTTGAGGCTTTAAAAAGGAAAACACAAACATATAAAGAAATACAGCAAGCACAGAGAATCTGTCAGAGATAATTATAAACGAAGGCCACACCTAGACCAGGAAACAATTTAGGCCAAAGTAATTTCTAGTAATTTCTGTTCCACTTGTCAAAGGGGATTAAGCAAACAAAATAGGCCTTGATAATAATATTGATTTAGTTAACAATGGTCTAATAAAAAAGGGTAGGGTGGCAAAAATGTACAGGAATATTCTTGTACCTTGCTATGACAACAAAAGCATTACTTTTTCTAATAATAAGAGGTTAAGCTCCGGATGTTTTTTATGTTTCTTATGCATTTTTATTGGGCTTTCTGTTTTGTCAGGCTTATTTTTGACTGGCGAGTAAAGAAAAAAAAATGACAGAAAGGGAAAAAAATGCCTAAAAGTAAAACCAGCCCATAGCCTAATCTCTGTTTGGAGAATACAGTTTTACCTCGAATTTTCTAGACAGAAATCAACGCTGCCTCTTGAAAGTTGAAGTAATTTCTCTCCATTTTTATGGGTTTCCACTTATTTGTCAGGTTTATTTTTGGCTGCCGAGTAGAGAGCAAACATGACAGAAGAGAAAGCCAAATAAAGATGCCGAAAACCTAAACCCATATCTTCTGTTTAGAAAATCTGTTTTTTCCTTGATTTTTCCAGACAGAAATTAACACTGCCTCGTGAAGTTATTTCTCTCCTGTTTTTATGGGCAGCCATCAGGTGCTAAAGCGTGCACTGATGTTGATTTTATGATTAGTGTATGATGATGAGGGGCCCTTCCACTCATAAAAACCAGTGATTCAGAACTCTGACTGCAATCAGAGCTTTACATTAACTTTCCTGCATACGTCTCCTATGGGGAACAGCATTTCGTCCCTACCAATGCATTCCACTTATTAAGTACCTTCAACAAGAAGGTTAATAATATGTTTTTGGTAGCATTTGTTTGTATATTTGTATGTAGAAGACCAGCATGACTCAAAATCACCTGGATGGATTGTATTGGTATTTAGTATGTGGGTAAGTTTTGACAAGACCTGAAAACATTTAGATTTTGGACACCCTGGCATCTTTTTATGGTACTGCAGTGGGATATGTCAAGTTCTGGACAATTGCTACGGCTGTGATTTTTGAATGGTAGATACATGTACTGATGTAGCTCTTGAGGCAGAGAGTAAGTAGGTTTCGGCCACCTAGAAGCTTTTTTCGGAACTACAGGAGCCGGCCAGTTTAGTTTCAGTCTTTGAAACAGAATAACTCGAGAGGGGATAAATGGATCATCACGATTTTTGACATGCAGATTGCTTAAGTGATACTGCATTTGAATTCATTCTAGACAGCTATTTAGAATTAGAAAAAAACAGTTTAGAATAACTTCTTACTACAATTTGTTTCTCATTCCACAGAAACAGATTGTTCAAGTCAATATTTAGAGTGATAAACAAATCTCAAATATTGATTGAACCACCTGTTTGGGGGAGATTGAAAAAAAATCAATAAAAAAATCAATGATTAGTTTTACTTTACAACTAAGTATATGTACATTGTGTAAACAACTACTTTATTCCACTGCTAAACAGCTGTCAATTTGTCTAATGTCTTCATATTAGCAGGCATAAAAAAAATCAAAATACTAGATAACAGTATTGGGATGATATAGACGAGTATAGGCTATATGCATTTCAGCTGCCATAGTGATAACGAGACAAAGGTACATGTATTTGCAAAAGCATGACTTTTAATAACATATATATAAAACTGGTTCTATGGTGTACAATGTATTACTATTAGTTGCTTACTTTCATATTCCTTTAAAATAAGGAAAAAACTTGAAAGAGGTAACTGATGTGTATCTTTGGAAGATGATTTGATCTTCAAAATCAAGTCTGGGATAAATTCTACCACACAAAATCTAAAATTGTAATACCGATTCTTGATGCTACACCAAAAGTTTGACTAGTAAAATTAAAGGCCATACAAAAATTGGCATAATCATCCCTTATTGCCGGTCCTATCAGAATAAGACGGATGTTCCCCCGTGGTGAGCCCTATATAAGCCTGAACTAGCGACCGGACTGACACAGCAGAAATATACGACATTTTATATCTAAAATAAAAAACACATTAAAATAAAGTAAAAGCCATACAAAAATTGGCGTAATCACCCTTATTGCCGGTCCTATCAGAATAAGACGAATGTTCCCCTGTGGTGAGCCCTATATAAGTCTGAACTAGCGACCGGACTGACACAGCAGAAATATACGACTTATAATCAGTGCAGGGAGAGATCCGCCGCCGTTATTACAGTTACGTCTATCTGTAATATATGGCTTTGACACCGCTCGACATCCTTGTGGTACATTTGTAACATGGAGCAGATATAATTACAGTATAATTCACTGATGGCAGGGACACCATATGCTTACCATATGCTAGACCAGACAAAGGACATTAAAATACACTCAAAACTGCCCCAAAAGACCACTCAGATCCCAATGGCCAGGTGGTCCTTATGTACAGATTTTATTGTAATGCATTAACAATGTAAGAACAATAGAATCGCAGCACAATCAAAGATTGAAACAGTTATGCTAATTTCCTTCATATATTGTACCATGACTCATTTGGAAAGGCAAAAAGCGTTAAAATTGTAGATGCCACAGCAATATGGTATTCAAGCACAAATAATGAAATATCTCATGTCAACAAAAAAATGTTTTCTAAATGTTGCGGTTTGGCAAAAAAAGCAATCACTTCTTTTTCTTTAGTTGGCTTTGATCTGAACTTCATATGAAAATGTAGCTAACCATCCAACCTTACGATAACACACAATTATTACACTTCACCCCGGTTACAAGATATCAATATAAGAATCTTAACGACAAATTTCTAATTTCAGATTAGCTGGCTCTTTATTGCCTGGTCGTTTCAGGTTCAAAACCACATCTGCTCACTGTGAGAGGTTACTCAATTGTTGAATGACAATGCTACATTTTTATGATAAAAGATATTCAAACTTATCAATATGATACTGAATAAGTGATACTACAATTATAAATACCAACCAATTTTTCTTTAATTTCAAAATAGCTGTATCCCTATTGCTTTCTTGTTCCAGGTTCAAAAACATTGCCACTTGCAAGATAATGAAAATGAATATCTAATATCATATACTATAAATACTGAACATTTAAGCTTTACTTTCAGATTAGCTACATCTGTTTATTGCCAGATTACGTTTCAGGTCAAAAACATACTCACTACCCAAACAATGATACCGGGGTAATAAGAATAGGATAATTCTACAATAAAGAATACTTAAACTCAACAATATGTGATGCTGAATATTTTATAAACACTGAAAATTTGATCTTTCAAATTTTCATTTCTGAATAATAGTACGAGTTGTATATCCAGTGTTGTTCCAGGTTCAGAATTGGGTGTCAGAGGTTAGCCAATCAGTGATACCAGTGTGAAATGAATATGACATTTCTATGATAAAGAATACTTAAACTCAACAATATATGATATTGAATATGAAAATAAACACATAATTCAAAGTTTCAGTTCTGATAAATAGTACTAGTTGTACATCCAGTGTTGTTCCAGGTTCAGAATTGGGTGTCAGAGGTTAGCCAATCAGTGATACCGGTGTGAAATGAATATGATACTTCTACGATAAAGAATACTTAAACTCACAATATATGATATTGACTGTGTTATAAACACATCTTTCAAAGTTTTATTAGCTACATATCCAGACTGTTGTTCCAGGTTCAAAATTCCGTGTCAGAGGTTACCCAATCAGTGATACTGGTGTGACGATGCTACTCATGCTTCCTGCATGAAGCCAAAGTACTTGGATAATCGCTGATCCCTTAAATAATCAATGCCAACTGCGGCCACGACCGCGAACCGGGCCGCTCGGCATTCTCGCCACGATTCCAATTGAGAAATGCAATAAGATCGAAATAAGACATTTCAGATCTTGTTGGGCCTTTAAGTCCAGCCATGAAAAATGCATCACTTTGCACGCCGTGATACGAGATTGCCAGCGATATCATTATTATTATAACATATCTCCCTTTGATGCATTTAATATGTGGCCAAGCGTGACTAAATAGCTCAAGACAAGGCAAACCTTAGCAAGAAATTCCAAGAGACAAACGCAGAGGGACTAAGACGTAAGGAAGTAGACATAGAGATGAAGACGGTAGGTAGCAGAAAGCGATGCCCCACCCATTTTTGCTCCGACAGTTTAACGTATTGCACATGCATGTATGCATGAGGATGGGGGAGGGTGTATATCTACTATACAGCACTTCGTGAGCCTAGCATTGTGATCACAATCGCCTACCGTTAAAACTATCCCTTGTACACACTATACAGAAGAAGAGGTGAAGCAAAGAAGTCGTTTGCATCCAAAGATATCGCTGGAAGTTATAGCGATAGAGCAAGGAGCGAGAAAATATCACCCCCTTCAGTCCGACCATCTGATCGGGCCATCCTTTAGGCGGGTGTGAGATTCGAGCGCTCTGCAATGTTCGGGAGGGGTTTTCACCCGTTTGCAACGCCGCTCGCCGAGAAAATTAACGGTAGAGCTAGCAATAGTCCTCGGCAAGCCGCTGCGACCAAGACAAAGCAGATGGAGTGATTTGCGAAGGGATCAGAAATGGTAGAAATAAGTACGAAACCACCTACTTGTCCCCTTCCTGTCCACCAGAGAGCGATCAATACACGAGGACCCAAACGGACTGACCGCCGCAAACCATCCCTGATAAATATTACCTCCATTTCTCACATTAAAAACAATAATTATATGTAAGAATACTGATAAAAAGTCATTATATAAAAAATTTTGCATGGGTTAAGGTTATAAAATACGATTTTGGCGAGATTGGTGGAGTCAGTTTTCCAGGCGGAGGAAAGTTCACATCGGACGTACCGAAATTTGCGGAGCCCCCAGTGAGAAGTCATGGCGCCTGACGGCAGGTCGGAAACAGGATTTTCTCTGCATTTTCCGTCCTGCAAGGTCGGAGACGTGCTGAATCTCTCCCAGACTCCTCGCAGAAACTTTGTCTACCAGGGAGAGACCATCGACGTGCTGTTGATCGCCAAGTACTGCGAGGAAGACCGAGACGAGGAGAGAATACGAGCTTGGCGCGACCGTGTTTTGGAGCTGAGCACTGCCGCCACCGCCACGAGTTTGTTTCAGTCACAGGACATTTGTCACGATGAAGGGGGCCTGGAGAGGGGGGCTGTTCCTGTTTCTAACGGAAAACAAGACTTTAGAGACTGCGTGCCGCTCCTTTTACACAACAGCTCTGCCAAAGATCAAGCAGAAAAGGTAAGCAGGCCGTATGCATCTTTTTACAACGTCCGTGCAAGATGTTTTGACGTTTCGCGACCTCCTGTGTTGTTGTAACGGACACAGCTGTTACCGCGCGCGATTTTTTCTGGCGACCGTGGCGCAATCCAGGACCTTGCCTAAAGAATCGACCCCCAGCTGGACAAATGTGACACGATTCTCCCGGATATCCGATCATAATCGTGTTTCCCACCGACAAGGAAAACATTACCACGTGTACTATTGTTTGTTTACATTCCGCGGGCACATTGAGGAGTCACGCCCACTCTAAGGGCACGGGGGCGTGGCCCTCTTACCCTTTTTATTTGCCCTCTTATCTTTGTATCGATTTAATACGCCTTGTTATGAATGGAAGATAAGATTCAGTGTTTTTGATAAGTAAAAATGGTTTTAATGTCTACATTATGTATGTTATCTGATGTCAAACCCCTATAAAGATAGACAGGTGTAACTTGTTTTAATTTTTTTTCTTCTGTTTGCCATAAAAACGTTACCTCATTATAAATGACTTATTAGTGCTAAGGTCATGTAGATCATCAACATTACATTAAGATTACACATCTTAAGTACTGTAAGAGCGTGTTCGAAAGGGCTAAATAAACCACCTTAAAGGCAAATAGTTATTACCAATAAAAAAAAGGACTCTATGTTTCAAAATTAAATTAAAGATATATTTTTACGCTTAAATTAGTGTTACATAGAAATTATATTACATATCATTGTATATGATATACTGTTCTTTTACATGTTCATATACAACTGACATTTTTCCACACATGATGAAACATCCAACTTCTTTCATGTTTAGAGCATTTAGAAGACAATGTGTTGTCATTACGTCCAATTTTTCCCAGCAAATTCTACCAAACAAAAAACAAATGTCATTTCCCAGGGCGAGGACCCAGTGACTGTATCAGACGACACCGTAGTCTTCCCACTGAGAGTCAGCCTGGACAAGCTTCCCGTCGGAACCAAAAGGGTCGGAGTTTCTGTCGTGGTCTGGAACCCTGAGGTCGACAGCGGTGAGGAAGACGCAGAGGAAAACACAAACACTCCCGCTGAATCTGTGGAGGAACAGGTCACCAAGGAGGTCAAGGAGTCTTCAGATGTCAAATGCCATGGTACTTTTTTCATCTACCAGTTCAGCTGTAAGAGACAGGGCATGGGGGTGCAGTGCCTTTGTGTAACCCTCTGTAAACAAAGCCTTGGATCTTGTCTTACATTTTGTCAAGATATTCATAATTATACTGTAAATGCATTTAAATTTGCAGGAATTTAATTTGCGGTAGCAGGAAAAATTAGTGTTCGCGGTGGTTTTAAGTTTGCGGTAGCACCAGGCGCTGTACTCTCTTACTGCAATGGAAAAATGTTTGTGGTGGTTTTAGGTTCGCGTTGAAGCGGCCACTGCGAAAACCGCGAGCGTTAAACCACCAGGAAAGTTTCTGCATTTACAGTATCAAAAATTGTTAATATTTCGTTGAGTTATGAGATCTTCAATTTCTTGTCTGATCTTCTATTTTTCTTCCCTGTGTTTCTGTGTGTAGTCCTGATTCTCCTCTGTCAGTACCACTCAGATCGAGGTACTTCCAGTTGTTGTTTTTTTCAGTTATTTCTTCTGTTTATTGTATAAGGTTTTTTCTGTTTTACCGATGTGTATGGCTATTCTTGAAAAGGTAATGATATTGCTGAAATATACATTATACCTAGATCTGTCTTTGAAAACAAAATATGCTGTCTACATTAGCATTCACTCACACACACACACACATACATACATACATACATACATACACATTATACATTTAGGGTGACACAGACACACACATTCATACACAGACACTCACACACACAAACACAGACACTCACACACACAAACACACACATAAAATTTGATAAATGTACTGTACTGTACTACATGTAAGGTTACACACATGAATACGTATAAATTTACATATGCACAAACACACACTCACACACACACCAACACACACGCATACACATACACATACACACACACACACGCACACACACACCAACACACATCCTGGTCCTTTCCCACATAGAAATACAAAGTAACATTGAGCTACAGTTTGGAAAAATGACAGTTGTTTTTTTTCTCAGTTACAGAGACATTCCCCTTGTTACCTCCCCCACTGGTGAAGTGCAGGAAGGTGTCGGTTGGTAGGAAACACTTTCTCATCATTAAAGGTGGGTGCTGGTTTGTTAAAATAATCTTTATTGCAAATTCATGCCCAAGGGCTAATTGCATACACTTCTTTTCCATATGCAGTGGGAGATGAATTGGCCAACATTTTCATATATAAAGGGGTTGGACGACTTAAGCAAGAAGATTGATATTGTTATATGTTACAAGTATAACTTTGTCAGGATAGGGTGTGAAGACTAGTTTTAAGTTGAAAAGAGACACTTTTGCCGCGGTTGGCCTAGGCGGATGCCGCACTAGGGGTGTGATAGCACGTTTTTTTAAATTGTATCTCTGGTTTGATGGATTTTTAGCTCATGTATTATTGCTCATATTTGGAGAAAAAATAGCAAATATTCTATACGGCTGCGTGTAGGGTATGTTTGATAGAAAATTTCATTTTCATTAAGTACTGGTATAGTCTCTTCATCCTGACCCATACACCTTTAAGAGCATTTTTTTCAATATAAAATTTATAGGGTACATATTTCTTGATCTCAGCTTGTACCCAAAGAAGACAATATTCATTTCTGATATTTTCACTTTCTTTTAAAACTGTGACAGTATACAACTCATCCTGTGAAGACGTCACGGTTCATCAGCTACAGATCATTCCAAACTGCAATGCTGCTTTCCAGCACGACAGTGCAGAGAAGACCAGTCCTCAGCCAAACATTCAAACCCCGAACAAGTAAGTACAACTGTTAGCCTTCAATATTTGGTATAAAGTGGTCTCAGGCACTAAACCTCTACACATTAGATAACCCATTACTACACTTATCAAGAAGAGTAGTTTCTGTTATTCATTTCTTTGATCATCTTATTAGTATTATTATGAATAATATTTGTTAAGTTTGAAGGGAGCTTAGTAAATTAAGCCTTTTAGTTTTACACATTGTTTTTTTCTTTTTCTTCTCTTGGCGTTAGAGGAGTGACTCTGGAAGCCACCAAGTTCTTCCTCCCACTAGCATGTCCAAAAATGTCTTTAGTACAATATGTGCGAGAACTCCCATCATCAGTTTTTTTTCTCATTGATACATTTCTCCAAGGAGGTCAAAATCTCTTTCATTTCTTTGTGTATGAAGGTTTTGCTTAGATAAACAAATGACAAAAAGCTCAGAGAAAATTATGATTACACAGTTACTAACGTCTTAAAACTAATGTCTTGACTTCATAACATCCCCAGAAGAACCGCAGAAGGCGGCCTGTTCTCCTTGGTGCACACCGACCCCTCCCAGCTGCTACATATCCAAATTTCAGAGAATGATGATTACATAATTTAGGAATTAGTATATCAGAGAAAATGATGATGACATAATGTGAATAAACTAACATCATGACTACTGTAAATGCATTTAAGTTCGCAGGGATTTAATCTTGCGGTAGTGGGAAAAGGGACTTTAAACGGTGGTTTTAAGTTCCCGGTGGCACCATGCACTATTGTCTCTTACTCAGTTACTGCCATGGAGAAAAGTTCGCGGTGGTTTTAAGTTCGCGGTGAAACAGCCACCGCAAAAACCGTGAAAATGAAACCACGTGAAAGTTTCTGCATTTACAGTACTTTACCAGAAGAACAGCAGAAGGAGGCCTGTTCTCCTTAATGCACATTGCTTCTTTCCTTTTATACATTTCTATGTACTTAAACAAGTTAAAGGTTTTTATACAAATAGACTAATGATAAAATCTCTATAAAATCCCCAGAAGAACAGCGGAAGGCGGCCTGTTCTCCCTGGTGCACACCGACCCTTCCCAGCTGCCCTCACACCTGCAGCCGCTGGAGGAGCTCTGTCTGGTCTTCCAGATCGTCGTCAACGACAACTGGAACGCTGGCAAGTATGAGGTGAGTTATTCTCCTCTCTCCCTACTGCCTAATACTGGTTGATAAAGCGTCAGAAGGATGACAGCTGAGCTAAGACACAAGGATTAACCGGTTTTGACATTTTATTCAAAAGTATCATCAGAATGACGAGAGTGGTACCATACTTGCTTTTATAGCCTCTACTCTAGTTAGGGCAGGGTGTCCTGAGCCCTGCCTCATACTGTTAGCAAATACAGATTTGGCGCAAAACAGTTACCTTAGGGGAGGCAAGCCAAAACATGGCCACCATCAATCTCTAGAAGGAAATAACCTGGTTTTGTTGTCAATGACAATTGGAATGCTGGCAAGTATGCGGTGAGGTATTCTTCTGTCTCCCTGCTGCACTATCCTGTAACTAATACAGATTTGGTGCCAAAAAAGTTACCGCAGCAGGGAAGGTAAACCATAACATGGCCATCATTAACCTAAAGCCTAGTAAAGGTAAACAGCCTGCTTTTGTTGTCAATGACAACTGGAATGCCGGCAATTAGTTAAAGTTAAAGTCCTTCCCGCGCCTGATGGCGCATATTAAGAGGTGAGTTAATTACTCTTGTCTCTGCCTGCTGCCTAATGCTGTAACAGATACTTGTTCTGATGTATGGTCAACTTTAGCTTTGGCTTTTATATGCTTAGATCTCTCTCTCTCTTGGCTTGGCTTCGCGAATGAAGGTCCTCTAGGATGTAGCCCACGTCTGGTGCAAGCGCACTAGTGGCTGATGAGTCCGATACGTGACAGACAGAGTCGGCCGCAGCGGCTGCAGGGGGAATGCTGGGTCTGAATGCTTAGATCTATACCTAACACAAAATACACCTTCCAGTTAAAAACAATATTTCTTTCCATTCCCAGTCACACGAGTCAGCCCTACTTCTCCTGATGCTGTGGCAGCCTGGCAAAGCTGTCAACTCAAACAGCAGTGAGGAACACATCCACACACACTACAGGTGAGCAGGGAAAAGGCAGCTTGTAGGTCATGGTGTGTATCATCTCAAAGATTAGGGGAGAAGATATAGAGGCCTTGAGGTTTGGGTATGAAATTTCCAATGTTACCTCACATATACTTGTACATAATATTTATACTGTCAAGTTACAGGCAAGTATGCAACTGAAATTATACATTATTAACTATAACCAGGACAGTCTCCAGGACCCGTCCTTTCATCCTGTGATGGAAATTTGCCTGTTGGGACAGAAAATAATTTTACCCTATCTGTCTCAAAAGTGACATGAAATTGTTAAAAATGTACTTTCATAAGTTTAAAATGACATATCTACCAGGAAAATCAACAACATGAGCTCCAAAAGAATGAGTGGGACAGGAAAAATTTCAAGCTGGAGACAGCCCTGATTACAACTCAATTATTTCAACATCAACTTTTACATTTGTATAACCCCCTTTTCTGCCGTCCCCAGCCTGCCTGTGATGAAGCTTGATGAACCACAGTTCATTATGAATGCGACCTGTCCATCACCTGTCTATGTGGGTCAAAGGTTAGGACTCTCTTTACACATTGCTGTTGTGCTTTGATAATATCACAACAGATTTCAAATGGTGATTCTATCAATTCTCATTGATATATGACACAGAGTGTTTCAGCCTGCTTTGCCATCCGTGCTATTTAGTACACATTGGTCACTTGTGAGGCAGTTAACCCAATTATTTCTACCATGTTGTTTTATCCCAGATTTGATGTGAAGTACACCCTAGTGAACAACCTGCAGGACTTCCTGACCATCAAGCTGGTGTGGAGTCCTGAGAAGGCCCTTCAGGACCAGAAAGGTAACTTAAAGACACTCAAGCCTTTATCTTAAGATTCCCTAGTATGTGTCGATGAAGCTTAGACATCCAGGTAATAAGATACAATTCCAAAATTCCAAAATCATATCCAGTTGCTTGAGTAACTACTCTTTGGCATATTTCCTAATATGTTCTTCGAACATTTACAGTATCCACCGCTTATCTACAAGAAGTCGTGGAAATCCATGCATTTTTTTTCTAAACAACAAAAACGCTGGCATTTTACTGCCAAGGTTTGCGTGTGTGAATGTTTTTTTTCTAGTTATCAGAATGTCATATAAATAGAACAGAGTAAGGCCTAGGAAAAAAAATGTTGTGTTTCCTGTTTCCCTACCTACCCTAAAAAAACCTGCCGACCCTAGACTTTTTTTTTGGGTGGGCAGTGGAGTCACATAGCTTCCAATTAGAATTTTTATTTAGCCTGCTTCCTATCGAAGTAAAACACTGCTTGTCTCATCTAATGAAGGATAAATGTATCTATCATGCACAAAATTAAAGTTTGACATTGAAAGACAAGTGTCCTCATACATTTCAGTTTACTTTGTTCAACTGTATTATGATGATCTTTATTTGCATGTTCCTGCCCATGTGGGCTAAATGCAGCAAATCCCATGAAGGGATATTGTAAATATGTATCACTAGAATTTTGGCCAGCCTAAAAAAAAAGTACAAGAAAAAAAAAGATAATCCCTACCTACCAACCCTATTTTTTTCAGGACTGAAACAGGAAACACAACATTTTTTTTCCTAGGCCTAACTAAACCTGATATGGGCACACGGAGAGATTCACAAATATGCAAATGACTTTATGTCCAGAAATATGAAAATGAATATGTTTAGTGAAAATTTTTGTCATCCAGTATGCAGATATTTTCGAGAAAATCAGTTTGTTCTTGTGTAATTCTGTGATATAGATGTTGTATGGGCATTTTATGGAAAGTTAGAACGACATATAAGCAGAGTATCGCACGTCTCACGGTTCGTTCATTCAAATATCCCAACATCGAAAAAATGCAGAAGTAGAACAGGTGCAAAGGTGAGTTTTAATGTTCTATACAAAAGTATTGCTAATTAGTATTTCAATGGATGTAAAAATTAGTATTTTAATGGATATGAAAAAAGAAAAAAAAGAAGGTTAAAAAAAACTTGCCTCCCCGGAATCGAACCGGGTGCATTGGTTTACAATGCGCAAATTTTCCCACTGCGCTAGAGCGACCATGTTGAAGCAATGCCTGTTTTAACACGTATAGAAATGTTTGGCATGGATTGAACAGGTCCGTTCATTCCAACGGCGACTAATCTGGCCACAAAATTGCAGACATAATGTTAGCACAGATCTAGAACATTAATGTAATGGGGGTATATATTAGAAGTACAAATTAAACTGCATAAACTCTAAAGCTAGTTGTTACACAAATTCTGTGTAACACTGACTTTATTGAAAATGATTTTTTTCTGTAATCCAGTTTATAATCTGTAAGATATTTTATGTTATAATTGTGTTACAGATAAGACAGAGGCAAGTATCAGGTCTGCCAGAAGTGTTATGGACTCTGTGGTCTGCCACACTCCAAGCTACAACCTGGGGTGAGTCATATCATACATGTATCACTTATAATCTTCATTCTGACGACACAATATGTGCAAAAAGTGTGATACCAAGGCAGCTTATGAGGTAAAGTAGATAGCCTGACCCCTAGCGGCCGACCCTACAATTTCCGCCACCCTAGGAGGAGGAGGGGGTCATTGACCTCAGCCAGTGAGAGATTGTGTAAACACAGGCTAGTAAAGTAGAAAACACTGTGAAACAGTATTAGGGAAATATAGTATTACATTATCTGAACAATACAATGTACCTAACATTTTCATAAGTGCTGGTAGTACAATCCTAGCTGACAGTGTATGTTTTATGCATCTATCTCTCTCTCCTGTTTGGTAAATGGCACGAATCTCTTCTTTTGTATGGTACACATTTAGATGGCACAATCCAAAACTGGCATGTCTAGTGAATGTAGGAATTGAATGTGTTTGTCCCAACTGGTGTTTCTGCGTGGTAACATACATGTGTACATGTAGTTGTAAGCACTGTGGTGTACTGCACTGTAGTTGTTAGTGCTAATGGTGACCGGTGTTTTGTACTGTTGTAGTTTCTGCAAGTGTGGGTCGACTGTCTCCTTCACTGTCCCCTTCCAAGTGCTGAGACCAGGGCTCTTTGAGGTGAAGCTGTTCATATATATTTCTTCTTTTGGCCGCACAGACTTAATTGTTCACACGAAACCCTTGTTGGGCCAAGTTTCATGCCAGAGTAAAGCTAAGGGCACAACCTGCCATACTACGTACAATTTGTCCGTACGTGTTTTTTTTTTAGGCCAAGTCTGCCACGTATTTCTGAAAACGTTCAGGTTGTACAGGGTAGGCGCATTGCCTGTACTGGTAGGTACGAGGGGTGAATCTCAGCCCGATGGCATACAGCGTGCTCCAAAATCTGTCAGATTCCCTACGAGTTCATACGGAGGCGGTACTTACCACTTACGGATCCCAACAGATTGCCCACGTTTTGGCACGTAGACAGCACGTATTTGCATGTACGGCGGGTTGTGCCCTAAAGCTTAAAGGAAGCAGGCCAAATTGTACGTGTATGTGTGGTCAAGTTTTGTGTGACCGAACTGTCTGCACTTCACAATGGCATGCACCAGTACTATCCTTGTAATTGTGGTAGATACTGTATTTCTGTATAACATAGAAGGAAGCATGTTTCTTTGATATTCTGTGAATTATATTTATATATATGTAGTGGTACTTGCCATCTACATTGTAGTAAAACTTTAAATGTAGGACTTACAACATGTTTTCACTACAAGCTTGTATTCACTTTTTAAGTTAAAAGTTTATCTGTAATTATCAGGCTTTCTGATACTCAACCAAACTGTATCAACAATTTTGAAAACATTGCAATTTGAAACAACCATTTGTCGATTTGATATCCCTAGATACCCTGTTTTTAGAAGTAACGACTATAGGTTACCCAGCAGATAAAGGTGAACTAGCACTAATTACTGTAAATGCATTGAAGTTTGCGGGGATTTACTTTCGCGATAGCGGGAAAGTGGTGAACATAAAACCATCGCGAAAATTTCTGCATTTACAGTATGTTGACAAATGTATTTCTAACGATTGTTTTTTTACCCTACCCAGGTCGGCCAACACATGAAGCTGAAGCTCCAGTTCAACACCATCACCCCAAACTTTCCCCACAGTCACAGCGGCAGCTCGGATGGCAAGTCCACGCCCGGGTCCTCCTTCAGTCGAACCAACAGCCCCAACTTTACTCCCGACAAGAAACAGGGCATGGCCGCCAAGTCTTACTCTTTCACGGACTCCACTTCAGCTGCTATAGTCAAAACACAGTATTACCCTGCTGGTGTCAGGTAAGAACTAACTCAAAATGTCTCATAAGCTAGATTTACAAAGCTTTGATTGAACCAACAGCCCTAAGTAGTAACTTTACCCCAGACAAGAAGCAGGGCATGGTGGCCAAGTCCTACTCTTTCACTGACTCCACTTCGGCTGCTATAGACAGTAAGTGAAAACACAGTATTACCCTGCTGGTGTCAGGTAAGAACTCAAAGGCTCTCTCTCATAAACTAGATTAGCAAAGCTTTACCCGGACAAGAAACAGGGCATGGCGGCCAAGTCTTACTCTTTCACTGACTCCACTTCCGCTGCTATAGTGAAAACACAGTATTACCCTGCTGGTGTCAGGTAAGAACTCAAATGCTCAAAGTCTCTCATAAACTAGATTTACAAAGCTTTGAAATGACCAACAACCCCATCTTCACTCCAGACAAGAAGCAGGTGAGAAAATAGGATATATATAGCTATTGTCTATTAGTATTCTTTGCTTTTCGAGGTACAATACACAGAAGATTCTTAATTTTAAAAATTCTTTATTTTCTCTTTGTAGAACATGTGCTTTGATGAAAGTACTGTCTTGCTTTGTCTAAATGCACCATTGCTGTGTGTTGCTTTCACTTATCAACTTGGAAGCACAAGGAACGGGAATACTTTGATAAAAAATGATAACTTGATTACCGGTGTGTCTACCTTATTATACCTTAAATATATGATAAATATAGATTAGAACAGGTCAGCTGTAATGAGATGAATGTACTTCACACTTAGACTGTGCAAGTCATTTGATTTTGGCATAAGATTCCAATGATTATCAGGTATTATGGATAGCAATCATGTTATCAGCACCATGGCCAAAGCACGTTTCCAGGCACATCTCTGACATTACTAATTTTTCTATCCCCAGACAAACGAACAGCCCGACCCACTCCCAGGACTCGCGCACCAGCTCCCCCTCCCGCTCTGCGCCGGCCTTCCTGGCCCAGCCGCCCGCACCGGTCCTCTCGCTGGACAAGATCATGAAGCACAACTGCAAGGTCTACGTCATGGAACCCAACACTTGAGATTGTTTTCAACTAATGCTGCCATCACATTTTCCAAACGGGGGGCCTAGCAGCATGTTTGTGGAAACGGAAAATAACCAAAAGTGTCAAACGTACACAAATTATTCTCATCAAACATACACAAATTATTCTCATGGCTAAATGTATTTATGTTCCTGTCATTGGTCAAAATCATGAAATACAACTGCAAGGTCCATGTCATGGAACCCAACACTTAGAGGGCATCGGAGATTGTTGTCAACTAATGCTACAGAACGTTTGCAGATAGATGTGCAAAGGTTAGGTGTGACGGGTCGTTCAGTGTAACATAACAGCTGCTGCCGCATCAGGCGCGTGTGAAGCTGGTGTGTTACGCCAAAGGCGGTTATACCTGCTATATAGATTTGTAGATACAAATATTCATGTATGGGTTGCAACAGATGATAGACCGAATAGTGAGTGTCGCTGAGCTGTAATACAACAGATGCAATCAGAGATTTTCATGACCTAATGTTACTTAATGTGAAATGAAGGAACAAAAGCATGCAACACAGTTGTACATAGATTTATGAAGTGCATACATGCAGTTCCACAGTTAGAGGAACATAAACTTCCTACCCAAAAGACAGAGACTTCGTATAGGTTTATGAAAGCAAATTGGGGCATTCTCGAGAAGAGAATGTGTTGCAGATAAGGGATTATACCAGTTCACTGGATCTGGTCCAGACATGGTACAACACCCTAGAATTGAGTCCAGAAATCCTGAAAGATGTGAATAGAAACAAAATAGGCTGAAAGTTTTTATCAAGGCAACTTATAGGAGATAAATAGATAAATAAACATTCATCTAACTTATGTTTGAAGAACATAAAAGCGGTTTTTAATCTTCTTGTTAACCACTAACAAAATAGGTGACAAAAATAACTTACAAATATCAACATAATAGTTACACAGAGCCAGATATGTCAACTAGACATGCTCAGGTCCAGACCTAAACCTGTATCTCTAGACCTAAACCTAGACTTTGACCTGATTTGAGACAAACCAGTATCTACCCTAGTGGCATTATAATGGCGTAAACATATTTGACTTAAAATAAGGTTAAATAGCAAATCGTTAATGCTTTATGTCAAATGTCATTTGTCCAGAGATTGTTTTGTGATGTGGAAATACTGATGTGTAATTCAGACAGTTAAATCAATGTTGCCATTCCCTATATGCAGAAAATTTCACAACAATTCCTTCTTGTATGTGCAATGTGCGATACCAGTAAGTTGCAAATTAAGTACATGTACTATGTTTGAATTTGCTACACCAAGTGTTGCAGTGTTCTAGTGCAAAACATGAGTGAAAATTGTGATGAGTCAAAAAGACTTAGTACGTAGATTTATATGCAACATTGGGATGTTTTTACAAACCTTCCAAGATACTTTCACTAGTCCTATTTCTTTTTGATGATGCCTATTAAGAATTCTGTATTGTGTTAATGTTTATGCAAGAAAACAAAAATCTACTTTAGGTACTAATTGAGCTATTTATATTGTATGAAAACCATTGCTATGTATTGCAGTACCATCATTGGATTTCAGACTTGTCCTGTGGTACTAGTATGCTTTGGGCAAAGATATGTTTGAAACATATTTGATATTTTATTTACATGCATTGTTTCTGTAGTTAGTTATAGTTATTACATAGTGAGTCCTAATTTCATAAGGGCTAGAAAATGTGAACTATTGCTATGTATTGTAATACCATCATTGGATTTCAGACTTAGTATGCTTATAGCAAAGAAGTGTTTGATATGAGATATTTTATTTACAGACATTGCTTCTGTAGTTATACACAGTGAGTCCTACTTTTATAAGGGCTAGCAAATAGGACATGTAAGGTGTTTCATAACAGTTGCATTATTTTGCATGTTATGACTGTTAGGTGCTGATCCCATTCCATGACCATGTGAAAATTTATGACAGACTAAACTGTACTTAACCAACACTAGAGAGAGTTGGGACTTACCCAATTTTTTGCTTACTCCATCAGCCTTGTTCACGGGATGGACCAGTCTACTGGAGCTTCTGGAAATTAAGGTCAGAACCACTTGACTGAAGCAGCTGCAGGTCGTAGTTGCCAGATAACCTATGTCATCCCCCGTCTCTGTTCAGTGTTGGACGTTGAGCTCGAATGTACACAGCCCCCAGATTTATTTGGATGAAGAGTGAAGTAGACTGAACATTCGAGCTCACCGACCAACACAACAGAGACGGGGGATGACATAGGTTATCTGGCACCTATGACCTGCTGCTGCAGCCATGGGGTTCTGATGTCACGTTCGGGAAGCTGCAGTGGACTGGTCCATTCCGTGAAGCTAACGGAACTTGCCAAAGATTTGGGTATAAGTCCCAACTCTGTGTAGTGTTGATTAAGTAAAATTTAGTCTGTCATAATGTTATTTGCCAACACATATGAACTTTCATGCTAGAGTTTAAGTCTCTTGTTTTGTGTAATATATACTATGCATTCCTTATAGCAACAAGCTATAGTGCCAGAATTTCTCAGTATATCATTTGGCTACTTGACAGGTTACAGGTACATGTATGTATCTACATTTGTTGTTTTTATTGTGTGAAGGTTCATCTGTGACCAGAATATTTTATTGGTTTGCCTGAATTTTATTTTGTTGTTTTTGCTACCCAATTAGCCACAGGCTGGTGTTCACGTTGTTCTTTTTTTTGGGATAATCTTCTGTCCAGCAAAGGTAGCTGATACTTTCGTGTGGATCTTCTCAGTATTGGTGCAAGTCATGTGCCAAACAATAGCTTCTAAGGAAGTGGTTACAATCAGTATTGTGTTTGTGGATGTTGCAATAAAATGTTATTCCTAAACTTGATCATTTGAGTTGATGTTGTATGCTTTCAAACATGTTTATATGGTAGTACCATCGGGATAAATATAGAATACAACACGGTGTATTCCGTATCAACCGAGGTACCAGCCCGACCGCGGGTTGGATCGCCCGAAGGGTGATGCGGAATACACCGTGTTGTATTTTATCTATGTCATACCCACCTGAGAAAACCCCTGGTTTGATGCGAAATGCGCCAGAAGTTGAACAAATTTGTTGCCCTCGAAAAAAAAGTGTTGCAACAGTAATGTTCCAACGTCCGAATCAGGTATTCGAATTTTCGACGGCGCCACACTCGGCCCACTCGAAGCAGTTCGATTTATTCGAATGGAGCCCGTGTGATACAACTTAGAGCCCGGGCCGTACGGAAAGTTATCACCCGGTCCGGAACACCCGTATCGAACGTTTTCGCGTCACAGGTATGACATAATGTATGGTACACCATGGTGGAAACATATTACAAATAATCAGCTATATGGATCGTTACCAAATGTTACGTCTGTTGTTAAACAACGCCGACTACTCCTTGCTAGCCATGTGGCTCGTAGTAGTGGCTCGAGCCAGCCGGAAAACTCTTGTTCTGGACACCTGCTTTAAGAAATGAGTTCGTCGCCCAAGGCTAACTTTGAAAAAGCTTATTGAGCTAGAAACTGGACTGGGCGGTCCGGAACTTCTCACAGCGATGTATGAAAGACTGTACTGGAAGTCAAACTTGACTTGCTGCACATCATAGAGGATGACAAATGACGATGATGACCATCGGACGGTTAAAGTGTACTACCAAGCATTAAGAGAAAGGATGGCTGAATACGGTTCTGTTGAATCATCAGTAAAGCAAAAGCTCCTCATGAATAAGTTTGTGTTGGTGTAGTAGTTAGTTCGTTGACTTACTATGGGATGAGTGTGCGGTTTTCTTTTTGATTTGCTCTAAGACAGACCAGGACAACGTGGCCCGTACTCAAGCTAGTAACTTATTCTAACAGTGCTAGCCTGGAATCCAGCCGTGTTGTGCTCTGGTCGCTCTGCTTCCTTGCGAACACGTCTGGCCTTCGTTAGGATTGGAACAATCGGCCCTTACGTCACTAATGAGTCGAAAGATAGAAGTAGTGTTCCGTTCGATTACAAACTGTAAACTTGATTGTTTGTGTTCGATTTCCATCTTGGTGGTGCTAACAGCCAATCAGAAATCGCGCACATAAAGTGTGCGAATATTGAAATGCCGATCGTTCGAATGGTAACGAACACCAGTCGTATTGGCAAGAAGCGTACCTCAGGGGAGCGACCAAAGCACAATACGGCTGGATTCCAGGCTATAACAGTGCCACAAACAAAGGAAAGAAAGTCGAGGTAATCCCATAGCCTTTTGATCAATTGTCGTTTCATCAATAGACCAGAAGCCAAAATCTCATCACCTGACCTTTTGCCACAGGGCTAGCTAGTAGCTACATGTTGTAGTGGAAATTTGTCTGGTTATCGGGAAGGAGCGTTTTCCGCTGCTCGGGGGGACAAGTGTTTTCGGTCAGGCAGATGAACAGTGTCTTATCGTGGCAGACGGTTATGGAGAGACTTTACGTTACCAACATGTGTACTTTCCATAAAATACTCTACTTCAACCAACCTTCCACTCTTTACAGTAAATTACATCTCGTATCTCACCAACACACCTACAGCACAAGATCCGCAAAACACAATGATTTCAAACTACCAAAACCAAAAACAACAGCTGCAACGAAGTCTTTTCTCTACCGGTGCTCTAAATCCTACAACACTCTTCCGCAACACATCAGATCATCCGTTCCATCATCCTTCAAGCTACTCATCAAAGACAGGCTAAAAAGGACTCAAACATTCTGAACTGGTAGCACATTGAAATTGATGTAAATATGTATATACTATGTAATGTTATGTGTATGTGTACCAATGTAATGTATATGTTTTAATGCATGACCCCAGGAAGAGTAGTGGATGCACAAGTGTATTCACTAATGGGTGTCATTTTAACAATAAACAATAAACAATAAACATCCAGCCTGGTAAACATACGATCTTCATGCCACCAGTAGATCTGCCTGGAGATCACAAATTTACCTAGGCTGGGTACCACCCGGAAAGTAGTCCGCTTCGCTATTGGTTTATTATACACTGTATACAGTCGCTTCTCGCTCTGACATTTATCAAACACTATATACAGTCGCTTCTCGCTCTGACATTTATTAAACACTATATACAGTCGCTTCCCTGCTATTCAGAAGCGAACATATAGTAGGAGCGAACTACTGCCCCGATGGTACACAGGCGAAACTTTACCTGTCCTGGGGGCACAATCGTGATAGCAGATTTTCATCAATACCCTTCCGCATACTTTCTGACCCAGGGCTGATCAAAGGAAATTGGTCTGACTACAAGGAAGGAGCATTTTCCGCTGCTCTGTAGGCAAAACGTTTTCAGTTGGCCTTCATTCAACAGTAGCATATGTTTTAATGCTTTGTCAATATCACTTCACGAAACACATCTAGTACTGTATACTTTTGGCCATTGCAAACAGAACGAGAAGTGTGAGCATTGGCAAACGTCCGAAGTGTAAGATGTCGATAAATTTGTGATTTTGAAGTGTTTTACCCATCTTTCCATCACAAATACACCACTGGAGCTCTAGATTCTAAGACAGGAACCACAACTATACATGCCCTGGAGGCAAAATCGTGCTAGCAGCTTCTTATCAATGCCCTTCCGCATACTTTCTGACCAGGGGCTGATCAATGGAAATTGGTCTGACTACCAGGAAGGAGCATTTTCCGCTGCTCTGGGAGCAAAACTTTTTTCAATAGGCCTTCAAAAGTAGCATATGTTTGCATGCTTTGTCGATATCACTTCACATCTAGTATACCTTTGAGCGTTGCAAACAGAACGTGTGTAAGCATTTTCAAACCTCCTAAGTGTAACATATCGAAGAATTTGTAATTTTAACCCATCTTTTCCATCACATAACGCACCACGCAAGTTCTACATTACAAGACAGGAACCCCAAACATTGCAGGCCCTGTGGACACAAACCTTGTCAGCAGGTCTTCATCAACACCATCCTTCCGTAAATCTCATCAATATTACTGAAC
Source organism: Branchiostoma floridae x Branchiostoma belcheri (assembly GCA_019207045.1). NCBI lineage: Eukaryota > Metazoa > Chordata > Leptocardii > Amphioxiformes > Branchiostomatidae > Branchiostoma > Branchiostoma floridae x Branchiostoma belcheri. The sequence continues at coordinate 4,139,050 of CM033035.1, read as the reverse complement.
GGGACACATCTATATATCTGGACTTTGCAACTTCGTTTTCCTTCTGGTCTGACCAATGTGAAGCAGAACATGCCAACCTTTACCAAACCAAATAAAGTCATTCGGCCAAATTGTCTTTACAAACTAGCTATTGTCATTCATCAAGAAAACATAACCATAAACTCCTGTCATTCATCAATAAACAAGAAGCGACCATCTCATCTCATGACCTTTTACTGCAGGGCTATTGTAAACAGTGGAAATTTGTCTGACTATCAGGAAGGGGCATTTTCCCAGGGGGTCATAAATACATCACAGCAATTCTTCATCAACACCATCCATTTGCATCGAATTCGTCAATATTACTTCACGAAATATATCTATACTTCTGGACATTGCAAACATAACGAGTGCTGGACTGTAAGCATTGCCAAATGTCCGAAATTTAACATGTTGAAGATTTTGAGTAACGTGACTCATCTTTTCCATCACACATATACGTAACGCAAGTTCTACATTACAAGACATGAACCGCCAAAACATTACTTGCACGCCCTGGGGACACAAACCTTGTCAGCAGGTCTTCATCAACAGTATCCTTCCGTATATCTCATCAATATTAATTACTTAAACGGAATACATCTATATATCTGGACATTGCAGGCAGGACAGGCAGAGGAAGTACTGCAGTCTAAGGGTGCCACGACTTCCCCGCCAGACGGACAAGCACATCTTCTGTCCGCGGCCACATTTCGCTGGTCCTCGTCCTCCGTTTGCCAACAAGCTAACCAGGTTAGTGCCGCAACGTTCCCCTCTATCAGCTTCAAGGAGACATACGTAATGGCTCTTAGAACAGGGGCGAACATACCCATGCTATTTGCTCTGTTCCTTGTGACTGCTGGGGCAGCCTCGGCAGGTTTCTGCTTCCCTCGCTGTGCAAAAGCGAGCTGGTCGCAATGTTTAGATGACTCGATGCTCGAAATGCTTCTGTACCAATCGGGTACATGCATCTTATGCAAGCAACATAGCACTGTTAGTGTCAGTAATACTCCCATCCCTACTGTACCCTGCTTGCTAGGCATACAAACAGCATTTGCCATCAGGGGAACTCCACTCGGTGTACTATCCGGAAAGAAAATGCCATCATTTGAACGGTCATCAGTAAAAGCCTTGGTTCTGATTGAGGATGAAATCTCAGATTTGGAGGACAATACGATGATTGGGTTTTCAGACCTGAAATATCTGAGTCTAGATTTCAACAGGCTGACACATGTCAAACAGAGCTGGTTCACCGGTTTAGAGACCCTTAGTTTTCTAACCTTATCCAATAACCGAATAGCGCAGATTGACCCAGGGTGCTTCAGAAACATGCCGTGGCTTCTTTTCCTTGGCCTGGAGAACAACGCGTTACAGGTCGTAGACCCCGCCTGGTTCCTTGGCCAAACAACACTGATGCAACTGTACTTGGGGGGAAATGACATTAAGACCATTCCTCCAAGCACGTTCAAGAACATGAGTCTGTTTGAACTATACCTAGAGAGAAGTGCTCTGTCCTGCCTTGACTGGGGGGTATTGAGGGGACAGGCACTGAATCGGGCAGTTTTCTATGCCAGTGGTAACAGCTTGACAACAGTGCACGATGAAACGCCACATAGATTGAAATGGATCGTTTCAATGCACGAAAGGGAAATCACGCAGTATCAGCAAATAGACAAATTCCAACAATACAAGCTATTCGTATCTGTTGAGGTGCCCAGCTTCACCTTCTGTATTAGGCTTAACCCAGGAAGGAACAAGAAGTCGTTTTCGTGGAGGTGTAACTCAAAAGATGTTGCGCCTCGCACATCAGAATACATTAAAAATCCTACGTTTTGTGACGAGTTAACCGAACCTCAACCAAACCAAATCATTCTGACACGTTTTGTCGTCATTGCTACCAATGATAACCCAGAATTGTGGGGCCCCAGCAACCATTCGTACCGAGAAAAGTGCAGGCAGGTGTGGGAACACAACCTGGGCGTTACAGTGGCTTTGAAGGATAACTCTACGGTACAGCTGGTTTCCTTGGGTGTAGGGAACGCAACCGAGGCAGATGTTGCCTTACTGGTTGACGACACACCAGACACGAAAATAGTCAGCACCACAGAGTCAGTTGGCCATTCAAACGAAAACAAAGCAAGACCCAACTCAGACAGTGACCACACAGATAGCGTCAATCTAACTTGTATTGTCCTATCGAAACACAAACAAGCCCCATTATCCATAGACATTCCCTCAGTCCCGAAAAGGCTCCACAAAGCATGCCCTGTGCACAAAAGCGACAAAGACCAAACAAACTTTCAAACACCCAAGCCCAGCACAAGGTCCCAAACAGCAGAAGAGTTAAGATCTCTGACACTTCCAAATCTGGCCACAATGACATCCACATTGCAGCTGGGCACTCTCCAAACCAATCTTAACCAATTCACGGCCGCACCAAAGTTCCCTGTCATCCCAGTTGTTGTCTCGGTCGTAGGCATTCTGATCTTTTTCCTCTCTTTGGGACTTCTGCTGAAGAAGTGCCTGCCGAAGTTAAGAAAAGGGAACAGGCCACAGAACCACATGGATGCTAACAATGGACAAATAGCGACAATTCCTGGTCTTGTCGCCTGCACCTCAATGCCTTCGGCCCTCCAATCTGTTCAGTCCGTGTACCGGAGGAACTCGGATGACATAGCGCCTACCCTCCAACATGACTACGCTGAGATCCCAGATCATCTGGCTGCTGCTCAAAGACCTCTGCCCGCCCTTCCTCACACCTACGCAGAGATCCCAGATCATTTAGCTCTTGCTCAGCAGCCTCTGCCTGCCTTTCCCCACACATACGCAGAGATCCCAGATCATTTAACTCTTGCTCGGCAGCCTCTGTCGGCATTTCCGCACACCTACGCAGAGATCCCGGATCATTTAGCTCTTGCTCAGCGGCCTCTGCCTGCCTTCCCACTTTTACCATGGAATAACACGCTTCCTGTCGTAAGACGTACACGGCAGGAGGTCCAAGATGCCACAGAGTCTTGCGAGTCCCTACCTGCTCTCGGCCATTCCTTGGAAGTCTCAGACCGTAACATCTTAGAAAGTCCTGATGATGAACTCATCCGCTTTTACAGTGCTGCTGCAGAGCCTTCGCTTCCTACAGTCACAAAAACTAGGCAGAACTTTCAAACCTACCAGGGACACTGCACTACTTTGCAAAGTCCTCAGCCTACTGCTGGTAGATGTGTTATGTATGGCCTACCCGTGAAAGTTAGGCACCGTTTTGTTAGAGCATATGGCACTCATACGCTTCTGCCATATGCTAACTCAGGGGAAGGAGCCCAAAGTATAACACGCCGACGATTTCTTCCCATCTCGTCTAACCCCTACTGGCAATGGGAGACCCCGGGCGAGGGAACCCGTAACACACCACGGCGTTCGTCCCTCCCACTCGCCACACTGCCTAACACCTACTGGCCATGGGAGATGCCAGCAGGCGAGGGAACCCGTAACACACCACCTCGTGCGTCTCTCCACCTACCCACACCACCTATCACCTACTGGCCTTGGGAGACCTCAGGGCAGGGTACCCGTAACACACCACGGCGTTCGTCCCTCCCCCTCGTCACACTGCCTAACACCTACCCCCACCCCACACTGCCTAACACCTACTGGCCATGGGAGATACCCGTGCAGGGAACCCGTAACACACCACGGCGTGCGTCCCTCCCCCTCGTCACACTGCCTAACACCTACTGGCCATGGGTGATGCCAGGGGAGGGAACCCGTAACATACCACGGCGTGCGCCCCTACCCCTACCCACGCTACCTAACACCTACTGGCCATGGGTGATGCCAGCAGGCGAGGGAACCCATAATAACACACCACGGCGTGCATACCACCCCCTCACCACACTACCTAACACCTACTGGCCATGGGTGATGCCAGGGGAGGGAACCCGTAACACATCACGGCGTGCGTCCCTCCCCCTACCCACGCTACCTAGCACCTATCCCCTCTCTACACTGCCTAACACCTACTGGTCATGGGTGATGCCAGGGGAGGGAACCCGTAACACATCACGGCGTGCGTCCCTCCCCCTACCCACGCTACCTAGCACCTACCCCCTCTCTACACTGCCTAACACCTACTGGTCATGGGAGATGCCACCAGGCGAGGGAACCCGTAACACACCACGGCGTGCGTCCCTCCCCCTCGCCACACTGCCTAACACCTACTGGCCATGGGAGATCTAGATACTAGTAACAGGGGAGGGAAGTCGTAAAATATCGGCGGGCGTCAACTCCCCACACTCCCTAACACACTCAGTACTGGCTATGGGAGAGGCCAGGGGCAATGACGGACTGCCCAAAGTAAATTGACTAATCATAAACTCCCATACCATGATATTCAAATACACTGTTCTTTGGCAATGAATAATGAATGAATGAAGACCTTTATTAATAATAGGCGCCACCACTCATGCCTTCGAATTCGAAGTCGTAACATATCGGCGGGCGTCAATTCCCCACACTCCCTTACACACTCAGTACTGTGTATGGGAGACGACAAAAGTAATCATAAACTCCCATACCATGATATTCAATACACTGTTGTTTGTCAATGAAAAATGCGAGCCTCCGCGCATCACTGTCACAGTGTCACATAACCCATTTCCGTAGGGCTGTAGATTGCAGACGGCAATGGATATTAGACTGGCAGTCAGGAAGGTCCTGATTGTTTCCACAGCCAGAGGTCACATCCAAGTCAAAACCTTTTCATGAATGGAAACCAATATTGCAGTATACAGTGCAATAATATGTCAGGGTGCAATGCATATTAGATAATTATGCAGTGTCGTTTTCTGACATGAAAACTTTGTTACAGACGGAGAAAGATGCATTTTGTCCGTAAACAGCAGGTCGATTTTCATACTCCCGACGTCAGAAATTCAGACAAGAGTGAACACTGGCAAACGTAGATTTTGCAAAACTACCGAGGATTACTATGACAACCTTCTGCAAAACGACTGTGCCATCATACTTACGAAAAACGAATTTTGGGTAGAGAAGATCATGAAAGTTATGAAGAGGAAGATCTTACTTGCATGATTAATAATACAAAGTCTAAAAGATGGAAGTGTGTGACGTGTTTGAGTTGATACTATTAGAAATAAATTATGAAATTGCTTGCAAAGTTTTGGAAAATTTTTAGTTCATAAAATCGTACAATTGTAGCATGAGTTACATGTATGCAAAATTGCATAACTGCCTTCAAGTACGAAGTTTGGCTTTCGGTGTGTCTGGATGTTTGTGGTGATGTGTGTTCGTAGATATTTGAAGACAATTGAGTGACGGTAAGAGTGCGTGAAGGTAGTAAAAAACCAATGTAGCAAAAGTCTATGTAGTCTAAAAGCTAACTCTACATTCTGGGTTATTGGGTTACACATACACAAATACACACACACGCACGCACGCACGCACACAAGCACACACACACACATACACATAACATTGCCTACCCTGAGAACAAGTTTCGATGACATTGTATCTTTACATTGTACATACAAGCATTTGAATGAGATACATGACAAAAATATGTTTAAGTAAAAAAAAGCAAAATTTCGTTGCCTGATTCTGAATTGGTCAACCGGTATAACCGCCATTTGGTCTAACATTTGAGCTATGAGCCATGATCTTGCCACTGATGTTGTATTACTGTAACGTTATAGCTTTGCAGTGTACTTCAGTCATTGTATTTATCTAATACCCACCCCAAAGCAAGTGATAGAAAGAAACACTGAGCTGAATGGGAGATCTGAACCTGCTTCCGCTATCTACTATAACGGGAAGCCGTCAAGTTGGTAGGTGCCAGTGCATTTGGAGACCATGACCAAACAGCAACTTTGTGGCAAACACCACTGCCATAAGTTACCTAGCAGAACCTGAAAGTGGGTTACCGGCGCTTACCTGGTCCATGGAGTGATAGCTGACGTAGATAGCAGACTAAGACATGAAAAGGAATTTCTTCGAGATGGAAGGGGGGCAGATGATGGATATCCAACCAAATGAAGATGACCATGCTCAACGGTACTGGACCCAAATCTCTGTTGATGTAAGAGCCATCACTCCTTCATTATATAAACGTCGCCAGAAGAAGAGGAAGAATGTGCTACTCCACAGTGTGCTTGAACATTATCGGAGATGAGAATGTAAAGTTACTGCAAACTACAGCAGAGACTTGTTCATGTATACATACATCACTGTGCTTTCATGATCGATCAGCTGCTGTGTTAACAATATTTCTTCTTAGAAAGACACAGCAATGTCATGACATACGAGCAAAATAGCTTATTGTGTGCAGTTTGCAATTTGATGAGGTACTGGTGACTGCTCAGAACTGCAGCTTGAGGATCTAATGCACGGATTCAAGTCTACGTAAGAAAATGTTTGGTACGATGGACAGCAACAATACAGCAGCAATGATCAAGCTAGGGTATGCACCAATGGGGTGTACTAGTTGACTAATTCAGATTCAGATGGTTGGTTCGCATAGCCTGAATTTATGATATCATTATATTGTCAGATGGCGTTGACCAATGAGAGGCTCAATCTTGCTATGAAAAACAATCATTAATACGTCATTTTGGTCACTTTTTTCTGAGGGCTGAATCATGTATACAGTAGGTGGTTGTGGGGGGGGGGGGTTTATAATGCACACATTTATAGAATTCACTCAAGAGATTTTGATTGTATTTTATTTTTATCACTTTCCTCGAAGAAATATTGATATACTAGAAGTGACCCTGTACGTTTTCACTCAACCTATGATTTGACAAATGCTGTGTGTAACATTAAAAGATTTAGATTTTGATCCTAAAACAAGAGTTGTCTCACTCATTTGTCAGTTTGTCATACTATAGTTTGGCTGTATGACAATGGCCCGCTTTCCTTACTTGTATACAGTATCACAAGACATGGTCGGCTGCTATACCCACCTCATTAACCACCTGGTTCGCTTCGCTCACTCAATGGTTTACTCGTTTATAGGAACCGATAATGCCTTACGGCACCGCATAGACCTCACAGTGAGTCACCAGCCCTACAATATTGTACCATGCAGTGTGTGTTTACTTCTTTCTACAAAATTCCTCATCCCTTGGTTCAAAGAACTAAGGCATACATGTATTTTCATCTCATGGTGTTTTTATTTGCGTGTGGTCGCATTAATATTGGAGTATCCAGCGGACGTAAAATTCATAAAATCAAGTCAGTGTGACCTTATGTAACATTCAGTAAGATATCGAGTTAAAGCGTGTTTTAATTCCATTCATTATACACAAGAGACCATTTTATGAATGTATTACAACAGGAACGTATGGTAAAGTGCGAGTAGACTGAATGTCTAAAGTTTGTCCCCAAGATTAGGCAAGAAACGTCCAAACGGTTTTATTTGAGGCACAAATTTTTGTATATTTTCGGTTTTTGAAAACGACTATACTGTGCAAAAGTTAATTGTACTGATGATAGTTTAAAGTCGGGTCTACTTTTTACTTTTTTCTGTGTGCTGCGGTTTCTGGCCGGAGGCCAGGTGTTTGTTGTCGTCCCTGGAGTGACGGCGATACTGGTTGCTGATTGGCTGGTGGTGCTGGTTGCTGATTGGCTGGTGGGCGGGAGGGATGGGGGTCGGCGCGCGGAAGTGTGGGTCCTGGGCCTGCACGGGCGTCAGCGTCGCTATGGAAACGGCATGGACACCAGCACATCATTAGCATAGTACGGAGTTGTGGCTGACGACTATTGGGGTGGTCTGAAAATACCATTTGTAGAAAAGTATGAACCTTTTTGTGTCCATATAAATGGATGCAAGTTTTGATTACGTCATAATGGCGTCATCGAGATTTTTGAGAAATGTATGAACCTTTGAGGATGTGCCTTATTTCAAGTCCATATATATGGATGGAAATTTTTATTACGTCATCGAGATTTTTGGGCCACGTCATTCTCATAAACACAGCTTGACCAACGCCAGGATATCAATGATATATAACAGAAATCTACATAATAGTAATGTTTACACAAAGGATTTTCCGATTTCTTTTTGAAGACCAATTTCCTATACTTTTTTTTCGCAAAAAAAAAAAAGATTGTACAGGAAGCCTAGGGGAACCCTCACATATCTCACATATATGTATATATCACATATCTCAAATATCACTGGAGAGTGTGCTGTTTAGGCCTATTTCCAGCCGGGCAGCTTTCGGGAACAAAAAAATATGATATAAAAGACACCAAACTACACGAGACGTAAAGAGAATAGTCGTGGGCATTGTATATATTTTTACGCACACAATTCTATTTTTCGTTTCCACAAACAGCCTGGCCGGGCGCCGGTTTGGAAATGTGACGTAAGCATTGGATCATGGACAGTTAGACGTACCGTTTGGGCGATGATGGTCTCTGGGAACAAGGGCGGCTGTAGACACAGGATGCAAAATTGTTAATTGAATACATCAGCAAATATATCTGATAAAGAGAAAAATGGAAATGTACATTGCTCCTGTTCAAGTCTACAGTAGAAAGGACGAACATGGACTAAGTACGATATCAAATACAAGCCTGATATTCCATACTCTTTCTATGAGAGCACAGATACCAGAGTTTTGGCGGATGCGTGTATGTAAGTGCGTGTGTGTGTGTCTGGGAAATGTGTGTAAAGGGAGGGTTCACACGTGCGTATATATTCAAGTCCGTATGAGGTCCGTATGGAAGTCTTTATATAATAGCCTCTACCAGGCTCCATAGGTAGAAATAGTAGACATTGGACAAAATAGTGGAAATTGGACAAAATATAGATGCAAAACAAGCCAAAAGAGTTAGCTGGCCGAGCAGTGTGGCTTGTGCCCCAGCTTACTTGTCTGGCATATTGTCAATTTTTTTTCCAAGTGTTCATTCAACCAAACCAAAGAATCAGTTTGTTTAGAGAAGCCACAAAGTCATATGCAAACTTCCTCACACTCACAGACGAACAGAAAGCCACTTTGTCTTGAAATCGCAGAACCCACAAATTTTAGAAAAGGTGGGGCTTTTCGTCTCCCTCTTCTTCCAAAAAAAGTCAAACCCAACCTGTTTAGAGATAGCCAACAATAGTATTAGAGTATAATATTGTTTATAACTGTTCATTATCATTTGTATATCTTCTATATGTTTATACAATGCACTTGCAATTAGCCCTCGGGCATGAACTTGCAAATAAACTTCTTAATAATAATTATCTGTCTGTTTTTGCCGAATTTGTATTATTTTTCCAACAACCTGTGGAGCCTGGTAGAGACTTAGACTTCCATAAGAACCTCATTCGGACTTGAGTAACGTTATATACCCACGTGTGAACTCACCTTTAGTCTGTGTTATACAGTAGAAGCCGTTTAATTGCACCCCATTTGACAGTGCTTTTCGTGCAATTATCCAAATGGTGCAGCAAAGCGAAGTGATTAAAAAGTGTGCGATTATCCGTTGTGCAATTAACTGGCTATTTTGCACGCTGTTTGCGTGATGTACCATTGGGTCGGGGCTCCTTTGGTCTCACAGAGGCGTCGTGTGCAGTGCCGCCCCCTACCGCCCCATCTGGGGTCCTCTGCTCTGCAGTCGGGCTACCGTGTGTGACGTCATGGGATCCCCCAGTTGCTGCCTAGATATCAAACAAATGCATTTTGTTTTGAGAACGATTTAAAACTGTAAAAGACATAATATTTCCCATTCATTTGTTCTCGAGTTTGCTGTTCCTAAAACACTATTAAGATATCTACGAAGCCACCTACCAGAGGAGGAAGTATAAAACAATAGACAAGCAACTACAATATGTTCTGTTCGACCAATGTTTTATCATATTCTTCTGTGTAAAATGTATTCTTAACTTACTGAACTTCTTGGAGCAAATTAAAGCTCTCATTTCGAAATTGATCTTGCCCTGCGTGCTTAACAGACACTGAGGAGGAAAATACAGATGTAGAAGCACAGCTACTACCCACTTGAGGAAGGGTGGTGTTGTCCGATGCAACCTGGTCGCTGCTAGAAGAAGCGCCACCTTGTGCCAGGAAAGTGTGCTGCAGCAATTGTTCGATGGTCGGCCGTTCTGTGACGTTTGGCGTTAGGATCTGGTTGATCAGGTCCTTGCAGTCCTGGTTGACCTTCCTTGACCTAGGAAAGCCATACTTCTTCTCAAGCTGAATCTACGACGATATAATAACAGACACTATTAGTATGCATCTGGTGAGTGTATGATGTACACTACAATCGTTTTAGGAACGTCACGTTTAAAAAAAATGAAATGAACAAGCACAATTTATGCATTAAAAAAAACTTTTGCCATGTCTTCATGTATAATCTATTAATATTTTCGTGAGCATGTCATATAATTTTCATCTTTGGGCTAATTGTATGTTGATAACTGATGCATAATATAGATATTTTGGTTTCATATTGCAGCGTTTTTTAAAGACCGGTCACCATTGACGTATATGAATGGTTTATCTTAGCCGCAGTTGCGACTGTTGTTTTTTTGCTCCCGCTTATAGGTCGCGGGAGCTAATAAGCGGGAGCAAAAAAACAGCAGTCGCAACCCTGGCTAAAATAAACCATTCATATACGTCAATAAAATCTAACTTAGTAGTATAGATCCTTGAAATACAATATTTGAAGTGGTATCAAACTTACCTTGATCATTTTCTTGATGTTTGAGTCGTCGAAAGGCATGGAGCCGCACGCCATGATGTACAGAATAACTCCCAAACTCCACACGTCGTAAAGTTCGGCAAGGTACGGGATACCCTGCAGTACCTCCGGGGCTGCATAGGCGGCGCTGCCACAAAACGTCCTGCTCAGTTCGCCCTGTCTGAACTCTCGCGCGAAGCCGAAATCTGAAAGCTGTCGGAATAAAAAAATCTCACTCAGTTAAAGACTATTCAACAGTTACCATTTCACAAATGTTGCCGCATGTAACGCTAGTTCACCTTTATCCGCGGAGTAACCTCTATTCTTCTTTATAGAAAACGGGATATTCACATAATTCAGAGTATTTAGTCGATGGACGTGGCGTCAAACTATACAGAAATGTGAAAATATGAGAATATTGCGGTCTTAACACGGACTTCATATCCCCATTCATATTAGAATCCCCTTTACGTTGGAAACGTTTTCTAACACCCTTGGACGTAAAACGCCAGAATCGGAAGATATATGGTTATTGAAATCGTCAATACCATAGATGCATTTTATTTCGCGGGGGAAGCGGGAAAATGGAGTTTTCCCGTGGTTTTTAGTTCGCGGTAGCGCCATAGACATAGTCACATAATATAAAAGATAAATGTTCGCGGTGGTTTTAAGTTCGCGGTGAAGTGTCCACCACGAAAACCGCGAACATAAAACTACCACGAACAATTCTGCATTTACAGTATATGCCTGCCTGACCTTAATGTTGTTCTTGGAGTCCAGCAAGACGTTTTCACACTTGAGGTCGCGGTGCACTATGCCCCTGCTGTGCAGGTACTGAACCCCCGTCAGCAACTGACGGAACATCACTCGGACCTGTCCGGATAAAATTACATGTGTCAACCACACACAGATACAGTAGAAGCCAGTTAATTGCACAACGGATTACTGCATACTTCTGTTAATTGCACTGAATCCCCAAATCCCAAACCTGTGCTGTCCAGCTGGATAAGTTCGCATTATTGCACCACCTGGATAATTGCACGAAAAACGCTGACAAATGGGGTGTGCAATTAAATGGATTCTACTGTATCTAGAAAAAAATCCTCTCAGATCCGTGAACAATTCTATGTGGTTAGGGACGACACTGATAACAACCTTTAAGGGTGATAGAATGAGTGGACAACAGATGTACTCATTTGTAATCCAAATAAGTTAGAGATCTACCTAAGTTACAGCCATTTTACACAGGCGACTTTAAAACTTAGTTGCCAAAGAAATAGGGCATTTGCAGATTTTTTTTCTTGGGATGAAAACTAAAAACCTGAGTAGTAACTTCCGAAAACAATTTCATCAGGTTAGTAAAACATAGGATATTGGAGATTTCTTTTGCACAGCCAGAATGCCTCTCACCTGCTGACGTTTCGATGTCTGTCAGACATCTTCCTCAGAGCTTCTAACTGCATGCAGCCCTGCTTCTCGCCGCTATATGCAGCCGATGTAGGTGGCGCTTTTGCGGCGAGAAGCAGAACTCCACTTAGAAGCTCCGAGGAAGATGTCTGAAAAACACCGGAACGTCGGCACGTCGGCAGGAAATTTGTATTCTGATTCTGCAAAGAAAATCCCCGATATCCTGAGTAGAAACGTTCTAACCTTGCTCTCCGACAGGGCCCCGTGCAGCTGTATGTACTCTAACAGGTCTCCGTGTCCGGCATAGTCCATCACGATATAGACCTGATGAGCGTGGAAGTAGATGACAGTTTCTGAATACGCGAAGCATACGCTAACAAATCTACAATAGATCGATCTAAAGTCCCATTAATTTCATCCCTGTCATTGATATTATCATCAGTTTTTGTTTAGGTGTTTGACTGGTATGTGAGCAGATGATCTGGCAGCGAAAATGATAAAACAAAACTGTTGAATTGTCTAGATTCTGCGGGCAGGTAGCATAGGCGTTGCTTTGAATTTGTGACACCTGGCAGTTCCCTTTCAAGCTGTAGATTACAATCATATAAGTATACAATTCTTTGGAGAAAACTAAGTTGCCTTTTGGCTCGAAGATTGCTTATTTTGGTAGTTTTGTTTATAATTATTAATGTGCTGATGTTTGCTCTGCTTGTGCCAGCCCTTTGATTAATGATATTATATTAAGTTATGAGTGTTTTTCCTTGGCAAAAACTTTTATTTTTCGTTCCCACAAACATCCCGACCGGGCCCCGTTTTGAAAATGGGACCTAAGCCTAAGGAAATGAGACATAACCGATGACTTACCCTGGACCCTAGCTCCATGATCTCGTGTACCTTGATCACGTGAGGATGGTCCACTTTCGTCAAGACGCTGAGCTCGCGCGGAAGGAACTTCTCACGGAAGTCTTGAGGCGCCAGAGACTTGTGGATGATCTTGATGGCCACCTGGAGTCAGACAGGCCGTAATGTTTATTTAGATGGTTAAAATACGACGTTTGAAGCCAGATATGCACAGGTAAAATGTGACAACTCGTGGAAATGTACTTATTCCTCTACTCCTTCTACTACTACTACGGCTAGACCATTCTCCGCGTCCAAGATGTAATGACAGACATCGAAAATTTGGAGGTACGTTCTCTACCTTTGATAAATAGTCACTTTTCGAAGAAAAATTGATAGTAACTGTAAACATACGTGGCTGATGAACCTCTTCAACGATACTACAGCTAAGTAATCAGCAGTGCGCATGGTGTTAGTAACAAATGATAACAGGGAAAATAAAGGTAAGGACACTAACATACACAACTGATTTGTGTCTGCAATTGACAATATCAAATATAGTGGGTTAGTATTGTTTACATGTATACAAGGACGTGAGGGGCGACTCAATACACATGATGGGCGTGATATAGTCAAATAGAATGCTTCTATCGCTATCATGCAAAGGAAAATCTACAGTAAAATGTACTTCACCTTTCCCTTCACCTAAACTACAAAATTGACAGATTATTTGCTCTAGAGGAGTGTGATTGTGTCTTCCTGATTCGACTCGCAATTTGTGACAACTGATTATTAGTTTTGTGACGGTAGATACTGTGACCAACCGGCGCATATCTAGCCGTTAATCTGAGTGCTACAAATTTAATGGCGAGGAACGCCCTACCTTGCCATGGAGTCTGTCTGAAGTAGCCGACTTGACCTTGGCGTACGACCCCTCCCCGATGTGAAGCTCCAGATGATACCCTCGCCTGCTCAGTTCCTCCTCCTCCGTCTCTTTTAGCGCAAGACGCGACGCTGCCGCGGGCCGAGCCGTATTGGGCATTGTCTTAGCAACTGTTTCTTCCTTATCGTAAGTTTTTAAAGGGTATTCTAATGCTACTCGATCTTTAAGTCAAAAATCTTAGCGCTCGGGGACTGAAATGCACTGGCTTACGTTGGGTCCCCCATTGTTCCAGTGCAGAAAGAGCTGCGAGAATGGGTCCGAACATTGTGAAATCATAAAGAACGGCGCGCGTTCTAGAACAAGTCGAACGCGGTTGCCAAGAGTTTTTGTGACGGAAGAAAACCATGGAGAGTTTCTGTTTTCCAGTAAACTCGATGAGGGAAACATCAGGAAACCGGACCTGAAAGATTCAGTGGAGTATTAGAATATGAACAGGTTACTTGATCAGGCATTCACACGTTTTGGCGCTTACCAGTCGAAGAAACATATCAGGAGCGAAGTAGAGTTTATTAATAGTCATTTCTACCAAGGTTTGCCTTGTAAGATTTTAGAACGCCAGTGTGTAAGTCGAATACTCCACCAAATTTCTTTGTAGTGAAATGGACCATTGTTGTGAGTACAGTCTATTCGCAAGTTTTCACATACTGAAGGTACGGACCTGGACCTGATTCTCTGGACCTGAATTTTCTGTACCGGTACCCACCCCTAGTCACTACGAATCTAATACGGACTTGAATATACATATACGCACTCTTTTTACTGATCCCTTATTTTACAATTATGTGACAACTAGCTATAGTCGTTAAGAAAGGAAAGAGATTAAGAGAAAAGCTGGCTAAAAATGAAAGAAAACCAAACTGTCACAATCTGATAGTTTATTCCACTGGAACAAAGCGATTTATCATTTACAATATTTAGAACATTCTTTGATACATAAACTCAATGTCTTCTGTGCACCATAAAATTATAGAAACAGAATCTTTCACATTATAGCATCATTCTTAACTTAGAACTCACTTTATATTTTGCAAACTTTGTACACATTTTAACACATTTCTGTACTTTGCACAAGTCACTTTTTTCGGTTGATTCACAAGAACTGAGTTCACACCAAGTCTTGCATATAAATACTTACTTATAAAATATACATACCTGCAGTGTACACATCATTGGTGTATCTACACATCTTATTTTGCATCACAATAAATGATATGGCTGCAATTCTGTACACTTTTTCTCTTCATTGCTACACTTTTGTATGTTTCGTTTGAATGCGTACTGGCTAAAGTGGGTAGTGTCTCACTGGACTGAGGTACGTTTGCACATCGCTGTGTTCTAAATTGATTTTCTGTTACCCTTAACATTATGATGGGAATATCATGAAGAGGGTACAACTATAACAAAAATGAAAAAGACAACACAAAAAGATTTTTTATCGATGAAGTTTGTTGAGCGCTGTGTAAAATCGTTTGGCCATAGCGATGACACCAACCTACCACAGCTTCAGTGAAGCACCTCCTAAGTAAGACTAAAGGGGAAATTTCATGTGCATGGAGTATGACCATGAAATACAGAGATATGGTAAGAAAACATTCAAACCTGCAATCGTCTTGCTCATTTCAACTTTCAGGGATGCAAATACCCACCTGTAACCAGGTCGTTTAGTTTTCAAACTATCGATAATTTGGAATTTGTCAGGCTGAAAGAATATAGTGTTATGAATCTTACGTAGCAGAAAATAGGTAAAATATTTTGAGAACTGACTTTGCTGTGTAATATCAACATATTGGTCAATCTACATTGTAAGTTCCATAGGAAGAGATCTAAACAGCTGTAACACTTGTAAATGTGGTTCTGAGCTATTCTAGTGGGCCCTTCTACACAAGGGGTGCTACAATTTGCTATATTTCTGGTTTCTGGAAGTGACACCCGCATCATACTACAATTCAACTACAAATGTATTTACAGACTGAGGGACTACCCAGGACTAGATAGCTTCAAAAGGCAGAGTGAGTAAGATATGATGTTACGTGTAAGGTGCCACAAGTCCTATGATAAGACATGGCCAGCAGCTGCTGCATGCGTGCAAAGGTAGGGTGTACTTGTGGTCAGCCGGCTATATCCGATTCAGAAGACACTGTACGATGCAGAAATCATATTTCTGCTACATGTGCTAAAGAATGATCAGTGCATGGTGTATCAATTTCAATCAAATATATAATACACAACATGAAGAGGGCTCTTGAACATAATACATGTACCATCTTTTCTCAATACAAGTTGACTTCGTGAAGTAGACAAAAAAAGTAGAATTTTGGCTCATTTCATTTCATACCATACTATGGTAAAGATAATTGAAAAATATCCATCATATTCAACCATTAGTGCTGCATCAATTGGACTTGTTGGTTCCTGGATTTTAAAAAAGAAAATTATGCTGAACTGGCCAGAAGGAAGCTCAACAAAAACAGCATCTTAGGTGCACACAGTTTGGGGCATTGAACAGTCAAATAATCTATAAGTCGCCCTCCTAGCCCTCTATTTTAATCAAGACCTCTTGTTGATTCGTACTTGAAGACATTACAGACCAGGGATATGAATATTGTTGATGTAACCATAAGCAAGCATTATGGGATCTAGTATACAATGAAATATACACACAAGGAAGCACTGGATTCAGAGAGTTTTTCTACAATGTCTGGATTTGCTATGTCTTCCCAGCCATGGAGGAACTGACTTTCTTAAAGCTTTTGGGCTGAGCCGAGAGGGCGGCAGCTCGAGAGGTGATGTCGTCGGAAAGTCCCCCTATCTGAGCGTTCCTTATTGCATCTTCTATACTTAATGGAACCTCGACCGCCTCTCCAAGTTGCTCTGGCCCAGGACCAGACTGGTGCCCTGTAGGATTGGAGTTAGGAACTTTCGCAGTTGGCTTAATGTCGACTGTTATACGCACTTCATCTGAGCTGATAGGATTTGAGCCCAGACTAGACGATGGTTTGGATGTCGTAGACGGCACCCCACTGTCGGAATTTTGCTGCACTTTGTCAACATTTACACTATTCTCCTCTGTGGCTTCTTGACTTTGCATGGCATCTATAACGTCCTCGGTGAGAGAGATGCGCTTGAACTGCTCCACATAATCCTGGTTAACGTCAGAATCATTATCGTGAGAATTGTTCCCGTCCGAGTCCCCTACGCTCGACTTTCTGGAACCGCGACCTTGGAGATTCAGAAGGTCTCTATGTACACCTGGACTTGAGTTGCCCGTATCTTCCTTCTTAGAGTCTGTATCAACGGGTAACTGCGAAGTCAACACCTGGACATTTTGCATTGCAGTTTGCGGCAAGACTGTTGCGTCACTTCTACCCGTATCCGCATGTATCGTTTCCTGACTTGTCTGTGCAACAGTCTGTGGAATCGTTTGTGTTCTAATTGACGTAGGAACATTTGGGACTTCTGCTACGGATTGTTCATGCTTTTCCTTTGGCAGAGCTCCATTGGACGTGGCAGGAAAGTTGGCATGTGTGGGAATCGGTTGTTGGACTTTTTCTGGAAAACTTCCGTTGGTGATGCTGGTGTTGACGATAACGCCTGGATTTCCGAGTCCTGATTGCACTTGTACAGGGTAGGGTTTGGGGTTTACGTTGGTGTTGGTAACGTTTGGCAGAGACGTGAGCCCGTCTGTAGCGTCCTTGTTGGAGACAGGAATGGGTACAGAGTTCTGTTGGGTGGTGGGCTGCGCCACTGGCTGGGGCGGGGGTGCAGGAAGGGGGCGCTGTGGTAACGCACCTGGGGGTGTCGCCTCGCTGTAACAGGAAAAGTACAGAGTTTAACTTCTTATGCCCACTTGTGTCTCCATCACACTTAATATAATTAGTCCTTCATTTTAATACCTTTCCTGGGCTAGCTGTTAAGGTATAAAACAATTAAGAACAACACATGGTTATCTACATCTACAGATCCAAGGTATATTCACAAATGTATAGTGTACAAGGTCCTCTTAGGTATAGAAACTGATGTAAATTCATAGATCATAATCTATTAAGACCCTAATCTTATTCATAAGGCTGTAAACAATGGATTTAAAAAAATATTGTCATTTAACGTAACTAACATACAAGGCATGTGGCTTGCACTCGGGGTGTTTTTTTCTTCCTGGCAAAAAAGTCAAGAACCAACTAATTACAAGGAGTTCATGTCTACTCACAACCTGACCCCCAGCCTCTGTTCCAGCAGACTCTTCAGGTTGGGCAGGGTCAGCCTCAGGTCACTGGTGCCCAGGCCACAGTAGTACCTCAGCTGGAGGAAGGAAATATACAGTAAACTAGGGGGCCCAAAATCTAATTGTTTCCAGGTCCCTTTAAGACCTACTCACATACCAAACATTAATACAATCCATCCTGGTGTTCTTGAGTTATGCTGGTCTTCTACATACAAACACTACCCAAAACATAACCTTCTTGGCAAAGGTAACTATAGAAACACTACCAGTGTTAATTTGACTTTGGAATGTCTGTAGGCTGCAATAGTACCTCAACTGTGGTGGTGGAAAAACTATAGTGTAAACTACATTGTTTGAAAACAATGATAGCATTTACTTTTAATTTGGATTTTAAGTTTAAGTTTAAATCTTACATGTAGTTCATCTAGACTTCAATAGCACCTCAGCTGTGGTGGTGGTGGAATGTAGGATTGTTAACTATAAAAATACTGTTTGCTTTGAACTTGGAAAGACTAAATATCATGTCTATGATGTATGAGTATGAACACAGATATCAAAACAACACACCATACATGGAATGAAGCAACTGAAATTAGAGAAATCTGAAGTCTAACAACTGACCTGGGCAATGTTCTTGTTGAGAAGAAACACAGCATAGCTGAACTGGAATCTTTCTTTTCCCTTGGAATACAAGGGGAACCTACAAGAATGGAAGATTTACTATCAATAATTATTCTGTATCTGATTTCTAATATGTAAAACATCTGACTTCTGAGATACAAAAAGGCACTTTACTTAATTCTTTAAATTGAATGTGAAGTAACTACAGTCAAATTTTCAACAAATCCTTAAGTCTTATTCAAGATGATTCAAGATGAGGTAAGAGTATTCAAAGAGTTGTACCTAACCTCTAAGTTGTATAATCATCTCCAGAAAACTTGAGTAGTCATTTTGAAGAGCACATAAAAGAAGTCTTACTCTCTGTCCCTGTCAGCCAGCTTGGCCGTGATGGGGTCTCTGATCTTGGACTTGGAGCCCCTGTAGATGATGGGGTACTGCAGGGGCAGCTGGAGGAACTGGGCAATCATCATCAGGAGGTGTGCAGCATAGCCCAGTCCTGCTTCTACCATGTTGTCATCTTTACCTACAAAAGCATGGTGATGAAAATGTATTCAACTTTTGCACACATATCTCAATCCATTTTGGCTTACTAAATCTCTTTTCATAACTGTTGTCACTGTGGCAATAATGACAGTTGCTCATAATGTACATTACACGTCATGGTTCTAGTGGTGTAGGTAGAATCTTATACCAAAAGAATGATCTCCTACCTTGTAACTCCTCTGCATTTGGCAGCCAAACTCCACATATCGTGTGCCTTCCATTGGGCAGCTGTCAATGGAACGGGACAAGGAAAATGTTTTTTTACAACACTGGAAGCAGTGGCATTTCTACAACATGTACCTTTGTATATTATATGAGGCTATGACCAAAAATGGACAAGCTACATCTTAGCTACATTGTAAGGTTGATTCTGACAAGAAAAGATAGAGCATTAGTACTATTCTCCCCTCCATCCTTTGTGGTGACCTGTGTGACCTTTGACTCCCAGGTCATGAGACTACCCTTAAGAATTCTGAAGAAAGATGGCAGATGCATTCCTATGAAGGCTTTCACCAAGCTTCTATAATTTGTTGTTCATTATAGCTTCATTCTATACGTTTAATAATTTTTTACTTAATCTGTAAATGTTAACAGTCCTACCAACCTGTGCTATGGGGTAGATTTCGGCTAGTTCTGCGATCAGCTGACGTCTTCTCACTGCCAGCTGTGCTTTGGACTTCACCAGCGTCTCCCTGAAAAACAACAAACAAAATATCAAAAGCCATTCACATCTTAAGTTGTCCTATTAACAGCAATCGGGTGATTTATTCTATCCTATGATGACTGTTAGAGTCTGGAAAGGGTCATTGGAGAATACAAGAAAACAAAGCATTAATATTTGGTTTATTATAGCCTATGATGATGAGACAATAATTGTTAGGGTGTGAAAAGGGCCATAGAGGAATGCTGGATAACAAAAGCACTAATCTTTGTTTTATTGTGTCTTATGTCATGTAATTGTTTTGGCTCTTTGTGTCCAAAATTTTGTTTCTGTTTCTACATTGTACATTATCACATCTCACAAACCCTTGTAGTCTCCTCCCTCACCTCTTTTCTATGTGCCCCTTCATCCTCTCCCCCAGGTCTAGCTTGGCCTGAGCCAGACCTTCTCTCTTCATCTCCAGCTCGGATTCTGGAGGAACAGAGAAGAAGAATCGAGATTATTTTTCCTAATGACACAGCATGGAGAATCAAGTCAGCTGTGAGAATCAAGTCCCTTGAGTGTCCACTACAGGCAGCTTTGACTGTATCAACAAAAGAAAGTTAGCAATGAAAAGAAGTATATCGACGATGGATGCTGGTTTTTGCAAGATGACTTTTCAAATCCCTACTTTCTTTGTGATTACTATGAGGTTGAACTGGAAGTAAGTTTAAAGTTTAAATCGTTCCCGCACCAGATGATGCATCAGGCAGACCCATCTCCATTTCTGCATCCCTGGGCCACATAGCCTTGTGCAATCAACTACCATTATTTCACAACAGTGGTGTGCCAAGCAAAGAGTTAGTCAGGTGGAATCACACTCATGACCAACCAACTGCAAGGCAAACACTTGACCCCTGTTTTTGTACATCAATCTTTACTGATTTTTTTTCAACTACGTTAAAATTATTAAGAAAAAAGACAGAGCTAAATCACATGTACCCATTGACCTGCATTTTCGTAATAAAATGTGGTCTTTCCACAACGTAGTCTCACCTCTCTGCTGCCGTGTCTTCCTCTCATTCTTGCCTGTCTCTTGTTCCATCTGCAGACTTGTGGTCTGTTTTAACCCTTAGAGTATTTCTTAGACCTTAAAGCTTTTCTTACCTCTCTGCTGGCGTGTATATATCATGCAGGGCCCTATTTAAGATGTTTCTCATCTCTCTGCTGCCGTGTCTTCCTCTCGTTCTTGCAGGTCTCCTAGGCCTGTTCCATCTGCAGACTTGTGGTCTGTTTTAACCCTTAGAATATTTCTTAGACCTTAAAGCCTTTCTCACCTCTCTGCTGGCGTGTCTTGCTCTCGTTCTTGCCTGTCTCCTGATCCATCTGCAGACTTCTGGTCTGTTTTAACCCTTAGAATATTTCTTAGACCTTAAGGCTTTTCTTACCTTTCTGCTGCCGTGTCTTCCTCTCATTCTTGCACGTCTCCTGTTCCATCTGCAGACTTGTGGTCTGTTTTAACCCTTAGAATATTTCTTAGACCTTAAAGCCTTTCTTACCTCTCTGCTGATGTGTCTTCCTCTCGTTCTTGCCTGTCTCCTGCTCCATCTGCAGACTGGTCGTCTGTTTCCGCAGCTCCTCATGCAGCAGGGCCACCCGCAGTCGCAGGGTCTCACGCTCAGATACCTGCGGATGGAATGTGTTTGTTATTCATGCTTTCCTTTTACATTTAATGCATTTTTATACTGAAGATATACAAATGTATATGGCCTCCTTAGGTCAATAGTGACCATGGTAGAATACTGATTGATATTAGCCCTACAGCTTCGGCTATAGGTAAACAGTTCTAAACAAGAATGGCACTCTCTGCTACATAGAGAAAATCCAGTGTTGGAATGGGTTTTTTGTGCTTTCATTTCACCTTCAATGCATTATTATCCTAAAGACTACTGTTCATATCACGGCTGTCTTCAGGGCTCCCTGCTTCCCTCTGTCTCGGGACAGAAATTTAGTTGTTGGGGCGGACAGAAATTTTGACCCCATCTATCCCAAAATCAGAATGACATAAACCTGTTAAAAATCTATTTTAGTAAGCTTTAAAAGATAGATTTAATAACGAAAATTAGGGCTTCCAAGGAATACTGTAGTAAGTGGGACGGAAAAAAAATTAATTATAGTCCGAGACAGCCCTGGTTTACATTGTATCTGTATATGGCAAATGGAGGATGACAATATCAGTTTCAGAAATTAAAGAAACCTGGAGTGAAAAATAGAAAAAGACACCAGGACGCTGCAAAGCCAAAGGAAAACTAGGAAAAAGGAAAGCAGAGAAACAGTCACAGCAACCTACCATCTTAGGATCCTGGGATATACATGTAAGCCAGGCCCAACACAGGTCAGGACAGGCAGAAATCAGGAAGAAAAGAAGAAATCATATCAAAAGGAAATTCATATTTCAGCCCTTATAGTCCAAGTAATTGAAGGAGATTGAATGTATGCTAGATGCAAGAAAAGTAACTAAAAGAATGCAATTAACTTCATCACAAGCAGAGGGCTTATAAGGTCACTTGGAAGTTCAAGAAAGCAGGGACCATCTGTCATTGTGCATTGGTATGAGAGGAAAAAACAGTGGTAGTGTGTCGGGAACACATGTACAATCATCAGGGAAACAGATAAACAGATCCTCTGGGTGTCTCGCCCAAAACTAAGGCATCTAGTATTATTTTTTTCTTAGTCCCAGGACACACTGACACCCTCTCAGCTAGAAGCCTGAGCATCTTAGAAATTAGGTAAGAGATCACCAATCTTTGAGACAAATAAATAAATATATGTAGATAAATATGCAAAAGTACATGAAGTAAGAGTCTAGGACTACTTTGCATAGGCCAGTGCGAACTGACCAGCTGAGCCTTGATCCTCTGCTGTTCCATCCTATCATCGATGGCCTCCTGGATGCGGCTGACGGCCATCTGCGTCTGCTTGATGGCGCGCTGGGTGGTGTGAACCCGCAGCAGCGAGAACCCGTTGTACGACTGCCGCGGGGACAGGAGGTCCTGCTGAAGCGCCCTCTGGCGAGAAGCGTTGGTCTGGTTCTCCTGGCTTCTCTCCTGTGTGAGGAGAGGAACAGCATTGAAATAGATAAATAATACTAAACTGTATGGCATTCTTGAGTGCTTGTCAGTGCAGTACAGTAGAAGCCAGTTGATAGCACAACGGATTATTGCCCACTTCTGTTAATTGCACGGAATCCCCAAATCCCAGTGGGGGCCAGCTGGATAACTTCGCACTATTGCATCAGCGGGATATTTGCACAGAATACGCTAGCAAATGGGGTGTGCAATTAAGCGACTTCTACTGTATATCTGTAAGCATAGACATCTACAATCATTCATGGTGTTCCATGTTGATAATGCAAAAAATAACTTAACATTCATTTCAATGTTGTTTCTGAATACTTAAGAAATGTTACAGGCATGCCATATGTGTTGTTCTTCCTTTTTTCCTACACTGTAACTTAGTGTTAAGTTAGCTCCACTACAGTTAAGCATATAAGAGGTAAAAAAGAATTGTTGTTTGGTTACCATGTTATGGTCAGGTGCTGTATAGTAGCCCTCAAACATGCCAAAGATGATGGTGTTGGGGGACTGGCCATGTCCATCCTGGGTCACCTGAGGACACAAATACACGTACATGTTATAATAGCCATACAGATGTTTCTATGCTTTTTTTTATTCAAAAGATCAATGAATCAAATAATTTACTGATAGTTTCCGAAGTGTAGGGTAATACAAGGTGAAAATTCTATCATGCACACAAACTTAAAATCTTAAAAGATGTCATCATTTTAGCCTGATTCAATCTCACTTATAGCAGCCCACCCAACATCCGGCCAGCCTCCTCCATGTGGAGGGGCCAGTTACAGCCCTGGATAGCAGAGTTTGTGTTACATCTATCCTGTTTTCAAAGCAACACAAATACTCTACACTGTACATTTGTAGACACGGACTCCATGGCAGAAGTAAGAAATCGTCATACAAGTCTTCAATGTTAGTAAATAAAGAACATGAAGATGTACTTACATGTGGCCCAATGTACCTGAGACCCCCCAAGTTAACCTTCCACTCGATCAGTAGGCTGTACTTCTCCTCTGTACCTCCCCAGAGCTGGACTATAAAGGCTGGAGAGGTGGTGGTCAAGGACAGTCTAAACGCATGCAACAACTGTGGCCACTAAACTAATCCAAACAAATTCAGGAGCGGTTCTTTCATTTAGTAAAAGATGAACTTCAGTCACATTAATATTTTCTTTCCTAAACATTTTCCTTTTCCGTGTACATGGTGACCAAGGGGGAACAGCAATGGGAATGGTCAGTTGCAAGGAAATACCATGTATCCCAATTTGGACCTAATAAAATACCACCACTAGCATAACATGCCAGTATACATGTACTAGGAGTTGGTAGGTTCAAGGACGTTGTATAAGGTAATGTCCTTGGTAGGTAGAAGTTGTTTTGTGAGAACTGATAGGGGTAGGGTAACCACATATGTAAAGAGTGTAAACCTACTAGTACTCTTTTCAGAAGGCCCTGGTGTGATAAAAAAAAAAACCCACTGATGTAGAGATGGCTATGATTTAGTGTTAAATTACGCATAGTACATAACTAACATCCATAGATCTGCAGGCAAATAGGTTTACAGACCATTGAATTTTTACCCGTTTAAAACTTCAAATCAGATCCGATGGCACAATATGAATGCCATCATGAATGCATGTATACATAAAGGATACAAGTAATGGATGTATCAATTCCATCTTGAAGACTTCGAAGCTCGAAACTTTTCCAGATGGGATTCTGCAAAACAGGAAATATCAGATGAATCATCATTATTTACACAACCAAGGATTACTCCATTATAAAACATACAGAAGTTATCATCTTCAACAAAAATGTTCCCTTCACGCTGTGAAATGTAGATCCCAGCCCTTAAACTCTTGGCCAGAAGGCCATGCATGTACAAAGTGAAGTAGGGGCACATGGAATGAATAAAGTTTCCACTTACCAAAGACTTTTTGATAACTTCACTTCGGTAAAATTCTGGAAAAACAAACAGCAATTCAGATGTCATAGATTACATTGTCTCTAATACAAAAGCAACACTCCTGTGTAACTTGTCACTCTTGTACACAATAGTATTAGTATCAATACAGTCCGTGCCACTTGCCTGTATAACACAGCAAGAAACTTGATGGTGGCAAGACATGGTTTTTGTGTCAAAGAACCTTGACCCACTTTAAGCACCAGTTACAAAATACCTACTTTTATATCCTTTTGCAAACAAATAGAGCATATAATGACCAACTAACTTATTGCAATACAGTTATTACACTATATAATATAGTATTAAAATGATATGCTAATGAAATTCTGCTGGTTACCTAAAACTACCATATTACAAAACAAATGATTATGGATCCCTTGTTAATATCTTGAACACCTGGACATCTAAAGTGTGTATACCTTACGGATTACTGATGCTGCATTAGTAGTTCTTTGTTTTTTTAAATGAATGAATGACCTTTACAAATTATTACACTTATGCTCAAGCAAGCTAAGTACAAGCGATAAGGCACAATTTGATACAAGAAAAGTGGTATCTTTCTACATCTACAAAATGTGATGGTAGTGGAGTTCTCAGCAGAAGTTTGCAAGTTAACCCTACAACATGTAGGTAATAAATGTATTTATAGTGTGTTTCATTACCTCTATTGTTGGGTCCTTGGTCGCAGGTGGTACACAGGGTGAAGTATGTGTCTAACAAACGTCCCCGCCACCCGTGGGCGGACTGAGGGGGAGCAACGATGTTCCTGGCAGACACGCTCCGCAGATGTCTCAGTCTCCTCTGGAGGAAAATCAATCACAGACAATCAATCAATCAATCAATTAATCAATAGATTCAATCAATATTTTGAATGATGTTAAACTTGAAGATATAGTGTAAATAGCCATTTGCCCTATTATTAGCTTGGTACTTTGACCTGTGTGGACTTTGATTTAACATGAAAGTCATGAGGGCCTCCCTGCAGAAAATGATACCCCTAAGGCTAATGTGTAGGGCCATGTGTAACTGGTAGGGGTTGTTAGTCTTTTTGCCTGGTTAAAAACTTTGACCTCAATGGACTTTGATTCTTGATCACTAAATAATTACCTTAATCGTTGTAAGGCATTAGGCCATAATATGGCACAAACACAAAATAGTTTAACTTTATATGATAACACTCAAAGCCAGTCAAAGGTCTACCCTAGAGGTGGGGTTGCAGTTTTTTCCTGACTAAAAGCTCACCATTATCAATTGAGAACTATACTTACAAACTCTAAAATACTGGATTGACATACACTAATTTTGTTGCATAGATTAGATTGATAAAAAAACAAACAGGTTGCAGCTTGTACATAAGCAACCACCTGTTTCACTTGTGCTAAACAAATGCATATCTGGAACTACAAGAAATGGAACTGCAAACTACAATCTTATACTGTGATAAAGGACCATACTTTGAGCCAATGAAATCTAATTATTACAGCCATGCAGCTAATTGATAATAAGTTAATTGGCCTCATAAATGTTGTTGGTGCCCAAAACAACAAAGATAAGTTTTTGTTAATGTCTGAATCTGACAATCGAATCTTGGCTGCGGTGACGGAATAGATTACTTCAACAACACGTCTGCTAACTGCAGACAGGGTCAACATCGTGAAGTTTAGAGCAACATCACCGAGCATTGGTATGTAAACATCAGCTTTATCCGGTCTGACATGATATCGACATAGAAAGGGGTGGAGCCTTGACTAATTTGGTCAGGCAGACAAGACAGCCTTATAATTCAATTAGCATACAAACAGATAGCTTATTATTGCTTCCTGCAATTGATAACAGATTCGTCTGTGTCGCGTGGACAACCATTAAACGTCCCGTTAACCTCATAATGTCATCGATTTCTTGATGTTTGTAAAATCTTGTAATCAGAAAGGGGGAAATTTCCGGTTCTTCTTGGACAGTTCCTTTGCAGAAAACGACGGATTTTACCTGCTGTAAGCTATGATCTGGGTGGATGACGCGGTATCTAGCGTCCCTTGTCGCCATCCTCCTTCTGTATCCTCCCAGAGGAGCCCAGAAAACTCGGCAAACTGGTGAGAATCAGCGAGAAAACTGTGCTCCGGTCGCTGTTTCCTTCCGATCTCTCCTCTCAGCGAACCGCCGCCATCTTGGTGAGCTGGAATGAGCATGCGTCAAGCGAACTCTCGCAAGACTTGGAAAAATCTCCGAGCAGTTTTCTACAAATATCAAGGTTTAAGAACTATTAAAAGTATTAACACTACTACTACAATATATTCTGTATCTATTTAGGCTAACTTTGAGTGAGAGAATTGTACAGAATCCGGTGAAAAGTCGGAGGAAGCGAAGTCTCGTGTACGGCGAGAGTTGGCATGACGGATGGATCTTGTGATTGACCCCAGGTCACGCCACTTGTGACTGCAGAGTTGCGCTGTGTGCATGCGTGGGGCGAGTCTCACGGGCTGTTTCTTGACGTACAGATCGGACAAGACTGCCAAAAATGGTAAGAAAGCCGTATATGTTACTTATGACAAATCAAGGCGGTGGCAAGTTAAACTTAATTAAGTTTATCGTTAACAAAACAACGTGTTCTATGTGAACACCGGTGTGTGGGAGGGGGGCAAAGCCTAGAACATCTTCCAGAAACTTTGATGAGAAAGGGAGAAAGACTATTCTACAGTTGTTAATGGTGTACATAAAGTTCTAGTATCAGAAGGTTTTGTTCAGTCTATTGTTAACATTGTTAAAATGTGTTGTTTGTCCTTTTTTTCAGGAAAGTTGACAAAGTTCTCTTATATAATTTTGCAACGTTAAAACTTTGAGAAATGAGACCTTTTTGAAATATATATGGTGTCCAAGCCAGGCTCTTAAGGAATTAACGGAAATTTTGCAAGGTAACTGATATCAATACTACTAAACTTGCACCCTTCTGGGAAAGGTGCAAGTTTAGTAAGTACTAACGTTAGTATTGATATCAGTTATATACCTTGTACTTGTTTGTGTCCCCACGTATGCTGGTCGATATGGTGTGTGCGATGCATGGCTCTTGCAAACTACAATGCAAGCAAACTAATAAAAAGCTTTGTCTAAATCCAGACCACCAGTCCCATCACTGCTAGTCTGGACCGGGTACCGGACCAGGTGGGGTACCTGGTCATGAACGAGGACGGAGCCGTCATGGCGGTGAGTACTCATCAGATGTCTCTGAATCTCCCTTGATTTAGTGGTCTTATTCTATGATTTTTTTTCTGTGATATATATATATATATATGAGCACTTGACTCAGATATGCGAAGAAGGCGTTCAGTCAAAAATTCTGGTGAGTGAAATTTCTTGTGTTGGAGAACAGCTTATTTTTTTCATTATCAATTCATGAGTATGTAAAAAATTGTCAGATAGATCTACATGTAGGTTTCGAGTGAGCCTGACAGAGGGAGCGGGTGACAAAGCCAAAACAATATGTTGATCATTTCATATTTTTTTACTAGAACCCCCAAATTTAGACATCCATTCATGATAAACTAAACCTACCAAATGATGTGTGTTTTCAGTAGTCTTTGTTTGTGTGCGTGTGTGTTTGTGGATGGACATGTATAAGTCGAAGGAGCCTGGATGGATTGTATTGGTATTTGGTATGTGAGTAGGTCTTGATGAGACCCTGGAAATGATTAGATTTTGGGCTACCTAATCGCTTGTTATGGTACTGCATTGGAACTTCTGGCTTTAATATCTCATTTTTTTTTTTTTTAAGGTATTTTTAGCCGTAACGAGTATTGATAGATGGGCATGAAAGAATTCTAAATCTGATTTTTTGGGGCCATATTGATGACGTCATCAGGTTTAATTGCCCGTAATATTATTTTTTTCTATGACAAAATACAGCACTTTGGTACATACCGAGTTGCAATTAAACTATGTTTTTCATGTGCATAATGATGAAAGCTACAAACTCACGGTTGCGCAAATTGATATCTACTAATGATGTGTAGTAATTAGAAAATATTTGTTTTCATCTGATTAAAAAAATCCTTTTTTAATAACTAAAGACCGTTAATACTGATTGTCTTGTTGCAGTCATCAGGAGAGATGGAGAATGGTGAGGCAATGTAATGACTAACTGAGTCTAACTCTTGCCTGAAAGTGACAGGAGACAACGAACGATAAACTGGATAGTGATTGTGTCTGCTCGTTGTCCTGTAAACCAGCTAGCATTAGAACAATTGTTGTGTTCCAGTCCTCAGGAGAGTTGGAGAATGACGAGGCAGCAGCAGGAGTGATTATGAAGATGGTGGATGTGGCGCTGAGACTACAGACTGGCACAGACAAACAGGAACCATTCAAACGATTATCAGGTAAGGTCTTTTACTGTCCAAATGGAATACAGTATCAGACGGGGGGGAACGTTTAGTTGGATTCAGAGGCATACACTTTGACCTGACATGCCTGATTTTATGTTTGCAGGTATAACATGTGCATGTTGTATAAGGTGTTGTCTGGTTATATTGATGTGAAATGACTTGTCACAACAAGTCCTGTATTTCAGAATCTGATCAGAAATGTTGTAAAACTTAACTTATGAAAGTTGATGCTAAAACCTTGTATTGTGCAATGTCAAATTTGGAAACAAATGGTGAAGTTCTGGCTGAAAGTACAGATATTTGACCTCCCGTGTAAATATCGAGTACCATGTAGTACCTGCCAGTATTTAGCATTCTTCTTCTATTTGCAATATAAGTTAGATGTATTAGCTATCACTATGTTTACTACCAATAATCTGTTTTATCTTCCAGTTATCTACGATGAGCACATGTACATGGTCACCATTTCCAACCAGAAGATTTATGTTAGCAAGAGAACAAACGAGCACCATGAACCCATTACTGTCTAGTAGATCTACATGATTTGTATTAAAATTTTCTCAAATCTCAAAATTTAGTCATGGCCATTTTCTCATCATAGACATAATGCTGCAATGAAAGTCACGACTCATTTTTTATAGTTTTTATTTAAGACCAACAAGTCTCTTGACAAGTACACATGAATGTGTGTTTTCTTCCTGGTGGAACATAATTAAGAATCATGATATTCAAAGGTATGCAGGCATAATTGAATTCCTTTCATTTGTCAAATTTATTTTCATATGTGTATCTTTGTCTTCCTTATGCCCCTATGGCACGAAATGATTTGGGCTAATTCATTACACATAACATGTTTTTCTAATAACAAACTAATCCAAAGATGTCTCTTACCACAAGTCACAACCATTGTCCTGCACACAGAAAGAAAATAAAGGAATTATGACACTTGTAAATTTTTCTGACATGTGTTCTTTGAAAATAATGATATTATTAATCAAGTATGAACACTTACATAACTCATTAACTGTACTAACTAAACTTCTATTGCCTCTGTTGCAATCTATTTCTTCTTGCATGGCATTAGGATTTCAAACATTTCTTTCAATGACTGCTGTAGACAACAGGATTGTGTCATACAATGACTCATAGCTACCATCATGATTGTATCACTTACAATGTGGCTTTCTAAATTCTAGAGAGCTATAGCTATATATTTTACATCAACCCAATTACATGAGAATGCATGTTGGTCGTTCTTTGCCCACATTTGCTGGTGTACATTTTTGCCATTGAAAATCTAAAAGACCTTATTGTGGGAAGTATTCCCATTTAGAACCTTTAGTCAGGCAAACATACAATATTGTATTATTATAATTATTGGTACAAGCAAATTATTGTGTTGTGTTCAATGTGCATTGAAAATCAATGCATGGGATAGTAGATTTAAAAAGTGTTGTAAGAAAGATCTGGCTCTTTTTCTGTTGTGTAGTCAACTATTAAACAGTATGCTCTTGATGTTTGGAAGTTGTCAACACTGTTCAAAAAGTCGCCCCAAATCCTTTCTGCTGAAAGGTGCCTTTGATTTTTTGCCGGTGTGTAGCACTGGCTTTGAATCGACAGAAGCGGTTGGTTCAACCGTTCGTATGGATGCATGGATTGGTCAATTTAATCAAGCCCTTCTATTCGCCTGATTGCATAATTGAGTCAGTGTGGCCGAGCGGTCTAATCGCAGTACTTTATATAGCAGTTTGCTTCTGCAGCCGTGGATCATGGGCTCAAACCCCACTAGTTACAATTTTTTTTCTTTTTTAGACAAATCTCATGTAATGTTTTTTTGATAGAAGAAAGACCAATTCAATAATTCGATGTTTAAAACTCTTTTTTTCGTGTGATTTTGTTTAACAGCCAGGCTTTTTTCCAAAATACGCACCGGCCAGCTTTTTTCAGAAGCTTTCTTGTTACCCTTCCACCACTTTTATCATGACTTCCAGTTTTTGGTATGTAATCACCAGGTCAAGGTGATTTTAGGTATTGGTTTGCGTGGTTGGTTTTGTGGCAGACTCTTGAGTTTGTCAATTTCAGACTTAACTTCTGTCCAGTCTCCAATAGACATGCCAAGTTCTTTTCTAGCAGATTCAGGCAGGTTTAGGAGGGCTTTGCCAGTTATGTCCTCCTCCTGGAATGTCTCAATATATGCTGTCAGTTTGCCTTTGTTAAGATTAAGTGTTTGTAGCCATGAACACACCTCATCAACAGTCCAGATTTTCACCTGTTTCAAAATCAATTGACCAGTGGGTATTGGAGGAGGTTTCTCATGAAAAGTTATTGGGTGAGTTTGCTCATTTTCTTTCTCACTTTGTTTGGGTTGATGTTCATCCATTGTCTCCCTTTCAGCTTTACCTGGTAGTGAACATGCATCAGATTCAGAAGTCTTTTCTTTTTCATCATGTATGTTGGGTTTTTCTTCATCTTCAGGGTCATATACTGAATTAGCGCTTTCACTTGAACATGGATTTTTTGCCTCTTCTTCCCACTGGTCTTCTTCCCTTCTAAAGGGAGCTACACTAGCTTCTGCCTGTTTTTGAGTCAGCATCGCATCTTTTTGTTTCTTTTTCAAGTACGTACCAACTACCATCAAACCCTTTCCTTTTTTCTCGATCAGGTCAAACTGCTTTTTGTGGTTTTCAATGAATTGTTTCATACTGCCAAACTTGTATGCCTCAAATTTCTTTGTAGATTGCATGTTAGCGAATTTTGTCCCTAGGTCTTTCAGTGTCATTGGTTTACAGTTTGGTTCATTCTTAGGATTAAGTATGTTGTGCAAGTTGTCAACCAACCATTCTTCAGAACCTAGAGCTGCATCTTCACGAGGAGAAAAACCTGGAAAATGCAAAAAGTGTTTGTATTTAGTTAATAATTAAATTACATTTTACAACTCATTTCTTTGAATACATGTAATTTAAGAAAAATAATCCTAGGTTAAAACATGAAACAGTCAAGTGCCATGATGACTTCTTATCGTATGCAAAGTGTGAATATAAGAACAAAATGTTTTAACACATTTTATAGAGCAATGGTAGTGGAACAAATGGCTTCATTTGATTCATACTAGGGGTGGGTACCAGTACAGAAAGTTCAGGTCCAGAGGATCAGGTCCAGTTCTGTACCTGAACCTGGACCTGATTGATGTGTAAACTTGTGAAAGGATGATGCTCAAAACAAATTGTGGAGTATTGGACTCCCACTGGCATTTTAAAATCCCATAAGGATAATAACTGCCTCCGTACGATTGACTGTAAAACTTGGTAGAAATGACTATAGACTCTACTCTACTTCGCTCTTGTTATTTTCTTCGACCGGTACAAGCCCACAAACGTGTGAATGCCTGATCATGTAATCTGTTCATTTTCCAACAGGTCCAACATCTGGTTCACCAAATTTTTTCAGGTCTGTTTTTTTTACCGGTCCAATGAGAAAAAATGATGTTGGTACCCACCCCTAATTCATACAATTCAGAACTACTTTAAACAATTTCCCCCTTTTAATTTTGTTTCTCATGTTCAATGATGTATATCATCATCACATGTACTAATGTAGTACACACAACTAAAACTATTGTGTTTTTTTTTATTCTCTCAACTCTCACTGAAAGATACGTGACAGCTACATGTAACTGCTAAATATAGCCTTTTAAAGCTATACGACGCTTTGTTGTTGAAATCTAAAGTATATCCCATGTGACTCGTATGTAGTTACCATCTTCTTCTTGATGATGACCAACATAGCTTGGTAGTACTAGTATTGTACCTTTTGCCTCTGGTAGTTGCTGTTGAATCCTATTGTCTGAGCCAACTATGACATTTTCACTGTCTGTGATGGTGTAAAAGTTGCACTGATGGTAGACTGCTTGACTCTGAGTCACCTGTTTTGCAGGATCTGTGGATATCAAATCAATTCAGTTTGTAACAGTGACATTGATCATTCTAGCCTGATTAAATCTCGCTTTAGCAGCCTGCCAAACATCCGCCGGCCCCCCGCTGGGAGGGGACAGTTACAGCCCTGGACAGCGGAGTTAGTGTTACACAGACTATGATCATTCAACTTCACTAAATTTCCGGATGACTACAACAATCATAAATGATTTAATTTTTTCTTTTTTTTCTTAAATTTTAGATCATAATAACAAGGCTTAGTTCTGTTTGTTGATATACAACATACATGTAGAGTATTGCAAGTCATGTACATTTTTGTAAATTGACTGTAAATGTACCTGTAGTTGCTGGCCTAGAATAGCCTTTTTCCATTTTGGCGTCAAAATTTTCTGAACTATATAAAATCTCTTGTCAGATTGACATTTGTAACTTATTTCAACTTATCCGCATCATTTTTTCACATTTCTAGTGCAATTTTACAACGCCAAAGTAAGCCACGACCAAATTCACTTACTTCCGGGTAGCCTGCCGGAAGTAAGCTGGCTGTAGATTCCGAATCGACCATTGCGGTCACAGATCTTCGGAGATTAGCGGGGACTTTCAACAAACTTCAGTAACAATTCAAGGGAACCACTGAACTCGTTCTAAAGAGCATTTTGGTTCGTCGGAGAGTTGGCTAAAATGGCGGACAACTCAAGCAGCGGTGGGAAGTGCGCATATTTCAAGACGTCCTCACGGCATAGCAAAGCTGTATCAATACTTTGTAGATATTGCTGTGCAGTGTAATACTAATAACTTAAAGGTAGACTCAACTCATGATGTAGAAAAATGACCGAAAACAGTGACTTTATTTTTTACATTATATCCCTTTAAGAGTGAATTTTGTAGATGTTGGTAGCCAAATGAAATACATACCAAATGACTGCAGAAAAAATGTCAGCTTGGGATTAAATCAAGGTACCATCAAATTTGGATTATGGATTTGACAGAATTGATAGCTAATCAACTAACATATTGGGAAGCATGTTAGAAGGACTTGCATACCAGTGTCTTTTGATCTTTCTTGTAGTTCTTTAGTCTTAGCTATGCCATCCTTGCTATAACCTGGTAATGAGTCTGATCCATCTGAAATATAATTTGAATAGATGAAATAATTATTATATTTTACATTCAAACATTAAAAATGAACTTGCTGAGGAAATACAAGGACATTGATCATGATATTGTATACTGTAAATGTATTTAAGTTCGCAGGGATTTAATTTTGCAAAGGACTTTTGCGGTGGCTTTAAGTTCAATGCTCTTACTAGTACTGCCATGGAAAAATGTTCGCGATGGCTTTAAGTTCGCAGCCACCGCGAAAACCACGAACATTAAACCACCACGAAAGTTTCTGCTTTTACAGTAATGCACAATTATTGCACAGTCATAATATCTCATACATCATAAATGTTGGACAATGTTTATGTAAAGCATGTAGTTTCTGTCCAAATATATGTAGCAAATCAATACTATTTGATCTCTTTTTGTGCAGATAGAAATTTTACCCTTGTCATCAGATCCTCCCAGGAGGCCCATATGTAGCATCAGGTTGCTGTTTGGTCCAACCAACTGGTCATCCAAGGTCAGAAGGTCCACCAACTATGATGTCACATGAAGAAAATGATTTAAAAAATGATTTTGTAATCATTACTACAACAATTGTTCTACTAGTTCATTCTCTGTGATTTTGTAAGTTGCAGCAGACAATTTTTTTAGAGACAATGACGATGGGGATTTATACAAAATAACGAATGGGAAAACATAATGAATTTGAATTTATATAGTTCAAGGTCTGTTCAAAATTGGTAGAGAAGGGGTGCGTACTTTATTTGAGTTTTTCCATTTTACCTTTCAGTCTCTCAGATCTGTCTGAGATTTGCCCCAAATCGGGAGTCCAGTAACTTTTGCATCAACATTCTTTGAAACTAGCAGCCTTGCTTTACTTCCCTTTGGCTGAAGGATATACGAATGTATTATGAATAAAAAGATTTCAAAGTTGATTTAAGTTTTTTTTTTTAACTATACCTTGTATCCCTTGCACCACAAGGTTGCCTTTACAGGTATTTTGATTCCTTCCCTCTGTGTTATGGCTGCTTTCAGAACTTCAATGGTGTCATTGCTCTTCACTTGGACAGGAATCAGGGTCGACAGTCCCTGGACATAGACTGTGAACCTGAGACAAACATTGTACCTCACAACAGAGTATCACGATTCTGTTCGCGGTGGATTTAAGTTTGCGGTGAAGTAATCACCACGAAAACCGTAAACATTAATCTACCGCGAACATTTCTGCATTTACAGTATTCAGTTAGTAAAGGACCGGCTATTTTTACCAGAGAAAAATATTCGTGAAATGTTCGCGGTAGATTAATGTTTACGGTTTTCGTGGTGATTACTTCACCGCAAACTTAAATCCACCGCGAACATTTTTCTATTATGGTATTAGACTGCAGTCTATGGTCTTACCGCAAACTTAAAACCACCGCGAAAAGTCATTTTCCCGCTACCGCGAAATTAAATCCCCGCGAACTTAAATGCATTCACAGTAATATATTAATGAAATGAAAACAAAGAAAAATTTCAAAGGATAAGTTTTTTATGACATAACAATTTTTGTGTAAATGTGAACAGATGAAAGATCCCAGGATTACTCACCTCTTAGGAAGGCTTGCATTTTGAAGCATATTCTTAGCTGTTTTGCATCTTTTCTTCTTTGCACTTGTCTTCTTTCTGTGAGCATCTGTTGCAAAAGAGTCATTCCTTGGATAGCATTTACCACCTGCCACTTTTGAAGAAACAAAAAGTCTCTAAGACTTCTTGTGTGGCCTTTTTGACTTTGGCACAACCATGATGGAACTGATATTGGTGTTTGAAACCTTGCCTGAAGTTACTGAACGTATATGAACAGTCTAAAATGCATTTCTATGTAAGTAAGTTGTTGTGCAATGCAATTTTGTTAATATTAAAACTGTTGGTAGTTTATAGTCCGCTAAATATCAACACTGTTGATAATTGGCATGGCTCAAAAACTAACAACATCATTTCTGATGTTAGGTTTAGGTAAACACTAATGTATGCCTTAAAAAACATTGCTGAAAATTTAGTGAAACAGCTCTCTTAACCATGGAACTGAAATCGAAAAACAAGCAACACATTCCACATAACTTGAAGTTGTACCAATGCGTGACATCATGTGATGTCCATTTTTTCTTTCTAGCCTGCCAAAACTGTTAACCTTTCTCTTTGTGTCACACCTTTATTTGTTTGTGTTATAAATTAATTGAACCAGCAACTCAGGGTTGTAATGGTTCTGCACACTGCAGCTAAAGTAGTTACTGTTAACAGTACTCTTGTGCAAGTGTTGAGTATTTTGATTTAAAACATTAATATGACAGAAAAAAGAAAACTTACCTTCTGGCAGCACTTCACAAATCTCTGCCTTTAAAAGCTGTAAAACCTGACATCCAGACACTCGGGGCAGGTTTGTCAGCAAAACAGACCTTGTTGGCTCCCTGTCAAGGTTTTTCATGTTGCTAACAGATTCAGAAATAGCTCTGGGTGGAAGCAGTATGGTCTAAAGCTAGATGAAATGCTCCCAAAAGTTGAGAACTTTCTGTGTCCACCCTTACAGTACTGTTACAGAATCGTTAGGGCGTCTAGACCAAGGGTCAAAGTACAAAACAAATTTCACTATGTCATGGCTCATGAGTCACTAGCAACATAGAATGGTCTGAAACGAACAGAAAAGGGCTTAAACAGTCTTACCTATTGTTGTTGGGTGGTTAAAGGCCCTGATTTTCTTTTAAGTACCAGCAGCCAATTGAAAAGGTCAGGTCAGTCCAGTCCCATAGTGCCAGTTGCAGCTCTATCTTATTTGAGGTTCTCTTAGATACCTTACATTGATGTGATTATGGTGGGCCTCATTGCTCATTTACCACCCTCCTTTTAATAGATTTAATGTACAGTAATAGACAAATGCAATGGTTACACCTTTCTTCACATATTACATTACATGTAGAGAGAAATACTCCAAAAAGTCAAACTTACACTGTCAGTTTATACACAACA
Source organism: Branchiostoma floridae x Branchiostoma belcheri (assembly GCA_019207045.1). NCBI lineage: Eukaryota > Metazoa > Chordata > Leptocardii > Amphioxiformes > Branchiostomatidae > Branchiostoma > Branchiostoma floridae x Branchiostoma belcheri. The sequence continues at coordinate 4,101,619 of CM033035.1, read as the reverse complement.
CAAAATTATTTTATTACATCATTAATTACACACAATTTTTAATGAATGTTGTGTACAATTCTTTGGCAACAGTTTGTCACCATGAAGTTTATGGATTTTATCCCATAGAGTCACATCACAAAACTTAAAGTGCTTAATATACAAAGCAAGATAGGGCAACTCAGCAATATATTCTGTATGTTGGAGTTATTGCTATATTCATTTCATATTAATCCGTGATCATTAATGAAATCACATAAAAAACAATTGCAGCCAGTACATGTAGTGTTGTGCCTAAAGTAAGATCCCTAGAAATTTCACATATTCTTTCATGACTTAAATTTATGTAATTTATTTTACATTATCATATAGCATAAATCTGCGATTAACTATACTCAACTATAATCTTCTATTACTGATTTTCCTATATTTCCATGACACAACAAATCTTATTATTCATTTGTACATCGTAATACCTAATACCTAATATATTAATTAAATTGTTGGTATTAAAGTAAATATTGTGTACAAATTTACTTCATAGTGAAGTTCATCCATAATTGTCAATCTGATGTGATGCATATTGTTTAGTATTACTTGAAAGCAAGAGAAGAGTTTTTGTCATTTGTGACATTGTCTTTTTGTTGGATTTTTTCTCTCATCCTATATATTATCATCTGAATCTGGACTGGTCAACTAGTACAACATCCTTTGGTATAACACACCAGTTTGATCCTTGTTGCCACTCTTGTATCAACTATAGTACGATTGCAACAGTGCATTAGATTTCCTAGCTTACTGTCTGGAGCCATTTCCTTTAAACAGTTATTGATCTTGCTCAGTGTATCAAGATCCTGTATGTTGATTGTTTTCTTGAGACAGATCCAGTAAGTCTTGGCATAGCTACATGTAGCCGTATATTAGGCTACCATGTGTTGTGCCTTTGAATGTATACCTCTGAATGTATTGACTAAGGTGGTGTCCTCGTCAAGTCTGGCACTAGTACAGGACTCAGCAGGCTTGGGTAGACAACATTTTTACAATCGTTTGGGACATAAAGCTGTGATGAGTTTCCTCCGCTGGGTCTGTTCTGTGGCAAGGACTGAGCTGCATCTCAGGTGATCCTTATGGCTGCTAGATCTCTAGCTACAGTGCATTTCCATGACGTTTCTGGGCGTCCTCGTTTCCTCTGCCCCCAGGAGCCCAGTACAGGGCAACATCTCGGATACGGCCATCCAAAATACAAACCGATTCACGATCCAGTGTATTTGTATCACTGGGTGCATTCAGGTGCTAAATAAACAGCTCAGCGCCAGGTTTGTAATCAGTGTTCTGTGGTGTAGCAGTTAATAATCCCGCTTCCAGATCACAAGGTGGAAGGCTGAAATCCAGGTGACTACTGCGGATCCAAATTTGTTTACTGCATCTGGTACTTGTCAGGTCGTTGCGGTCTATTGAGTTGGATATGAAGTGGATATAATCGAAGGACTTTGGCATCAAAACTGGAAATGTGCCTGTAAAACCTGGTATGTTATGCTAAAGGACAGTTATATCAGTTGACCTCAAGACCCTGATAAACTGGTCAACTCGGCCCGGGTTGGGATTGGCGGTGGTTTGAGTTGGGCTGAGTTGAGCAGCCATCTGTTAGTCTTTGACCGAGTTGTTTTTTAAGGCCCAAAGCGCCTGACATCCAAGAAGGTGGCCTGCCAATTTCAACAACTGTGCCGCCGGAATGCCAGCTTTCTGTCACAGACTTGAAAAAGAAAACATTTTTGAACTTGCATATAAAAGTGTAACTAAGTAGACTCAGCAGTTAGGCGCAACCAAGGAGGTTAAAACCCTCCTTGGTGCAACTTTGCAGTTAATTGACCTTCCATCTAACTTAAAGGTAGTCTTTTGGCAGAACTTTTTTTATTGCATTATGGTATCTTCACCTTTATTGCTTTACACTTAAGAAAGATTGAGCTAGGAGGGGATCAGGACCTTTTACCAACTCGGCCCAGTGAAAACGGCCCAAGACCCTGATAAACTGGTCAACTCGGCCCGGTTTGGGATTGGCATTGGGGTTTGGGTTGGGCCGAATTGACCAGCCCTGTGTTCACCATGGGCTGAGTTGTTGAAAGGGCCAAACGTCCGAATTCGAGAAGGTGGCTTGCCAATTTCAACAAGTGCTGCCAAAATGCCAGCTTTATTTCTTTTCAAAAGCATGTATTTCAGTTGACCATGTCTTGGTTATGTATAATTGAGAGAAAGACAGAATTTTCAGTAAGTACGAAACATATAATAAGGTTGGTATTATACCATATGAAATCACCATGTGATGAGAGTGTGAGGCGCAAATTATAGCTTTTACTAGTACGTTTTAGACTAGAATAGACACTTGTGATATTGTTTTTACACTGTTTGAATCTCTCATGTTACCTGCCCACGGGCAAGAATTTGCAATAAACTACTTTCATTTAACAATATCAGAAGAATTATGAGGGTAACGGAATTGACTTATTCAATTCCGATAACTTCGCCAAAAGCATTTTCGAACGTATTTTGCAAACTATGTTACAATTTCATTCCATGTCTTATAAACTCGAACACAATTTACATTACAACATAATCTACATTTTCTCATTAATTGCGTGAAGATCTCCTCATCTGCAAAATCTATCTTCATTATCAGTCTCCCCTAACAATACGGAATATTGATGAAAAGTTGTTGATAATGGCCATGGAAACAATTACTTTTCTTAATGTTCGACTAATTTCCAAAGCATTTGCAACCTGTAGTCCTACGTGAAAAGCCTACATTATGAGATGGTGGCCTATATTTTTCATTGATAAAGAAAATGACATTTAGGATATAAGGTATAAAAGTAGGCTCAATTTACTTTTGTCACAGTGTGTTAGGTAGTGTGGGGAGGGACGCACGCCATTTTGGGTTTTGGGTTCCCTCCCCATTAATACATAAAAAAATTTATGCAGTGTTAAGAGGGTTAAGGTAGCAGAACACAGTTTTCGGCCTATGGGGATTTCTATAGTTAAGGGCCTCAAGGTGACTGGCTTCGACGCATTAAAAAATATAGTAGGGTGCACTTTTGGAATACCAAAAACGGATATGTTTAAGTTGAAGGTACAAGCCACAAAATATTAAAAAAACAAAAAAATCCTGTCGGCGTATCGTCTTCTCACGCCCGCTTTAAAATGCCCCTCTGCGGAGGTCACAGAACTGCAGCTGGCTCACACTAGAAAGGCAGTTGCGTAATGGGGCGCATTTATACACGAAATTGAAAACTTTCACAATCCAAACCATGCAGTCTCAAAGTGGACACCTTCTTTGACCACGCAGCACAGGTTATATCTGGCTGTCTCTCAAATAAGGCTGCTTACTGCTCCTTCAACAGTTTTATACGTACTATTTTATCTACCCGCGTCATAGACCCGGGGTTCGCGGATAAATACTGTGTTCTGCTACCTTTAATAATCTAGATCTCCCAAGGCCAGTAGGTGTTAGGTAGTGTGACGAGGGGGAGGGACGCACGCCGTTGTGTGTTTTGGTTTGGGGTTCCCTGCCCTGGGGATTCCCGTGGCCAGTAGGGGTTAGACGAGATGGAAAGAAATCGATGGCGTGTTATACTTTGGGCTTCCTCCCCTGGGATGACGTATGGCAAATTCTTTTGAGGAGACCCATATAGTATACCACAACGGTGCATAGCTTTCGTTGGCAGGCCATACGAAACAAGTCTACCTGCAGTCGGCTGCGGACTTTGCAATGTAGGGCAACTTCCCTGGTAGATTGGAAAGTTCTGCCCGGTTTGTGTGAGTGTAGAAAGTGAGGGCTCTGCAGCAGCACTGTAAATGGGAATGGGTTCATCCTCAGGACTCTCTAAGATGTTACGGTCTGGGACTTCTAAGGAATGGACGAGAGCAGGCAGGGAATCGCAAGATGCTGTGACATCTTGGCTCTCCTGTCGTGTACGTCTTACGTTGGGAAGCGTGTTATACTTGTTTTCCCCTGCGGGCTTTGCAACACCTAGGCTAACATTGCATGGCAAAAGTGGGAAGGCAGGCAGAGGCCGCTGAGCAAGAGCTAAATGATCTGGGATCTCTGCGTATGTGTGTGGAAGGGCAGGCAGAGGCCTTTGAGCAGCAGCTACATGATCTGGGATCTCAGTGTAGTCATGTTGGAGGGTAGGAGGCCCCTGAGCAGAAGCAGATTGGAGGGCCGAAGGCATTGAGGTGCAGGTGACAAGACTAGGAATTGTCGCTATCTGCCCACTGCTGGTATCTATGGGGTCCTGTGCACTGTTCCCTTTTCTTAACTTCGTGAGGCACTTCTTCAGCAGAAATCCCAAAGAGAGGAACAAGATCAGAATGCCTACGACTGAGACAACAACTGGGATGACAGGGAACTTTGGTACGGGCGTGAATTGGTCAAGATTGGTTTCGAGAGTGCCTAGCTGCAATGTGGATGTCACTGTGGTCTGATTCGTTTCTGCCAGAGACCTAAACTCTTCTGTTGTGTGGGGCCTAGTGTTGGGCATGGGTGTCTGAAAGCTTAAGCTTGTATGGTCTTTGCCGCTTTTGTGCACAGGGCATGCTTTTGGGAGCCTGTTTGGAACTCGGGGGATGGCTAAGAATAATGGGGCTTGGTTGTGTTTCGAGAGGATAATGCACGTTAGATTTACGTTATCTTTGTGGTTAGTGTCTGTGTTGGTTCTGTTTTGGTTTTCGCTTGAATCGGTGGCTGATTCTATGGTGCTGTTGTGTGGTGGTGTGTCGTCAACCAGTATAGCAACATCTGCCTCGGTTGTGTTCCCTACACCCAAGGAAACCAGCTGCAAGGCAGAGTTATCCTTCAAAGCTACTGTAACGCCCAGGTTGTGTTCCCACACCCGCCTGCACTTCTCTCGGTACGAATGGTTGCTGGGCCCCCCCATTTCTGGGTTGTCGTTGGTAGCAATGACGACAAAACGTGGCAGACTGATTTGGTTTGGTGGAAACGCACCTTCATTTAACTCATGACATAACGCAGGTTCATGTACAGCTATGTGTTTTGAATGATTTACTGTACCAACTGAGTCAAACCCCCACGAAAAGGCCTTCTTGTTTCTTTGAGATAGTTGATACTTGAGGCAGAAATAGAGAAAGTTGGGCACCTCAACAGATACGATTTGCTCGTGTATTGAAACAGCCCAGTCCAATCTATGTGGTGTTTCATTGTGCACTGTTTCCAGAGTGTTACCGCTGACGGAGAAGGTACCCAGAAACTTCTGTTCCTTCAGTAACCCCCAATCCAGACAGGACAGGGCACTTCTCTGCAGGTATATTTCAAACAAACTCATGTTCCTGAACGTGCTTGGAGGAATGGTCGCAATGTTGTTTCCCCCCATGTACAGGTAAAATAGCATAGTTTGGCCAAGGAACCAGTCGGGGTCTACGACCTGCAACGCGTTGTTCTCCAAGCTCAGCCAGAGTAGCCTAGGCATGTTGCTGAAGCACCCTGGATCAATCTGCGCTATTCGCTATTATTGGATAAGGTTAGCAAACCGAGGTTCTCTAGACCTGTGAACCAGCTCTGTTTGACATGTGCCAACCTGTTGAAATCTAGACTCAAACGGTTTACATTTGGAAACTCAATCATCGTATTGTCCTCCAAATCTGACATTTCATCCTCGATCAGAACCAAGGTTTCTACTGATGACCAGTGAAGGGATGGCAGTTTCCTATGTGATAGAACACCGAGTGGAGTTCCCCTGATGGCAAGTGCTTTTTTCTTAACCAGCAAGCAGGATGCAACAGGGGCGGGAGCATTGCTGACACTAACAGTGCTATTTTGCTGGCGTTTGCATAAGATGCATGTACCCGATTGATACTCAAGCTCTTCGGGCATCGTGTCATCTAAACATTGAGACCAGCTAGCATTGATGCAGCTAGGGAAGCAGAAACCTGCCGAGGCTGCTCCAGCAGTCACAAGGACCAGAGAAAATAGCATGGATATGTGTGCTTCCGTTCTAAGAGCCATTACGCAGGTCTCCTTGAAGCCGAAAGAAAGAAGCGTTACGACACTTACCTGGTAAGCTTGTTGACAAAGGCTGAGGAGGATCAGCGAAATGGTCGCGGACAGAAGATGTGTTTGTCCGTCTGGCTGGACTTCCTCTGCCTTTCCTGCTTGCAATGTCCAGATATATAGATGTATCCAGTTCAGTAATATTGATGAGATATACGGAAGGATGCTGTTGATGAAGACCTGCTGACAAGTGTTGTGTCCCCAGGGTATGTCATGTTTTGGGGTTCCTGTCTTGGGATCTAGAGCTTCCGTTGTGTATGTGTGATGGAAAAGATGAGTCACGTTTCTCAAAATCTTCGACATCTTACATTTCCTCTGCTTACCTTCTACACAGTGTCCAGACCCATGTTTTTGTAGTAAAATAGATGGGGCACATTAAAGTGTGTTGAGATGAAGACCTGCAATCAGACAATGTTTTTGTCCCCAGGACATGTAATGTTTGGATTTCCTGTCTTCGAATCTAGAGCGTCCTACTTTTGACACGTTATGGAAAATGAGTCGCGTTTCGCAAAATCTTCGACATGTTACATTTCAGACATCTGGTAATGCTTACAGTCTAGTACTCGTTATTTTGCAATGCCCAGAAGTATAGATATATTTCGTGGAGCAATGTTAGTGAAGGGTGCAAAAGGACAATATTGATGAAGAATTGGTGTAAAAAAATTATGCCCCCTGGCATCGGAAGACGCAAGCCTCCTTCCCGATAGACAAATTTCCACCGATTATGATAGCCCTGCAGTGGTCAGAAGATGAGATAAATTGTCTTTTCGGCGTAGCTAGCCTGCTTTTATTTTCCATCTTTGAGATGTTTTACTTTAGAATTTGGACATACGGCACCATTGGTTGTGATGCTCTGTGACAGTGCTAACTCTATTCACTCTACACTGTATATATAATGGCTAGATGTCTTGCAGTTCTATTGAGGAAGCAATTGATGAAGGATGCTATTGATAAAGACCTGTTGTAAACATCCGTGCCCACAGGCAGAGAAAAACGCTTCTTCCTGACAAATTTCCACTGGTCATGATAGCCCTGCAGTGGTCAGAAGATGGAATTTTGTCTTTTCGGCTTGCTTGTATTTTCCATCTTTGAGATGTTTTACTTTGGACATACGGCACCTGTGGATGTGATACTCTGTGACAGTGCTAACTATATTCGCCATACAATGTATATATAATCGCTAGATGTCTTAGCCTGGTATCCAGCCGTAATATAGCTTCCGAGTCTCTTCTTTCCTCTCTGGCAATTAAAGAAGAGACTCGGAAGCTATATTACGGCTGGATACCAGGCTAAGATGTCTTGCAGTTCTATTGAAGAAGCATGCAGAATGATGGTATTGATGAAGACCTGCTGTAAACATCCGTGCCCACAGGCAGAGGAAAACGCTTCTTCCTGATAGTCAGACAAATTTCCACTGTTCTAATAGCCCTGCAGTGGTCAGAAGATGAACAAAGTCTTCTTTGCGTAGCTAGCTTGCTAGTATTTTCCATCTTCCAGATGTTTCACTTTGGACATGCATATAGCACCTTTGGATGTGATATACTCTCTGACAGTGCTTACTCGGTTCGTCATACACTGTATATACAATGGCCACATTTCTTGCAGTTATATTGATGAGGCACACAGAAGGATGCTATTGATAAAGACCTGTTGTAAACATCCGTGCCCGCAGGCAGAGGAAAACGCTTCTTCCTGATAGTCAGACAAATTTCCACTGCTCATAATAGCCCTGCAGTAAAGGGTCAGAAGATGAGATGGCCGCTTCTGGTTTATTGATGAATGACAGGAGTTTGTAAAGACAACGCTTTGACATTTGGCCGAATGACTATATTTGGTTTGGTAAAGGGTGGCGTATCTGCCATTGGGTGGTTGCTATTGAAGAGCATCTGACGATAAGTCGATGCTGGTTTACTGAGACCAAATAGATCTTGCCATGATTGTGACCCGACCGTCTTTTTGGTGTAACTTGCTTGCTTATATTTTCCATCTTCTACATGTTTCACTTTGAATATATGGCACCTTCTTTTGATGCGACAGTGCTTACCTAGCTCGTCCTACATCGTATATGCAACGGCATTGTGCACATAGTTACATTTTTGAAGCACACAGAAGGATGCTATTGATGAAGACCTGTTGTAAACATCCGTGCCCAGAGGCAGAGGAAAACTCTTCTTCCTGGCAATCTGACAAATTTCCACTGGCTATAATAGCCCTGCAGTAGTAGGACAGAAGATGAGATGGTGGCTTCTGGTTTATTGATAAATTACAGGAGTTTGTAAAGACAACGCTTGGAAGTTTGGCCGAATGAGTATATTTGGTTTGGCAAAGGTTGGCATGTTCTGATTCACATTGGTCAAACCTGAAGGAAAACGAAGTTTCTCATCGGGGATCTCCCAAGGCCGATAGGTGTTCGGTTGGACGGGTAGGGATTTTTGTCTCGTTTTGTATCAGGTCAGTCCCTCAGGCAGAGGAAAACGCTTCTTCCTGATATCCAGACAAATTTCCACTGGTTATAATAGCCCTGCAGTAAAATGGCAGAAGATAAGATAAAGGTTTATTTTTGTATGAATGACAGGAGTTTGAAAAGACAACTGGCAGAACTCCGACCTCCATCCAACATTAGAGACTAGCTTTTCTTATTTCTTGTTAAATCAATATTGTACATTTCTTGCTGATTATGTGTACTGCATTTTCCTCAACTGGCTCTCATATGGCAACATATGCATACAGCAGAAAATTAAAGACAGGAAATAAGATAGTCTAATTTGGAACCTTTGACCTAACTTACTGTCTGTGTTCTTTTACTGCATTAGAGAACCATTGCCAACTTCGAAACTACCCCCCCCCCCCATAGAATAAAAGTCAGACCCGCCCTTAGTCTGTGAAGGAGACTATACCTGTCTAGCATGTGGTCATCAGCACTCTATCTTAATGACAAATGACACAAAAACCAAAAACGAACACTCTTTACAAGAAAGAAAAAAAAAGACAGAGACATTGACAATTTCTTTTTATCCTGACTAGAGTTTTAACCAGTGAAGTTTATTTTATTGGTCTGCAGAACTGTTGTACATAATTCTCCCTGGTGCAAATCCCAGCCAATGGTTTGTTTTTTATGTTAGTCTAAAAGCTACAAACTTGCTGAGTTGTGAAGAACAAAATGGCTATATTATACATTGTAAATACCATTTAGCAAGTAAGGCACAAACAGTTAAGTTACACAGTCCAGTACAACAGGTACATTGTATAGCACTTGACATGGATGCGGTGTGGAATATCCGTAGTGTAACATATTATGGTTTGAAAAATGTAGACACACTTTGTTAGACTAATGGAACATCATGACTATTCTGGAGTAACGGTTAGTTTTAAGCCATCAACATTATTGTTACACACCACAGTAGTTTTTTTTTTACATTTTTTGCCTCTGCTACTAGATACTGTCCTATAGACCCAATCCTAAAAGATGTTAAAGGAGATAAAAATAGAGGTAGGTTCACTTTGCACTTTGTACTATTGCTGTACAGTTCTAGAATTGACAAATTTTGTGATTTTCATCAGACTCAGGATAGAAGCCTTGCAAATGTCAGATTCTGAATCCAAATTATATCATGCATAGATATAGCCGGATGTAAATCATGTATCAAATCAAACAGCTTTATTATTTTGCTAAATCCAGAGTAATATGGCAACTCAAATCACGTTTGATCAGGATAAAAAATCACATTCAGCAAAGCTGAATTGACAATTTAGCTTGAGCCAGGTCAATCTAGATCAATCCAATAAGTCTAGATCAAACTCACTTATATGATCCCGATGATTCAATTAAATCTGGATCTAGATCAAAATCCTGATCAGTCCAGATCTCAAGTTATGTAGACAAATCTTCATGATCTAGTTAAGCTGGACTTTTTATGATCACTCTAGATCAAAATCACAGTAGGAAAGGCCACACAGATTTACTTTGTTGGTTCTCAAAACATGTTAAGGTGAAAATAATTACATGTATTAGCAAGCAGACATTAAAAAAAAAAGAGGGCATGGATGAGAGCTTGAAATTGACTGTATTCACTTCATAAAACTGATCTTGAATATGAATGTATTCCTTTTATAGAAATGATCTTGAATATGGCTGTATTCAGTTCATAAAACTGATCTTGAATATGGCTGTATTCACTTCATAAAACTGATCTTGAATATGATAATTGTATTCACTTCATTAAACTGTACCATTAGGCATAAGAATGACATCCTGAGGATTTTCTCTATGATTTTTTCCAGTTAAGCACATTTTTTAATAAATTCAAGAACCAACAAATTAAACCAATGTGGCCTAACACTGGTACTGATCCTGACAATTCAAAGTAGACTGAGCTGGATCAAGCTCGATCGTAATCCTGATTAATCCAGATCTAGGATCTCGATGCCCATCTGATCGGCCATGGCTTTGACGTCAGCGATCGTTGTCACCTCTCCCTCCATGACCTCCTTCAGTTGTGCAGCGAACTCTGCCGCCTCTGCTTCCGCCTCTGCAGAGTTCTCCACAGCTTCTGAGATGGAAGAAACCATTCCTTTGGATGAAATAGCAGGGGAAAAAGTCGTCCACACAATATGTGAGAAGAAAAATACCCTATCACAAACTGTACAGTCATGTGATACACATACAGTCTCTGCCCCCCGTAGCCTGTTCTCCACAGCCTCTGCTTCCGCCTCTGCCGAGTTCTCCACTGCTTATGAGATGGAAGAAACCATTCCTTTGGATGAAATAGCAGGCAAAAAACTGCAAAAAACTACAGTTCATCGTGCTACAGCAAACTTACATGTAAAACCACTTAGAAAAGTCCTTTCTCCCACCACCACGAAATTAAATCTCCACGAACTTAAATGCATTTACAATATTTGGGAGGTAACCAGATTTAAATGGGGCCTGTAATTTTAGTAGAGATAAAATGGTTCTTGTGAGGCAATCTGGCTGGTGAATACTAGGAAATACTATTTTTGCCTTGCCGCCAGGCAAGGCTTTACGCCAGCTTTTTTCCATGGATCAATGGACGGACCTTTTAACCCAGCCCTTCCAAAGCCCCTTCCAAAGGCCCTTCCAAATCGCCTTTCTCATGGACAAGTTTGACGGCTCAGGCAGACAATGGTACATCCCTGTTGAATTTTAAACCGTCCATTTTACGTATTTGTTTCTGTTTGCGGTCGGTTCTAAAAGCATTTAATATTTGGTTACATTGAATAAATGAAGCGTTTGTATGGTAAAATTCCAAATTCATTTGGAGTGACATAAAATCAAGTGCATTATCTCGCAACAAGAATTGCATTAGCTATTCATAAAGATGAAACAATTTCCAAATCAGGCTAATAAATTGTATGTGAATATATAAGTAGCCATGACGTCATCAAAACGTTGGAGAGGCCTTCCGAGACCGCAGCAAAACGCTAACGTGAGTTTAGGAGAGCGCCAGCTCAAAACGTCACACGAGAAGTCGCAATAGATAATATTTAGGATCATTTTGTTATATCGCTGTGGCTATTGACACACTGAGTGTGCCTATAGCCTAAACAGGCTATTGACACACCGAGATTCCAGCCAGCCAATCAGAGCTTGTAACATGCCTTTCCCGACATTATTTTGCCAGGCTCTCGTCTCCTTACAAACTTTTCACATAAGTAACAGTTGTTTAGACATTTTTCGGAGGATTAGACATTAGAATCTTTGAATCTTGGAATGAACGGACGTATTCAAGTTATGCCTTAGATTTGGATACCTGTTAATACGAGTTGGTATTGTGAATGTTAGCATGGCGTAGTGGTTAGCGTGATTAGTCGCCACACTGCCGACCCCGGTTCGAACCCGCCTAGTGAAATTTTTTTTTTTCAATTGTCCTTTTACCTTTTTATAACATCCATTTGATATATTATAAGAATATTTTCGTCATGCGACCAGAACCATGAAAACCCACCTTTGGGACTTTTTGGTCTGCATTTTCAAGAGTGCATGTTTAGGTAACAGTTACGTTTATTTTTTTCAGCCGCAGAATCCACCCGCTACGTTCTTATTTTGGACGGTACACTTATTATTTCTTTTAAATTGGACCAGGGACCCCTGAAATAATAAAATGTGGGGTTTTCCAAGGATAAAAGCTCCTTGGGTTTTCTAACCATAATTCTGCGGTATTTTTGCTCAAAATTCACGCCGTCGAAGCATATATTTCCGCGCCGCTATGTCATCCAAACATATCGGTTGATCTCGCTATGACGCTACAAAGTTCTTTCAAAATAATGAAAGTAAAACAACAACTATAACTTCGCTTCACTTGTGATATCAGTTTTGAGGCCGCAAATTCTCCCTAACGGCAGGAATTCGTCGGCAAACACAGCTGAAAACGTGTTCCAACATGGTCACATGCGGTGTTTGCATGGTACTAAATATAGTTAGCTCATTTGCATACTTGTGACTGGCTACATGCGGCCTATACCGTAAACACGTGAAAAAGATCGTATTTTGGGTTGATGATGGGCACAGAATGCCATTTGTATTTTCAGAGTGTTGCCTTTCAAATATAATCGTAAGATTTTCTCATTTTCGTGGTTTCTAGTGTCAAAATTTTAATAATACGTATTTAGCAGACAAGCAAATTATCCTTACTGCACGCCAAGGCACAGCATTTTGCCTTGCCGGGCTTGAAGTGCCGACCTACCTTTTCCTGACGATATTCCTACCACGCGGCAAGGCACAGCTTTTTTAAAAAGATTTCTTGTTTAATCAATTGTTTGAAAAAGTTTGTAACCCACCATCTTGTGTGGTACATGTAGAAGTTGCACACTCTGTCTTCCCCGCAGACCTAGACGTTGTCTTGTTCCCTTCGGCAGATCCAGGTGAGTCTTCTATCTCTGTGATCCTCGGGGGCTCATCAACTATCTCCCTCAGCAAGCCTGGAGGGAAGGCAAGTTCAAGACCAACTATGAAATCAATAAATGCCTTTGATACTATATTTTTTTGTATATACATACATACATAGTACATAATATTATCATATAGATATATAAATAACATAGACTGATGTAAATTGAAGAATTTTAAAGGGTTATAAAAAGGCTGATAAAATTCTAGATTATTGGTTACTTATAATACATTAAATTTTTGTATTCCATTGGGAATCAGTCTAGCTTGACTGAAGCAAAGGACTACCCATTTTTTAAAGGATTAATACATGTCATTGAATAAATGATTTGGGATCAAGAAATCCTATCCAGACTTAAGTTGATCTGCGGAATGTAGCCTACATAAACATGGATAATTATCCAGTCAGAAACATGAGTCTACAAAACGTCACAGGCAAAGTTGAAACAATTGATGATAGCTTAAAAGTTTGCGATGGAATGGACAGGCCGTATTGCGAGCCCAACCAACCAGTGTGGCAGATGTCTCTCACGTGTGGGTCCCTTTCTCTAGCGTGATTCTCTACAATTGCCCTAATGGTCAATCCTACCATGATTATAATATTTCGATAAACAACAAAATGCATTACCAAATGAAAAACGACACCAACCTTCTACAGAGACAGTCTCTGCCCCCCGTAGCCTGTTGAGATGGTCCACGCCCAATGAACTGAGCTGCCGGACCTGTGACACGATCATCATGAGCCGTGCGATGTTCCCGGGGGAGAATCCGAAGGTGCTGCTACAGGCCTCTGCTAGGGCTTCGTTAATCTCATGCTGCAGCCGTTGCACCTGGCGGTAGTCCTGAAGTCTGCTCACAGCTGTGATTTAAGAAAGTGAAAGAGATATCAATCCAGTTTAGCTCACTGAAGAGCTTTCTTTTTATTGACAGAGAAGACAGACGCTATATAAAGTATCTATTACTCTTTTTGACAAGCATGGTGAACAGAGGACAATGGCTTAATGTCCCATCCTATTACTTGGGTGAGCGATACAGCCAGAATGAAACTCATGGCCTCTTCTTCAGAGCTCACAGCTGAGGAATAGGAAACGATACTGTAATTCACTTTGTCTTCTTGGTACCAAACTTTCACGGTCTGAGAAAAGTTCTCGGAACTAAATCTTCACTGTCGCAGCAGGTGCACATAAAAAACTCTGTGAATTATTTGCTATCAGTAATGATAAGTTTACGTTACAGTCGTCACCGTGAAAACCGTGAACATAACAGTGCATTGAAAAAATCAGGAATTACAGTAATCATCATTTCCCTGGGAGGCAGACGTGAGTATCCCCAACCTGCCCCCACTGAAAGTGAGATGGGAGGAGGCAGCGGTGCAGCTCTTTGAATGAATGCTTAGAGAGGACCACCCTCTGCGTGACCACCCACTAAAACAGGAGCTACAGGACTTGCACTCAGAAACTAAGCTTTCAGTGTACCAAAAGCCCGTACTTACCTGTAGTGTATAAAGTGAGTGCCTTGAGACACACATACACCTCCTGAGGCACCTGCAGGTCAGCAAACTGCCGGGCAAACTCCAGCATGGGTGTGCAGATGTACTCCATACCGGACAGTCTGCACAGCGATCTGTTTATGAGAAAAAAAAAACAGTTAATTCTCTTCTGCAATTCCAGAAGAAGAAGGACTGTAGAGCTGAGGGCAATTCCTCCTTTCAAATTTAAAAAAAAAATGTTTTCAGCACTTCAGTATTACTTTGCCAACATGTTTTGAGATGTAAATCAAGAAATTTCATGTGGCTATGTTTATAGCATACATGCAAGAGTTGATTTTTTGATAAACTGAACTGAACTGAACATGTTGGTAGGGTGTTGTGTTGAAGAAGCCTGCAATAAAACTCAAGCCTCTTGAACACAGGATTTGGGGATGGCTTCTCAGTCTAGCAACCTGGTTGCTCTTGTTGATAATAAGTCTTAAACCAAAACACATTTAGATGTGAGGATCCTCACCAGAAATGTTCTTAGGAATTATGGAAGGAACTATGATACTCTAGGGAGGTTATTGCTCCCTTAATCAGGTGAAAACACTCACCTGTCCATGAGCAGGTCGGGTGCAAAGACCAGCCACTCCCCACGATGTTCCATGGACCTCCACACCAGCCCTAACATCAACAGCCACAACTCTCAACGTAAATAACAAACAAACAAACAAACACTCACCTGTCCATGAGCAGGTCGGGTGCAAACACCAGCCATTCTCCGCGATGCTCCATGGACCTCCACACCAGCCCTAACATCAGGAGATCCAACCACACCGTTCGGATCAGGTTGACCTGATCATCCATTGGGAGCATGCCATAACCTGCAGATAAAGGCAAAGAATATAGAACAATTTAGGATCTGATTCAAGTGTATTGTAAAATCTTGATTTGTTTTGTTTTGGTCTGGTTCTTTCTACGGGAACAAATTTGAAACTTGTTTTTTTTGGGGGAATTTAAAGGCTGACAGTGTGTATTTCTTTGTCTTATTGTCAGTCATTCAATTCAGGGGTCTATACAATTTTGTCTACTAATCCTGTCATTCTTGTCAATGATTCATGATCAGAAGTGAATTATAGATGGCTACATCGACAAACCTATACCCTGGATGGATATATCTTTATTTGTATCAGACATAAAGCTGGTACAGCCTTAAGTGGTACAAAAGTCCTTCTGTGTAACACATGACTGTGTGTGTCAATGAAGGTTAGACATCCAGGTAATAAGATACGCCAAAAAGCAGCTACTCAAGCAACTGGAACTTGAGTAATGGCTTTTTGGTGTACTTGATTGTGTAATCTTTTGCGAATAGCAAAATGCAGTGATTACACTTGGAAATCTTTAGCCCAGTCTTTATTAAGAACAGACATAGTGTTTTGACTAACCATTGGCAAATAAACATTATAATGTAAGAGCGCAGCCACATACGTTGTGCGATCATCATACGATCGCTAACTTAGAGCATTTTTTTTGGACAGCTATGCATGTGTGCAGCAAAGTTTAGCTGGCTTGCTGCACAAAATACTGTCTTAGATCCTTGTAAGTGGTTGGTTCTGTCACAGCTTGCTTAAAAATCATATTGTATCAAAATCGTACGACAATTGCATGACATGTGACTGCACCCTCAACAAGATATAAGTTTATTTATTTGCAAGTTCGTGCCCGAGGGCTAATTGCAAGTACATGATAAACATAGTGACAATGGACAGTCATGAACAATATTCTACTCTTAGACTGATACTAGTGTTGGCTATTTCTAAACAGGTTGGGTTTGACTTCTTTTTTGGAAGCAGCGGGAGACGAAAAGCCCCACATTTTCTAGAATTTGTGGGTTCTGCGATTTCAAGAGAAAAGTGGCTTTCTGTTTGTCAATGTGGGGAAGTTGGGATAAGTCTTTGTGGCTTCTCTAAACAGAGTGATTCTTTCGGTTTCGTTGAATGAACATTTGGAAATGAAATGTGTTTCGTCTCCCACTGCTTTAGATGTACAGTATTTACAAATTCTTTCACACAATGGTACACACCTGGCAGCCGTGCAGCCCAGTCCACCAGCCCTTCTATTTCCCTGTTGGCCAGATCTGTGACCAGAGCCATGAGATACCCCTCAGTGGGGGTGCATTGTGGGTTATACCCCGTCAGGATGGGGTTAGGCTCGATACTCACTAGATGTGAGATCAGCGGCACCGTGGGGTTATACAAGGGGAGGGTGGGGCTCACTATGAGTTGTTGTTCGGGGGGTGTTTCTTCTGCAGGGGGTTCATTGTAGTGAGATTTCTTGGCCCTCTTGGGAGATCGTTTGGTCTTCTTGGGTTTCTTCTTGGTTGCTCTGTTGGGTACAGCATGTTCTGTAAGATGGACATGAAAGGGTTTAAGAGAGTGAAAGTTTACTTTTAAAGAAATGGTAAAATAAGAAATGCCCCTGCAGTTGCAGTACAAGATGCAAGAGGGCCCTCCCTACTTCTTTGATTCCTTACATGAAAAGCCACCAAAAAGCAAGACCATACCATGTTCAGGGCAAATGTATTCCAAATTGATGACTGTGATATTTATCTCCAATGTTTGTCTACTATGCATGCTAAAAATTTGCAATAAACCTTATTGAAAAAAAAATGGAATAAAAATTTGAGTGTCCTTAAAAACAGAAAAAAAGAAGATGTTGAAATACATATTACATTTCTGTTAACAAAAATGTAGATATGAAGAGGCTCAGTTTAACTTGAAAAGGTCAGGCTTCTATGTGCCATGAAAATGGAATTTTTACAATTGTTAAAAAATCTTCCAAAAGTGCACATCTAGTTGTCCTGAGCAAAATTTTGGTAGCCACTGGCCATCAGGCCCCTGTTATTGTGAGCCCTGTACCATCCAACTGTGAGTCAGAGATTGAATTTAAGGTTTATTTTTGCTAATTGTTCCCCTACCTTCAAAAGACATGCCCATAGCCAGGCACTTCTTCAGTCGGCAGGCTGGACAGTTTTTCTTCAGCCTGCGGTCAATCACACAGTTGTTGTTGGCTGGACACACGTAGGGATGGGCTGCAAGAGAGACACTTGGTTTTAAAATAATAGAAACAGTATCATCATCATGCTTATTCTATGGATAGGCTGTGGTGTAGAAGAGCATGATGAACTTGTGGTCCAAGACCACTACTCACCTGTTAGGCTAATGTCACATTTCCAAACTGAGGCCCAATTTCACACTACTTGTCCTTCAATTGACAGCCTTTCAGCACTGAGGTTTTCCTCTGGCGTACATACTATTCAATTACAAATGAGTTTCAAAGTCCTTCTACAGCAACATTTTTTTCTTCAACTGCCAAACTATGGAACTTTCCCTTCTGTATACAATCCTCAAGCCTTCAAAACCAAATAAATGGCCCTTTCTACCATCCATCCACTTAGTTCATTGTCTAGAAGTGGTCAAATGGCCTTGCATTGAACAAATATCTAAAAAAAAGGGTGGTGCCCATCTCCATTTCAGTGTCCTTGGGCCATACAACTTTGTGCACTCACTATAGCAGGGGGCTAGTAGTGGTCAACTTCTATACTTTTTCCCAAATGCTGAGTGCTGAGCAGAGAAAGCAGCATGTACCATTTTTAAAGTCTTTGGTATGAATCGGCCGGGGATCAAACTCAGGACCTACCTAATGCACTCTACTCACTTGGCCACTGCTTTGAACAAACCCATAAATAAGACAGTTCCTACCTCTTTTATGTGCCCTGTGGAAGAAGGACTTGCACCCCTCGCAGGCATACACTCCATAGTGCAGACCGGTGGATGGACAGTGGCAGACGGCACAGGGTGGCTAATAGGACAGGAAACAAAGACTCTGTATCTGGCAAAATATCTGGCAAATAAATATAGAATACAACATGGTGTATTCTGTATCATTCCAAGTACCAGCCCAACTGCGACCGGCAGTTGGGCCCGGCGGTTGAAGGCTGGGACTGAGGGTGATGCGGAATACACTTTATCTTATTTATGTCAAACACATGTGCCCATGTCAAACACATGTTTCAATGCAAATGGCCAAAAGTTAAGAAAATTGAGGTTATTCAGGCTTCCAATACATAACATTCAAATCTGCCTGATCTCTGAGACAAGTTAACTCACACTTATATATAAATCTATAGAGTATAAACAAACCTTGTGCCCTGAGCCTGGGGAGGCTGCCCCAACATTGGCTGCCTGTTTCATCTGCTGATTAGCTGTCCATGGTGCTGATTCCTCGGTGCCTGTCCCCTTCTGTGGGGATTCTTCATACACCGGCTGCTGCATTCTGTTCCAAGCGCCTGTGTGTGGATCTGTCATTGCTGTCCTAACTTCCATGTTCTGATCAGTATAGTTTCTGGTATAAGGCATGGCGGCCTGTGGCTGGGGTCTGTGCGGACTGTAATACGGCCTCACGACTTGGAATGGAAAGTACTGTGGTGAGATCAGCGCGGTGGACCCGCCGTTGTTTCTCTGCAGTGTGCAATCGTTACCCCTAGGCTGCGACATCTGGGATTGAGTCACGTTGCCGACGGGATAGTTGTTCGCAATCACAGGGAATTCTGGCTGTATAGGACTAGGCAGTCTGTAAGGCTGCGAAGGTTGTTGTTGTTGGACAATATAACCTTGCTGATAAGCCAATGGTTGGAGGCCCTGAGTAGCCATAGGATTGGTAACAGTGTTGGGTTGGTTCTCCATTCTGTTGCTTGGTTGTGGAGGTGGTAGTGGGGTGCAGTACTGAGGATGGTCACCAGGTGGAGTGAGTGAGCTGTGAAGGTGCTGTTGCTCCACTGTTATGTTGAAGGTTCAAAAGGATGGGGTCCCTTTTTCAGACCTAAAGATATCAAGATAAAGAAGTTGTTAGCATCCAAGAGTTAGCATAGTTGAGGGGTATTCCTTGACCAACAATTCCTTAACCCTAATATAAGATACTAGCAAGTTTTATCAGATAATAATGCTAAAATCTTACAAAAACTTCTGAGAATGAAGAAGGCTTAAGTTACTAGTAGATAACATTATTTCTAGTCATTTCATACACTGAACAATTTTTAACATTTAAATGAATGTTGATAATCAACAACAGCAAAAACATTACTGAGAAGATATAATTGACAATATTATTTTACAACTCTAAACTTTGTGGCCATTTTTCATTGAATTAAACCATTGTACTCATTGTCACTAGACTAACCATATAACATCATTCTATCATCAGTATCATGAGGTGCCAAAATTGGTACCTGATGATCCAAAGCACTGAGTTGATGATGTTTTAAGAAATTGAGAATATTCTGGCTAAAAACTCTTTCAAAATAAACAAAAAACAAGAAAATTTCCTGACTGTTGTGTGTCTGGTACCATTAGCTGCATGTTGACAGATGTAAACACTTGTAGCTGTCAGGCATTTAGTCTAAACCCTAGTAACCCCACAAATTTTCAGGGACCATTTTTTGTCCCTCTGCCAAGTCACATCTGTTCTGCATTCCCACGAGGATATTTCCAGTAAGTAGCTACAACAAATTCACCAATTGGTACAGAAAATGTATTGTAAAAAAGCAATGAAAGATATTTTGAAAAAGGAAATCTTTTATTCATCTATTTCTTTATATTTCAAGGACAATTTCCATGTTCTCTAAGCTCTCAATAGCTTAGAGAACTCTGACGTTTCAAATACACTACCTGGCGGAGTTACCAATGGACGTGTACAGCATCATCCGAAGTTCTGGCCAATATTTTCCGTCATTTTCAAGCATATACAGCTTGTTACAACATGAGGAAGCCAGCACACTCTTATCTTTGAGCGATAGGATCTTGTTTTTTCATGTTTAGCCGTCGGCAAAACAAGCCAGTGTCATTCAACACTGAGTCTCCATATTACAATACTATTCGCCCTTCACGGTTGACGATTACCATGTGTTATAAATACGGTCCTTTGGCACGCCTGGCACAAAACTTTACCCCTTACCTACTAACCTCTGCAGCTCTTGGCAATCTTCTCAAGAGGCGTAAATGAGTTAGGAGGCTTTAGAAAGACGACCAGTGGATTTAATTCAATTTCTTGGACGTTTGACAGCAATTGTTGAAAACCTGCCCCCCTCCCCCTAACTAAGGAAAGCGTAACTAGTATGTCACGGACACAAAAGGTGCTGCATGGTCATACCTCAAATTCCGATGTTTATCTAAGCGTTCTCCAAAACGTTGGAAATTTTTTTAGTGACGAAGTTTTTTTGAGTGATGCTAGTTAAAGAGTTTTTGTGAAAGCGTATATTTGCTAACGTAACCGTTACCATAGCGACCTAATGCACGTCGTTGAAACTTACGAAACTTCCGAGTTGCCGAGCACACCAAAACCCCGTAAGTTGTGCACAACTTACCTGAACTTGGCACATGGCAGGTCATTCCCTTGGAAAAGAAGCCCTTTATGAGGTCACAATACAAATTCCATCGTTTAAATACACGAAATTACCATCTTTGTGATCAAAAACAATCGACGTAACAACGAAGTTGATTAGTGCGGACATAGCTGAACAAGTTGGCTGTGACGTCATAAATGAGCGCATGCAAACAAAAAGGTCATGTCAAGTGAAGTTCAAAGTGGTGGCGTTTCCAATAGAATGAAACCGTAAGTCTTCTAAAATGGTATTAAAAATTAATATTTTTACTCAGAATGGCTTTTTATTTACTTGACAGATCATAATGTATTTAATCCGCTATATTTAACGGTAAAAGGCACGAAAATTACACATTTTTCTTGTCGTCTTCTTTCTAGCCTGGCAGGGGCAGCATTTTCCTCGACTTTTGCCAAGAATCCAATAATCTCAGGTTTTGTTATCTTATGGCTAGAGAATCTTGTTTTTTGCTTCACTTTCCCACTTGATTCTTTCTTTTATTCCTATTATCGGCTACAGATTGACTATGAAATTGGAAAAACACCGGAAAATTGCATCGGATGAAAGGTTTTGTCCACAGTTGCCACAAAAATGTTTTTCTCTTCATACTAGAACGCTCAAATCATCATGATTGACGTAACGTTAACTGTATTTTGCGCGTTCATGTTTCCATTTTTTCGTCTCTAGATTTCTCTATACTTGACCCAACAAGCCAACCTAGACTTTATTGGAAGCTAACTAGACTATGCATGGAAGTGTGGTGGCCACTGAAGAAGGTGTACATAGCGAAACTAGTTTGGCCGAAAGGCTGAATAAAAGTTCAAAACTCGAACTATGCGGCTCCAGATGTCTTGCTTAGGGACGACTGCAGTATGAAAGATGTCGGTAGCTAGCTTGAGGGATGAATCTACTCTACTATAGACTTTGATAAGTGCGTTACCTTATCAAAGCTGTTTTGTTGTTGATAAGATCTTAGTACCACAACCCATAATATATTGACGCAACGTCTGGTACCCTAACATCGGGCAGACTTTTAAGTCTTCTTCTTCTCCCTTTTAAGCACCAACCTCATTTTGTTGAGGGCTCTGGCACTGTGGTGAAGGTGTATCTTTATGCAGAAGTGCGCCATGTTTGTTTTCATCTAGCCTCTAACAGGCGTTTGTACGGGGGTATGGAGAGTAGAATTCGTCAAAAAAGGGAATAATTGGAGAGTCATTCCGAAGTTAGCAAGCTGTACTCCTCTGATCGGCTAACTCCTCTGGCAAGCTATTTGTCTCCTTGGCCAATTTTTCTAGTGACATATAACGAATAGTTTGGTAAAGACTACTTTTATCCACGGGGCTGCAGCTGAATCAAAGAACCTAATCCTGTACATAGAGCTGTCGTTAAATTGTGCAAAGTAGGGGTGGGTTGGGTACCGGTACAGAAAATTCATGTCCAGGTCCGGTTCAGGTCCAGAGGATCAGGTCCAGGTTCGGACCTGAACCTGGACCTGATTCAGTATGTGAAAACATGTGAATGGACAATACTCAAAACAATGGTCTATTTCGCTACAGAGCAATATGTATGGTGGAGTTTTTGACCCCCGCTACTGAAATCTTGCAACACTTACTGCCTTACAAGTACGATTGACTGTAAAATTTGGTAGAAACAAGTTTTCGGCAAAGCTCCTTGGTAGAAATGACTATAAACTTTACTCTACTTCACTCTTGTTATTTTCTTCGACCGGTAACAGTTAAGACCCCTCAAAACTTTTGAATTCCTGATCATATAATCTGTATATTTTTTTATAGGTCCAACATCCGGTCCATCGATTTTTTCAGGTCCGGTTTTTCCATAAGAAAAACCGATTTTGTACCGGTACGATGTACCGATACCCACCCCTAGTGCAAAGTGTACAATCATAGGCATTGCGTCACTGAGTAGAATTCGAACGCCAAGCATAGATTCAGTACTCACGCCACGTCTGTCTGCAGGACTCCCTTTTGTCCTGAGGAAAGTTTCTGTAACCTTTAAATGTTGTGACGACAATCAGATACACTACTGGTACTGATCAATCTACATACTGTTTTCTGTTGCATGCCTGACCATACGGTATCTACTTTTCTTTTAAAAGGGCAGCGTAGCTCGCGGGAAGCACCACAAACTACGCAGACTGTTATGAGGACGCGTTCAGAGTTCACGCAGCGTTGAAGTGTTGGTGTTCCGTATAAAGTTACCCTTTGCCCCACTTCGATTGAGTTTCGATTCTAGAAGTCATTGACTCACTGCTTCAACTCGCACGTTTGTAAAATGTTCTTTACTTTTATATGGTTAATACTTTCTGTACAGCTGTATAGTCTAGATATAATTTGATTGATTAGGTTGTGTAACATACGTTCTGTTGATGATTTCCGGGTCAAACGAACATAGGTCCGTAATGTTATTTCTGACTGTTTTGTCTTATGTTAACCCTATCCCAATGTTATGGCTAGTAGTAAGTGAATTAGGGCCGTGTAAAGTTACACTTTTTTTGTCTAAATCGAATAAGAACAAGAAAGCACTCTTCTTTGATACAATATATTGTGTTCGTTTCATCAAAGCTCCTTGGTAAAATTAAGAGTAAGTCTGACAACCTAACAAAATGGCGGCTGCAGTTGCCATAGTTACAGCCACCATGTTTACTACTACGAGTTGTCCACTGCTGACGTCATCTCGAAGCATGCTCCCGACCAATGAGAGGGAGCCGTTGTTCGGAGCCGGTGCCACGCCCAGCACTTGGCACATGAGAGGGTAGAGATTAACCGATTCGAATGGCGCCACCTAGGGATATAAAATATTATTACATGTAGACGAAGGATACAGAAATACAAGAGTTGCTTTATACTGATGAAGTAGTCAGAGCATGAATTCAACAGTCTTAGACAATATTACAAATATTACTAACGCTAGTTCACCTTTATCCGTGGGGTGATCTATATCCGCTGTTATAGGTTTAATTAGGGACATCAAATCTACGGACAGTGGTTTGAAACTGCAATATTTCAAAATATTACAATTTAAAACAACCGTCCATTTCATATTATCACGTTTAATTTTCTGTATTGTTGTATGGGTTTTAAATTTCATTATTTGTACTTGAATAGACTCCAGGAAGAATAGTGTGATAAGATTATGTATACACTAATGAAGATCTAGATAAAACAAACAAACAAACAAACAAACGAACAAACAACTCCCAACCTCTTGGTCCAGAGGCAATGTCGCTAACTACTAGACTTTGTTCATAAATCCATGTACAAGTATATAGCAGCACGTTACTATTGATACAGAAACACTCGTGATACACCAGGCGGAACCTAGAAAGATACAACCAATTTATCAATCCGCAGATAGAGAACTTCTCCAGACCGTAAAATGGGGCGCAGTCTCTGTACCAGCGCCAGGAGATAGAAGACATTTATCACGTTATATCTTATCCGGGCGTGTGGGGCCCACACGTGTTAACGCGTGCAGAAACGCGTTGGAAACAGTCAATTTGGCATTCTGTAGACCAGAACTAGCCGCAGACCGTGTGATGGTTTTCTGAATATGCCTCTCCATCAATCTGTATGCTTGTCAACCGGGATGGGTTCGATTTGACGTAACATTCTCCCCACAACTGTAGCCTTTTGATACCAAATTTGTTCTAGCGAGGTCTGGGAATATATGTCATCTTTCCGGTATATGTTAGATTAGGGCGCGGTCACATAGGTCGTGCGATCGTCGTACGATCGCTAACCTCTGGCATTTTCGGAGACAGCCATGCACGTTTTCTGCAAAGTTCAACTGCCTTGGTACACAAAATGCTGTTTCGGATTTATGTCGGTGGTTGGTTTTGCATCTGAGCCTGTCATTTTTGTTAACGTTGCGATAGAAAATTGTGCTTGTACAATGTGAAGCTGTTTACTTGTAATACGATGATAAAAATACCAGTGGGCTGATGCTTCTCAGCTTTACAGTTTTAAGCTGTATCTTCATCATCACGCCAAATATTTTTTTTTCAAATTCAACCTTTATAGTTCATGACCTTATCTTTCAGAACCTTCATTAGAAACACGACATCAGTTTCCTTAGTCGTTACGGGGGTAGCTAGCACCTTTGAATGCACGCGGCGATGGTTTGTTAAGCTAAGGGCACAACCCGCCGTACGTGCAAATACGTGCTGTCTACGTGCCAAAACGTGGGTAATCGTTTGAGATCCGTAAGTAGTAAGTACCGCCTCCGTACGAACTCGTAGGGAATCCGACGGATTTTGGAGCACGTAGACACGCCGTAGACCTTTACGTGCAAGCAAAACTTTGCGTGCTATCAGGCTGCGGATTCGCCCCCCGTACGTGCCAGTACGGGCGACGCGTCTGCCCTGTACAGCCTGAATGTTTTCAGAAATACGTGGCGGACGTGGCCTTCCAAAAAACGAAAAGACAAATTGCACGTACGGTGGGTTGTGCCCTTAGCTTTAATGATCATCATGCCAAACGATCTGTAGCACGTGCGTCATGGCTTGCTTTGAAACGATCTGATATAAGGTATAATCTGATGAAGACGCTCGTAACGGATTAGAAATTCCACCCACGATAGATGTAGAGAACCTTTCCTTATCTTCTAGTCGTGACTGCCTCTTGAAATTGACAACGTGTTGATCGATATATATTCCCATTATAAGATATAGAAGAGGACATGTGTTGTAAAATCTATTGCTGCTGAAAAGTAAGTTGGAAGTTGGCCGTATATGTTCTTTTTTTTCTAAAAAAAAAACGTTATAGCATTATACTGTTCACGGCCAGTATTTTATTCTGAAATTCCATCTTTTTGTCATTGCGGTGGCACTAGTACTAACACATTAAAGTTACATATTCTTGACGGCGCTACTACATTGCCTTTCGTCTTTTTCATTGATGTTTTCTTAGTGAAAAATACGGTAATTGTTGGTCCCCCTGAAAGATTGAAACTTACGTCATAGTTCTCGTTTGTTCTTTTGTTGACGTTTTCTTTAAAAAAAACAAACAACAACAACAACAGTATTTGCCGACCCTCGTGTGAGGTTGAAACTTAGGTCACAGTCCTCTTTTGTTCTTTTTCCATTGATGTTTTATTTCCTTCCCTGAATGGTTGAAACTTACGTCAAAGTCCGCCTTGAAGCTGGGTCCGAAGGCGCGGAAGTAGGCCCTCATATCCGGTAGCCTCGGGTCCCAGCCGTGTTCGGATAGCAGCGGAGGGTAGCCTGGGTACGTCTGCACGTGGGAACAAAATAATAAAAAATTGGAAAAAGGTCACTTCGGTTAGTTTAGGTGCTATCTCACTGCACTTGGGGTGCTGGTGCGGCACTGCAGGGTTCATTCACTGCAGCACTTTTTTGTTATTTTCGCCGTTTTTTTTTTTATAATCCAGATATTGCTTAATACGTATGACTTAGAGGACAACAAAATACACGAAACGTATGTAAGAAAATTCGTTCTTTATCTCTGAAATTCGTTGAGTTATCTCCGAACCCCGCAGTGCCGCACCGGTGCCCTATGTGCAGTGAGATACCCCATTTTCTATTTAATTTGCTTTCGAACGTGGGCAATGTGGCACTGCACTCAAGTTAGTAATTGACTTATTTTAACAGTGTCAAATACAAAGTACAGACAGAAGGTAAATGCATATGCCTTTAACCTTCCGAAGTCAGGTACCCAATTTTTACACCTGGGTGAAGTGAGGAAAGTCGTGTAAAGTGCCTTTCACAAGGACACAACGTCGGGGGCACGGCGGGGATCGAACTCGGGATTTCTTCGGTTAGTCTATTGCAAATTCGTGTACGTCGGCTAACAACAATTGATGACAGTGTAAAAGTTTAAAGAGAGTCAAATTATATTCGAGACAGAAAATTCTGTCTACGTTGCTTATATATTTTAAGCTTTGATGGAAATGTGACCTTTTCGTTAGAAGCAGTGATAAGGAAAGCTGCTAAAGCGCCAAAATGTATGTCAATTCTTCCCAACCACAAGAGATATCTACCAATTGGAAATAATGGAACCAAAATTTTTTAAATAAGTAATGAGAACGGAAAGCGAAAGAAAGTCATTTCAACGCGTCTAGGCAATCCTTTCTGGTGCAAATGTCACAATTATATGTCTTTTCAATTTGTTATTTTCTTTGTTAATCAGGAAATTATTAGCAAAGTTAGTTCGGCACGCCTGAACAACAGAGATTAGAGTTCGTCACCAGTCATGTATTGATGATGAAATGTAATTATAGCCCCGTTTGGCAACAGTGTACGTCTTGCCACAAATGTAGCACTGATATCACAGTTCGGGGCGGTAAGTGTAGCACGACGCAGGCCTGCAGTGTTAAAGATTGCGTCATCGTTCTATCATTCGAAATTCGAAAGAAATCCCACAAGCCATGACGACCATGGTATTACTTTGAATATAATGGAGGCAAGATGTCGTAAGACATCCAGGTAGACAGATGCGCCAAAAAAAACAGTTACTCAAGCAACTGGATAAGGTTTTCGAAACAATCATAATGTTTGACATTACTCCTCTGTGAAATATAGTTTCTACCAGTCAAAATTTCATCACTTCTTTAGGATGTATTTAAACTTCCTTTAAACATTGATTTTCCTTTGTCTTTTGTAGCGTGTGCTGCCATTGAGATCTTGCCAAACTTTCCAACTTTATATAAATTGTTAACGTTATGATAAATATATTATTTCTGTTTTTCTATTATGTACCGTATTTGACGTTGACTTTGACTTTGACTTTACCAGGATCCACACTTTTCTTAACAATGAAAGCTATACTTCCTCTATTTGATTTTCATTTTGTGCCTTTGACTGTATTGTGGTAAGTGGTGCATGGGGGCGGCCAACATGAGTTCTTTAAATTGAGTTCACCTTCACTTTGTGTCTGTACTTGTGTGTTGTGAGGAATGTTGTTTGAAAGTTTTAAACATTTTATTCTGGCATTACCGAGTATATAACGAAGGTTGGGTCAGCCATGGCGAGTATGTCCGGGACGCGCGGGTGGTCGGCCCAGTGCAGGTCTGGCGGGAAGTCTTCCTTCTTATACACCGTCATGTTAGGGTGGGCGTTACTAAGCAACGTGTACACCTACAAATGGATAAGAAGCAAACTCGTATTTAAAAACGTCTGTGCGTTTAGAATGGCACATTACTCTTCTTCTATTTGATGTATGTGTATGAATGGTGCCATAAGTTCGACAGTACCATAACTTCGAACGATTTTTTGTATATCTTATCATGCAGGGGCGAACTATATGTGTTTTCACCCACAGTTATTGGCGCTTATTTCTTATAATTTTGTTTTAACTGTACTCTAAAGGTGTCGGCCTCGTAAAGCATACACTAATCCTGTTGCCTACACTTGTCAGATTTCATTCTGAGAACCTCAATAAAAAACGCACCTCTTCTAACCTCCCCTCTTTCGGCTGAATGATCGCCAGCGGCCCGTAGTCAGCCAGGTAGAACTGCAGGTACGACTCGGGGACGTAATTCAGCAGTTCGATCTGACGCGGTGACGTGTTGACGTCCTGAGCGCCGTGGTCAGACGTTACGATGACGTTCAACGTCGCTTCCAGCTCGTTCCGACGTATTTCGTCCCGCAAATATCCTATTACTGAGTCGGCCTGTCGCACCATTTCCTTCCTCTCTTCTGACCTGGATTTAAGAAAAAGACAGAAAAATTCTGTTTGCTTCATCAAACCCTTTTCAGATGCTGCTTAAGTTGTGTAGGAAGTCAATATGCGACATAAGTACAATGCGTTTTTTTTTGCTGATATGCTAAATTACTTATGAATTTCAGAAAAGCCAGTCGAGGGCAATCTTTTTTTTTCATTCTCTTCCATTTGAGAATAGGCAAGCTAAAACAATGTCCATTTCTGGTATACAGGTATAAGGTATTCTTTATTTCATATCTAACCTACCTTACCGTTTCAGGGACAGAAATTGCATGGTTGCATTTCTCATTCGATACTTTTGATTCTTTCTCAGGCCAAAGAGAACTTCGCAGATGACATTATTTGTAGAAAGGTGAGTGATGTATACAACAACTGTTTTCTCAAAAAAGTCACAAGATGCTTTGACAGTTGCAAACAGCGTTTCGCCACCATCGCCTTTGAAGTTCAATACACATTCACTTTAAAATACACATTATCAACCAATGACGTCTTCAGAAAGCAATTAAGCTCATGTCACCAAGTTAATTATCCAGTGGATGTGCTAATGATCGTCTTCAAATCGTCTTCAAATCATTTAAAAGATATTCTTCCTGGAACTAATACCAGCTATAACTTGTAATAGGCACTCACGGCAACAGGAAGGTGTCAGAAAAGATCCCATTAAAACAAATTAGACAACTTTACTTCCATTCAGTCCACACAAAAATACACGTTCTGAAGGAACGTGATCGAGTCTTCAAGCGGAGAGGTTCCTAGGAGCGATCTTTGACAAGCTCTTCGAGACGTTTCAGAAGTGACTACTTGTTCCAGGCAAGGTTGTGGCTAAAAGCCTCGTGGCAGAACGTACTGCACTTAGCACGCGTGATGCTTTTCTAGAACCAGCTCAACAAGCCTTAAAATGCATCTCCGGTATGCTACAGCTAACAACAAAGTTTCTCCGTGCTGGTAGAAACAATTCTGAAGCAAGGATTGGAGTTGGACGATCCAAGTTTTGCAGGAAATTTCGGCCATTTTTTCCCCATCAAATTGTCAACATTAAGGAAGACCCAAATAAAACCAGGAAACAAACTCAAATAAATAGACGTAGTGTCGACACATGGATGTATGATCATGGAATATCAATTGACTAGAATCCACTGTATTTGGAGAATCTTGATGAATAGGTAAATGGATATCATTTATTAGATAAACTAGAGTTTCGGGGACCTCATACCTCCATGAAATATTTATTGCTTTTTTGTGGATGGTATGTTTATAGTCGGTTGTATTTGAGAGTAATGGTTATAAATGTTATGGGAAAGTAGTGGTGTATTTATTTAATGACACAGAGGATGTCCACCTGATTAGTAACTATTAAAGTGTGACACTTAATTGTGTAATGTGCGTTTAAGAGGTCGACGGCATATGGTAGTGTGGTGTTCCTTAAGCTTGATGTTTGGCATTTAAACTGTCTAAGGTTGTCAGCATTATTGAGGTTCGACTATGTGCCTCAGAGCGGTGTGGTGGGAGGAAGTTGGGAAACTCAGAAAGAAGAAGGGATGTGGCCAACTTTAGTCAGATGGTGATTTGATTTTCCACCAATATGTCATAACATCAGCTGTTCACACGGTACAAAAACGAGATGCACATTTTCCTCTGACAGCCCTACACCAACTGTAAGATGAATACTTGGCACCAACCCAGTCGGCTAAAAAACAAGTACCATTGGGCCACACCAATTTAATTTCTTGATTCACAGATTCGCTCGCTCCTTTTTTTGGAGCAATAAAATAAAAATAAAAATTACCAGTACCACTCAGCAAATTTTCACCATTAATGAAACCATTTACCAACTTTCTGGTGTAGCAAATTGGCCTTTATATTATAAGCTCCTTAAAGTTTGGGCGGTATTATTATTCCAGTAATATCAGGGATAAACAAGTCCACTAGCCCTATAGTCCCGGGCAAGTGAAAATGCCAATCGGGCAAGTGCATGTCCTTCCCCACTTGCCCGATCGGACAAGTTAGCTTTTCTCCATTGAGTGAGATTTTGATGTACTTGCTACTTTTCAAAGTCATGACATCAAGCATTGATTAACACAGAAAATAGAGCCAATAACAAAAATTCCATTGAAGGCCATGACTATACATAGAAAAATGTCATTTAGATTTCGGGCAAGTGAAAAGTTGGTTCGGGGAAGTAAATTTTTTAAGTACTTGCCCGATAGGACAAGTCAATTTTAGAAAACTTGTCCAACCCTGAATATTTTTCATTCATGAAGAATGGGACAAACATAAAAACTGACACTCCTTTTGTAATTTTCAACGAACAGGTGCTGTTACTGTACAGTAATAGTGTTTGTGTACTTTTTTCAAGCTGAAAACGTTTTATTCGTTATGTTTTGGACTAGCCCTTACCTTTACCCCAACCATCTTACAATTTTTATTTTTATTTTTATTTCGCCCTCTCGCTCCCTATTTTTTTATGAAAAAATCCGTGAACCAAGAAATCAAACTGGTGTGGCCTTGGCTACGAAAGAGACAACTAACAACTGTCCCTTATCGTAACGAAATTAGAACATCTGTATCGCCCATAAAACTTCTGACACCCAACCCATCTAAGATGAGAGGACCTAATGGCATTTTAATCACCATGTCACTCAAATCAGCAGTACAGTATGTGAGACATCCATACCTGTTAAGCATTACCGTTAAATGTACCTCGACTTCTTACAATTATACTTACGCTTCACATCTCCATTATATCCTAAGCAGACATAAATAAAACTAATTATCATATTAAAAAAACAGATGTTATACAAATCACCTCGCTATCTGCTTGGAGCTAAGCCCATTAACAAACACTTAAAGCACGATGCCTGTTCCAATATATCGCAGATATAGGGGTGATTTCTGATATTATTAAATCGATTATAACGACAGATACGGCGCCCAGAATCTCATCGATTCGAGCTTTCATCACACCCCACCAACACAACAAGTATGAAATCAATCCATCCAGCCGTTCTTGAGTAATCTTGTACAGCAACTGTTAGCTGCTGGCATGGCCCCCCGGTGATTAATTACCTGACCTACATACGTCACCGGGACATGCCTGTTCCAATATTTCGCAGATATAGGGGTGATTTCTGATATTATTACATCGATTATAACGACAGATACGGCTCCCAAAATCTCATCGATTCGAGCTTTCATCACACCCCACCAACACAACAAGTATGAAACCAATCCATTCAGCCGTTCTTGAGTAATCATCTACACAGACAGAGACACATAACAGAAAATATAACCTCCATTCCATGACATTTCATGGAGGTAATAAATGAGAACGTTAAGGTCCAAAGTTTAGATTTGCATTGTCCATTTATGTAGAGAATACAATGTGAGAAACCGTACCCCACTCCGTGATACTCTCTCTCTCTCTCTCTCTCTCTCTCTCTCTCTATATATATATATATATATATATATATATACATAAAAAATGGACTATTGATTTATCATAAGTCGTTTTTCGACTGATGTGTTTCATCTTTTCAAACACTTTGTCCATTAGAAGAGAGAGAAGAGAATTGAACGTGAGAAAACGCACCCCACTCCGTGATAGTGCACGTCTAAGTCCGGCTGGTTGAAGTACAAGGTCACCAGGTCAAGGTCGTCACGTGACAGCCACGTGATCACTGTGTCCACTCGCTCCTTCCTTCGTAGAAAAAAGAAATATGGGAATAAGAATTTTTAGCAGAACTTTTACCGCAATTTTCGACCATCATAGTACTTAACCTTTAGTATCCGATGTAACACAATTTAAACTGCTGCATTTAGCCAATATGGACAGGGACATGCAAATAAATAATCATTATGCAATTTACCAACTAATACTTAACTTTCATGCAAATATGAGTATATGGCGCCAAATGATAGTCACTCAGGCAAATTCATCAACATGAGAAAGCTGTTGGATATCCCTGCGTTGAAGGATGACATACCAGTCCTCCATTGTGTTTGTTGTCGTCGCCATGGGAACGATCTTGTCAGCGCGCATCCCTTTGATGGCCACACTCCCTCCGGGAAAGAAGTACGTGCCCACCCGTTTGCCTTGTCTCTTGGCCGTTATCCAGATGGGCTCTGCCCCTGCATCCATCCACCTGCTATTGGTCAGACTGTCCGGCCAATCAATGCGCTCCCCCGTGGTGACGTCATAGCAGACGTTGTGGACCACCCCATGGCTTTCTGGGTATTGTCCTTAAATGGTAAAAAAAAGGATGAAATATGTGAAAGCGTGCAACAGCAGAGCGAAGTTTTATCTACAAAAATAAGAAATTCGTGACTTGCAAAGAACTCAAGGCCACTAAACTTTCATCACTCATAGCATAAAAAATGCAACATTAGTTATTAGCAAGGAGCTTTGAAAGCTGCTTGTTGTTAGTTGACGTCACGCGCCCGGAAGTGACGTGTCCAAACTGGCTGGGTCATTCCACACCTGAGGAAGGCCTAATATTCCGCAATGGAAACTCGTATTTTAGATATAGATATATAGATATGAATATACAGAGATGTATAGATACGAGGGGCGTTCAATAAGTAATAACTCTGACCCACTCCCAGTTGTTTGATCTAGATGAAATTTTGCATGTGTAATGATTCATATCTCTATAGTTTATGTGGCAAAAAAAGAGCTCTGAACTAATTGTGGTTTCTGATTTACTGGTGTTTGAACTGAGGTGTGAAGTGGACCAGGTGTGAAATGGAGCCAGTTGAGTGTCGCGCAGTGATCCGGTTTTTGTATTTGAAAGGACGCACACCAAAGGAGACTTTTGATGAAATGAAAGAAACTTATGGTGATGATGCCCCATCATATGACCTTGTAAAACGCTGGCATCCTGAATTCAAACATGGCCGGAAGTCTGTGGAAACAGCTCCCAGACCTGGTCGTTCCTCTTCTGCCATTGATGAGGCATCTGTTGGAGGACCAACCTGGGGTGTCCTACAAAAACGGTGTCCAGAGCTGCATCAAACGATGGGAGAAATGCATAACTCTGGGTGGTTCCTATGAAGAGAAAGACTAATAACTGTGCCAAGTTTCATTAATCTCCTGCTATGGGAAATGAGTCAGAGTTATTACTTATTGAACGCCCCTCGTATATAGCCTGACGAAACATGGCGAAAGTGATGGGTGACTGACCGGCCGTCTACACTACTGACTTCACTAAGGGTCGACCATTGAACCTCAGCAGCTGGTGTGCACAACTAACAATGCGCAAAATTGAATTCCTGTACATGATTGTAGATGCAAGTTCAGAAAACTTGACTCTGGGTCATCAAAAGCGTAACATTTCTTCCCGCTGTCGAAGAACCTTGATATAAAGTGGGACACCGTGAGTGCTCGCTGTGCTGAGGGTCAATGGTTCACCTGCTAATAACCTTGTTGTACATGAAGCAGCTGCTGCTCCTGGGCCATATACTGGAGTATCTGCCTCTCTATTGATGCCTATATACATGTATTCACGTGAAGAGAAAGTGAACTGACCCTACCTACCAGGCTACCAGAGTGTAGAAATACGAAGGGCCCATCGCATTTGTTTGTTGTACAGAAAGTTATAAATCTATCCTTGTTGTACAGGAAGTTATAAATCTTATCATTAAAAGTCCATCAATATATCCCAACACACACACACACACACACACACACACACACACACACACACACACACACACACACACACTCACTCACTCACTCACTCACTCACTCACTCACTCACTCACTCACTCACACACACACACACACACACTCACACACTCTCTCTCACACACACACACACACACTTACACACACACACACACACACGCACGCACACACACACACGATATATATATATATATATGAGAGAGACAGAGACAGAGACAGAGGGAGAGAGAGAGAGAGAGAGGGGGGGGTAGATAGAGCACCGAAGCCTGACGTAACATGGCGAAAGTGAGGGGGTGACTGACCGACCGCCTACACTACCGACTTCACTAATGGCCGGTCATTAAGCATCAGCAGCTGGTTGTACAACCAAGGAAGTTATATAACCCCCTTGGTAGAACTAATAAAGTCATGTTTATTTCATTATCGATGGCATCCTCGGGGAACCCAAGAACTGATGTCAGCGTGTGAATACAAAGAGTTTGAGCCAGAAAAGTTTCCTTCATTGAGAAATCTAAGTGAGCAGGAAGGTTGAACATATGACAGAAACCACAGAATGTAATACTAGTATACCAAACAATAGATTCTTCATTGATGTTCTTTCGCATATTTTCTGAATAGTCTCTGACATTAGCATACGTTTTCCAAAACTTGTGTTTGCAACCCATGGCATATATTTGTTTATTTTGAAGCTGCTTTGTATGGTTGAAACCTTTTCATTTATTGTTGAAAATTGAGAGGTTAGGTTCCGGCTTTTTTTAGTCGTCTTTATCGGCCTTTCTATTTTGTATTGTATCTTGCTTTGTTTTGACACAGTGAGATACAATACAAAATAGAAAGCCCGATAAAAACGACTAAAAAACGTTTAAAAATAGCCTGAGCCTTACCTCTGCTTGGACTTGGAGAGTAGAAAAATGATGAGTGGCCGGATGTCATCCATACAATCAACTCAACATGGCCTAATGCGCAAAATTGGCTTCCTGTATATGATTGGCCGTAATTAAGGTCAGAAAACCTTGACTCTGGACAGGGGTCATTGCAAACGTATTTTGCTGTCGTTGAATCGATATCGTAAGTGGGTGCTGAGGCTCAGTTAAGTTCAGCTGCGTATCTTTGTAAGTAGCATCTCTCTCTCTGTTCCTCTCTCTCTCTCTCTGTGTGTGTGTCCCTCTCTCTCTCTTTCTGTCTCTCTCGCGCTCTTTGTTTCTCTCTCTTTCTCTCTATATCTATTTTTCTCTATCTATCTATCTATCTATCTATCTATCTCTGTCTCTCTCCCTCTCTTCCTCTCTCTCTTTTCTCTCTCTCTCTCTGTCCCCCCCTCTCTCTTTCTGTCTCTCTCGCGCTCTTTGTTTCTCTCTCTTTCTCTCTATATCTATATATCTATCTATCTATCTATCTCTGTTTATACCTTCTTCTGTCCGTCACTGTCTCTCTCCCTCTCTCTCTCTCTCTCTCTGTCCCCCTCTCTCTCTTTCTGTGTCTCTCGCGCTCTTTGTTTCTCTCTCTTTCTCTCTATATCTATCTTTCTCTCTATATCTATCTATCTATCTATCTATCTCTGTTTCTACCTTCTTCTGTCCGTCTCTGTCTCTCTCCCTCTTCCTCTCTCTCTCACTCTCTCTCTTTCTCACTCTCTCTCTCTCTCTCTATATATATATATATGCTACTTAACACCAATTTTCTCACTTATCTTAGGTGACACCCCCAGTGATTAGTACCTGTGACCATGGTCTAGTGACACGGACCACGGTCTCTCTTTCTGTCTCTATCGCGCTCTCTTTGTCTCTCTCTCTCTTTTTCTCTCTATATCTATCGATCTATCTATCTATCTATCTATGTCTCTATGTCTCTACGTCTCTCTGTCTGCCTCTGTCTCTGTCTCTCTCTCTCTCCCTTCTCTCTCTCTCTCTCTCTCTCTCTCTTCTCTCTCTCTCTCTTTCCCTCTCTCTCTCTCTCTCTCTCTCTCTCTCTCTCTCTCTCTCTATATATATATATATATATATATACATATGCTACTTTACACCAATCACCCCCAGTGATTAGTACCTGTGACCATGGTCCAGTGACACGGACCACTGAGGCTGACGAAACATGGCGTCATGTACGGGACTCGAACTCCGGACCTCGAGACGGCGTCGAAGTTTGGAGTGTCCACGTCATCGGTGTAATCCCACCTCAAGCCGTCGAACGAGACCAGCAACAGTTTCTGGCGAGCTAGAATAGAAACAACACACATCACTCTGAAAGAGCTGAAAAATATCTAAGAATGCATTTTGAGCTTTATATTCATCTTTTACAATCATTTGACAACGACAATTTTAGGAAAACTTTATTTGCAAGGATGTATTTTGTAGCCTTATCAATTTAAACAATTTGACAATACTTAATAGCTGCCTTTGTACTTAGGAGATCGCTGTACATGCCCTAAAACCATGTAAGTCGTTGCTATTTTCACTTAAATTTTCGTGAAAGACACAAAGTTTCTAGGTCTGCATGAATAAAGGAAAACCTGCCAAGGATTTTCAACCTCTATATACTGGTGGCAATGGTGCAACATTTTGCAGAACAAGAGATATCTTCTTAGCATATCCCGAAGTGGACATGTGGAAAAGTACATACATTATGTAGGTCTATAAAGGTTACCGAAGGTATGTAGTTGTTGGCACCCATAGCCATGGAACGGGGTCAAACCGTGACCCAGCGTAAGACAATAAACGCGAACTAGGGTGACCTATGGTTCCACGGTCAACGAAGATCATTTACCTCACGTCACCAAGAGTTGTGAGACAAATGTCAACTAGAAGGTTGTGAATAGGTGCGCGCTTTGGGCCACTCGGGGCGGCCTCCAATCCCGTATCTCAGTGGCCCGTTACCAAAAGTGAAAACATTTTGCTGACAGAGGGCATCGGAGATCAAGCGCATGACATGTCAAGGTCATATGAAAAATCACGTACCTTTAGCCAAGGTCAAACACGAACAGAATAGAACCAAAGTCAACCAGACTTCCATACTGAAGTATGAATGTTATGGTTAGGAAGGAGGGGTGGGGTGAGGTGCATAACAAATGTGCACTTTGACCCCAAATGGACTATGCTCTCATGACCTACGACCTCCCGCTACAGCTAGTCTAGGGTCAGATGAAAACTGTGTGGATTTTGTGCTGAAGTATTAAATTCAAACGTCCTGCATCTACCTAAGACAGTAGAAGCCAGTTAATTGCACAACGGATAACCGCACACTTCTGTTAATTGCATAGAATCCCAAAATCCCGTGGTGGTGCAGTCCAGCATTGCACGAAATACGCTGGCAAAACGGGTGTGCAATTAAACGGCCTCTACTGTAGTAAGAAGTAGGTTCCAACACCCTTATTTTCCGAAACCCCTATGTCAAGTGGGATCAAGTTAGGTTGGGGTAGGTTGGGACTAGGTTGGGGTTGTGATCTAAGATCTAATAGCGTTGGGGTTCCAATTGGGGTTAGTTTTACGGTTGCGGTTTGGGAGAGGAAGGGCTGTTGTTGGGGTGAGGGTTAGGGTTAGGAGTTGGGGTGGGGTTAGGGTTAGGGTTAGAGTTGGGGTGGGGTTAGGGTTAGGGTTAGGAGTTGGGGTGGGGTTAGGGTTAGGGTTAGGGTTAGGAGCTGGGTGGGGATAGGGGTGTTGTTAACATGTGGAGACGCTGGTGTCACCTCTCCGAGGATGAACTGAACTGCACTGTAACAAAGGGGTGTCGGAATACAGGTATACAGTAGAAGCCGTTTAATTGCACACCCGTTTTGCCAGCGTATTTCGTGCCATTATCCAGATGGTGCAACAAAACGAAGTTATCAAGCTGGACTGCGCCACCACGGGATTTGGGGATTCCGTGCAATTAACAGAAGTATGTGGTTATCCGTTGTGCAATTAACTGGGTATAAATCTACTGAGCACAGGTGTGTGACTTGACTTTATTGACAATGAGACAAGTCATCACAAGGGTCTACCTAGGCACCTTTGGCTGGTAGTGGCAGAACCTACAAAATGCGGACGAACATACAAAGAATTCATAACAAGAAATAGTACAATATAATGCAATAAAATAATCAATAACTATAAAATGACCGGATTGCTGGCCCTGCAAATGTTTTCCCTCTCCGCCTTCTATACTACTAGAGAGACCAGGTGTTGCTGTCGCTTTCAAGGTTTGTCTCCCTTATTGATGTTGTCAGTCCTTGCCTTGGTGAGGAATACGACTTAATTTGATTGTTACCTCAGTCTCCGTTGAAAGCCTTTTAAGTTGCCAGTAGCAACACCGCAATACATGTCTAAGCCGCCTGCCCTCTAATTAAGAGTTCAGGAACTACGGATGCAAGGCCTGCTTAAAAGACAAGACACTTTCTTTGAAATGGGAATACGAAACGTTTCGAAAACAACATATCACTACCATATCAAAACTAAATTAAATAAGTCACGACATTTCCAAGGCCTTACAAGATGATTTGGTTTCAGCGTAAGTTGCACTTGTAAAGTAAAATGTTCTTTGTAGTCAGGATCCTTAGCTTTGGGACATCGCTATTCTGCGTTTCATCATAAGTCGGCAGAGTTGTTCAAAACTTCGTCTTGATCAATCAGCTTACACGTTCGTTCCTTGTGTAGAAACTGGCATTTTCACCGGCAAGGCTCTATGAATATGATCTGGTTTACACGTGAGCAGCATAAGCTAAGTAAATTAAAATATTCTTAAGAATAATGAGCTTCGGGACTTGGTATGAATTCCAAGACTAAGACTTCCCAGAGGTGCACCAAATTGGTGTGCAAAAGAAATGGAAATAGGGGGGGGGGGGCAATGACATGGAAAAGAACAGTTGGGCGGAACCTCGCTAAGGCTTAGGTCACATTTCCCGGCCAGGATGTTTTAAGTAACGAAAAATTGAAATGTATGACTAGAAATATACACAAATCATGCCCATGAATTTTATTTTGTGTATTTTGATGTCTTTTATATCGTTCTTAAGCTTCTCGCTCACGAAAGCTGCCCGGTCGGGCCCCGGTTTGGAAATGTGACGTAGGCCTAAGATGGACTTGAGTTAGGAGGGGTGCTCAACAAAAACAGTGGAAGTCAAAGACAGTCCGGTAATGATGATATGGTGTGACAGCGAATACGAAACTTTGAAAACAGCATTTCCTTGTCACATCAAAACTAAAGAAGTCGCGGCATTTTGAAGGCACCTCTGTATGAACGTAACTTGATTTTACGCGTAAGGCCATGTTGATTTGATTATATGGATGACATCCACGCTCGCACCAATTTTTGGCCATTTCCAAAAAAAAAAAAAGTTTTCGACCACACAATGAATTGTGCAAAGCAGCTGTAAAATGAGCACAAATATTCCGTAGATTGAAAAAAAAGTATCAGAAAACAGATAACTAATGCCATAGAATGCCAAAATGAATCTAAAGTCAAAGAATAAGATGTGAAAGGACAGAAAAAAAATCTATTGTTGGTTGGGGGAGGTACCAGTACAGAAAATTCAGGTCCAGAGGATCATTTCCAGGTCCGGACATGAACCTGGACCTGATTGTCTGTGGAAACTTGAGAACTGGCAATACTCATAACAATGGTAATTGGTCAATTTTGCTACAAAGGAATCTGTTTGGTGGATTATTGGACTCCCACTGCATTTTAAAATCCTATCTCCATGTAATAAAGGCTAACTGTCTCTGTACCCTTGACTGAGAAACTTGGTGCAATTGACTATAAACTCCACTTGACTTCGCTCTTGTTGTCTTCTGGGCCCCCCGGTTAGACCCCAAATGGCTGCCGACATAGTGTGTCCATTTTATAATTGACGAAACCTGTTCCTCTGTTGTTTTTTTCAGGTCTGTTTTTTTTCGGATTGGTCCAATCCGAAAAAAATGTTTTGCACCCGTATGATGTACTGGTCCCTACACCTAACTGTTGGTATACCATACTATGTGTGTTTAGTCCTATGTTCAACCTTCCTGGCCACTTTGATTTCATACTGAAGGCAACTTTTTTTTTTGGCCAAACTTTTTTTTATTCGCTCGCTCGCATCAGTTTTGGAGTTCCCGGAGGATGTCATCCATATAATCAAATCAACATGGCCTAACTTACATAAGCTGAGTAAAGTAAGAAATTCTTTCTGGTCAGGATCCTTAGCCTCGGGACATCGCCAATCGGCGTTTCATCGTAGCTCGGCAGAGTTGTTGAAAACTTCGTCTTAATCAGCTTACACATTCCTTGCGCAGAAGCTGAATAAAGTGAATTATAGCCTTTACGAAACAGTATACGACCTTTACTTCAAAAACGACTGTCAATGAATTGTTGATCTGCACGATTCTTTCTGGTAGGCAATGTACTTTGATATAAAATCAGATGATAAAGGAGATGTTGTTTTTTCGTCGGATGCAGCATCCATTTCAGTTCCCCAGTCGTGTGTTCCACAAATTATCAATTTGTCGAAAGTTACATAAGCTGAGTAAAGTAAGATGTTCTTTTTAGTCAGGATCCTTAGCCTCGGAACATCGCCAATCGGCGTTTCATCATAGCTCGGCAGAGTTGTTGAAAACTTCGTCTTAAATAAAGTAGCTTACAGTGTAAGTTACACCTTGCGTAATTTGTCTTTGTAGTGCTGTTACATAAATGCAAAGCCTTTACAAAACAGTATACGACTTTTACGTAAAAAAAGACTTTCAAACGACAGTAAATGAATTGTTGATCTGCACGATTCTTTCTCGTAGGCAAAAAAAGGAGATGTTGTTTTTCCGTCGGATGCAGCATCCATTTCAGTCCTCCAGCCGTGTGTTCCAAAAGTTATCAATTTGTCGAAAGTTACATAAGCTGAGTAAAGTAAGATGTTCTTTTTAGCCAGGATCCTTAGCCGCGGGACATCGCCAATCGGCGTTTCATCATAGCTCGGCAGAGTTGTTGAAAACTTCGTTTTAAAAAATCAGCTTACAGTGTAAGTTACACCTTGCGTAATTTGTTTTTGTAGTGCTATTACATAAATGCAAAGCCTTTGCGAAACAGTGTACGACCTTTACTTCAAAAGCGACTTTTCAAACGACTGTCAATGAATTGTTGATCTGCACGATTCTTTTTCGTAGGCAAAAAAAAGGAGATGTTGTTTTTCCGTCGGATGCAACATCCATTTCAGTTCCCCAGCCGTGTGTTCCAAAAGTTATCAATTTGTCGAAAGTTACATAAGCTGAGTAAAGTAAGATATTCTTTGTAGTCAGGATCCTTAGCCTTGGGACCTCGCTAATCGGCGTTTCATCGTAGCTCGGCAGAGTTGTTGAAAACTTCGTCTTAGATAAATCAGCTTACACGGTCCTTGCGTAGAAGCTGAATAAAGTGAGTGTATTTGTAGTGCTATTACATAAATGTATAGCCTTTACGAAACAGTATACGACCTTTACTTAAAAAACGACTGTCAATGAATTGTTGATCTGCACGATTCTTTCTGGTAGGCAATGTACTTTGATATAAAATCAGACGATAAAGGAGATGTTGTTTTTTCGTCGGATGCAGCATCAGTTTCAGTTCTCCAGCCGTGTGTTCCGAAAGTTATCAATTTGTCGAAAGTTACATAAGCTGAGTAAAGTAAGATGTTCTTTGTAGTCAGGATCCTTAGCCTTGGGACATCGCCAATCGGCGTTTCATCATAGCTCGGCAGAGTTGTTGAAAACTTCGTCTTAAATAAATCAGCTTACAGTGTAAGTTACACCTTGCGTAATTTGCCTTTGTAGTGCTATTACATAAATACAAAGCCTTTACGAAACAGTATACGACATTTACTTCAAAAATGACTTTTCAAACGACTGTCAATGAATTGTTGATCTGCACGATTCTTTCTGGTAGGCAATGTACTTTGATATAAAATCAGATGATAAAGGAGATGTTGTTTTTCCGTCGGATGCAGCATTCATTTCAGTTCCCCAGCGGTGTGTTCCAAAAGTTATCAATTTGTCAAAAGTTACATAAGCTGAGTAAAGTAAGATGTTCTTTGTAGTCAGGATCCTTAGCCTTGGGACATCGCCATTTGGTGTTTCACCGTGGCTCGGCAAAGTTGTTAAAAACTTCGTCTTAAATAGATCAGCTTACAGTGTAAGTTACACCTTGCGTAATTTGTCTTTGTAGTGCTATTACATAAATGCAAAGCCTTTAGGTTAACAGTAAAGCATTGACATCAAACCGGATCTTTACATCCTCTTGGAGGTTATTTACAACAGAGACTCACAGTGGGTTATAAAACAAAACTGCTTTTTGAAGTAGTTTTGTTTATCTGTATCAGTTTTCACACATTGAAAATTATCAAGGGCCGGCTAAAATGATTTCTCCTTCGTACTCCGGTTTCGAAGCCTTTGCGTAATTTGACCCCGCTGTTATATAAAAGTGTTCGCAGGCCTTTCAAGGTCTTTGAAATGTGTTCAGACTGGTCACTTGAGTTCATATCGCACATGGGCTGACGTCAATGACTCGCTATGTTGCTAATGAAGGTTAATTTTGTGGCTTATTTTGTCCTTTGTAGTACCGCTGCGAAATCTTCACGTTACGGCGCCACGATGTTACATAAACAACTCCCTGTTCACGAGAGATTGTGTACATATTGCTCAATGAATGCAGTGGAAAATGAAACAAACTTTATCAGTCAGTATACCGACTATGAAACCGAAAGAAACACATTATTTCAAATAGTTGTCACTATTTCACCAAGCTTTTACCACCTACGTGATCACCAAAAGACTATATTTCTACTAAAAGCACAAAACCCCACCATCATACAGAACGTGGGACAGTTCATTAACTACTGCCTTCAAAGAAGAAGTCAAACCCGACAATAGTATACATAGTATAATGTAGTTGATTAGACACTAGTTTTATGTATCACTCTATTTACCTCTCTTAGTTCCGGAGACTGTACGTATATGCAATTAGCCCTCGGGCATGATTTTTGCAAATAAACATTTCATAAAGCTAAGGGCACAACCCGCCGTACGTGCAATTTGTCCGTGCGTTTTTTGGGAGGCCACGTCACTCGCGTATTTCTGAAAACGTTCAGGCTGTACAGGGCAGGCGCGTTGCCCGTACTGGCACGTACGGGGGGCGAATCCCCAGCCCGATGGTACACAAAGTTTTGCCTGCACGTAAAGTTCTATGGCGTGTCTGCATGCTCCAAAATCCGTCGGACTCCCCACTAGTTCGTACGGAAGCGGTACTTACACTTATGGATCCCAAAAGATTGTCCACGTTTTGGCACGTAGACAGCACGTATTTGCACGCACGGCGGGTTGTGCCCGTAGCTTTGAGCATACAAGGTTTTTTCAAAGTCAGACAGCCTACTTGAGGTCAGATTGTACAGGTCTAGGGGTTGACTGAAGTCAATCGTTATGTTCCTAAGTGCTGAATAAAGTGGCATTTTACCTCATATTCCAAAACCTTTACGTAACTGGACCCCGCTGTACCGTGCGTAAATGCAAAATAGACAAGGGTAGACCGGCTTTGAAAGCGTGTCGTGTCTTGTTATGTTAAGTCGTTAAAGCTAATGATGACTGTGGTAGGTGATCGCCTCTTTATAGTATAATCATGATGCTTAACTAGTACTGGTCCCAACTGTTACAATCGTTTTAAGTGTCGATGCTGGGTACCTACATCACATAAGCATGGTCTATGAGTGTCGATCTCTCTGTAGTTAGTTTGTAAAGTCCTGGTATAACTGCACAGCGCTATTGCGTACACATACACAAAGTTTTACACAAAGTTTCAAACGGACGTTTTCTTCTAATCACCCCTCGGATAGGACGTTAAACGGAGGTCCCGTGTATGGGGAAAGCCACACACACCCCATGCACGTTAAAGCCCCCACACGTGCGATGGTGCGGTGTGCGATGGTGCGGTGTGCGATGGTGCGGTGTGCGTTGGTGCAGATTCTTCTGACTGGAGTTGGTGATTCACTTCAAATCACCCGGATGGAGGCCTGGTGAACCTCTGTCTCGTATCAGCCACATGGTGATTTACACCATTCACCCGGACGGGAGACCTGGCGCATCCCCGTCTTGTAATTAGCCATACGAAACGGTATGTCATCCCGTAAGGGGCGGTATAACCCCGATGATGATGATGATAATGAATTAACCCTTACCACGGGGATGCCATGTTTATGCCACAGAAAGGTCCTTAATGTTTCAGGCTGCGGCATCTTGAAGCACCGCGCTCCCCGAGCGTCCATGAAACAGCCTTCAGGCAGTTTAATTTGATAGAGTGAGTTCAAACTGGTTACTGCAGTTCAAGTTGTACAAGCAAGGGTTAATACAAGTCAATAGCTACGAGTGTTCCTACGAGTACGTGCTGAATGAAGTCGTTTTAACACTGTGTTGTGACTCTTTAGGCCTACGTCACATTTCCAAACCGGGCCACGCCGGGCAGCTTGCGGAAACGAAAAGTATGGTATAAAAGACACCAAACTATACAAGACGTAAATAGAATAGTTTTGGACATTATTTTAGTATATTTTTTACGTATTTATTTCGTATTGCGTATTAAAGTGCTCGAGGTGTGGTTCTCCTCAAAAACGGGACCTCCATTTAACGTCCTATTCAAGGGACGGCCCTGACCGAAGTTA
The DNA here is from genome assembly GCA_019207045.1 of Branchiostoma floridae x Branchiostoma belcheri. Classification (NCBI taxonomy): domain Eukaryota; kingdom Metazoa; phylum Chordata; class Leptocardii; order Amphioxiformes; family Branchiostomatidae; genus Branchiostoma; species Branchiostoma floridae x Branchiostoma belcheri. The sequence continues at coordinate 4,056,767 of CM033035.1, read as the reverse complement.
GGTGCTCATTTTCACTTCAGTGAAGTGAGGAAAGTCGTGTAAAGTGCCTTTCCCAAGGGCACAACGTCGGGACAGATTAGCGGTTTTGAGCCCGTTACCTCAGGGCCTGGTCGTCAAGACAATTCCATAATTTTGCTGTCCGGGGAAAGAAACTGTTGCTGTAGAAGGACTTGAAGAACGGCAATTGAACAGTATAGCGATGTGAGTTTGAAGAGAACCTAGTGTTGCGCTGAAAGGCTCTCAGTGGAGGGACAAGTAGTATGAGGTCATTGCCTTCACTAGCCATTGAAGTACCGGTAAAAACTTTACTGATTGCGCCGCACGATGTCACTAAGTACAAAGTACCAATCTCTCTGTAGTCAGTTTTGCGACGTCCTTGCGTAAGTGCACCCCGCTGATGAGTGAATCAAGAGAAGACACTGACGTCTCCGTCTAATTGACCCTTGACCTGACGTAGCAGGATTCTGTCACAGCTAGGTTCTTAATGTTTGAAGCTGCGACATCTTCAATCCACTCGCTCCAAGAGCTCGAGCGCCAGTGGGCGGGCCCCCACTGATGCCTGTAACGTCCAAAGGATTTCTTTAATTACCCCTTACCGCGCGTGCTATAATTCTGACACAGGATGGCGCTTAAGAGTTTTTTCCTTGTAATTGCCACGCGCGCAAAGTTACCTGTAACTCGCGGTCATCGCCACAGACTAGTAAACTTGTTCACCCTGGCCTTCCACGAGCGCAAAGTTGCCTTTATGACAAGGTTATCGCCAAGGAGAGGCCCTTAAGATGCAGTCACGTGCGCAAAGTTTCCTGTAACTCCCTGTCATCGCCACAGAAAGGTTCTTAATGTTTGTCTTCTGGTTAACTCTGGCCGCTAGCCACACGCGCTTAAAGTTACCTTTATGACAAGGTTATCGCCAAGGAGAGACCCTTAAGGTTTTTATCTTTTAACTGCCACGTGCGCAAAGTTTCCTGTAATTCGCGGTCGTCGCCACACAAAGGTTTGTCTTCTGGTTAACTCTGGCCAGCCACACGCGCTCAGTACTAGTTGCGCTTCTGGGTCATGCTATAAAGAGGCAGTCCTCAACCTCATTAGCTCACACGACTTGAAGTAACAAGTCTGGACACGCTTTCAAAGTCTGTCTACGTCTTATGTCCATGTACGGTACAGCTGGGTCCGTTGTGTAAGGTTTCGAACTAGGATCACTGAATAAAAGGTCACGTTCGAGTTACAGATTCAAGTTACATTGTCTTTACCTAAAGGATTTTGTAGCAGAAGTACCAGATAAAAGTCAGACAAATTCACTTTATGCAGCAGGTAGTAGCAACGTGATTGACTTGCATCAACCCTTGCTTGTACTTGTACTTGAACTTAAGTAACCAGTTTGAATACACCCACGCAAAGTTGCCTTTAATTCGCTGTCATCATCGCAGATAGGTTCTTAAAATTTGTACATGTCTTCTAGTTAACTCTGGCTGGTCGCCGAGGAAAGACCCTTGGGTTTTTTTCTAACTGCCACGCGCGCAAAGTTACCTGTTATTCACGGACCTTGTCACAGAAAAGTTCTTAAAGTTTGTCTTCTGGTTCATTCTGACCTGCCACGCGCGCAAAGTTACCTTAATGCCAAGGTCATTACCAAGTAAAACACTTAAGGTATTTTCTTTCGATTAACTCTTGCCACGCGCGCAAAGTTACCTTTATTTCGAGGTTATCGCCACAAAACATACTTAAGGTTTCAGACTTGAGGGCGCGCTCTTATGTGTAAGGTGTCCATCTGAGAAACTAGTGTCAGCCAAATGGAGCACAGGTTCTGTTATTCTGGGAACTAAATGCAGTTACACGCCTTTAGCTGAGGGCGCAACCCACTGTAAGTGGTTTTTGTCCGCACGTTTGTGGGAGGCCACGTCCGCCACGTCTTTCTGAAGACTTGGGAAATGACTGGCAAGAGCAGAGAGGGAGTACGTCAACGCACGTCACTCGCATGCTTGCTTAAGGTAATAAGTATTTGTTCTGCATGCCGTGAACGGTTGCACAAGTGGTAATTGTGAGTTGTGCCTGCTTACAAAGTACGATCACTGTGCGATTGCCACGTTTCGAGGCGATTAAAGGTGGTTGTTGAAGCTTATTTTTCCACCCAGAGATAAACAACTTTTTACAATGCGTACTGTTTAGCGTTTAATAGTGCCATGCATGCAAAAAAACGCGGTAGAAAACCTGTCACAGATATACGTACTTTACACCTGCATCGACCGCATGTTAGAAACCGGGCACTCTTGCCCACCAACAAGGCAAAATTATGGAGCGCCTCCCGCTTCCGCTTTGACTGAAATTATGTCGCCCTTACGGCAACTGTATACGCCCCCTCCTCAAACGTACCTAGTAGCCTTTCAAAAAGAATGGCATCTTTCGCCCGTTCTGAGAGGATTTCAGGACCTCAAAAACTAAACCGAAGTCAGTCGGTATCCTCAGCTTAATAGCGGCGGCGGCCATGTTTTTAAAATTCGAATTTGAAATAGAACCCGAGATCGAACAGGGGGCGGGGCATATGCTGTTCGGCTGGAAGGGTCCAATGAGAGTTTGTGATAGCTGAGTATTAGCCTTGTTCGTTGACCGGGACTAAAAAACAACTAACAAGGCCTAACTATAAAGTTCATCTGTGTTGGTAGAAGACATTCAGTGGAAAAGTTAAACTGCAATGTCTAACACGAAAATTGAATGTACCCAAATTTTCGACTGAACAGCTCCAGTCTTTGTCAAGAAATGGCCTGCTTCTGTGCCGTGTTTGTGAAACACTGTAGCTTAATTGGTCTCTTTCATGTTTTCTAAAGGTTACAGGGTCTTTCCACAGTAGTATTGTTTTCAAGACAAGTAAAGTTGTTATGAGAGATCGGTGGCTACGTACATGTAATTTCGTTGCGAGCGGTAAGATATCTGTGCTTTGATTGGAGTTTTTGATACGTGCTATTAACAATTGAAGGCAATTTGAAGGCAACTGATATGTAGTATTGTTTTGTGATCTAAAGTGATTGTTGTTTATTGCTTTGCCCAGGAACAAGCCACTAGTTAAGTGGGACCGGTAGCTTTGTTTACAATCAGTGAAGTATTTAGCGACCATTCAGAGTTAATGATTGGGGGACAGTGTGCTTCAATTGACCACTTTGATACGTGAAAAATCGCTTGCTCCCCTCACAAAAGTAACGTTTTCAAGATAATTGAATAAATTGTTGTTTGATTTTGCATATCAAGCCGCTTGTTCGATTGCAAGTATAATTGAGTGTTTGTGAATGGGAAAGATTGTGCTTTGATAATTTCATAATGGGCCGAAATGAAAGATCGGTTTCTCTGTTATTGGCATGTCGTTGCTTTGAATAGAAACTATTTTTCATTTCTATAGATGATGCACAAACAAGGTAGTGTCTGTCCTTGAAACGGCCAGAAAGATCTTCAAATACAATTCAAACTGGATTAAAACAAAATGTAATTCTGGACGTTCGATTGACATCTCTCACTCTTCTTCGGCATCACTAAGATGAACTTGCAGTTTTTCTAGTTAGATGTAATTATATTGAATTTCATTCTAGTCTGAAGAAGAGTGATGGACGTCACTCGAAATGTCCGTAAGTAAATCTCCGTTTTTATCCGGTTGTAGAGATTGAGTTGTATATGATTATTGTTTACCAAGAATGTAAGTGGTAGGAGGAACCCCTTACATCCTTGGTCAGAAGTCCTCCTAGGAGACGGAAACTCCAAATAACAAAGCTGCATCTGCTAGGGCCATCTTACATGTGGCAGTTCCTGTACCCGTGGGATCATGAGCGCCAGCAGACGAATCGCACACCCCTTCTTCACCTTAAAATGTCAAGTGCAGGTCAGGCAGAACAGGTCGCCGAACCCACCTCGGCAGGTGACTGTTTGCCTGCTTACCTGTCGAAACGACAGAAGAATCCATACATGACTGGATATCTAACCTTCAGAAACATGACCCGAAAGATCAGCCCTACGCCGAATCGCGATGTATTTTTACACACTCCCAGATTTAGGACTCCTTCAGGAGTTACCCGTAGGCCCTCGGGAATGTTTGAAATTGGTTCGGCTAAGAAAGAGCAGCTTGCCGACCCGGCCTCACGACCTTTTCACCCTCCCACAGTTTATCACGTCAGACCAGCTGAAAACTACTTTATCATCTCCATGAAAGGGACGTAATGTTTTACGGAGCGTGTGTGATTCTTGTGTTCAGTTTCCATGCTTTCAATATCTAAATAACACTGAAAAATTTACATTCCTCATGCAATTAGACAAACCATGTATTCTACACTCCACCTGCAACTACATTAACAACTGTCTTAAGAAGCGAGAAGAAGTTGAACCTGTGCATACTAATATACTTTAGACCTTGTAATCTTAGTCATGTATTACACTCTACACAAATTGTACACTCTACACAAAGAGTCACTAGATGTATTCTATTCACCTTGACCTGTACTTAGCTTGTTAGAAAGCAAAAATGTGCAATAAAGGTCTTCATTCATTGTTCATTGTTTGTTTGTATTTCCGGCGGTATATCTCCAGAACACTACGTGAGATTGTGATGAGATTTACTTGCAAAGTCGAAGAAGAAGATATAAAAGAAAGAAGAATGTAATGTTCGGTATGGCTCTGTGTGTTTAGTTATTTTTCAACCTTCCTAATACCCCTGTCACATTTGGCGAACGATTCTGCGGCAATCGCCCGAGCCTCGCTTATAATAATAACTTTATTGCAAACAATTATACAAGGTACAAAGTATGGCTGATATGTGACAGGGACAGTTTTCAGGTGAAAAATACGCGCAACCCTCTGTCGATCTTAAATATGGCCGACCTTCCATCGATACGCCCAAAGATCGTGGATAAATGTGACAGGGGTATAACCACTTCAAGTTCAATAGATGTCACAATTAAGGATACTTTTTTCATACTTTCCTTGTTTCGCACGCTCGCATCAGTTTGGGGATTCCCAAGGGATGTCATCCATATAATCAAATCAACACGGTCTGAAGTGCAAAAAAGTAGTAGTCTACTAGATTGGATACCAGATTCTTGGCCTCTAGATCCAACTTGCCTGAAACGAAATTTAACCATAGGCCATAGAAACAGTGTAACAAACAGGTTATAGCCTAAAGGGCCATTTGGTCGAAATTGGTCTGAAATAATATCACACAAAAAACACAGGGCCTAAAGCACTTTCTGGACATAACGTTATATAACACTATAAATATAGCGTTAACTGTTATATACCTTCGTCGGTATGACCCTCTTCACCCGTATACATCATTGTAGTCTGGTATCATGAAAAACGGCGATGGCAAAGCTTAAGAAAGGTAGAAATTACATTTTCAAACTATGAAGCTCCAATCGTGAAGGTCTTACGAAGATGAAATTAGCACTATACGAGCGAAATTGGTATGAAATCAAATCAACGAAACATAGAGCGTAAAGACAAAAATAAAATGTATATCTTGGTCTTTATGCCTTAAGTGAAAATAAGTGACAAATAGTAGCATAATAGCCTAGTTGTAGGTCATAGAAACACTTTAACAAATAGGTTATTGTCTAAAAGGCTATTTGGACGAAATTGGTCGGAAATCATATCGCAAAAACATCCGGCCTAATGCAACCAAATCTCGACAAAAGTATGATATGTTTATCTTCGTCGGTGTGACCTTCTTCACCGACATACATCATTGTGGTCTGGTATTATGAAAAAAATAGCATTAAAATACTATTAGCTTGATAACGGTAGAAATGAAGTTTTCACACGATGAAGCTGCATTCCTGAAGGTCTTACGAATATGATTTTCTCATTATATGAGTGAAATTGTTCTGAAATCAAATCAAGGAAAGATAAGGCCTAAGGCACTTTGTGGACAAAAATGATATGTATATCTTGGTCTGTGTGACCCCCTGAGTCCGTGTAAATCATTCTAGGCTGGCAGTTTATATAACAGCATTAGTAAATTTCAATAGAGGTAGAATTTACATTTTCAAACTACGAAGCTGCACAAAGATAGCCATGAAAATTACATTCATAATGTTACAAAATGCAAAATACCGGTCGAAAGGTGCCTGCCTGAGTGTTATAAATTGGTGTGCCCAGAAATCGGTTAGACATTCCAACCTGACCTTTCACAAAAGGTGTGTTTATGGCGTCTACAGAGAACCACTTTATATTCATTATTTCTGATTAAGAAAGCTGGAAGAAAGATGTTTCCTTCTTGTGAGACGTATAGATTGTTCAGCGTGACCCTCCTCTCTCTCTGCGTGTATATCAACCTAACCTGTCATGTTGAGCAACAGCACGGGCAGTGTGATGAAAGTAGCAATATTGTCATGCGGCTACAAAGTTTTAGATGTGCCGGTCTCATAGTCTACATGTATACATTTCTATTTTCATGTCTTTCTTACGCGACAGAGTCACCTGGAGGGGCTTCATAGTGTCACCTGATGGATGACTGAACTGAACTGACTGATTTCTTTTTTTTTCCGTTTCCGCAAGCAGCCCGGCCGGGCTCCGGGTAGGAAATGTGACGTAGGCCTTAGAGGGTCACACTGTCAAGTCTCATCTTACATGAAAATCAGGTTTTCACCACCAGACACAGATCATGACCGCCGGAGTTATTTCCGCTTACGTGATAAACGGACAGAGTGTGAAAGGGGCAAAAGGCTAGGTCGGAAAGTTGCCCCGTTTCCGACTGAGGCAATTCCGTACATATTTCACAGAGACTCCCAATGGAGACCTCAACCCTTTGTCATCCATCCCAAAGGTCCTGTTGACTTGATTATATCGATAACATCCTCTGGAAATACCAAGACTGATGCTAGCAAGAATGAAAAAAAAGATTTTGCCAAAACAATTGCCCTCATTATGAATCTAGGTGTTCAGCAAGGTTGAGTATGTTGGTATTCTATAACATTAATGTTCGTTTTCCGATATATTTTTTAATCTACGACATATTTGTGGTCATTTTACAGCAGCTCTTCTTTGTACCAATGTTTGATTTTTTTTTAGAAACGGGGAAGAATATCTATGCACGGGGGATGGCAACATCAGCCCGGAAATTACTTCATCCGTTATCTGTTTCGGAAAGTACAAACGCCGGTCCGTGTGAACCGTGTACAAAATGTTGTGCTATTACCGTAACGGATGAATGTCCAATATTTCCGGAAAGGTTGGTACTGAGGCTTCTAAGAGCCTTTCATCATGAAGTGAGGAGCTGTAGTCTAATGGCTAGAAATCCTCTGAATCACGAGTCTTGCTTTGCGGCTTGTGTTCTGCTGTTTGGATCATACGTTATACCCCCTTGCCACTAGGACGGCGCTCTCGCCGCGCTCTATCTGCGACCTCAAATTTGACATATCGCTCAACGAATTGTATAGAAGTGTGAAAGCGAAGATTACACATATCCTATTTGGCCATGGGTCGTAGTCAGATCGCAATGCGATTGCCTTCTAGTATAGTGGAAAGAAGGCCTTATAGATATAAGGCATCAGTCTCTTATAAGAGGAAAGGCCCCCACTCCACTAAATGCCTATGGCGCTGCACCTCCCTGTAAGTATATACCCATCTGCAGAAACAGCAAGGAAATTTGCACCGGGCACTCCAAAGTAGACAACAAAATGTCTACTAGCTTTGGATATTGACATTTCTACCCTTACGCCTATTGCATTACACGCAATGAGTAAAGCAATTGGTGTAACTTAGGATGACCTTAGAATGATATATCTATATCAGTGCAGCAGAAACTACGGTAGCATATAATTCACTCCTATATATAGCTGATACGGATGCCTGCTTAGATCACACAGCACGGTTACTTGAAGCACAAACTTGCACACTCACGGGTAATTGAGTGTGTCCTTACGCCGTAATCTCCCTTTCCAACAGCGAAAGCATCCTTGCATACATATTGTGCTAAATATATCCCATTTATCTGATAAAGACAGGCGTGTATTACATTCATCCTCACATACATGTCGTGTTAAATGCCTCCATTATTAATTCGATAAACGCACGAAACACACCTAAGTATGGTACTTAGTCTTGCATGCACCTTATTCTAAAGATATCCCACCAAGATACCGTGAACTAAACGAGTTTATCAATTACGGTAATTTTTTTTCCACGCAATCCATGGGGAGACATTTGACGACGTTGCCGGTGATCATTAGCGTGTATTACAGAAGTTACGATCTAAATCCTTACCCATCGTGTGCTGTGAATTGAACGGTTTTATCAATAACAGATAACGCGTTTTTTCACGTAACCCACGGAAAGGTACTTGAGGAAATTACCGGTGATCATTAGCGTGTATTACAGAAGTTACGATCTAAATCCTTACCCATCGTGTGCTGTGAATTGAACGGTTTTATCAATAACAGATAACGCGTTTTTTCACGTAACCCACGGAAAGGTACTTGAGGAAATTACCGCTGATTATTAGCGTGTATTACAGTATTTATCATCTAAATCCTTGCCATCCGTTATAACGTCATTGTTTTACCCTATAGAGCAGACAACCTGTGCTGGGATTTGATAAAAGCTCCCAAATGTGTTCAACTTGTGTCAGTTGAAGAATCAATATGTTGGCAAAGAGGGATGGTATACGTCATTGTTAAACCTTTTGTGTCACACAAGACTCATCTTTTGTGACGCACGTTTTCAGCCAGGACATGCATTTGATGGGTGTTATAAAAGTTCATTTGGGCTGGTGGTTAATGTTGTTGCTAGCTTTTAAAAAGGTGGTATCTCACTGCACTTGGGGCACCGGTGCGGCACTGCGGAGTTCGTTCACTGCGGCAATGTTGTGTTATCATCGCCGAATGTCTATAATCTAGATATTCCTTGATCCATTAAAGTATGACTGAGAAGACAACAAAATACACAAAACGTAAGAAAATTATTTCTTTATCTCTGAAATTCGTTGAGTAATCTTTCGAACCCCACAGTGCCGCACCGGTGCCCCAAGTGCAGTGAGAGTCCACCTTTAGCTGCATTTTATAACAATAGAGTCATACTGGTTTGATTATATGGATGGTATCTTCCTGCAATCACAATACTGATCATGCAAGCGTGCGAAGAATATAAAAAGGTGGGCAAAAAGAAAGTTGCATTCATTATGTAATATACGTGGCCAGGTAGTGAGAGTGAATGAAAACATTTAGAAAACATATGTACCAAACAAAACAAATATTGCTCCATTTCTTCTTCTTCTTCCTTTCTTTTTCCGTTTCAAACAAATAAGGTCAATGACCTGGACCAGGGGGCTGTTACCATGGTTACTTCTATAATATCAGACACACTGTGGTGTTTGATTACATCATGTGTAGCAAGTGACAGGACAGAGCTGGAGGGGCTGGTCGCCATGCATATAAATGTGCTTGAGTAAGCATAAACAGAGCAGTAGTTTTAGTACAATACTTAACTTTCTTCCAACAGAAAAGTACACACAAATAAAATTTTCAACGACCACTGTCGCCTTCTTTAGTATCAACACAAATGACCAATCACATCTGTAACTCTCACGAATTTACGTTCTGTGATTTCACGAATTTAAGTGATTGGTCACCAGTATTGATCCTAGAAGAAGGCGACAGTGGTCGTTGAAAATTTTAGTTGTGTGTACTTTTGTGTTGGAAGAAAGTTTAGTATTGTACTATGATTACTACCAACATAGATGAGCTTCTATGATAGAGCAGCAGTTTGTTAGGCTAGACCATATGACGGTAAGAATGATGCATTTGCCATTGTTACGTTTCCTGGTTGGTATTCATTTCTGTTTGTTGTAGCCAGGATGACTCACTTACAGGAAAGCTACACTAAAATGGAATAATCCTGCTATAGTATGGTAAATACACCCCAAAGTAAAGTCCTAACTTGTTTTACAAGTCTGTCAATTGTCATAGTTTAGAGCTGCTGTCTACTTCTCAGTGAGACAGCTCTAAACTATTTTATGTAAACCAAGTGAGAACTTAACTTGGGGGCATATTTACCATAGTATAGCATGCTTTTTCATCTTTAACGTCTCTAGAGACACAGCTTTTTATAACTGAGACCCTGATATATGATAAATTGGCAGTGCCATAGCCAGTAGACGGAAAGTCTGCTTTGATATGAAAACTGTGTGTTCATCCTACAGTCCAAAAATCATACTTGAGCCAGGGCAAGAATATGTAAATGTAAGAATTTGCCTTCAAATGTTTAGTTTTCTGGTTGGTATTCATTGCTGTAGCCAGGATGGTTTACTTTAAGGAAAGCTACACTAAAATGGAAAATCCTGCTATAGTATGGTAAATACACCCCAAAGTAAAGTCCTCATTTGTTTTACAAGTCTGTCAATCGTCATAGTTTAGAGCTGTTCTCTACTTCTCAGTGAGACAGCTCTAAACTATTTTATGCAAAACAAGTGAGAACTTAACTTGGGGGAATATTAACCATAGTATAGCATGCTTTTTCATCTTTAACGTCTACACAGCTTTTTACTGAGACCCTAGTATATGATAAATTGGCAGTACTATAGCCAGTAGACGGCAAGTCTGCTCTGATATGAAAACTATGTATTCATCCTACAGTTCAAAAATCATACTTGAGCTGGGGTGCTTCACGTCTTCGTTATAGCAGTGTAATTCCATTAGTGGCAAACTAATCCTCCAATGTTGACTGTCGAAAACTGATCTGAGTGGGACATATGATAGTCCTTTGATATTGCAAATTTACAAAAAGCCGTCTTTTACGAAGTGCCTTGGGAGTTTCTTCATAACTGAAATACGCCATATCAACTCGTTAGTATCCCTCGGTGGCCGTAAAGGATACCAGCTAAAGCTTCCAACCTTTCCGAAAATATCGCCGAGCTCCATAAAGCCGACCGTGAGTTATACTGTCGCTCACTTGGGTGTCGCAGATCGCCTTGCTGAAAGCGTGCGGAAAGCCAAACCGTCCGCAGGGAGGGAGGTTTAACTACATCGGTGGGGAGCGATAAGTTTTCTGTTTGGCTCAAATGTTAGTATTCTTCACAGCAGAGACACCGGGATTATCTATAAACCCCCATTTCCTGGGTTCCTTGGGATGTTTTCCGTACCCAAACTCTTCCATTGCGCCAGAACAGTGACAGCTTTAGGGTGGTATCTCACTGCACTTGGGGCAACGTTGCGGCACTGCGGGGTTAGAAAGATTACTCAACAAATTTAAGAGATAAAGAACGAATTATCGTACGTTTTGTATATTTTGTACATATTACACAATATCTAAATGATTTTTAAAAAGTTGGAAAAATACACAAAACAGTGACGCAGTGAACGGACCCCGCAGTGACGCAAGCTTGACACAAGTGTGGTGGGAGCGCACATTTAGGGCAGAATGTTTCACTACCATCGGTGGGGAGCGATAAGTTTTCTGTTTGGCTCAAATGTTAGTATCCTCCTCTGCAGAGACATGGGGCTTTATCTATAAGCCACACTTCCTGGATTTGTCGTCATGGTTTCTGTCCCAAAACTGTTCCAGTGCGTCAGAACAGTGACAGCTTTAGGGTGGTATCTCACTGCACTTGGGGCACCCGAGCGGCACAGCGGGGTTCGAAAGATTACTCAACAAATTTAAGAGATAAAGAACGAATTTTCTTTCTTTTCGTATATTTTGTCGTCTTCTAAGCTATACCTTTACGTATTACACAATATCTAAATAATAAAACAAAATGGAGAAAATACCAAAACCAGTGACGCAGTGAACGAACCCTGCAGTGACGCAAGCTTGACACAAGTGTGGTAGGAGCGCATCTTTAGGGAAGAAGGTTTTCACTACATCAGTGGGGCGCGAAAAGTTTTCTGTTTGGCTCAAATGTTAGCATCCTCCACTGCAGAGACATGGGCCGGGGTTTTATCTATAAGCCACACTTCCTGGATTAGTCGTCATGGTTTCCGTACCCTAACACTAGTACTTCCATTGCGTCAGAACAGTGACAGTTTTTATACCCCTGTCACATTATCCACGATCTTCGGGCGTATCGATCGAAGACCGGCCATATTTAAGATCGACAGAGGGTTGCGCGTTTTTTTTTTACCTGAAAACCGTCCCTATCACATATAAGCCATACTTTATACCTTGTACAATTGTTGTGCAATTAAGTTATTGTTGTAAATTGCCGTCGTCCGATCGATTTTCGCCAAATGTAACAGGGGTATAAGACTGACAGGTTAGGAGTAAGTAACTTATGGGATCATCAGCTAATTGTAGACCAGTCTCTTACTCAGGTGTAATGGAACAGTTTAGGACCAAAGTTAAGAGAGGTAAACTTAGTAGTAACTTTAAAGAACGTGTTGCGACGTACAAACGAGTAACTATGGACTGAATTATAACCGATGTGATATTTGTTAATGTATTCGTATTTTTGTAAGTAACTATTTGTAACTAAAGACCGGTCTCTTGACCTCCTTCAAATCCAAACCTTGAACCCTTGAAAACTGGTTTATGCCGTAGAGATACTAAAGGCTATGTAAATAATAATAATAATCACCAGGTGTATTTTGCCAGCCAGTAGGTACCCATTATGAGTAATGAGGAAAGGTTGAAAAAAATAAGTAAGTAAAGATGTATTCCGAATAAGTAAGGGCGAAATTTCACCAATAGAAATGAAGTAATAACGATTATAGTTACGTGTAGAAACTTTTTTCTGAAAGATTTGTCCTTTTTCTATGCCCAATTTGTCTTTATTTACCTGAAATAACGTTTACTCCAAACCAAAACGTAAGTAACTCATTTGATCACCATCTATCTTACTTTGAAGCTAGGCTTATATCAAAAGCAATAAAATCTTGCAATGAAATATGAACAGAGTAACGACAGAATGATTTACAAGGTGCATTTATTGGTAAGTCATAGTCTAGCCACTGAATTGATCATCAACGTTTTACGGTGCATTTGGACATAATTAAGTGGCGTAAAACAAACTTACTCTTGTAGCAACATAGATGTAATAGACATACCAAGTCCATCAATAATACTTAAGATATAATATCTATTTTAAGTTTTATTGTGCGTAAGTATAACACAAAGTGAGACCTAGTGTGCGATCTTACAACGTGATGGACTTAAGGTGGGTGTATACTAAGACAAATTTCCACTCTGTATCACTATTTTTCTCCTTGCACATAAACTTCAACGTGACTGATACCAATTTCAATCAACTACACTTTTTGGCTCATCACGTTAACAAGCAAAACGATCAAATAAAAACGTTACGTAATATGTAGTAACAAGATTTACAAGCAAATTCCTTCACACTGTTGAAGTTGGCACTCCGGGGGTAAAGTCTCAGCGTAGTAAACCTGGTTATTCGTGTACTTACAACATATTACCTTCATAACTTAACAAAATACATAGTAACAAGATTTACGAGCAAATTCCTTCACACTGTTATAGTTGGCACCCCGTGGATAAAAGGTAAGCTTGATAAACCTGGTTATCATGTACTTATAACGTTATCTTACATTTGGACCAGCGCTAGTCTAGCTGTGCGTGATTGAAGATAGGTTCCGGTTTATATAAGCCATAAATTTAGATATATTTTAGTGCTTGAGTTATGTGATGTTTGTAATTGGAATTATTGAGACGAGACCGCACCCGATGTACATTTTATGTTCTTGGGGTTGCTTTGATCAAACAGTTTTTACAAATTCAACAATTCAAATTCAATTGTGCACAGAAAATCTAATTCAACGCTTTGCGCCATGCGCCACTTTTCTCTCAATATAGTTGTGTCTTGTGTTTGTACAAAGATAAATCATGTATTATCAACTTCTACAAACATAGAATAATGTACATAACTGCACGTATCCTTCTCTAATTGTCCTTGTATTTAACAACAACGATATTGAAACTCTTTGACCTAGAGGAAAACACAAGACTAAACTGTACAGATAAATAGAGAACATCAAAATTTTACATTATTTACAATATTACACAAAAATACTTGTGAAAAATATACATTTATCTCCACCAATACGTCTCATTATGAACAATAAACAAAACTATTTGTACCTATCTATGATCTAGTGTCAAACTCAAGACAGCTTTTACCAAAACTCAAACAAATCTACTGCAATATTACATATTACATATGGATAGAAAACATTTAGTTTCTTGTACATTTCAATAGTTACCATATCTTTAATCTTAATGCACATCATTATAAAAACCCAACAAATTTATTACTAAGACATACTGTATATGAATAAACAAAACAGTTAGTTTCTTATTACCTATGAAACATCATGATCATACACATCTGGAAATCTCTATAGATGCCATGACATTAAACTCAATACACATTATCATCAAAACTCAAACAAATATACACTCATCTTGCGAGTAATACAGAACAATAGATAAAATGGATAAACTTTTACGTCCTCACTTTTCTTGCCGAAGTGTTTTACACACTGAAAGCTGTATGCCAAAAGCCGTTTTGTAAAAGACTTAAAAAAAAACAAAATTCACCGAAAAAACAAAACTCTGTTAAGCCAGGCGAAAGGGTTTGCAGCCCTACGCGTAAATTTTGCAGCAGAATCTGTGGATACGTCAAAAATAGAACATTCTGGAGGGAGCTTATTGATTGATCGATGATGATTGATATTTATTGATTGATTGATTGATTTAATTGGACTAATTGATCGATCGATCAGTTGATTGATGCTTACTGAAGTTGAATGTTTCACTAATTGATGATTAATTGATGATTGGTTGGTTCGTTGGTTGGTTGGTTGGTTGGTTGATTAATCAATTGATTCAATTGATTTTTTGAATGATTTGTGACCGATCGATTTATTGACTGGTTGATTGACTAATTGATTGATTGACTATCGGTTCTACCGATTGAACTACCGGTTCAGACTACAAAGCAGTCTCCTTTTGCACAACGATTCTGACGTTCGAGCCGTTCAGCATCCTCCTCTTGTACTGCTCGCCCATCTGGCGCGACAGTTTGATCATCAGGTAGTAATCCAGGGCGAGGTTGGTGGTAGAGCTGCCCTCCACTGTCCGCACGTACTGCCTCCTCTCCTGGAAGCTGAGCGTCCTGCCGCGGTAGGTGTAGGAGGAGGTTGATCTGGTGTGCGTGCGGGAGGCCGCGGCGCGCGGGCGGCACAGCTTGGTCAGGAACAGTCTCTTGATGTACTTCCTCATCCTGTTGTCCACGGCGACGTACGCGATGGTGTTGATGACGCAGTTGGACATGGCGATGGCCTCGAAGATGTAAAACATCATCGTGTTGGCCACCTCCTTCTGCAGCACGTTGCCGTAGTCCCTGAGGAGATCGTAGATGTGGGAAGGGCCCAGGCAGACGATGAAGGAGATGACGAGGACCACCAGGAGGAAGCTCTTCCGGCGGGATCGCTCCATGGCCTTGATCTGCCAGCCGCACTGGATGCCGGGAATCTTTCTCCACCAGACGGTGCGCACCACCAGGAGGGAGCACACCGCCATGATGATGGCCGGGATCGCGAACTGAAGCACGAAGATCAGCAGGGACTTCGACCGGTACGCCAACTGGAAATAAAGTAAAGATAAATTTAAGAAAAAACTAAAGATTATAAAAAAAATTATAAGATCGCATGGCGGATTCGGAAGGTCCAAGGGCTCGAAACCTGCAATGTCACCGATCTTGTGCCTTTGCAAAAGACACGTGTTCGGGGAGAGCCACACCTCGAGAACGTTAAAGAACCCACCACACTTATCGAAAATAGCAATGGGCCTTCCCGGTGCGAGTGGTTCAAACCTACAATTGGAGTACCTTATGTACGTGCAATACTGTTCGTGGACATAGGCACTAATGGAAGAAGATTTACCACCTTTGTGAAAGGGATGTACAACTATTACTAGGTACATTAAAGGTCTCAGGCGGTGTGTATACAATGCCGTGGCAGACACGCCATGGAAGAAAAATTACATAACATAACATAACCTTACCTTTTGGTCGATACTCCACATTCTGCGGCAGTAGGTCCTGACGTCGACACCCGCGTAGTTGCCGGTGTAGGGCGCGAGGAAGTCGAACGCGTCGTCGTCGGAGGCGTTGGTTCCGCCGACGAAGAACAGCTCGTCGTAGACGTCGCCGATGTCGCCGAAGTGGAACTGGACGGTGTCGGAGAAGACGAGGTCCGGGATGGCCAGCAGGAGGGAGGCGACCCAGATGAATATGATGGGGATGTACAGCCGCTTGGTGGGCTTTCTGGACCGCAGGTTGGACGTCACGGCAAGGCATCTGTACAGGGGAACACATCGAAATGGTTAACATAGAAAAGTTACGATCTAATTGTCTACAGTTTGAAATCTTTGAATCTTTGAAATATTTATTTAGTATACCACTTCGCAGACTTGAAACTGACAGGTTTACTTTGCACTGCATCTATACTTGCATCTGGATCTGATTCTATTGATGGGTGTATACTAGTGCTTGTCACTTGTAATAAAAGCCGACCCAATGTAAAGTATTGTCACATACGTAGGTCACATACATAGGCATTATTAAACAGCAATCATGAGACACAAAACTGTCAAGTTACTTCTTAAGAGCGTAATCCCAAAAGTGACCGAGTTCATGTGATATTTTCCCTTAATTCCGGTCATATCTAGCATGTGTTTTTTTTTTAAGAAAACGTTTCAAATTAAAGCAACGGGGTCAAATGTTTTTTCTTGTCTTATCGTCACCATGGCAACATATGTAGGCTGACCCATCCCAGCTGCGCTAAAACCCAGAAGCGCTTCTGGGATAGAAGCACATCTTGGATGTAACAAGGGCCCAGCACAGAAATGAGTGCCCGGTCTGCGGTCGTTGACCGCCGTTGTTTGCTCGTGGAGTTGTCGCTGGGACGACGAATGACATGCCCACTGTAACTCCGCCACTGTAATATGTAATTCCGTCCTAACAACCCAGCGGTAAAAACGGAGCGCATGTGGTAGATTAAAGGGCAACATAGGAAGCCAAAAGGTCATCTTCAATTACGCGTCATCCCAAATTGGCATCTTCCGTGAAAGAAGATTATTTTGAAGCTATGACCGATCATGTAAACTCTATAATACGTCTATGAAGGTTAGACATCCAGGTAAACAATATTCAAATACAATTCAATCTCTACAACTGGATAAAAAATGGGGATTCACTGGGAAAAAAAGTTCTGAGTTTTGAGTGACATCCACCACTCTTCTTCAGCTCTTGACATCCATCACTCTTCTTTTCCTATGGTACCATAGAGAGCTATGCAAACATGATTTACATTTGAATGACTTTTGAATACGATCCTTAGGAGTTAGTGGTCTAACCAGTTTTTCTAGTTAGATGTACTTGTATTGAATTGTTCTGCCAGTTCGTCCTTATACCCCCCTCACATTAGACGAAAATCGATCGGACGATGAGCCCTGCGAGCTCTAAATTATGAGGAGGCATGACTCTGACGGGAAGGGGGGAACTCTGCCATTTCTTCGTCGGCAGCAGGGTCATGCCTCCTCGTAATTTAGAGCTCACAGACTCATCGTCCGATCGATTTTCGCCTAATGTGAGGGGGGTATAAGGACTCTGGGGAAGAGTGATGGATGTCACCCTGACGGCACACAAATATAATAAGATAACTGAAACTCAGCCGCAGCCGGGTCAAGGTTTCCATAGCTACGGCACTTCCAACCACCTTGTCGGCCCTTTTATTGATGTAGGTTACTACATGGCCTGGAATGTAAATAACCTCCGTTGAGCATTTTATAGCATTCAGAAATTGAATCCATTCCTTTCTGATGCGGCTCCCCTGGAGCTTGGTCAACTTTAGCAATTTCACTAGACTTGCAACAGTATGCAACTTCAATTTTCACCTATGTGTATATTATGTACCTGGAACAGTCTACCACTAGACTTGCAACTCTGGCTTCCTTTAAGAGACTCTTAGAGTAACAGAAACTACCGTAACGAACGGACTAAAATCATTTAACATCTCTCACCCTTATCTCTTTTTTACCGTATTAGTGTGAAATACATGTATAGACTTATTATGACTTTTATTATGTAAACTGTATCTTTGTTATATATTTTGTCGGGCCGATTTGAACTTCTCATGAATAAACAAAGCTTTAAAAAATGTGCAGTTGTTTTTGCTGGGGAAAATGACAAAGAATAATTGTTGCCACTGGCCAAGAAGCTCTACCACCAAATCCCTTCTGAACCGATTCATTTCTCCAGTTCCTCCTTTTCCCATAAAGGATGTGCAATTTGTAGCTATCTCTTTCATTACCCGTCTATAATTCTCGCTTCGCTGGTTGAGGGATTATGTCATATATATTCTCCCTCGAAAACCGTCCATAAAAGAGGCCAGGGGGTTGGAGGAAGCTAGCTGGTCATATTTGTCACACCGAGTGTGTGTATTTGGCCGCTTTATTGTCCTCTATCCTCAAGATTCACGACTTCGCTGCGATCGCGCTTACATCCGTGTTTACAAGAATAGAATTCTGTCCTATTTCCCATCCAATAAAGCAAAAGATAAGTTATTCTGAATACGGATACAAGTTTTGTGGAAATCTCACTGTTGAAACTGAATCAAAAACCACTGTAAAATGATATCCAAAATGTATACAAAATAGCTTTTCAGAAAAAAAGGATGTTTACTTTAAAATTTGATACTTGGTGCAAAATAGACAAAATATAACTTCGGTACTTATGATGGCACGATGGCGGCACTGTTGTGTCACTGTTGGGGCATCTTGCCATTTGCGTTATGTTTCAACTTTCATAAAAACGTCGCGCTTGCTACCGTCACTTCTAGGTTCGCTTGCGTCGCCTCTAGATTCCATGGGGTTACGTCTGCGTTGTTGAACCCAGCAGCGACGCAAGCAAACTGCATACAATTACTAGGCTTTTGTTTGCTATAAGTGCCATAGACATTCTTTAGTCCAAGCCTTGGACAAGTCCTTGATTGTAATTAAAACCTTGGGAAAAAATGAAGCAGTCACAGGTTCCCAAGGATGACCCAAGAATTCCAGACGTGCAGTCTTCAATCAATTTAATTGAGCACTAAGAAACATGAGAGTTTCTTCATCAGTGCAGTCTGAATTAATTACAGTCTGTTTGTGCTGCATATGCGTTCGTGACATTCTTCAAATGGCGTTGTCATGGTAACACACCATGGTTGCAAATGCAGTATTCGATTGATCAAAGTTCTTGGATATATCAGAGTCACCCGAGTCTACAATAGTTACCGTGCGTCTGTACATCATATGCGTCAATGGCACTTTTCAAATGGCGTTGTCATGGTAAACACAATATTGGACCGATCGCTCAGGTGTTCATTAGGTCTGATTGTAAGTTTATTAACGATTTTGAAGCTTTATTGATGTACACAGAGCGTTTCCTGGGGCACTCACGCATGCTTCAGTAGCGGAAAGGTTCGACTGGCGGTCTTGCGTAGTTTGGTGACCTTTATATCAGACTTTTCGTTCCAGAAACTGGCCGACTGGGCCCCGGTTTGGAAATGTAACGTAGACCTAAGACCTTTAAGGTACGCTCCCACCGCACCTGTGTCAAGCTTGCGTCACAGCGGGGTTTGTTCACTGCGTCACTGTTTTGCTATTTTCTCCGATTTTTATAATTCAGTTATTGCCTAATACGTAAAAGTATGACTTAGAAGACGACAAAATACACAAAAAGAAATAAAATTCGTTCTTTATCTCTGAAATTCGAACGCCGCAGTGACGCAAGCGTGACACAAGTGTAGTGGGAGCGCACCTTTACTGTGGTCGAGAGAATTTTCAGCAAGGCATTACGGCCCCAAAATATACCTATAAAACCATCAGTGCTAATTCATCGTGATGCTGAAAGTTGTAACAACATTTACTTTGTTTGCTCCCCGAAAGTACGCTTTCTCGCAAGCCGCGATACTAGACTCTACATCCGGCTGTCATGTGTAATGTCATCGAAGTAATAATCAGCGTGTAAATCCATTATTACCTGCCGACAGGCATCAAGCGCTGAAAAAATGATCTCGTATACTTTGATGTTAGATAACGTCGGAAGGGTAACTAATAAGTGCTAACGTCTACGTTCAATGAACAAAATCGTTATCGAATATAATTGTGATCAAATGAAATGAAATAAAATGAAATGTTTTACTGCAAATTCATGCCCATGGGACTAATTTCAAGTGAAGAAAGACTAGATACATGAAATAAATGAATGTGGTCTAAGTACATGTAGATAAACTAAATTCTAACATACAAGTATTAAGATGATGAATACGGTACAGAATAGGGTACTAGATCTAAGTATTACGGGGGTTGACTTCTTTTTTGAAGACATTTGAAAATAAAATGCCCCATGTATTCTGTAATAGATTGATTCGATGATCTTAGTTGGAAAAGTACCTTCGTAATGTTGATAATGTTGCTCTTTAGTGTCACTGATGTCGCAAACACTTACGCACCACACGACAATGCCTCAACGGATGCACACCACATTTGGGAAATACCAGACGGTGGTGATAAGTACAAGGTGGCGAACTTGACAGTGTTTGTTCTATGCCCTTTCGTCTTGAAAGCAATAACCTTTAATTCAGCACCACGGACAGTTCCCGATACCCGCGAGCGTCATAAGAAGACAGCTGGGCTTGTTTTCCACACAGATGGTGCTAAAGACAAGCGTGAACACGAGGTTTGCCACGTTCGATGGCTTAGGCCATGTTGACTTGATTATATGGATGGCATAATCTGGGAACCCCAAAACTGATGCGAGCTTGCGAATAGCAGTTTGGCCGAAAATGCATTGATTATGGAATTTAGATGGTCAGGTGGGTTGAATAAATGACTAAATAGTAAAGTAGTATGGTATACCGAACAGTAGATTCTACATGTTTGTTCTTTCACAGCTTCTTCTTAGATATTGGAATGTCCTTGGCATTCTATGGCATTAGCATTAATAACTATGATTCTAGCCCACTGGCAAAAAAATAATTTTTTTCTATATGCTGTGATATGCTGTGTGACGTATGAAGGAGATTTTCAATGGCTCGAGTTCATGTGTAGCATGTGTTTTTAATACACATCTAGTATGCATAAATCCCTTGCCTAAGGTACAAAAGCATTACTTAGATGCATAGACTCTCAAAAGATTAGATATGTAAGAACAAAATCCAGGAAGAGCTTTCTAGTCAACGCCGTGAGTTGGTATAGCATCAGGTTGGTTGATCCTATACAAACACCTCCGGTATCGTTCGCGTTGGAGTAAGTTTTCCACCAACACTGACAGTTCCAGTCTAAATCCCCATATGGTTGGTACAAGGAGTAGGTAGGTAAGCAAGGTAAGCAAGGTAGCTCCATAAGCTTTTGATACTGTAAGGGCAGTGGGTTGTTATCTACTGTGTATAGAACTCGGCACTGTAAGGCACAGCTCATCCCTCTCCTTCCCCACATCTTTTAAGACCTACGTCACATTTGTAAACCGAAGCCCGGCTGGGCAGCTGTCGTCCGTCAAGGGACACGAAAGTTATGATATAAAAGACAGAAAACTACACAAGACGTAAAGAGAGTAATCGTTGAAATCATAGTACAATGCTAAACTTCCTTCCAACACAAAAGTACTAGTACACGGCCGGGACCGGTAAATGTGACGTTAGCCTCCCCGACCGAACTTAAGTACCCATTTGTACACCTGGGTGGAGGGGGGAAAGTGGTGTAAAGTGTCCTTGATAAGAACCCAACGTCCAGCCAGGAATTTTGGGAATCGAACCCGCAATCACTCGGTTTTGTGTTCGCTAGCCTGGCCATTTGACACCACCATCCACAGGAACTCTATTTAGTTTCATTTGTATCTAAATTACCACCCACGGGTTGGCACAAAGCCACACGTGCGCGTACGGACCTTTGTAGTCCTTTTTGTGTGGTTGCCAAACGGACGTTAGCGTTTTTCTGTTACAGCCAATTTGCTTGTCAGACAGGCTAACGATCACAGCCTTTCAAAGTTCTCAACCTTTTATGTTAGACGTACGATAGTTGTAAAACGGTAGTAGTATCCATCTCATGTTGCCTATCTAGTGAGTAAGGTAAAACATTACTTCGATACATAGGCTTCTTAGGCAAGATTTCTTGTGTAAGAACAAAATCTCGAAAAGGTTTTGTTAGCAACGCCTTTGGTTGGTATAATGACAGGATGGGTCATCTTAACTACACAGGCCGGTATATATTACGAGTATGCTTTTAAGGACACTTACAGTTCTATTCGGTATCTAAATTCCCACATGGTTGGTGCCAGCAGTTTAAAAGAAAGGTGAATGTACTTCCATGGCCTTTTTAGGCCTTAAGGTAAGGGTAGTGTGTTGTTATCCACTGTGTATAGGGCACGGTATTGGAAGGCAAAGCCCATCCCTCTCTTTCCATCACCTTTTACCTCCCCAACCGAAGTCAGGTTTAACACCTGGGTGCAGGTAAATGTCCAAGCAGATCCTACGGTGCCACAAAATAGTACCGAAGCTGGCCAAGGAGTATAGCTGGGCAAAGGGAGTCATCAGCAACTTGGAGCCGGCCAAACGCACTGCTAGGCCGGCTGCACTCTTCTGTCAGCTTTTGATACTTGCTTATGCATATACTATCGTAGGATCTGCTTTGAGATTAGGTGGAGGTGGGAAAAGTCATGCATGTGAAATGCTTTTCCAGGTTCCTAAAGACACAACATTCACCAAGGAATTCGGAATGGCGCCCATAGCCACTCAGCAAAAAGCCCGTGGACACTCGGTGAAAAGAGAGGGATGAGCTCCGTCTTCTAACACCGAGCCCCTAGACACAATAGATAACAGCCCGCTGCCTCTACCGCCTTAAAAAGGATAAGAGGCCATAAATGGCTACGTTTATCTTTATCTTCAGTACCGCCTACAGCTTGGCACGAGGCCTAGGCACGGAAAAAAAACTACCCAAGCATTTTAAAACTAGATTCACTTAAAAGTTTCTGTGCTAGGATCAATTTGCTTGCCGCGCACGCTCGCGATTCTAAAGACCTCGACCTTAAACGCGAGGCCTTGGATAGAGTGTTTAGCATTATAAAGACAACCACCCCGCCATCTCAGACTGTCCAAAGCAATAATTTCTACTAAAATTACTTTAAACGTTTCTGTGCACGCTCACGATTCCAACGTCCTCGACCTTAAACTCGACGCCTTGGCAAGTGTGGATTCTGTTGAAAAAGTTAAAACACCCTGCCATCTCAGATTGTCCTAAGCAGCCATTTCTACTAAAATTACTTTAAACGTTTCTGTGCACGCTCACGATTCCAACGCCCTCGACCTTAAACTCGACGCCTTAGCAAGTGTGGATCCTGTTGAAAAAGTTAAAACACCCTGGGTGACCCTGCCGTCTCAGATTGTCCTAAGCAATAATTTCTACTAAAATTACTTTAAACGTTCCTGTGCACGCTCACGATTCCAGCGTCCTCGACCTTAAACTCGACGCCTTGGCAAGTATGGATCCTGTTGAAAAAGTTAAAACACACTGCCATCTCAGATTGTCCTAAGCAGCCATTTCTACTAAAATTACTTTAAACGTTTCTGTGCACGCTCACGATTCCAACGTCCTCGACCTTAAACTTGACGCCTCGGCAAGTATGAATCCGGTTGTAAAGTTAAAACACCCTGCCATCTCAAGTGCACTGAACACCACTCACACGCTTTGGATATTATGGCTACTGTTGTAAAGTTGAAACACCCTGCCATCTCAAGTCTAGCCCACTGAACACCACTCAACCGGCCCTTGTCGTTAAGGTGAAGGTGAGTGGTGTAATCATTCGTATTGAAAGACACGAGTTCCCAGTCGGCTTGATGTGGTGTAATTTGATACCGGATGCACGCCGTTGATACTTAGAAAGTTCACAGAATGCAAAAGCGATCCCAGCCTTTCAAAGTCCTCAACGTTTAAAAATAGACCTAGGGCACTTGATGTTGTAAAACTATATCCATTCCGTGTTACCTACTTATTGAGTAAGGCAAAAGCATAACTTCGATTGTTCTTGTTCTTGTTCGGTTACTGGATAACACCCCTAATTTGTGTTGGGGCAAACCATCCAGGGTGTAGTGCTGCTGTTTATTGGCCGTTCCTCAGGTGTTGCAACACCTCCTCCTTAAACTTAACGGGATACATTTATGGTTCTCAAAAGATCTACTGTTGCAAGACCTAGATTTTCGGTACACACTTTGTTGCCAATTACAACACTGCTACCATCTTGTGTAACAACTTTATTTGTAACAAAAGCCATTCATATTCGCAACCTCCATTATATTTTCGTCCATTTGTATCCTCACTTGCGAAACTTTTCACTCCTATATTCACGAAGAGCGAACGAAAATTTCGAAAACAGTTTATCACAATAAGCCCTTTCAAATTTTCTCTGCCAATTCAAACATGAATTAAAGTTGCCTCTAATATATCTAGCGCAATAGTTGCAGACAATTTACCCCATTTTAGTTGGCAACTCACAATGCTTCATGTAACTTACGAAAGTATAACTAACCGGAACTGAATAACTTGGTAAGTGTACACCCAACAGCGGTAAGCTGACGCGAGAAAGCCAATAAGAATGCTCGGAACGTTCACTGCCTCATCTCCTGAGACTTTGCGATATGCTGGGAGTGGGTGGTGTTAAGTCCCCTAGAGATGGCGGGGTGTATACTTTTACAGCAGTCACCGCCAGAGGTCTCACTTTAAACTGGAAGGTCGAGGTCTTTTAAAGGTTGGAATCGTAAATGTGCCAGGAAAGAAGGCTGGATGTAACAGCGAAATGTCAACCCAGATTTGCGATGCTTATGTAATGCAGTATCTTATGTGTTAGATGGCTACAAAGACATATCTAGTGTCAGTCAGTCAGTCAGTCACTCGAGACATCATCAGATACCTGCTAGTGCTAGGGAAGCCTGATGAATTCCAGAGTTGGACAAGTTTTCTCAATTTCACCTATTCTATCGGGCAAGTACATAAAAACTACATGCCCGAACTAACTTATAACTTGCCAAAAATTTGAATGACATTTTTCTATATATTTTCACTTCCGACAATGAAATTCTTTTATCATTGGCTCTAATTTTCTGCGTTGGCCGATACTTGATGTCATGACTGACAAGATTAATGAAGTAGAATTATATATATATATATATATATATATATATATATATATATATATATATATATATATATATATATATATATATTCAACCGTCAAACAGTGTTAATTCCTAGAAACTGTCCAACGACCTTAGCCTCACCATGATCTTATGATGACTACTGGGGCTTGTTCAAGTCTTTCCAACGACATTGCATTTTCCCACCCCGCTCTCGCTTTCACCGGATAAGGGCATCAACAGTTGGATTTGTACGCGCTCTATGATGTCCTTTTCTACTTGAATCACTAGAAGATGAGTGAGCTCGGTAGCTTCCATCCGAAACTAAATTACACCTCAGCTTCAGGGCTGTTACACACATGATACACTTTAAATCCGTTCACTTCATCAGGTGCTTGCGCCGACCCGATCAATCTTTTACGACAAAATTGCATTTTCTCACTTCGCATCCTTTACTCTGAGCTGCTACGTGCACCAGCTATTACTTGTAAATGCATTGAAGTTCGCGGTGATTTAATTTCGCGGTAGCGGGAAAAAGAATTTTCGCGGTGGTTTTAATTTCGCGGTAGCACCCTGCACTGTAGTATCTTAATGCCCTGGAAAAATGTTCGCGGTGGTTTAAAATTCGCGGTGAAATGGCCAACGCGAAAACCGCGAACATAAATCCACCGCGGACATTTCTGCATTTACAGCAGTTTGGTTACCACTAGAAACCGTGTATCCATTCTTTGAAATGCCAGTGAATAACTACCTTTGAAACATCAACATCAAGCATGTATTAATTTTTGATTCACTATGAAAGATTCATAATGATGACATTCTACAATGACAATGGGGATTCTTGTCAAGCCTTCTTTGTATTGACAGTCATATTCAATTCAATTCAATTCAATTCAATTACTAATGTGCCATTCCTGAATGATTTGGGCCCCATTTGAAATTGATACAAGTCGGTTTGATAGGAATGTTGGAGGTTGGAAATGAGATTCAATGTAGTCAGGGTGCAATGGGCAGCTAGACGGTTTGAAAGATGACCCAAACCTTTATTGTAGTGTCTGAGAAGCTCCCCCGGAAATGTGCGTCTTGCCAAAGGAAAACCCTCATGTCCATTCCTGTGGTGTGCCGACATGATCTATCGGCGGCTCTTGCTATCACATTGCTGTCACCAGCAGCGACTGATGGTATCAAAGAAGCGGTGCATATTGACATCTGATAAGCTCCAATCTATTCAACTCTGACAAAAAAGACGCCTTCCCGGACCTTCCAGCCAAAATGTTCAATTCATTCTTGATCCTAAGAGATTGAAAAATATGCGATTGGTTGTCATGGTTCAATAAGGCTTTGTTTTGATATATGCGGCAAAGTTGTTATGGCCTTTACTCTCAAGTTAGTCGATGGAGGCTGGAATCGAAATGTAGAAAACGTGAGATGCGCCCTATTGCGCGATAGATCAAACGTAATGAAGTCCTAGAGAGGTTTCTGTCGCACATACGTTACAATTGATAAACAGCGTGAGTCCAATGGCTTATGCTGTAAGGCGATTCAGGCGTGAGACATGACTGCAAAGTAAAACAGTCAAGTAAAACAGAGTGGCCGCCCAAATAAAGAGAAAACATACGAAACAGCCATTTTCTCGTTCCTCTGTTTCTGCTAGTGTTCAGCGTCTTTGCACTACATTTTCAAAGTATCTATTTTTTTTGCTTTAGGACAGACAAGACAATGTGACAATCCATTCATATTAACAACTTATTTTAACAGTACAACAAACAGAAAACAACAAACATGTTGGTGAGGTTAAGACCTTAGAGGCAGTGGGTTGTGAAGAATCATGCCATATATTGGTTCGTAAGGAGAACACAGAAAAGAGCAAAACTGAAGTGTTACGGAACCGTCCTTAGAAATAACTTAAGCTACCATACAAGGAACCGTCCAGGGATGGTGAAAGACAGGTAGCAAATAAACAAACAAACAAATAGAACAACAAACAAACAAACAAACAAATAAATGAATGAATGATGTAACGAAGAAGAGCAAAGGGAAACCGGCAAGGGTGAAGAAAACAGGTTTCATTGTCCTCTGTGGTGCATTAATGTTCAAACGATTTTTTTTGTACCAGAAACAACCACGGCCTGTCCTTGGTGCTAAAATGATGGTGGTGGTTTTGAAGGCTTGAGAGAAACAGACAAACGGGAATAAATCCAGTTGGATACAATTGCTTTCGTCCTAGCTCGGATTAAAGGTTTATCTACAACAAATATTAGATGCTAAAGATTATCCATTGCAGAGCCCGAAATATTTCTTTAGCCAGATTGCCCAGGCGGCAACATGAGTCAAAAGCCAGGTTGTTCCATCAACGTTTTAGTTTGCCCCACTTCCAAGTTATCAATTTCTTCAAATCAGCTATACATCCATTATCTTTTAGTTCAAAATCAAGTTGCGCCAAGCAAAATCTGGTTACAAATCGTGTCTGAGTGTTGCACACTTCCGTCAAGGAGATATAGAAGCCGCAACACTCCATGTAGGAATGTAAGATGTTGGGTACCATTTTCATATCCTCATGCTTTTATTATTGTTACGTTTATTGTTTTCTTGTATGTGGTACTGTTTGATGAATCGGTTAACTTGGGTGCAGTGTCACATTGTTCCTGTACTGTCCAGAAGCAAAGAAAGATTCTCCCTCAGTAAGGCCGAGGACGGGACGCTTAGCAGAGGCTGAGGCAGGGAGTTTCAGGACACCAGCGCAGGATGACGTCAACACATTCCACATCTACTCCATCCAGCCTATCCCACAGCAAAGTATTTGAACTGAGCAACACGTTAAGACCCAAATGTCTGCCTCAAGAAAGTCTTAGTAGCAATTTATTTCCCTTGGCACGACTAAAAATGCCTACGAGAAGCGTGCAAATTGCTTGCAGACTAGTCGACTACTTATAGGCGACCGGATTATATGTCCCCGGATACACTTCATTGAATTTCCGCCGAATGATGGAAGCTTCTATGCATTCAACCTGACAAGTCCTATACCCCAAAGGTAGATTGTTTACAACTCTGCTCAAATAGGATAGAAGTGTAACATTCTGCCGCAGAATGCGTACAAAAGATGACATATTAGATGCAATATTTTTTGCTATGCATATTCATGGGGAGATGAAATCCTGAAGGTCCCACCATGCCCGGGTATACGTTTGCTGGCAACAAAGTCAAAAGTCAAAGTCCTTTCCACGGCTAATGGTGCATAGGGCGGCGCCCATCTCCGTTTCAGTAGCCCTGGGCCGCACAGCTGTGTGCAATCACTACATATACATCAGGCGGCTAGTCCACGGGTAGAGGCGTGTGGTCAACTTCCATTCTCTTTCCTGAATGCTGAGTGCTAAGCAGAGAAAGCAGCATGTACCATTTTCAAAGTCTTTGATATGGCTCGGCCGGGGAACTAACTCATGACCTACCGACTGCAAGACGAACGCTCTACCCACTCGGCCATTGCACCGGTTGCTGGCGACAAGCATAACTTTATTAAGGCATTGCAGTGCCGTCCATCAGCGGTGTGGCTCCGAGGTAAGCTACACCTGGCGTCTACATGGGGGCCGTTAAGATGCCGATATGGGGTCGTAAAGATGGTCCAATATTGTAGAAAAGGAAAGTGAGTCATAAATAACTTCAGCGTGTATAAAGAATGGTCGGCCGGCCAAACACAACTCTTAAGAAACTCATCGAGGCCGAAACAGGGCAGGAAGGGCAAGGGCTCTCTCTGCGATGAAAGACAAGCAGTTCTGGAGGTCTAACTTCGTCTGCTCCACCTCACAAGAGGATGAATGATGATGATGATGATGATGATATGTGTAAAGAAGTGATGGTGGTCCGAGCCGAGGCAACAACTTGACCAACCTTGCACTTGGTCCACTTCTTGTGGGTGTGGCTCATGTGTGGCTTTGAGGCCGCGCTAGGCAATAGTTTTATAAGTAGTGCTACCCAGATTATGATTTCCATATATATATGACCTGTATTATGACCTGTATTGTATGTATTGATGTTGTTGCTTGTATGTTATTGATTTGTATGTACTGGTGTCATTTTTATGTGAGGGAGGGCAACTTGTAAAGGTTGTTCGAACCTGTTTTGCCCTCCCAATCACTGTGTGATGAATTCAAATAAACAAATAAACAAACTTTCCCGGTGAAGCAAACTCAACACACCTGAGACACCTCAGCAAGGCTCACGTCACATTTCCTACCCGGGCCCCGGCCGGGCTGTTTGTGGAAACGAAAAATAGAAATGTTTACGTACAGATATAAACAAATAATGCTCACGACTATTCTCTTCACGTCGTGTGTAGTTTGGTGTCTTTTATATCACACTTTTTGTTCCCGAAAGCTGCCAGGCCGGGCCCCGGTTTGGAAATGTGACGTAGGCCTTACATTGTAGCCTAAATATGCTTGTTAAAATTAGCAGGAAAGTAAAATAAGTAATCAATAACTCCAGTGGGCCTGAAGAATTGAGAATGAGAGGGGACACACATACTCGAGGAAATGGTAAATCATTTGCTCATCTATTCTTCATTTATGTGTTCCAAATATTGTAGGAAAACAGAAAAAGACACAAATAACTTCAATGTATAAAAAGGTGATAGTCAGATGTGACAAGTAGTCCGGTTTAGCTAAATCCATGTTGAGGAAATGGTAGCCGAATTATACCTTTAGATCACCGGATGGAAGTAAAGTAAATCACAATAGACTAAGTGGGTACAGAGAAGGGGATGGTCAAAAGTGACAACTTGCCCGTTAGAGGGAACTCAACACACATTGGACACCTCCGTAATATGTTGGGGAAATGGTAGCCGAGATATGTCCTCTAAATTTAGCAGGAAAGTGGAATTATGCCTTTCAAATACCGGATGGAAGCAAAATAAATCACGAATAGGCTAAGTGGGTACAGAAACGAGATGGCCAGAAGTAGTAGCTTGCCCTTTAGAGTGACCTTTGCATGTTGTCGTAAGCATGTTGAGTTATAGTTTCCGAATGATGTGTTTCAAATGTTGCAGGAAGGTAGATTGTGTCGTAAATAACTTATGCGGGTAAAAAGAAGCAATGGAGAGAGGGACAACTGGCCCAGTGAGCAAAATCCCCCCCCCCCTTCGCTTTCGGGAGCGAAAACAATGATATAAAAGGCATAAAATGCACAATGTACATGATCTGTGTATATTTATATTTCAGCCATACATAATATATGGTGAAATATATTGTCTTCGTAATGTTTCTTCTTCTTTCTTTCTTTCTTTCTTTCTCCTGTCAAATCTTCAAAGTGATTCATCTCCGCCGTTCCTGGACCGAATGACCTGAAATTTGGCACAAGGGTAGAATGGGCCAATACCTTGATGCTGTTTTCTCAGTTTTTTCATATCTGCCTCTAAAATGATTTTATTGAGATTTTTTGGTCAATTTTAGACCAAAACTGTATATTTTGGCCCCTGTACCCTGGTATTACAACCAAATGAGCTGAAATTTGACAGAGATGTGCCTTGATAATGCCCCCATATAAATTTGATAACACTTTTGGTGTACAGTACAACAAAATGCTTATTTTTGCGATTTTTTGACCAAAAAAGGACACTTTTGGCCCCTGTACCCTGGTATTACAACCAAATGAGCTGAAATTTGACATAGATGTGCCTTGATAATGCCCTCATATAAATTCAATAACACTTTTGGTGTACAGTACAACAAAATGCTTATTTTTGCGATTTTTTTACCAATTTTTGACCAAAAAAGGACACTTTTGGCTCCTGTACCTTGGTATTGCAACCGAATGAGCTGAAATTTGACACAGATGTGCCTTGATAATCCCTTCATATAAATGCAATAACACTTTTGGTGTACAGTGCAACAAAATGCTTATTTTTGCGATTTTTGGCCAATTTTTGACCAAAAAAGGACACTTTTGGCTCCTGTACCCTGGTATTACAATTAAATGACCTGAAATTTGGTATAGATAGGCATTAGATACTTGGTAACAAGATTCAAGTAAAATTTTAGACATAAACAACTTTAAAATGATTAATTTTGGCACTTTTCTGAGGGGAAATTTGTTTTCTTTTGGCCTCCTGACGTGACCTTCCGTGACCCCGCACAGAGCCACACCTGTGCGCGTCAGCCGGAGAGTTAATTGAATCAAAGACCTAGCCAATCAGCGAAGAGGAGGCCAAAGGCTAATCAATATTCATAAGCGGGGCCTCATGATCCCGTATATAGCAGTGTTCCCGCCAGGGGGAGCGAAGCCCGCCTAAGGCTCTCGCATTTTAGACTATTCAGAAGGCTTTATATTGTATCAGTTCTTAGGGGCATATCTATGATAATCGCAGCAGTCACTTAACTTCTCTTCAGGAGTTTAGCGTAACACTATTTCAGGTCAAACCGTCAAAGGCAACTAAACACAAACTTTAACGTTACTGAGTTCAACAGTACTTATAACTTGTTATCCGAAGTTGAAACGCTAGCGATGGTATTTTCGCTGCGCTGTTAGCTCTGTGCGACTGTTGTTGACGGTCTTATAACGGTATATTTTGCACCCCTGCACCCTGGTATGAGTAACATTTGGTATAGATAGGCATAAGATAGTTGGTAAAATGATCCAAGTAAAATTTTTGGCATAAAGTACTGTAAAAAGCTTAATTACAGCACTTTTTTTAGGGGAAATTGGTTTTCTTACGTTCTCCATGCCATGACCTTTCGGACGTTCACCCCACAGAGCCGACATCTGCACCTGCGTCTAGCCGGCAGGAAGAGTTAATTCAATTAATGGTTCAGCCAATCAGCGAAGAGGAAAGCGAAGGCTAATTAATATTCATAAGCGGGACCACACAATACGTTAACTTGAAGACTCAGGCCGTACAGACTTCTCGCCAGGATTTTTTCAAAGCGTCGGACAGGGGTCCGGGGGCCGCCGAATGTCCCTGGCGGGGTCCAGGGGCAGGGCCACTGTGGGGGGGGGGTACCCAGGTGGGCAAAGCCCCCCGAAGCTCTTGCATTTTAGACTATTGAGAAGGCTTCTTTTATCAGTTTTTTAGGGCCATATCTACGATAATCGTAGCAGTCACTTACTTCTCTTCAGCAGTTTGACTTTAAAATATTTCGGGTCAAAGCTTCAAAGACAACTAAAACCTCATAAACAACAAACTTTACTTAGCTCAACAGTATACAAAAATATTGTACGGGTTGCCATCCTTAGTTGAAGCGCTTATTTATAGCGCTAGTATCTTCGCTGCGCCGTTAGCCGCCGTGCGACTTTTGTTGACGGTCTGATATCCCTACGTCGCCGCCTCGCTGATATTCCCACGGACATGTTTCAAGAAAAATACCCAGCAAAAAACGCTGTTCTGCGTCAAATTCTATTCTATAAAACATGTGGGACTCAGTGTTACAGTCTAAATATTTTGTAGAAGCACCGCTGTAGGAAAGAAGGTCCAAGCAATGTAAAACATCACGTAGCATGAAGTTCTCTGTCAACTGGCACACAGCACATGACTGTTTAAAACTGTAAGTCTAATCAACAGCCGTGTTTGATTGATAGCCGGCCGGCGGTCCTTTGATGAAGTCGGCGAAAGGTGCGTTAGTTAGAAAATCTGCGTTTAGTTTTGATACGTAATTATAAGTTAGACAGTGGCAAGAATGATTATTTTCTCATCAATATTTCTCTTCAGAATTATTTGAACTAAATTGTACATCTAAACAATTGGCTTACCTGTGCAATGTTTATATGATTAATGATCAGTGTACTGAAATCATGTGTAACGTATGGCTCCTAGTCAATAGATCAGCATTTTCTCTATAGTGACCACCTGTCTATAGTGGCCACATTTCTATCACTGGACTGGAACTTGCGAAAACTGCTGTATTTTCTCCAGAGCAAATGTATGTGTTTCTAGTGCTGTTGTTGTTTGACATAAACTTTGAACATTTAAATTGTAAGTAACTTTAAACTGCCAGAGTTTCAGTCCAATAAAACACTCTCAGCGCCAGGGTATGAACAGACTGACCAGACAGACGAAAATAAATCCTCGAACAAGGTTCAATCGTATCTTCCGGGTCTGGCAGGAAGTTGTTAAACTAAAATAAGAATAGGCTCGATGGCTGATTGCATACAAAGTAAAACAGTTTAACAGTTTTACAGCTTGAAGAAAACAAACGCTCCTACAGTACCTGCACCTGCTTGATAATTATTAAATCGTATGCCCTACTTGAATAAAAAAAGTTCACTGCAATAATAAATGTACCCACATCACAAGGAGCTTATACTTTTTTAAACTTACACCTAGTTATCGTACTGAAAATTGTTAATGACATTACATGAAGTCATTCAACAATTTTCAGTCATGATGAAAATTTTCTGAATGGAAGGTGTGATTATTGTCATTTTCTGAAAAATAGAAGCAAGCTCTGTTTTTACCTGGAATCAATTCACAATACCAGTCCACTTTGGGGGATAATGTACTGTTAAGAGGATGTTCCATTTTTGCGCAGGGGTGATTTGGAACAGTCCAATGTTGCGTGGGAAGGGGTATGGCTGAAATATGCTGTATTTGCTCTTAAGCAAATGTCGGCCTTTCTAGTTCTAGGTATAGTTTTATTTCTCGTTTCTTAAAACATCCCAGCCTGGCCACCGGCCCCGGTCTGGAAATGTGAACCCCTAATGTGAACCCCTAAACCTTATCTGGAAGCGCGTTTAGGAAATCATACATGTGTTTAAAATATTGAAGGAAAGCAAAATTAGACATAATTAACTTCAGCGTGCAGAAAGAACTGATAGTCAGACGTGACGGCTTGCTCACTGGAGTGAACTAAACACATCTGAGATACTTCCGTAGCCCGTAAGCAAGTAGAATCACGAATTTCGCAGAGTCACGAATAGCCTTATATAGCGGGTAAAGCGAGGTGAGAGTCAAACGTGAGCGCTTGCGCAGTGAAGCGAAATGAGCACACCTCTGCCTCAGACCCTTCCGTTTGCCGGAAGCCTGCTGAGCCCCTGAGTCATAGTTGTTAAACTATATGTGTTTAAAATGTAGAAGGAGGATAAAGTGAGTCTTACATGACTAATGTGGATGACAGAGTTGGTGAAAATATATGGTCAGAGGTGACAACTGACACCTCCATTTGCTGTATCAGATCCTTCTCAAGGACTAGGAAACACGTTTGACTGTCACGAACCCGGAAACACGTAGAGGAAATGCCAGGAATGTAAAGTGAGCTCTAAAAAAGTTGTTCGGATTGTTTAACTTTTAGACGTCAAGGTCAGAAGCGACAACTGGCACTTCCATTTTCTTTTTCAAATCGTACTGTCACGAACCCTGAAGCATGTAGAGGAAATGCCAACCGAGTTATCTCGTTCAAGTGTTGCAGGAATGGAGAGTGAGCTATAAAAAGTTTTGCGGGTTGTATAACTGGAAGAAGTTATGGTCGGATACGATAACTGTCATTTCCATTGCTTTTTCAAATCGAACTGTCACGGACATGGACACAGTTAGATGAAACTGTCGCCGAATTATCTCGTTTAAGTGTTGCAGGAATGTAAAGTGAGTTATAAAAAAGTTATGCGGGTTGTAAAACTGGAAGACGTTAAGGTCAGAGGCAACAACAGACACTTCCATTTTCTTTTTCAGATCGTACTGTCATGGACACATGTAAAAGAAATGCCAGCCGAATTATCTCTTTAAAGTGTTGCAGGAATGGAGAGTGGGTTATAAAAAAGTTGTGCGGATTGTATAAGTTGTAGACGTTAAGGCCAAAGGTGACAACTGACATTTCCATTTGCTTCTTTAGATCGTACTGTCACGGACATGGACACAGTTAGACGAAACTGCCGCCGAATTATCTCGTTTAAGTGTTGCAGGAATGTAAAGTGAGTTATAAAAAAGTTGTGCGGGTTGTATAGTATAACTTGTAGACGTTAAGACCAAAGGTGACAACTGACATTTCCATTTGCTTCTTTAGATCGTTCTGTCACGGACCTGGAAACGTGTAGAGGAAATTCCAGCCGAATTATCTCGTTCAAGTATAGCAGGAACGGAGAGTGAGTTATAAAACAAGTTGTGCGGATTGTATAACTGGAAAATGTTAAAGTCAGAGACGACAACTGACATTTCACTTTGATTTATTACAACGTACTGTCACGGACCTGGAAAGACATAAAGGAAATATATACCCACCGAATTATCTCGTTTAAGTTGTAGAAATGGAGAGTGAGTTATAAAAAAAATTGTGCGGATTGTATAACTTGTAGAAGTTAAGGCCAGAGGTGACATTTGATTCATCAGATCGTATCGTTACTGCCGTGTGGAGGAAACGGCCGCCGAGTTATCTTGTTCAAGTGTTGCAGGAACGGAGAGTGAGTTATAAAAGAATTGCATAACTGGTAGATGTTATGGTCAGAAGCGACAACTGACACATGTAGAGGAAATGCCAGCCGAATTGTTCAAGTGTTGCAGAAAAATGAAGTGAGTCATAAATAACTGGAGCGGATGGTGTACCTGGTAGACATTAAGGCCAGAAGCTGCAACTGACATTTCGTCGGTTCGTTAGCGTGCACTGAATCCTCCGGTACAGGCACCAACCAAGATGTATGTAGAGGAAATGGGAGCTATTATGGGCACATTTACAGCTTGGAATGTGTGTGCAGGATTCTACTGGGAGTTTTTTTAGTATATCAAACCAATCCACTTCTTCGGAGGCCATCTGGCTTATGATATTGCCACAGTCAAGTAGATGTGGGGGCCTCGTTGGGTATACACGGGTCTTTTGGGACTTTCGGATGTAACTCCTATGTGGCCCCGTGGGACACCCTGTGGCTACCCGGCTATTTTGGGGCACGGCCGGGCACCAAGACTTTTTAAATCACGGAGTTAAAATCCAGCTATGCAGTCAGGCCTAGACATATCCACTGCTTAGGAGCTAGCCTACAAAAGACCTACATGAAAAACCATCTGTGATGGCGCGACGCTCCTTCCCGGAGCATGCGGATCTGAGTGATTGAGAGCAGTTAAAATCAAGCCGGGACACGGCCACAAATAGACGCCGTGAATTAACCGTGACAAACAATAAGAGAGAACCCCCGTGATATCCGGTAGTCTACCGTAAAGATTTTGTGGCTTCTCAGTGTGGCTAGTGTGGTCTTAGGAGCAGAACAAGATAGTTGGGGAGGGCCATAGATGGAATAAGGAAAAATACAGGCTGATATATACAGAGTTTGATAACTAATCTTACGAACACTTGATATCAGTAAAAAAGGTTAAAGGTCAAAGATCACCCACCTGTCTATCGCCATGGCGACCAGTGTGTTGGTGGAGACGTAGAGGCTCACGGTCTTGATGTAGTTGACGGCCCCGCACATGGCGGTGCCGAAGATCCAGTCCTCGCTGCGGACCACGTAGTAGTCGATGTTGAAGGGCACACACAGCAGAGCGGTCAGCAGGTCAGATATCACCAGGTTTACTAGGAGGCGGTTCGCTCTGAAAGACAATATCAAACTTTTGTTATTCCTGTAAACCCCAAATAAGTTTTCTGAGGGTCTAGGTCCTTCCAGAGTTTTTGCTCCGGACCACGTAGTAGTCGGTTTTGAAGGCCACACACAGCAGGGCGGTCAGCAGGTCAGATATCACCGAGTTTACAAGCAGGCGGTTCGCTCTGACAGAAAAAAAATTAAGATTTTGTCATTTCTATAATCCACAAATCCTTTTTTATGAGTGTCTGTTCCGAAAATTGTATACAGAGTAGTCGATGTTGAAGGGTACACGTAGCAGGGCGGTCAGCAAGTCAGATATCACCAGGTTTACTAGCAGGCGGTTCGCCCTGAAAGAAAATATCAAAAATTTTGTTATTTCTATGAACCCCAGATAAGTTTTCTGTGGGTGGAGGTTCTTTCCAAGCGTTTGCTCCGGACCAAGAAGTAGTAAATGTTAAAGGCGCACATACATGTAGCAAGGCGGTCAGCAGGTCAGATATCACCAGGTTTACAAGCAGGCGGTTCGCTCTGAAAGAAAATATTAAGAATTTGTTATTTCTATGAACCCCAAATAAGTTTTCTGTGGGTGGAGATTCTTTCCAAGTGTTTGCTCCGGACCAAGAAGTAGTCGATGTTGAGGGGGCATCGAGCAGGGCCTTCACGAGGTCCGATATCACCAGGTTTACATGTAGACAATTCTCTGAAAGAAAATACAAGAAACATTTCTATAAACTCTGAATGTATTTTTGAGGGTGCACAGGTCATTTTAGAGCTTTTGTTTTTTCCCTTTAATTCTTGTTACAACGTTTATCACAACTTTTTGGTTTCTTATTTTGAAAATGTAGCCATCTTGTTTTTTTGTTCTCATCTTGTTTTTTGTCGCCCTATAGCACTATATCTACTTGCTGTGACCTAATGGAGATCCTAATAAACCAAACCAAACCAAACCGAGATATTGTTCACATTAGTTGATGCCGAACACAAAGCAATACGATCATGATATTCAATATCACCAGATTCACCAGTAGGCGATTATTTCTCTCCCCGCCTCTCTCTCTCTCTGTGTCTCTCTCTCTGTCTCTCTCTCTGTCTCTCTCTCTGTCTATCTCTCTCTCTCTCTCTCTTTCTCCCTCTCTCTGTCTCTCCCTGTCTGTCTCTCTCTCTCTCTCTCTCTCTCTCTCTCTCTCTCTCACACACACACACTCTCTCTCTCTCTCTTTCTGAAGACAAATCAGCTAGCTGTGGCAAGATTGTGGCCAACAGACACAGTAAGATATATTCCCTAGAGCTCCTTTCACGACAGCGTGATGTGTAGTTGACTCACTGGACAATTTTAATGGCCTTTAATCCAATCACACCGATAACATTTAACAAATCATCATCGGCCTACTTCTGTCTATAAGGACGTTGATTGACACGTGGGTTTAATCACGAGTCTAACAATTCATACGCAAGAAATTAATTGGGGGAAAAGAGATCATTTGATCTAGGCCAGCAAAAGGTTACTTCAGTCCAAAATCTACCTAGTAGGCGTTTCTGTGTACTGTAAATGCATTAAAGTTCGCGGGGGTTTAACTTCGCGGTAGCGGGAAAAAGGACTTTTCGCGGTGGTTTTAAGTTCACGGTAGCACCATGTACTTCAGTGTCTTACTGCCGTGGAAAAAATGTTCGCGGTGGTTTTACGTTCGCAGTGAAGCGGCAACCGCGAACATTAAACCACCGCGAAAGTTTCTGCATTTACAGTATTGTTGCGTTTTGTTTTACCCCGTCTTCTCGTGCAGAGTTTTCCCAAACAAAGGATAAACCTTAATTAGGGAAACAAAAGCCAAATGGCTGCTGTAAGCTTTCATGTCAACCGTTTCAACTGGGCCTTTGTCTAGTTTGGTGCTTTCGGGATATCCATTTTCTTTTCCTCAAGTACCTACTACAGGTATGTCTACCAGTGAAGAACACAAGCTTTCACAGTCTATTGTATCGTGGCCCCTCCTCTTTAGACCAGCTTCTGTATGTATCTGTATAACCAGTGTAAACTCCGTTCGGTGTAACACACCAGCTTCTGTATCTGGATGTGTATAGCCGGTATAACCACCCTTCGGTGTAACACACCAGCTTCTGTATCTGTATCTATTTAGCCGGTATAACCGCCCTTCGGCGTAACTCACCAGCTTCTGTATCCTTATATTCCGTATAACCGCTCTTCGGTGAAACACGCCAGCTTCTGCATCTGTATATTCCGTATAACCGCTCTTCGGTGAAACACACCAGCTTCTGTATCTGTATATTCCGTATAACCGCTCTTCGGTGAAACACACCAGCTTCTGTATCTGTATCTAGAATTTATATAGCCGGTATACCCCCCCCCCCTTCAGCGTAACACGCCAGGTTCTGTATCCTTATATTCCGTATAACCGCTCTTCCGTGAAACACACCAGTTTCTGTATCTGTGTGTGTAGAACCAGTGTAACCGCCCTCCGGTGTATAACTACCTTTCGGTGCAATAGATCTAGACTAGCTTCGCAGGCACGCAGCAAGTGCACATTTAGGCCACAATGTTCCAAGCTAGTGAACATCACTGATTGTAAAAGCTATGACGACATGCAACACACATACACAGACAAAATTGGCATCTCAGAACCCCCTCAGAAATCCAGTGAGATTTTGCTTCACTTCGAAATCATGCTAATTATGGCACAGCCAGTGATGCCCAACCAATTACAAGCAGATTAACAGATTGCACTGACAT
This sequence comes from Branchiostoma floridae x Branchiostoma belcheri, assembly GCA_019207045.1. Lineage (NCBI taxonomy): Eukaryota > Metazoa > Chordata > Leptocardii > Amphioxiformes > Branchiostomatidae > Branchiostoma > Branchiostoma floridae x Branchiostoma belcheri. Next base: position 4,017,389 of record CM033035.1, on the reverse strand, counting down.
GTGAAATGAAGTAAAAGCAAGAAGCGGTTAAAGAAAGCAATGAAATTTCAAAACTGAAATGGACAGCAAGTAATTTTTTAGATCAATGGAACCGCACGCGTGCTACGTGGCAAGTCGTAGGAATGAATGAATGGATGAATGAATGAATGAATGCATGAATGAATGAATGCATGGATGGATGGATGGACGAACGAACGAATGAATGAATGAATGAATGAATGAATGGATGGATGATTGGATGGATGGATGGATGGATGGATGGATGGATGGATGGACGGACTGACGAACGAACGAACGAACGAATGAATGAAAGAATGAATGAATTATTGAATGAATGAATGAATGAATGAATGAATGAATGGAATAAAGAAAACCTTAAGTGTACGTTTCTGCTCTCACAAGCTTTAATAGCACAGGCCAGGATGATAAAGTTCTAAGTAGTTCTAAATAATCTACGTTTAAGTACCACTACTAGTGTTATCTTATTACATGCAACTATAAGGTCTAATGTATGCTAGTATATACAGGTTCAACTTGTTTAAACGCTTCTTAAAACAGCTCTACATATAAGTCAAGTCAGTTGGTACAACATATAAGGACAGACGGAGCTTGAGATACATGGTTTATCTAATTGCATTAGAAATGCAAATTTTAATCCGTGTTTCAAAGGCAAGTCAAACATACGTTGATTCATAACCTTTTCGTTCACCACCACCCACACACCCACAAACACTTAAAAACGCTGACATCATTAGCCCGACGTAGGCGACTGCCCAGCGTTCAATTAATTTAATTTCCTGTTTTCGTCCTCTATCCTCTGCATTTTCCATAGGCTTCTTTTCCTCTTGGCATCTTTCTTTGTTGCTTTTGATGTTTCATCACTTTTGTTTGATCGTCAAGTTCGTCGATTCTTCACTTGAATGTACGCGGGGGGGGGGTTGTTTTCATGTGGCATGAGAGTGCGTCAAATAGTTACAAGTGAAAGGATTGCAACTTGTTAGTGCAACTTGTTTTTCTCGCTAAACCGGTAAAAAACAGCCATGAAAGAAATCAGTGGAGCGAATTGGGGACCGATTTGAAAATGAACAGATAACTTCCCGCTGATATTTTAAGCTATGCTGATATGTTCATATTTATGTATAATTACAGTCTCCTACAAATGTAATATGTAGATCAGGGGATATCTTTATTGAGCTGTCCTCCCGGACATTTAATTCTCAGTCTCCTTGAAATCACCGGTCTTTCTTCTCCAAGGCTAACACTTGATAAAGATGACGTGTAAAAGACAGCGGGTTGCACTTTCTGAGACTCAACTTCCCGCTGTTATTTAAGCTATGCTGATATGTTCATATTTCTGTCAAATTACAGTCTCCTACAAATACAATATGTAGATCAAAGGACAATTATTGAGCTGCCCTCCTGGATATCTAATTCTCATGTCTCTTTGAAATCACCGGTCGTTTTTCCCAAAAGGTAGCACTTGATATAGATGACGTGTAAAAGACAGCGGGTTGCACTTTCTGAGACTCAACTTCCCACTGTTATTTAAGCTATGCTGATATGTTCACATTTCGGTCTAATTACAGTCTCCTAAAAATGCAATATGTAAGACATCTTTATTGGGCTACCCTCTGTGATATCTAATTCTCAATTCTCTTTTAAATCACCGGCCTTTCCTCTCAAAGGCTAGCTCTTGATATAGATGATAGCGGGTTGTGCTTTTTGAGACTCAACTTTCCGCTGATATTTAAGCTATGCTGATATGTTCATATTTCTGTCTAATTACAGTCTCCGACAAATGTAATATGTAGATCATGGGACAATTATTGAGCTGCCCTCCTTGACATCCAACTCTCATGTCTCTTTGAAATTACCGGTCTTCCCTCTCAAAATCTAGCACTTGATATGAATGACGCGGGTTGAGCTTTATAAAACTTAACTTCCCGCTGATATTTTAAGCTATGCTGATATGTTCATAATGTGTGAAATGGCAACACCCTGCCATAGCACATTAAAGTAGACCATGGGACATTTTCTTTGAACTACTCTTGTAGATATCTAATTCTCTCTCTCTCTCTCTTTGAAATCACCCGTCTTTCCTCTCGAAGACTAGCTCTTCATATAGATGACAGCGGTTTGCGCTTTTTGAGACTCAACTTCCCGCTGTTATTTAAGCTATGCTGATAAGTTCATATTTCTGTCTAATTACAGTATTCTACAAATACAATATGTAGATCATAGGACAATTATTGAGCTGCCCTCCTGGATATCTGATTTTCATGTCTCCTTGAAATCACCGGTCTTTCTTCTCCAAGGCTAACACTTGATAAAGATGACGTGTACAGACAGCGGGTTGCGCTTTACACAACTCAGTTTCCCGCTGATACTTAGAATCTGCAGATATGTTCATCATTTCGTATAATGGCAACAACCTACAATGTAGATCATGGGACATTTTCATTAATCAACCCTCCTTGACAGCTAATTCTTAGGTCTCTTTGAAATTACCGGTCTTTCCTCCCAAAAGCTAGCACTTGATATGAATGACGCGGGTTACGTTTTATAAAACTTAACTTCCTGCTGATACTTAGAATCTGCAGATATTTTCATAATTCCGTGTGATGTCAACAACCTACAATGTAGATCATGGGACATTTTCATTAATCAACCCTCCTTGACAGCTAATTCTTAGGTCTCTTTGAAGTTACCGGTCTTTCCTCCCAAAAGCTAGCACTTGATATGAATGACGCGGGTTACGCTTCATAAAACTCAACTTCTCGCTGATACTTAGAATCTGCAGATATATTCATAATTCCGTATGATGTCAACAACCTACAATGTAGATCATGGGACAGTTTCATTCATCAACCCTCGTGGACAGCTCTCTTTATAACCACTGGCCTTTCCTCTCAAATCACCATGGTAATACTTGGCTGGAATGACGTGCAAGGACAATTGTTCGCCCTTTCTAAAACTTAACTTCCAGATGATATTTGAAATCTGCAGATATTTTCCTAATTCCGTGTAATGTCAATATCCTACAATGTAGATCATGGGACATTCTCATTTAACATCCCCAGTGGACATTTAATTCTCATGTCTCTTTCAAATCACCAGTCTTTCTTCTCAAATGGTAGCACCTGGCAGAAATGACGTATAAAAACAGCTGTTCGCGCTTTCGAAAACCTAAAAACTTTTTGCAGTACATCTGCCAGTCATCTTCAAGCCCAGGTAGACTTACCGGTGGCACAAGGCAGTATCAAAAAGACCAAAGCAGTTATAAACTGGCAACCGGGAGTTAGGCCCTGATTTTGCCCGTTTGACACTGTCTTATGTCACTAAGAAGACTGCAAGGAGATTGATCTACGTAACGCCAATGACGCACTCACAAGCTACCATCTAGCGGGGTACAATGTCTATTTACTTAAAAAGAAATTAAAGAAAATGTCAGTTTTCGAAATCCAAAGCAGTGTTAAATTGGCAACCCGAGGGTTGAACCCTGATCTCGCCAATTTGATCCTGTATTATGCCACCGGTAAATCTGATAGGAGTTTAATCTACCTAATGCCAATGACGCACGCACAAGCTACTATCCAGCGGGGTTCAGGGTTGGGTTACTTGAAAAGAAATTAAGGAAAATGTCAGTTTTCCAAAGCCGGCGTTCTGGTTACCAATACTGCATGTCGTCAACGCACTGACCCAAATCCAACCGCGCACATTTTAATCACGCCTTAAAGCACGTGTAAAGGTTGAGACCTTTCATTAAGTATGCTTTACGCATGGTTTACGCATGCTTACAGATCAGATTTCGTGAGAAATGCTGTCTCTGTGAAAGGTAGGTAAGTACAAAGATCCCAAGTTGGAGTGATAAAAAAGTTCTCTGCATTCTGTATCTGATTTCCACATATGTACAGAAAGCAGCGTTTCGGGAGATGCTATTGGGAGGCGGGAGCCCATCCCTCTCCATCAACCGCCTTTGCCTCCCCAACCGAAGTCAGGTATCAATTTTTTGCACCTGGTGGAGTGAGGAAAGTCGCGTTCACTAAACGGTTAAGTGCCTTCCTTAAGGGGACATGTTTGGTAGCATGACAAGATTCGAACCCAAAGCCTTTGGGTCTTGGGACAAATGCACTGAAGTTACGCAATACGGCTCCATTACGAAAAACTCTTTTTTTTGGTGGGGGGGGGGCTAATTTCCCACAACCTTTTCACTTTCGATGTAGGATATTTAATAGAAGGACTCTTGAAAAATGATTGACAAAGAAATAATTTAATATAAAGAGAAATTGCATCCGGGAAGTGGTTAAGAATATCATTATTACAGCAGCGATTCGTTTTAGTGGTTAGTGATTCTATTACAAGCAGTCGGAAACAGCCATATGTTATTTTGTAAGACGATAAAAGCCACTTTCCTGCAACACTTAATGAAATAAATACTCTTAAGCATTTTTTATGTGAGCTACGATGGACGTAATGGTTTTCTACACATACTATTGATTGCGTGTGTATATGTGTGTGTGTGTTTGTGTCCGTATGTACGTGTGTGTGTGTGTTTGTGTGAGTGAGTGCGGATGTGTATGTGTGCGTTTGTTTGTGTGTGCTTGTGTTTGTGTGTGTTTGTGTGTGTGTGTGTGTGTGTGACGTCGATTATGGTCCCCTTGGCGTGTGGTATTGGCACAGCAGCAGAACGTCATATTTTTGTATTATTTGTCCTTGACAAACTATGGTCGTGTTTCAAAAGTTTTCTTCTTGCAGACAAGGACGATATCGAAGTGCTCATAATCTTACCAATCCGTGTTCTTACACTAATGTTTTCTGGGTATCTACAAGATATCCCTCTGAGGTGATGGTGATAAGAATAAAGACAATACCCAGCACCAAATCATCGTGTTCGTACATACCGACAACAAGTAGATATAGCTGCGGGGATCGCCATCAAAGAACAGATAGCGCCGACAATAAGCAGATTAAGCCGAGGGGGATAGCTATCAAAGAACGGGTGATGGCAACGTTAATCTAGTGACAAAGGAGTGTGCTGTGGTTTTATGGCTCTCATAAGGTAGCGAGGACTTGTGATGGTATTGCACGCAGACTCCTCGTAGGCTTGAGAGATGCAGATTTAGCTGTGGGGGTTACCATCAAAGAACACATGATAATACCCGAGTTCCAATCGCTCGAATCGAAGTATGGAGCCCCGGGCCGTACCGTAAAATATGGACGGTCGGAACACCGATATCGAACGTGATACGGCCCGGGTATGACATAAATGACAATATTGCCCGTTAAGCTGTAGGGGGTAACTATCAAAGAACAATGGGGAGCATGGAACTTGTTTCTGATGACGACGAGGAGCATTATTTAGGTTCAATGGTCGTTTGATAGACAGAAAAGGTTCATAATAATATTTCACACCGAGTATTGTAGTTTTATATCTTGACACCAACGCTATCAAAGAGCAGATGATGGGGTACATGGAGCTTTGCGGTGATGGAGGAGCATTCGTTTGATTCACTGTTCGTTGTGAGTGAGACTGAGAATGTTCATGACAACATTGCCCGTTAAGCTGTAGGGGGTAACTATAAAAGAACAATGGGGAACATGGAACTTGTTTCTGATGACGACAAGGAGCATTATTTAGGTTCAATGGTCGTTTGATAGACGGAGAAGGTTCATAATGATAATTCACACCGAGTATTGTAGTTTTATATCTTAACACTAACGCTATCAAAGAACAGATGATGGGGTACATGGAGCTTTACCACATCATCTGTTCTTTGATAGCGTGATGGAGGAGCATTCTTTTGATTCACCATTCGTTTTGAATGAGAGATTTTCATGGCAATATTGCACGTTTAGCTGTAGGGGGTACCTATCATATGACAATGGGGAGCATGGAACTTGTTTCTGATGACGACGAGGAGCATTCTTTACAAATTCAATGGTCGTTACAAAGGAGAGATGGTTCACGATGATATTTGTATTATTAATAGTTTTATATGTTGATTAATCACTATCACCATCAAAGAGCAGAATACGGTGCGCATGAAACTTTGTGATGAAGGATGTTCTTTTCTTTTCAAAATTCTTTTGATTCACTCTTCGTTTTCAGCGAGAGAACACCCATGATAACATTGGACGTTTGGCAGTAGGGGAATAAAACAATTCATGGCCATTATTAGGGAGAAAAGATTCAGGATAATATTGCACAAAGAGCAAGTACATGTACATGGATCACTATCGTCAAAGTATAGATAAAATGAGGCACATGGAAAAATACACTTATGACGAAGGGGCATCATTTTTATTGTAATGGTCGTTATGAGGGAGAGAATATTCATGTCGATATTGCACGCAGAATTATAGGCTAACAAGACGTAGATCTAACTGAAGGGGTCACTATCAAAGTATAGATAATGGGGCAACAGGGAACATTAGACTACTGACGAAGGGGCACTACTTAACTGAACGATCGTTAAGAGAGAGAGAGACGCCGTTTCTCGTGATTGTGTTGCGCGTAGGAGTATATGCTAAAGAGTGTTGGGTGTGCAGTTACATAGAAATGGGGCAATGCGAGCCGACTTCAAAGCAAAGAAGACTGCAGTAGGAATAATCCAAAGGTTTGATTGAACAACTAGAGGAAGGACTCCCAGAGGGCAAACTTGTGCTGATGTGCCCTATCATCTTTGTTAAGAGACATCGCAAACTGGGAGAGAACATTTTAACCTTGAAAACAGACAAAATGCCACGTAGTCAAGCTTCTGTGAACCTTTTTTTTCTAGAATGCTATGTTGAATAATAATTTTATTGCCAATTCGGGCTAGTAGAAGAAACAGGCTAGTACGATATTTGTGTTTATACGACCATTTGCTATCAGTTAGCATTTAACTTTAAAAAGTTTGAAAACAGGCAAAACATCAGGTTCTCAAGCGTCCGTGAATTATTTAGAGTTTCTTGTATTCTTTCTTTGATAACAAAAAGTTTATCACAAATATTTTCCCCTAGGATAATTGCAAGTCACGTGGAAAAATATAAAGATAATGTATAGCAGTATAACATGTGTCTACTTTACTCTAGTCTAAAAGTTGACTCTAAATTCTAACTTATTGGGTTCGACTTCTTTTCCTGAGACAGCAGAGCTGTAGTTAGTTTGCTACGCTAATAAGGCAGGGGATATTTTCAGGCAAAAAAGTGCATTTGGACTGATTGTGCAGTGGTATTGAACCCAAATGACATTAGAGTCAGCATTTTGAGTGCCTATGACATACCCACAGGATGTCGTTTACAATTTGGAAATCAATAAAAATGATTAATTGTGCGATTCGGGGCCATTTTGGACCAAAATATACATTAGTACTTGCATCAAATGGCCTAAAATTTGTCTTTTTACGTCAATGCAACATTAACACGTACTTCAAAGAATTTCATTTCCGTCTTGTAAATAAATACAGTATTACCACAAACCAAGGCCTCTGCTTATGACACACTTTGATCCCTCTAGCCAGGAAATGGCCCCTGCCGCGATGGAATCATTCTGGTGCTTCTAGTTGATACCTAAATCATAGTCTGCGGGCGACATCAAACGGATTCTGGACAGCAGAGTTAATAAAGATACGCCTGATAGCAACACGCTGTACTCCGGATATTGCTAGATTACAAAATACTCTGTAAACAACTGCATACACTCTGTTCGTAACGAACGACCTGCTATGATGTATATGGCGTCCATATACATAGTAATCCTGCCAAAAAGCTTTTACATACTTTAGATAGCCTCTTGTGGTCCTGGTAAATTTTCACTATACATACATTTTCCCAATGCTGGGCGTTTTAGACCCTTTGGAAAGTAGGGGTAGTATTTTCACTATGCTCCATTTTGGAAAAGTAGACACCTTAATTAAGCTTTGTAATAATGTATAAATTTACAGGGTTATTTGAAACGAAAGTAACAAAAAAGTAGCATAGTGAAAACAGTACCAACGTATGTCTGGTGTTAGACTGTTCCAGCTTACAGTAGAAATTCGAAAGAGAATAACTCAAGTAGGGCTTGACGGATCATGATGATGTTTGTTTATCCAATCATCAATCAAACCTCTTCCTCTCCCGAGACCACTTTGGCTATTATATCCATAAAAACAATGAAACGTCCACCATTTGAACCTAAATCGGCTTCAAAGACGTGCGTATCCGTGTCCCCTCTGACTCTCTATCTTTGTTACACGACGCTCCTCATACGTTCTGTCAGCTTGCGGAAGAAGAGAATCCTTCATGTAGTTCTCAGGGGAAGAGTTCACCTCCGCGCCAGGCGCAGGGTGGTGAAATGAAACGCTGTCTCGGGAAATCTTGACCGTCTGATCTCAATTGGGTCACAGACGAGACGATATAATAGTGGCCTTGAAGTGCCACTTGAAGCATTTTGACTTTCTATTGTTTCCCATTAATTTATCAAGAAAGACACAATCCTCAACCAGCATGACATCCATTCGAACAGCAACCAGTGCCTAGACGTAGAACAGGCTTCCAGACATGAAATTTCATCTACATCCGAGCTTTACAACTTACCATCCCTGAACAGTGACGGTGGGCGCCATAGACTACCTGCAACCTATCATCCACTGCTTACTGAGTCACGTGTTCTATCTGCATAACGTGACGTCACGACAGCAGTGGATTGTTTATTCCTTGACAAAGACTGATGCTGTGCAGTCGAAAATTTGGGTGAGTCCAATTTTTGGTGTTGGAAATTACAGTTCAACTATTTCAAGAAGGCTTCCAGACAGTTTCAGTTTCACTCACTCACTCACTCACTCACTCACTCGCTCGCTCGCTCACTCACTCACTCACTCACTCTCACTCACTCACTCACTCACTCTCACTCACTCACTCACTCATACTCTCTCTCTCTCACTCACTCACTCATTCACTCTCACTCACTCACTCAATCACTCACTTAATTAATCACTCACTCACTCATTCACTCTCACTCACTCACTCACTCACTCATTCACTCTCACTCACTCAATCACTCACTTAATTAATCACTCACTCACTCATTCACTCTCACTCACTCACTCACTCACTCACTCTCACTCACTCACTCACTCATACTCTCTCTCTCTCTCTCTCACTCACTCACTCATTCACTCTCATTCACTCAATCACTCACTTAATTAATCACTCACTCACTCATTCACTCTCACTCACTCACTCACTCATTCACTCTCACTCACTCAATCACTCACTTAATTAATCACTCACTCACTCATTCACTCTCACTCACTCACTCACTCACTCACTCACTCACTCACTCACTCACTCACTCACTCACTCACTCACTCACTCACTCATCCTCGCCGCATTTGAGACGAACCGTGATTGTTCTCCAAACTTTTATGCTGCCTACTCAGAAAGCAAGAACGCATAGCAACTTTAGACCATTGATATGCAATTAAACTGGGATTCTAAAAAGCTCATTAGCCTATTTCACTAATTGACTCTGTGGGTGGGTATTGTACAGAAAAGCACGTTGCAGAAGAAACGTGCTAATGAGGTATTTTTTGCTTGAAGGTAATGTAACCGACAGAACCATTATCATAATTACCATTAAAACAGCACAACATAACGTCATCACTGCAGCTGTGTCGGGATAAGTGAGTCTCAAAGCAAGCATGGTGAGTGGGATAGCGAGAATGGCATGCAAAGAATATCTTACATTATGTTTTGTCACTAAATATAAACGCAGAGACGTGGCATGAGTATCATTTGATTGTCTATTAAATGGGCCTTACAATGACAGAGCGCGTAGGTGGATGGGTGGCACGAGGCGTCCATTATGGGAGCATTGATGGGCTCACGACTTAATGTTTGATGTGAATTGTTCTTTTGCTGAGTCATGCTATTGAAAGGAAGACTGTTGAGTACGTACATTACAGTGACAAGGACGGAGAGGAAATAATCTAACGGACCCAAATATGGGCTTACATGATATTTCAGTGTTGTAAAGGTAAACGGTACCAGCATGTAATAAGTACAGGTATCAACATAATTGTCTTCCGCAAGATGGTTATGTTTTGGTGTGTGTGTGTATGTGTGTCTCTGTGTGTGTTTGTTTGTTTGTGTGTGTGTGTGTGTTTGTGTTTGGTTTGTGAGTGTGCGTGTTTGTATGTATGTGTGTGTTTGTTATATTTCAGCCATACCATAGGTATGGTGAAATATATTGTATTCGTAATGTTTCTTCTTTCTTTCTTTCTTTCTCCTGTCAAATCTTCAGAACACGGTATCTCCGTTGTTCCTCAACCGAATGACTTGAAATTTGGCACAAGGGTAGAGTGGGCCAATACCCTTGGACGTTTTTTTCATTTTTTCCATATCTGTCTCTTAAATGATTTTATTAAGGTTTTTTGGTCATCTTAAGACCAAAACTGTATATTTGGGCCCCCTGTACCCTGGTATTATAACCGAATGAGCTGAAATTTGGCACAGATGTGCCTTGATAAGTCCCCCATATAGATTCAATATCAGTTTTGGTGTACAGTATAACGAAATGCTTATTTTTGCAATTTTTGGTCATTTTTTTTACCAAAAAAGGACACTTTTGGCTCCTGTACCTTGGTTTTAGAACCAGATGACCTGAAATTTAGTATAGGAGTGCCCTAGACATATGCGCACATGGATTCAATAACACTTGAGGTATACAGTACAACAAAATGCTTAATTTTGCGATTATTTGGCCATTTTATGACCAAAAAGTACACTTTTGGCTCTTGTGCTCTGGTTTTCAAACCAAATTACCTAAATTTTGGTAAAAGGGTGCACTAGATATTTATTCAAATGACACATGTATAATTTTTGTCATAGACTACGTCAAAATGATATATTTGGGGATTGTTTTGTCATTTTCCAATAGCCAGAGGGGTCAATGACCTTAAGGTCGTTGACCCCCAGCTGCAGATTGCACCTACTGGCATATATGTCTATTTAATCTAATTAGATAGGTAACCAATCACTTAGCCTGAATCTATATCCTAAAGAGGGGGGGGGGTGGCAGCCAATCAACGAGCCCGGTGTTATCTGGAAGAGTCCATTCTTACACGGAGGGGTTCATTTTTTTTTTTTAAATTCATCATTGGACTGGTGAAGTCTTTCAGTGGATGTATTTTTGGACAGGTCTATTTTGCAATTTTACAGAATGTGTGCTGGAAGAGTCGATTCTCGCACGGAGGGGGGATTTTTCAAAATTCATATTTTGGACTTTGGTGACTTCTAGTTTGTCAAAGTCTTTCAGTAGGGTTATTTTTGGACTGGTCTAATTTGCAATTTTACATGGGTGTTCTGGAAGAGTCCATTCTTGCATAGAGGGGGCTTTTTTAAAAATCAATTTTTTGGACTTCAGTGATTATGTCAAAGTCCAATTTTAGCGAATGTATTTTTGGACTGCTCTACTTTACATGGAAGAGTCCATTTTTTGCACACGGAAGGGGGATTTTTTCAAATTCAGTTTTGAACGGGTGATGATTCAAAATTCAATTTTTTAGTGGAAGTGTTTTTAGACTGGTCTATTATACCTTTTCATGCACTGGGACCTTTTTTGCTAAATTCAATTTTGGATTTGGTTTCTTATTCAAAAGGCCAAGGTTTCAGTGGGAGTAATTCTGGACTGGTCTATTGTACAAATTCACATAGGGTGCACTGGAGTCCATTCTTGAACGGGGGAATTTTGTAAGATTCATTTTTGGGTTAAACCGTCATTAGTAAAAGTGATTTTTCAAATGGGTGATTTTGAAATAGCCTATTGTTGCATGGGGAGGGAGATGGCTGAAATATGCTGCATTTGCTCTCAAGCAAATGTCGGCCTTTCTAGTTTGTTTGTGTCTCTGTGTGTGTTTGTGTGTGTGCTTTGTTGGTAGATCAAAATCAAGATATGAATACATTTGTGTCCCCTGGAGACGTTCCTAGGTACTGCAGCAAAACGTCTGGTTTTGATATCTCGTGATCTGGACTAGTTCATGATGCGTGGGTGTTTTAGAGCTCTAGTTGTTCATTCCGCAGTCAACTGGAGAGACGAAGTGTCGCCACGTAATAGCCTTATGCAGTTTTATATGACAAACAGAAGAGGCATGTCATTTATATCTGCAATGGTCCACGAAAGAAAAAATAATGCAACGATTTATCATCACTAGAGCAATCACAATGTCACAATGATTGTGCATAAAAGCAATGTTATGCTTTCGGTTATAGTCCTAAAAATATGGTCGGTAGGATTTTCTTTCGTTCTTTCTCCATTTTTTTTATTGGAGTTCGCCCAAAGCGATCAGAGAAATACAGTTTCACATTGTCAAACTGGAATTGATCAGAACAGTGGTATTTTCAACATCTTAATGTACTTGTACAGAATTGTACAGGCACTATCAAGAACATCAACAATCTGTTCAAAGCTATAATATGTTAACAGAATATGAAATGTAAATTTGCAAGATTACTCCGAATTCCGTTTTGATTTGTCACTCGGATTTCATATGAAAAATTTGACATCCCTTACCAATGGTCGACCGAAAAATGGCTAGGATCGGCAAGTCTTTGCTCTGATCGGAAACAACATTACCCCCTAGGCCTTAGATGTTGTCGCCTATCAGACGTGTCAGCTGGATGGAAAAGAGAAGAATTTGGCCAAATAGGGACGCATAAGTTGCCATGGGATTTCAGTCAGCCTATTGCTCTATCCAGCTACCGGTCGGACAATTCACTCTTAGGCCAATTAACTCCCACTAGACTTTTATTCCTAACTTGGCCAAAGTCGCCGGCCCCTATTACTATTCGGCCAGGTGGGAGTCTGGTAGAGGCTACCTCAGATGATCTGTACTGCAGGTAGTTTTGAGGTTCTTGAGGCGGAAGCGCGGTTTGCGTAAGATGTTATTGATTTGCGATGTCAGCGCGGGCGAAATAATATTTGCGTAGCAGCACAAATGGGCTTCTATAATACATGCACTGTACGGGGAAGTGCCATGAGGAATGTCCCCACTAGATAGCTTTGGTGAACGCTGCAGTCAGACGTGCAAAGGTGAGGTGTGGCAGGTTGTTCGGTATGATATACCCAGCTGCTGCCGCGCCAGGTGACTGCAAAGCTGGTGTGCTATACCAAAGGTCGGTTATATCGGCTATATAGATACAGATACAGAAACTGGTGTGTTACCCCGAAGTGCGGTTATACCGGCTATATAGATACAGACACAGAAGCTGGTGTGTCACGCCGAAGGGCGGTTATACCGGCTACATAGATACAGACACAGAAGCTGGTGTGGTACGCCGAAGGGCGGTTATACCGGCTATATAGATACAGATACAGAAGCTGGTGTGTTATGCCGAAGGGCGGCTATACTGGATACAGATACAGATATCGGTAAAGGAAAGTTGAAGTCATCTGTCAACAATAATTGTATTAGAGGTGATAACTCTTGGGACGAAGTAAACAAGAAAGTTGACGATGGAAATCATGACAACGGATGGAAAACGACAAAGTTTTGCATGCGGTTGATAATGTGGAAGAGTAATTTTAATAAAGTAAATTGTAATATCATTCATATCAACATCATCATTCGTAGGACAAAAAAATGCTGGAAGCTGAACTGTACAATAGACCGCGGATCTACAATCCTCTTGTACTTGTCTCTTTTTGGAAACCAGATGGCTCGTAAGCAACAGATTTTATTGATTCTGCACTTCGGGTGGAATTACGAGGAGTAAAATAACATATGTACCGACACAAATTGACGGGAGCAAGATTACAATAGGCGGTATCATTGTTTTCGCAACATCGTGGCATCTGTGTTCAACTTCCATACTCTTTCCCGAATGCTGAGTGCTAAGCAGAGAAAGCAGCATGTACCATTTTTAAAGTCTTTGGTATGACTCGGCTGGGGATCGAACTCACGACCTACCGAATGCAAGGCGCGAATGCTCTACCCACTAGGCCATTGCACCGGCAAACCCTAACCCGATACTAAATCCTAACGTTTGCCCTAACGTTTGTCTAGCTGAAGGGCATTTGCGCGTATCGGTGTATAGTGAGTATTTCAAAACAAAATGTACTTCATTTCCTACATATTATGTTACAAAAGGCACCTTGTCTGTCCTTTGTAGGAATCTGGTTGTGTCTACCAAAATTAATGAGCGTACGGCTAAGTGCTTCAGTTTGCTCAAAGGGAACTAGAATTCATTACTTACGGGATGAATGCAAACAGTAACAAACCGTAAAATACGGTACGTAGGGTTTTTTATGCATATGCCTGCTTAAATTGACTGCATTTAAGCGTAAAATATCAGGTTTTATGATGAGAATGATAAAAGCGAATAGCTAATTGCTAACTGAGAGCGCAGCGAGATAAAATTTGACAGATCCATCCATCCATCCATCCATCCATCCATCCATCCATCCATCCATCCATCCATCCATCCATCCATCCATCCATCCATCCATCCATCCATCCATCCATCCATCCATCAATCAATTCATTCATTCATTTCTACAAATTTATGGTAAAATGTATTATAATGTAACAATACCCGGCGAGAATATTGCATCTAAACTAAGTATGCGAAAGTAACCTCCCTTGTCCATCATTATATACTCATCATTCAATCATTGAAATTACATCTGAACTAAAGTAACAATGCAAAGGAAACCTACCCTGTCCGTCATCTATTCACTTACCATGCATTCACTCACCATGCATTCATTCATTCATTCACTCACTCATCATGCAATGATAAGAGTAAACATTGCATCTAAACTAAAGTAACTATGCAAAAGAAACCTTCCTTGTCTGTCAGGCATTCACTCATCATGCATTGATAAAAGTTGACATTACAACTAAACTAAATAAAAAAATAAGACCTGTCCACATACCAAATATCAATACAATCCATCTATGATCTAAGTAAGAGTTCTCGAGCTATGCTGGTCTTCTGCAAACACACACACAAACACACATACTTGTAAGCGCTACCGAAAATATAACCTTCTTGGCAAAGGTAATGAAAGGAAGTCTACCTTATCCGTCATGCACTCACTCATCATGCATTCATAACAGCTGACATTGCATCTAAACTAAAGTGAAAATGCAAAAGAAACCTTCCTTGTCCATCATTCATTCATTCACTCATAATTCATTCATTGACGTTACATCTAAACTAAACTAAACTAAACTAAAATGAAAGGAAACCTACCTCGTCCGCGTGCCCTCGAATCGGCAGACCACCGCCACCAGCAGGGTGTTCCCCACGGTGCAGACCAGGAGGATGGAGGCATACACCAGCCCGAGGAGGACCCGGGAGATGTACACCTTCGCCAGGAGGTCCTCAACCGTCGGCAGCTGGAACGCCGAGGCCGGGAACCCGCTGAAGTTGTAGTACGCCGCCAGCTTGCTGAAGTCCGTCGTGTGGTTACGGTCGTCGGCATAGAAGGCGTATTCTGCCATCCTCTTGCCTTCTTTCTCCCTCCTTCTTTTTATGGTCTAACAGTCCAATACCGTGTCCTAGACACAGTGGGTAACACCCCACTGGTCCTACGGCCTCAAAAATCTTTAGGACCACCTCTACCCTTTACCAGTGCGCCTAAAATCTCTTGTAAGAGTGTACGCTAAGTACTATATAAAGACGCTGAGTATTGACAGCAAAACGGACCGAGTTCTGTTCGCAAAGATGCTTTGCCCAGCAAAGTCCCTGCACGTGCCTATATATGAAGCACCGAGGCCAGGCACTGGCAAGAGAGCATGCTAGTACCAGAGCAGTCGCTTAATCTGCTCTGATGCCGTCTAAGCACTGGTATATATGTACCACCAGCCAATACTACGTCATCGATCAAAATTGACCAATGAGAGGGTAAGGTCTCGTCAACCAATGATCAGTCGGCAGGGCTGGTCGCTAAGCAACGATGACTCCTGCCCACTACGGAGTGGTATTGATTACATATCCTTACGTAAGGCTGTACTGACTTAATTATATGGATGACATCATAAAAATGTTGGCAACGATACTGTTAATAGTATAGGGCACTAATAAGATCGTAAAATGCCAGAAGAAGACGTAAAGAACAAAAATAAAGAATTATAGGCATTTTTAACAATTCATTGTCGTTATACCACGTTCTGTTACGAGTGCCCATAGGATAGGATGTCATTCAAATTATAAAATCAGTATAGCGAGTAGGTAGGTATATGGAAGTATAGCCTATATACAGCACAGGGAAATACATGTCATTGTGTGGTTCATGACTCTGGTATGTTCTCCGTATCTTTTGCCCCACGAACCATCTTCTGATCATGTATTTGTCTGGGATAAGGCAAATAGCAATTACTCGACAAGCAACTGGATATGAAGTTGGAAACGGCCAAACGTGACACTGTTTTATTTGTCTTGGAGTTCTGGTTCAAAGGAAGTTTCGGATGAACCCACTTCCGCTAATACACGTGCCATCTCAGCTTCTTACCGGATACAATGAGGTCAGGCAAAATTTCAATTGGACAGCTCTCATGCATGGGTAGGAAGTTGTCTTCCTATAGCCTACAGGGGTACGAAGCGTAGAATTATATGGCGAAGAAATCAGAACTGGCCAGGAGATTCAGTCCGCGGAAATCCACATTTTCCCCTCCTAATGATAACATACACAAATCATGCCCATGAATCTTATTTTGACATTTTGTGAATTTTGATTTCTTTTATACCAGCCGCCCAGCCATGTAGTATATCGAACGTCGATGGAACGGTTTTTATTTTTTTAAGTATCCATCCGCCGTGCATAGTAACGCCGTTGCTAAGGGTGCAGTTTTCCCGCGCGCCAACGAGATGAAATTTCATCCGAGTTGACAGCTGATTGCATCACGATGTGTGACCTTTCAGCGAAATGACGGTAAGTGTCGGATGTGTTTGCTATCTACTCTCCATTTAATTCATTTCTGTGGGGTTTTACAACGATTTTAATTTGTTTTATGATCAAACTTGGAACACAGTCAAATTAGCAAAATGGCAGCGTCGTAAAGAGTTGAAAATTCGGCGATTTTCAGATTGGGGGCGTTTGCTTTTCGCACTTAGATCCTCATACATTTGATGGTGCGTCAGAACCGTTTAACCCTTGTCTATATCCCGTGTGAAAATCCCGTTGGTTTGAAATCTGGGTAGATACGTAATTCAAAGTCTGCCTAGGTCACTTTTTAGCGATTTTTCGCCAACATGCTGGTGTTCGTAGTGTAAGTCCTATGAGGTTTTTTTACTGGGCGGGCCATGTTACATATGACAAATTTGCTTTATCGTCTGTATTTCTTGTAAACACAATAACCACCGAGGTGCAAACCTGCATGGCTTGGTGTAAAATGTTGATATACGTGACAAATTTTCTGACTCAGAATTTGTTAGTGAGGATATATTTGGCGCTCAGAGAAATTTTAATCGAAAACAGTGGAGAATTTGGCCGTGAAAAATCTATCCTTCAATGCGTTACATAGCCTGGCATCCTCTGAAAACCCCAAAACTAATACAGGAGGTCGAAAAAAATCCAGCAAAAAACAGATAATAGTTGCTAAGCCACAGGACAACAAAGCTGGTTTAAAATGTATTACGAATTGAACCACAGAACGTGTATCAAAACAGCAATTGTGTATCAAAAGAAACAACAAGTCTTTACCATTACTTCTAGGAGGTACATTTAGGTTGTCTTGTTCATCTTAGCAGACTCAGCTGAGGTAATCAATGTTTGATATACAACATGTATTGGCAAGAATGATCAAAGAAGTACACTTTTATAAGGTAACGGTTATAAATTGACTCCAAGGATGGATGGTACATAGATAGCTGGATAGACTACAAAATAATAATAATAATAATAATGATAATATCTGTTGTATTTGCATCCAGTAAAAAAAGATTGCAATCCCATGGCAACTTAGTTGTCCCTATTTGGCCAAATTCTTCTATTTTTTCTTCCAGCTGAGTAGCTGACACATAGTATATACTGTTAACTGAGTTTTATTCAACTTGTGAGGAGTAAGGGATAAGTGTAATATTGTAACCTGTTAGTAAGAGTACTTAGTTGTGAGGAGGGAAAAAGATGAGTGTTATATTGCAACCTGTAAGAGTAGTGAGGCGGATAGAGATAAGTGTTATACCGTAAACTGTAAGATTAGTGAGGGGGATAGAGATTAGTGTTATACTGTAAACTGTAAAAGTAGTGAGGGGGATAGAGATTAGTGTTATACCGTAAACTGTAAGAGTAGTGAGGGGGATAGAGATTAGTGTTATACCGTAAACTGTAAGAGTAGTGAGGGGGATAGAGATTAGTGTTATACCGTAAACTGTAAGAGTAGTGAGGGGGATAGAGATTAGTGTTATACCGTAAACTGTAAGAGTAGTGAGGGGGATAGAGATTAGTGTTATACCGTAAACTGTAAGAGTAGTGAGGGGGATAGAGATTAGTGTTATACCGTAAACTAAGAGTAGTGAGGGGGATAGAGATTAGTGTTATACCGTAAACTGTAAGAGTAGTGAGGGGATAGAGATTAGTGTTATACCGTAAACTGTAAGAGTAGTGAGGGGGGTGGAGATGAGTGTTGTATTGTAACCTGTGAGAGTTAGTGGGGAGGGGGATAGAGATGAGTGTTATACCGTAAACTGTAAGAGTAGTGAGGGGGATAGAGATTAGTGTTATACCGTAAACTGTAAGAGTAGTGAGGGGGATAGAGATTAGTGTTATACCGTAAACTGTAAGAGTAGTGAGGGGGATAGAGATTAGTGTTATACTGTAAACTGTAAGAGTAGTGAGGGGGTGGAGATTAGTGTTATACTGTAAACTGTAAGAGTAGTGAGGGGGATAGAGATTAGTGTTATACTGTAAACTGTAAGAGTAGTGAGGGGGTGGAGATGAGTGTTGTATTGTAACCTGTGAGAGTTAGTGGGGAGGGGGATAGAGATGATCATTTATGATCATGATGATCATTATGATGATGTAACCTATAAGAGTAGTGGGGAGGGGGAGATGTGAGATGATAAAATTTATACCCATAGTATAGGGAGGTTAGCTAAACATGTCAATATAATGAATTATATCCAAGTATATCCTGGATACTAATTAGGACCGAATGAGCATCATCATGATAATTTGGACTATTTCTCTCTTAATTAATGCTATGGATGTCATATTGGAGGTGAAGGGAAGGTGCATACAGCAAAATGTGAATTATGTTAGTGAGTACTTCATGTGCATATTTGATGCAGAAACTGCTTAATTTCTTCTGGTCAATGGTAGGGATTTCCTATAAGACATGTAGGTAGCTCTAGGATAGGTAAATACAATTCCATGTGGGTAATGCTCATGATGACCTTATTTCCATTTCAATGCAGAAACTTCATTAATGATTCCTTTTGTGGTAAATGGGAGGGACTTCATGGTGGAGACATAAGATTAAGAAGCTTGACAAATGGCCAATTCCAAGAAGTATGTGTTGTGCTACTTAGCATCTAATCTGCATAATAGATAATGACATTTTATACTTTCTTTATTACTGAAATATCATGCATTTTGTTCAAAATGTTACATTTCTATATAGTTGACAGTATAGTCATTAGGATGTAACAATGATTAGTCATTGTGAATGAAGATTCTTGATATTTATATTTCATAACAATTACTATGAAATATTATGTTTTATACAGGTGATGTTGTGCTGTGGATCTGAGGAGGGGGACAGCTGTTTTAGCCAGTCATATATCATTCGGCTTGATGGGAATTAGGCAAACTTGGCCAAGCAACCACCTGTCAACACATCAAAACAGTCCCATCCATTCTTACAGAGTTTAGAACCCTTCCCAAGCTACCTACTGTCTTACCCATTACCAGCAACATTTTTGTAGTTTTCAGGGGTATTTCACACCTCTCTAAACAACCAAAATTGACATAAAGCCCATCAGCAGCCATGTCTGATGAAAGCTCCTTGGTCAAAATGGGAATGTCTGCATGTTCTAGCACTAGCAACCATTCATTTTATTCTAACATCATAATCAGAAACAATCCACAAATTAATCTTCACAACAATACCACCATGGATATAGATAGATGCAGTTTAACAGCAGTAAAAATTTGTTAATGACAATAGACTATTATGTATCTTTTTGGGACATGTCATTGAATTCAGTAAAGCACATTAAAACCTTGCACTGTGCAAATAGCACCAGTGGGCATTTTGACATACTGAGAAACTTATGAAAGCACTTGTTTGGTCTGTTTAGGAACAGATAACTACAAAACAAACCATGTTTGATTCATTGTTAGACAAAGTCAGCACTGATTGTTAAACAATGGTTTCTTGAAATTTGTTTAACTAACATGGAGGTTAAAAACTGTGTAAGTTTCATGCGAACTAAGATATCCTGCAAATGGGATCATTTATTATGTTTTTGGCCCAACCAACCAACTAGATCCAACTAGTTTTGATCAACTAACTGACCTCAGCATGCATTTTTGCTCAGTCCCATTATATATATATATGAGTGGTTCCCCATGGCAAGTTTGTACATCATTTCACTCAACTGTAATTATATAACTCTGGCTATAAATTGTTGTTGTTTGATTACAAATCTTGTTTCTAATTTGGCATTGATATTTATACATGACATGTTTGTTCAATAAAATTTGGCTAGTATTTAACAAATAATGACTTTGTTTATTTCATATTGTTCAATAGCAAGGGCTAGTTATCATAAACTTCAGATGAAGGTAGGAAAGAAGAGAAAGTTGACCCTTCTGGATTAATACAAGGTGCATTATTGACTATGCATCATCACATGCCCCTTATATGCAACATCACAGATCAAAACACAATATCTTACTTATCTAATCTAGTGTGATCTAGTGTGAGTATGAAATGTAACTAGCAAACTGTAGGGTAAACCCTGGAGACGTGATTAAAAATGACAATGGTATGACAAACTCTGAGCTATCTCATAGTTTTGATTATTTCAAGGTGATTTCAAGCTGGAAAAAACCCCTCTTGCTAGTGTCACAAACACATTGAAAACGATACAGTGTGCGTAGATAAGAACTAAATGTAATTTTAAGTTGGTACGCTTGGTAAGATTTTAAAGGATTGACAACTTGGCTTGATAAATGGGAACTTTCTCTTTGACTGATTGATGAGACTTGCAGATGAAACAATTACTAGTACAATATGAACGAACGGTCGGTATAGCATATTATAAACTAAAAGAGAAAGTGAGGGACGCGTCTATTCTCCAAGCAGAGATTTCGGTCGGGAGGCGTCGACCGAAACCTCCGCCTGGAGAAAAATACGCGCTCCGCCGCACGCGTGCTGTTTGTATAACGTTTAATATATAGTGGTGCGTTCTTTTTCTGGAATCAAAATAACCGCTCCGAATGACATCGCCTCGCGCGGATTGGGGGCATCTGCTTTTCGCACTCGAAATGTATGATAAACCACATATCGACAGAAAGTACAATTTTCGCTCTTTCATACACGCTAAATTTCCTGTTGGTTTGAAACCTACACCATGGTAAAAACAACAAAGGAATTAACACGAAAATTACGTGTTTTCGAGCCGTAATATTGGCGGGAAGGCGATAAAATAGCAGTTAAAAAAACTATAAGAGTAAAAAATGAAGCTGAAATATTGTAAATAACTGGAAAAGAAGAAGATACAGGGTTAAATACTCCAGCGGCAAGGTTTCTTGCAAGGGGTGTTTACGCCCGGAGTCATGGAACGGACTACTTTCTCTCGCGGAAGGAAAATAAAACTGCCTCGAACTCTCGACGTGGCTGGGCGGCTGATACCATCTTTTTTTTCCCAAAAAGCTGCCCGGTTGGGCCCCGGGTTGGGAATTGGGAATTAGAGGCGAGTGGATTGATCCACCAGCTACATGCGACATGTTGTTCAGTGTTTTATGGCCAGCTGACGCCGCGAACAGTCAACGCTAGGGCTGGGTATCGGTACAGCGTACCGGTACAAAACCGGTTTTTCTTATTGGACCGGTCCAGAAAAACCGGACCTGAAAAAATTAGGTGGACCGGGTGTTGGACCGATTAGAAAATTAACAGATTATTTTATCAGGTATTCACACGTCTTGGCGCTTGCAGGTGGAAGAAAATAACAAGAGTGAAGTAGAGTAGAGTTTATAGTAATTTTCTACCAAGTTTTACAGCCAATCGTACAGGTGCAGTTAGTGTTGAAGGATTTTAAAACGCCAGTGTAAGTCTAATACTCCACCAAACAGATTTCTTTTTAGTGAAATGGACCATTGGTATGAGTCATACTGCATCAGGTCCAGGTTCAGGTCCGGACCTGGACCTGATCCTTTGGACCTGAACCGGACCTGGACCTGAATTGTCTGTACCGGTACCCAGCCCTAGTCAACGCTCATCAATACAGGAAGATAACCACGGCTAGTTGGGTAACCATGGCTGCCAGTAATGCAAGCCAAGGAATATTAGATAAATTAGATGAATTGAATGAAGACCTTTATTGTACGTTTTTGCTTTCTAACAAGCTAAGTACAGGTCAGGGTTTAATGATTGTAGTCCTCCCACATTGTATAATAAGAAAGTGTCCTGCTTATTATACGCAGATGATCTTGTGCTACTCTCTGAAACCCAGCGGGGTCTACAAACATCTTGATAAATAAATAAATGAATAAATACAGGAAGATAAAGAAAATCCAACTGAGGGATATTTTTTTTCATGGTACTTCTAATCAATTTCATTATCGATGTTGGGTAAGAAACCTCAGTTCAAGTGTTTCGTTTTATGAAAAATCATTTCGCTACTGTGCTAGTGTGTGTTGTGACAGCACGTTTTTGTACACGGTTTTAAGGGGAAGGGGGGCATTTGGTTTTAGTATATAGTTGTGGATTCTTTCTGGTTACGATCGCTATGGAATGAACTTCGATTTATATTTTGTAAACTGATTTAAGATGCTAATAAATAAATCATACAGTAGAAGCCGCTTAATTGCACGGCCTATTTGCCAGTAAATTTCGTGCAATTATCCGACTGGTGCAATAATGCGAAGTTATCTTCCTGGACCGCACTGTTTTGGGATTTTAGGATTCCGTGCAGTTAACAGAAGTGTGCGTTTATCCGGTGTGCAATTAACTGGCTTCTACTGTATAATAACGACCTTGGGGATCGCTAAGAGATTGTTACAACCATTAAATATTCCTTATGAATCTAGACAAACCTTTACTTATAAAGCATATCTGTTCTTACATTTTCAATATCACAAAGAAACGAGAAGAAGCCGAATGTACGCAGTAGAATACGATTCTTGAGTAGTGTACATTCATTGTATCATTATATCATGTTGTATCATTTGTTGTGACCTGTACTGAACCCAGTGGGTATGTATGTACAATAAAGGTCTTCATTCATTCTTTAAAAAAAATCTTCTAACAATCTTTACAAGGCCTTTGAGATCCCTCAGAGGTCACTGAAAGAACATGGCAAAATTCATCTAATGTTTGAAGAGTCAGAGGTCTCGCCTACGGAGAATATCCCCACCTAATAGATATTCCTCTAGTCTCGTCAGATCAAAGGAACGGGAGATATCAACCGAGCTCAAGCCAAAGCCTCGCTCCAGCTTTTGAAGTGTGGTATCTTTCCGTAAATTACGTTTTGCTTTTTGCGCTTTTTGACGCCTGCGATGTAATAGATATGACAATCGTGCCCTTTTTAACGAGTTTGCTCAGTGCAAAGGCCACATAAATCACTTCTGGGCACTGACCTATGAGGTTCATTGTAGAAGTCAAACCCAACCTCTAGAAATAGCCAACACTAGTATTAGAGTAGAATATTGTTTATGACTGTTCAATGTCACTTGTATATCTATTATGTTCATACCACGTACTTGCAATTAGCCCTCGACCACGGACTTGCAAATAAACATCTTATTATTGTAGCAGCATATTTTCATCCGAAATATCAAGCTAAATCAAGCTCGACAGACTCGGTACAATAGACGAAGCAGGGGTTACGAATACTGCCTGGGAGAATGCGCTACCCCATTTATATATAATGATATAAACCACTCACACTGGGAAGAAACCAAACTCTTTTCTATAAGTGTGGAGGTTTCTTTAACGTGTGGCTCTCGATGCTCAACTTGATACGGGATCTCCAAGGGACATTCCTAGCCAGAACTAGTGATCTGGGGATGAGTTAAGCGAGGAAAGCTGTGTAAAGTTCCTTTCCCCAGGGCACAAGATCGGAGACATAACAGGATTCCAACCCGGAACCTCTTGGTTTTGGGCGAAATACCCAACGTGAACCCACAGTAGCCTGGTGCGTAGGAGTCACCTCAAGGATGAGAAACGCCGCCATGTGCCGTCATACGCGCGCAATTTATTGTAAACACGTTCACACCGGGTTCAACTTGGGCCACGTTCAGTCAAGCATGATAAAAAAGAGCGGACCTACCGAGAGAAGAAATAGAAAAGCCATGACCTGATATGATTTTTAGTTACTTCCGTAACATTGAATCCATCTGTTACTTAAGCTAAGGGCACAATCCGCCGTACGTGCAAATACGTGCTGTCTACGTGCCAAAACGTGGGCAATCTTTTGGGATCCGTAAGTGGTAAGTACCACCTCCGTACGAACTCGTAGGGAATCCGACGGATTTTGGAGCACGCAGACACGCCGTAGAACTTTACGTGCAGGCAAAACTTCTCTCCGCGTACGTACCAGTACGGGCGACGCGCCTGTCCTGTACAGCCTGAACGTTTTTAGAAATACGTGACGGACGTGGCCTCCCAAAAAAAAACGTACTGGCAAATTGCACGTACGGCGGGTTGTGCCGTGAGCTTAAACACGTTCACCCCGGGTTCAACTTAGGCCACGTGCAATCAAGCAAGCAAAAAAACAAGACCCACCGAGACTAGTAATAGAAAAGCCATGACCAGATGCGATTTTAGTTTCTTCTGTAACATGGAACCCATGTGTTCCTTACATGTGATGTGCCGAACGCCATGGCCATGTGTGTTTCGTAACGCCAGCCCCGTTAAACCTGTCATTGCCTTTACAAGTAAAGCTAATATTACCTTTTCATCTGTTTGAACCATCTGGTAACTACGCCCAACATGCGACATATCTAACTTTTACATAAGATGAGTAAACAAAGGATGAGAGAAAAGTCATCGCCAGACTATGTTTTTTTTCTAACTACATTTTTGTACATTTGTCCTGTTGAAGATGCTGTTGCTATCGTTTGAACCTTTGATTATTCATGATGAAGCTCAATTCAGCCTGCGGACGCTTTTCGTTGGTGTTGATTCACGAGACTTTTTCAATATCCCAATTGAGAGACCGAAATATCATTATGAAGACAAGGTATCTCGAACGTAAAAACGCCCACGTTAAAGAAATAAAAACTCGGAAGTTTCACAATATACATAACGGATAACATTGACACTCGTTCTCACAGTACAAAGCTAGTATCTTTGGTATGAACCCCACCTATTGTTAGACTACTCCATGTTTGATCATAGTGTAGTAACAGACTGTACATGAACATATTCCTTAAGGTTCCCCAGTATTTTGACAAATGTATTACATGTACAGTGGAAGCCAGTTAATTGCACGTCAGATAAACGCACACTTCGGTCAATTGCACGGAACCCCCAAATCCCGTGGTGGTGCGGTTCAACCTGGTAACTTCGCATTAACGCACACGCCGGATAAATGCACGGAATTCGCTGGCAAATTGGGTGTGCATTTAAGCGGCTTCCACTGTATTTGTATTTTCTGACTGTTCCACTACCCATGTACTGCACGTTAAGTTACCCATGTAATTTGTCCAGACCTACTAGTATATGTTATCCCCCCATGTGCAACAATACTCGACTGTACAAACAAAAAAATCTTTGGCACGGAATCATTTTTTTGCAAGGGGAATAAAGGACGCCGCCTACATCAGGGTTTTACAGCCATCCCCCAACGAGACGGGGGGAAGCCATAGACTTCCAGCAACGTACAATAAACTACCCACAGAGCCATGTGTTCTATCTACGTGATATAACGTGATGTCACTGAAGCAGTGGATTGTCCATTCCTCGACAAAGACTGAAGTTGGACATTGAGAAATTTGGGTGGGTCCAATTGTGTGTGTTTGCAAATACTGTTCCACTTTGATTGAGAAGATAGATTCATTGTAATGAAAGAACGTATTAGCGATAAAAAATTGCCCGTCTTAAAATTCTATGAGACGTCGTGAGTGCGTCATTAACGAAGACGTCACGCCAAATCTGGCTTTAGATCTACATCTAAGGAAAACACACCACGACACGCCGATTGCATTTTTCACACTCGTGATCACGAGGGCATTCATGTGAACATGTTGTCTATTATGTAGTAAAATCCCAAAGAGACGATTAGAGAACCATGACCAGGGAAAATCTCGCAATACATTGTCCATTACCTGCTCGTTTATCAATTCCACCCAGAGTTTATCAAAATGTTGTAAAATTGAAATGAAGTAAATTGAATAAAATCGTGATTGAAATGACGCAAAACTGAGTCTGTATTCACTTAACAGAACTTAAGAAGTAACAAAATTAAGGCACCAGCTATTATTTTAGTCCGCGTTCTTAGATAGAAGTTAATCAAAGGTCTATGTCCTCTACGTCCCGTATCATGGTATGGCCGTAGATAAGGGGCCAACTTTTTACCAATATCTACTGCACCAGTACATCTAATAGATCTTGGGAGACTATAATGGCCAGCTTACGCCAAAAACTAAATCTGATTCTGAAAACAGTTCAGCCATCTTGCTGGCAATAAAAGGCACTGGAAGAAACTTACAGTCGCCTGTGTAGCTGCCGACCGACGATGGTGAACCAAAGCACCCTTCCCACACCTGTCGTCTACAGTTTTAAAGGCCATGGGCCACATAGAACCAGGGGCCTGAATATTTATCACATCTATGATAATTATTATACACTTCAGAAAATGTATTTTCAAGACAATGATTTTTTAAAAGTAAAATAATGAGATGAATAGTTATAGCTTCACACAGGCCACTACAGGGGGACCTACACATGTAGTCCACTATCAATGAGTCTGTTCAACGTTGATACTTTTTCTCATAAGGGCACATACAAGAAGAAGGTCTAAGTGCTCGGCAGAAAAAACAGTGCGTGCCATTTCAAGTCTTTGGTCGTATGACTCAGTCGGGGTTTTAACCCACGATCTCCTGAATGTTTACCGAACACTCCATCCTCCAGGCCCTTGCACGGGTACTTCATGTGATTTCAATGGTGGAAAATACGTAAAACAAAAATACGAAGTCGAAGACCGCATAACAAGCAAATAAACAAGTCGTAGGCATACATTTCCCAGGAGTTTAAGAAAAACAACCTCAAGTTACAGGTGCGCACGTGGCTCTAGATGAACTCAATCTAACATGAAATCAATTATGATCGCAAAAGTCATATGCTTGATGTATTGAAGAGCTATTCCTATCAACAAGGTATCGGAGATTGCCTAAATCGCATCATGTTGGTTGAATATAATTGTGGCCGCATTGACGCAGCTCTAAGTGACGTCACAGGACATATCAATCATGATCTGCGCAATGATATGTTATGGTGAACATGTCCAAGTACCACCCTCATCAAGCTTTTTTTTACGGAATGACGACACGATGCCCAGGTGTTCTTGATTTAATATTGGGTGGGATTTGAACAACGCTATTTGGTAGAAGGTTGATCAAGAATGTTTACCAAAGGACTGGCCATATGTATGTCTATTATTGCAATGCATGGTAATTTATAGGCACAGTTTTTGTCGAATATACGAGGAGCCGAGCTCTCTTCAAACGCGGGATCTCTTAATCTCCAAGCAGATCCTACGGTAACATAAGATGGTATCAAAAACTGGCAGAGGAGTGAAGCCGGTCCAGGAGTGTGTTTGACTATACTCCTTAGCCAGCTTTGATACTACCTTATGCCACTGGTAAATCTGCCTACTCTCCAAGCAGAGGTTAGGCTCCGGCTGTTTTTTTAGTCGTTTTTATCGGGCTTTCTATTTTGTCATTTTTCTTGAAGTACGCCAGCCAGCCAGGTTTTGACACGGCAAGACAAAATAAGAAATAGAAAGCCCGATAAGAACGACTAAAATAACGTTAAAAAATAAAAAAAAAAACAGCCGGAGCCTAACCTCTGCTTGGAGAGTAAAATCTGCCTGGAGATTATGGACCTCTGTCTTTACTTTCCGTTCTAGAGAACGTCCCTGATAACCGAAGCTACATTTATAGGTACTCAGTTGTTTGTGCACATATTTCTAACTTCAAAAAAGTTCTTCTTCCAGTGGTCACAGGCGACAGGATTTGCACTCGCATTTTCAATACTTTTCATTTGCGTCATCTTGGGTTTCCTTTTGCGTCATAGTCTGTATAGACTGGCTGACTGACAGAGAGATTTGCGCTTGGACAGAGCCAAGCACTGAAGGTAATAACATATTTTAACAGATGTAAGAATTCAGGGCGAGTAAGAACAGAAAGAAACTAACATGCCGACACCAGGGATCGAACCCGGTTCGGCAGATTACAAAGCCAACGTGCAACCCACAGCACCAAAGGCTCTAGAGCCGTTGGCGTGGTCAGCAGTTTGGCAGCGCTTAAAGCCCACTGTTATACAGATAACATTTCTAACTTCAAAAAAGTTCTTCTTCCATTAGTGGAGACAGGATTTGCAGTCGCATTCTTAATACTTTCTTCTTTGCATTTGGACAGAGCCAAGCACAGCTTGATAAGGTAAATTAAAGTAGTTTTGAAACCGTAGGGACAGTGGATAAGGTAACCTTTATCCGTAGGGTAATCTACATCCGTTGTATATAAAAATAGGGTATTTGGAGATCGTTAAGTCGTTGGGATGTAGTTTCACATTGCAATATCTTGAAAATGTTAACATTTGAAACCCACGTCGTTGACCGGAAATATCTAAATACCCATTTTTAAAAACAACGAATCTAGGTTACCCCACGGATTAAGGTGAACTAGCGTTACCATATCTCTCTGACCTCCACCACCGAATTGAGGTACTATTTTACAACTAGTTGGATCAAGGATTTATGTAACGTCCTTGATAGGAGTGAGGAAAGTTGTGTTTGCATGTGATGAGGGGGATTCGAACCCGCCAGTTCGCGACACACAGCAGGTGCAAGTGTAATGCGCGTACTCCGGAGCATAATTACATGTACATGTGCACTGAATATCGCTCTAGAGAGGCAGATGTATTGTGCAATGTTCCCACGGCGGTAATCAACTACATGTTGTTGTGTTATGTCAAGTGGCGAAGCGGGGGAGTGGGTGAATATGTTGACAGTAGCAACGCGTGCCCCCATATGTGCACAGACACACGTATGTACACGTGTTGTTGGATCTTCAATGTCCCCCATGCTCTGGAGAGAGAGATGCAACGTGCAATTTCCAACAGCTGTAGATGTTGTTGTCACGGTGAAACGAGGGCAGAAGATGTAGTCATTAATGACAACACGTGTCCCCATGTGTACATAGATACACGCGTTTGTTGGATCTTCAATGTTGGTCTTGCTCTAGAGAGGTAATTTCAAATGTCCCAAGGCGGTTATCAAATAGTTGTCATACATCAAGTGGCAAAACAAGGGAGTGGGTGAATATGTGGACATAATTAATGGCAACGCATACCCCCATGTGTTTATAGATACTCGCACGTACACGTGTCTGTTTGTTGGATCTTCAATGTTGCTCTTGCTCTAGAGAGGTAATTTCAAATGTCCCCAAGGCGGTTATCAAATAGTTGTCATACATCAAGTGGCGAAACGGGAGAGTGGGTAAATATGTGGACAGCAACAACGCGTGCTCCTATTAAACAGTTCATAGACACTCGTACGTACACGTGTATATTTGTTGGATCTTCAATGTTGCTCATGCTCTAGAGAGGTAATGTGCCATTTCCCCACAGCGGTAATCAAATAGTTGTTATAGGTCAAGTGGCAAAACGGGAGAGTGGGTGAACATGAGGTCATAAATGACAACGCATGCCTCCATGCATGTGTTAATAGACACACGTACGTACACGTGTTTTTTGGATGTGAAATGTCACTAACGCTCTGGAGAGGTAGATGTAATGTGCAATTTCCGCACGGAGGTAATTAAATCGTTGTCATACGTCAAAAGGCGAAGCGTGGGAAGAAGATGTAGTCATTAATGACAACGTGTTTCGCCACATGAAGTCTTGCCGAACATCTACAGTGCCATTATTTCAACTACTTATGTCCAGACTACATAATGTTAAGTAATTAGGTCAATGCATATGTAATGATTAAAAAACAGAGAATGTATTGTAACAGACCAAATCGTTTAACTTGTATATTACGAGTACAATATGTCAATGCGTCATTTACACATTCCTGTACTATATATGTAATTAGTTATAGACCTTAGACTAGTGTCATTGTATAAACTGAGTTATTACTCCAAAAAGTAGTTACTCAAGCAACTGGATATGGTTTTGAAACGGTCAGACGTTTCGGATAGAATCCACTATCCTTCGTCAGTGACACTGAGTTATTACTGTTGCCTTACATTGTACCGTGTACAAATGTCGTGCAATAAAGTTGATTCTCATCTTTTTTTACATGTTTACAGCAGTAAGGGGTGGGTGAAGCCTGCAATATCTGATTACCTTGTGTTACACAACTGACGACAAAATAAAACATGCACTTCTTGAGCTATTCTTTGTCCGACTTCTACCTTGAGAAAAGTGGACCCTACAGTCCCAAAACACTATGGTTTATTATTCTTCCTTACAAGAGCTATCTACCACTCACGACGTCAATAACGGTTAGACACTAAGGTAATAAGATACGCCAAATAGCAATTACTCAACTGGATATGATTTTGGAAACGGTCAGACGTTTGAGGCAGAATCCAGTACCTTAAGTCAGTGACACTAAACAGATCTCGTTGGAGAGCAAGTTTATACATCCTAACATAGCTAGGCCCCGGCATTATATAGTTTCTAGGTTCACAGAACACAGACACACTCACACACAGACAAACGCGCAGACACACATACGCACACAGACCTCTCAAAAACACAACATCCTTGGAGAAAGTAAATATGATAAAAAAACACATTTTAAAAAGAAATCTTTTATTGTAAAACACCACGATAGTAATAGTTGTCACAATATAATGGCTTAAAACAAACTCAAACTCCAATAGTGCGGATAACGCATAATGGGGGACAAAGCCGAAACCAGGAGGTTATTTCATTTTCCACTGCATTGACACAACATTCAACACATAGTATCGTTACAGCGTAGAAAAATAAAACTTCTCTACGTGTTTGTGGAATGTGTATTCACGGTGCTATTAGTTCTATTCTTATTTCTAAAACGTTACGCTATATTGTAACAAACTGAGCAGCTTAACACCACTTGTAAAAGTATTATATTACCCTACAATATATCATATGACAATCACACTCTGGTTAAAATACCACCCATGAAGTGATAATCAAAAGTGCTTGAAACATAAGTTGTGTCAAGTAACTTGTTCTTAAGATTGAGAAAATAGGACACGTTTGACCAGCTAGTATATATGAAGAAGTTGGAGGTTTTTCAAAGATTTATGCGATGGTGCGAAAGGTTGAAGGGTTGCCACCGATAGTAAGGGATGAAGTTCCTCGCTATAGCTGCCAGTCAGATGAGTAAGCCGCAAAGGAATTTTCCCAACACCACAGCAACAACTGATAACACCACAAGGCAAACATTTGGGACCATTGTTTGAAGCCATCCAAAAGGTATGGTGGCAATAGCACTGCATGCATAACAGGTGGCAGTTGTGTCAAGAATGAAAACGATATCTGCATATTCACTCAATATCTCGTCCCAAGTTTGTAAGCTGTAAAGCCAAATAATCTACTCTAAAGGTTAAATATCTGTTTTAAGAGGACGGATTATCTAAATTACCATACTTTCAAAGTGGACGGATCACCACATAAGGCATTATATGCCTTCATCTCTTGACATACACAACTTTGGTGTAATCAAGTCTAGCCTTTTAAGTACAAAGCAAACCTATGCTTACTTATCGGTTCACCCAATCAAAGATTCCCTCTAATTATTACATGGTTATGAACTTAGAAGTCACAGTTTCAGCACTGTAAAAATTACACAACGTTTCCACCAGGAATGTGGAGTAACTTCAACAGTTTCTCAATGGCAAAGATGTCCATGACCGGATCCTTTGGCCAGATCAAGAAACTTTGTATGGAATTGGGTTGCCCAGCAAATGTGTTGCTTTAACCTTAATGCATAACTTCAGATCTGGCCAAATCTTAGAAATAGCCTCATAGGCTTAAATGTGCTGTTAAAATCTTAACTTTTCACTTCAGAGAATGGCTTTTTCATCCATAGATCAAGGTTTCTCAAGAGCACAATGCAAATGCTTGTTGAGTTACTTGTATCCGTGTCTTCATCAATTTTTAGACATGTGCTAGATACAGGACGCTGCTTTATACAGTATGCATAAGTTTGCACCATCACTGCATTGGAATGTTTAAAGTTATTAATCAACAAAATAACATAACAAACGAATACTTTTAGTGTATATCCATATTCTGAAACATTTTTCAATTCTTTTCAGACAATGTAGAAAGATGTGGAAGGCTTTCACAATGGTGAAGATTTTGTGAAAACCATGCAGAGGAATTATAGGTTCATCCAGACAACATAGTGTTGCATAGAACTAAAATCATCAAAAATAACAAATAGGTAACATCTATATCTGTATTCATGAACATTATCACGATTCTTGGTAGACGATGTAGAAGTATATGTTCGTCAAGACAACATAGTGTTGCATAGAAGTAAAATCATCAAACATAACAAACATTAACATCTATTTCAGCTCTGTATGAATGATTCTTGGTGGATGATGTAGAGGAATGAGGCCATCAAGACTACTTCGTGTCGCAGAGAAGAGCGCAGCCCCTCAGGACCCAGTGTTCGGGGTTCACGCCGGTCTTCAGCAGAATGTGCAAGATGAAAGTCAGGTCCGTGCGTTTGGGCTTCTTATACACCGGGCACGAGTAGTACTGGACGGTCTGAAACGGTTCGAGAAAACTTAACGTTAGAAAATCACTCAGAGCAACCCCAGGAGGTCCTGAAGCTTTCGTGGGGGTTCATGGTGGGTCAGGGGCTTTGGGGCCGTCAACAGAAACATGGTGGATGGGGTTCCTCGTCCATCAACAGAGGATGGGGGGCAGTTGGGGCATTGTTAGAGGTGCACAGGAGCGAGTTGCAATGCCAGCTGCAAGTTGTGTTTTGCAGTGCATGTAGCAGTCGCTATGGGAACCATTGCTGCAGTGTCAAGTTAGGACAGTTAGTGGTTAGTGCAAACAAAAAGTAAGGTATGTAAGATAGCTATTCATGCACCGACATGTAATCAGATAAAGCCAGGGTTCAACATTTTGAGTAGCAAAAAGTCAGCAAAAATTGAACGAACAACATCAATGAAATAGGCAAATAAAATCTGCACTTCAATTCCATATTTTGCAAAAAAAATCCAGACATTCATTTAAGCAATGATATGATCGCAATATATTATCATTAAAATCAAACATGAACTTTTGCATTTTCCCTTTCTTTTTTACTTGAAATCAAAGATTTGTGGACCAGAAACTTTAAGATAGGTCAAATAGCAACAGCAAGCTTAACCAATGCATGCATTGCAAAAGAGGTTCAAACAAGAACAAGCAAAGAAATTACGCAAATAATCAATTGATTAACAGTTGATTCGTTTACTGTTAGTTGTAAATTTAAGGCAAAGTTTCAACCTTGATATGCCCCTTTTCCTGATCAACACCAAACCAACACCAAACTCTGTCTAAGGGGGGATTTTTTTTCTCTTATTGCACAGAAACTGAATCATACTCAACACCTTTCTAAACCTCTATTTCGTGTCACAGAGCAAGGCAGTTCCTCGGAGGACCCAGTGTTCGGGAGAGTTGGTCGTCCTCAGCTTCAGGCGCAAGATAAAGGTGAGATCCGTTCGACGTGGTTTCTTGTAAACGGGACATTCGTAGAGCGCTACTCCTGCAGGCTGTGTGACGTGTGCGTGGGTGGGTGTGAAAAGTGGGGGCGGAAGTACAAGTTCATTTCCTGGGTACATACAGTAATTATGTGATCAATCCTATTTTCTCAACACATTTTCCACCTTCTTACCTAAGTATCAGGAATTGCCATTAATCCTTTTTCTGCAGGCTGTAAAGTGTGTGTGTGGGGGGTGGGGTGAAAATTTGTCATCATGTCATCATCAATATCACGGTCACCATGTCATCATCAATATCACGGTTGAGTTGCCCAGACCAGGTAATAAATGTAATCTATCCTATTTCCTCCACAATTTTTCCACCAGTCCTGCTTACCTTGTCTCTGGAATTGCGATTCATCTTCTTTCTGTAGGCTGTATAATTTGTGTATGCATGTGTGTGTGTGAAAATTGGGGACGGAAATACAAGTTCATTTCCTTCTGTAATACCATGTCATCATCATCATAGGCGAGTTGCCCAGACCAGGCAATACTAATAATTGTAATCAATTCTATTTTCTCAACAATTTTTTGCACCTGCTTACCTTGTCTCTGG
The DNA here is from genome assembly GCA_019207045.1 of Branchiostoma floridae x Branchiostoma belcheri. Taxonomy (NCBI): domain Eukaryota; kingdom Metazoa; phylum Chordata; class Leptocardii; order Amphioxiformes; family Branchiostomatidae; genus Branchiostoma; species Branchiostoma floridae x Branchiostoma belcheri. Next base: position 3,982,710 of record CM033035.1, on the reverse strand, counting down.
AATTGCATTTCATCCTTTTTCTGCAGGCTGTATAATTTGCGTATGCACATTTGTACGTGAAAATTGGGGGCGGAAATACAAGTCCATTTCCGACAGTAATACCATGTCATCATCATCATCATTATCACAAGCGACTTGCCCGGACCAGGTAATTATATAATACTACGTAATCAATTCTATTTTCTCAACAATTTATTCCACCTGCTTATCTTTACTCTGGAATTGCAATTCACCTTATCTCTATTAGCCCTTGTGTATATGTGTGTGTGCAACAAACTTGCATAATGCCTTAACATCTGCAGGGTTGGACAAGTCCAGTAGCCCTATATTGTCCAAGGCAAGTGAAAGTGCTGATCAGGCAAGTGCATAACCTACCCAACTTGTCCAATGGGGGCAAGTAAGATTTCTCCATTGGATGAGATTTTGATATACGTACACATACTTGTCACTTTTTACAGTCATGACACCAAGCAATGGTCAACATAGAAAAATAGTCTGACATGTGCTTTTAGTGAATTTTAGAAAAGTTGTCCTACCCTGATCTGAAGGCGATTAAGGCATTTGTTTCCTAACTGTAATGGTGAGGGCACATTCATCATAGCTCGTTACAATTTTGATGTTGTATAATTTCTAATGGCTGCGACAGAATCAACCACAAACTAGGATCTAAGACAGGCTTTTCCGCAAGAAGTTGGCTGAATTTTGTAGATGGATGCACGAATATCCTAATAATACCAACATGTTGTGATGGCGTCTAACAATAGTGTATCATGCATTCTACAAAAATACATGACGCTTTAGTTCCTTTCTTTTTTAGCTTAGTTTAGAATTATTGTATAAGTTTAGTTCTTCTTTTTCATCCATTAGACCACATGTGGTCCCTTGTTCATTTAGCCTACGGGCATGAACATGCAATAAAGATTCATTCATTCGGTAAAACGCTTGTACAATAAAAGTGACCTCGCCCTTGCAGCTGAGTCATCAGGGAAAACGTTTATAGGTCAGGACATTACAATGTGTCTGAACTTCAAAAAGTCTCTGCCTTCCTTGTGTGCGCATGTGTGTACAGTGTACGTTGTTAAATTATTCCCAACCATTTCCCAATGAAACAGCGCCAGCAAAGACATTTGAAGCTCATCATTTGATGCATCCTTTGAACTTAAAAAAGCCTGAATGACACAGATCGTTCTTTGTATTGTGTAGGTTGTTGTGACCTGTCTTACAGCACTGTTAACGCTTTCCAAAGGAACATTACGGTCCCCAGGGCTACATTTTAGAACCTACCTCTTCCAGTATCCGTTGAACCGGCTTCAGGGAGCATCAAGAGAACCAATTACCATGTAAGTACACACACTAGATAAAACGTTTGCATCTTTTGTTAACACAGGAAATGCACTATACCCTGGAGCTCAGGTGGGGTATAGACATTAGACACCATTTTAAAGAAATTAGGACACATGTTGCAAGCATGCAGGAAGATATAACATTACATTGTATATTAGCAGCTACCACAGTCTAGACTATCAAAAAACAGCGTGATAGATATATTGTATCAATGACATATTCAACATTTCTCTGACAATTTTTATCTATGGACCCAGTAGAAATCCACACTATTCCTTAAATTCACATTCAATTTTGATGATCACAAATAAGTTAAACTGTGTGAAAGTTAAAAACAGTCATGACTACAGGAAAAGGACGGTAGGTTGGTGCCTCACTATTCTAAAGTTGATCATCTTTATATTCAATTTTGATGACTACAATAAGTTACTGTGTGTGAAAATTTCACCATCTTATGACTACAGGAAAAGGAAGCAATTTAAGCGGTGCCTTACCCTTCGAAAGCTGATCATCTTTAGCAAACATTGTGAGGGGAAAAAGAGGCACTTAGTCAAGTCTACACACAGAACACTAAATTGAATGCTTCTTGCTTTGGTAGGATCAACAGCAGGTATAATAATAGCAAAGTGTCTGTGAGTGTTTGTTAAAAGGAATGTCATGAAACTTGGGCAATTACACCTAGTGTCTAACATTTACTTAGATGGTACAAATCAAAATCAATGCTGAAATGCTTTGGACTAACAAGAATTTATTCCAACTGACACAAATCATTCTAAGGAATTTATGATTGTAAAGACTGTACCAATTTTATTTAGAGCTGAACAAAAATCTAATGTTAACAAAAATCCAGTCAATTCTAGTGTAGATGGATAAAAAGTTATATATCAACTGTACCTGTCTGGGGGCGGCCTTTATAGATACAGCAGAAAAGTGAAAAATACAATTTTAGACAGACGCAGAATTTGATTCAATTCACAACTACAGTATAGATATATGACTAGCCTTTACTACTTAAAGATTCAAAATAGAGCTTACTTAGCTAGAGCCAACAGACAGAAAGCTACAACCAAACGATTCAAATCTAGATCACCATTACTTTAAGACATTTCACAAGCCTTAAAGTGTGTACCAAGAATGTATGCCTTCCGAAAGCTATCATCATTATCATGTTTGCCACATCTTCCCAAAGCTATGCAGTTATCAAAATTTCAAACTTACCTTTCTCTTGACCACTTCCTGCAGCAGCCATTATAGATAAGATACCCAGACTTGTTACAATTAACTAATTATACAAATATTTCATACACAGTGACACTGTATACAAGGCAGCACAGAAAACAAGTTGTGTGTGTATGAGAAAATGTTGGCATAAAATTCTATTCAGGTCTTTATTATTCTTTGTTTTACCTTTTCACATATAATATACCTCATGAACTATTCTGATTCATCCAAATATGTGACTCTGTTCATTGACTAAACTCCACATGCACAGCAGGGCACATTGGGGGTAGTATGTCAAAGCGGACGTTCCTAAGACATACATGTACATGTGTGTTTGTAAACCCAAAATCTGGACATGTATCGATCATGGTCTGCGCATGAGCAGCTTAAACAGTGACCAGGCTTAGTAGTCTCAGAATAATGTAATTCAGTAGAAGCTGTTTAATTGCACACCCCATTTGTCAGCATATTTCACCACAGGATTTGGGGATTCCTTGCAACTTAAGCCCCGGTCACAAAGCGCGCACGATTCCTTACGATGGACTATTCCGCATATCGTACGATGAGCGCAGTACATCGCAAGAAAATCGTAAGCATCGCAAGCCATCGCAACGCATCGGATGGTGTTCAAAATTTTTCCAGCGTCGCACGATTTTTCACTTGTGTCTCTTCTGTATAGCCGTCTGACCGCTATTGTGCTTCTTTAACCAACAAAATGTGGACATAGCTGTTTAATACCTTCCTATAATATCTTTAACTGTAAAAATAAATTTAAAAAGACCATGACAACAAGAGTATTACAAGCAAAAGTTCAAATCAAGCGTGAGTACTGGTATGGTTATCTCGGTCTGCTTGCCGGCTCTACGTGTCAGGCTCTTTCGAAGATCGTCATGATCATGATATGCTATCAACAAAAAGATGCCATCATACAAAAATCAAATGATAAGAATTATATCATATATATTTCCGACTCATAGAGCCTGCCTTTATGTTCGAGTTGTCCCCATGGTTATTACGATTATGGTAAACTGACCCAAGACCGACGAGAGCTGAGATTTGATCTAATTATAAACTCACGTGCATGAAGCGATCAAACAATTTGTCTGCATCACCTGTGCGTGGCGCGCTGTTCTCTGGTTGCGACTGTGGCAGTTGCGACTGATATATTTCCCCTTTTCGTCAATATCGACAATATCAGGGAAAACTGAAACCATCACAACATGCTAAAAAATCATAAATCTATAACCTCATCAGTAGACAAAAATTGCCGTAATGAACTCTGCTATGGGGGCAAATAAAATCTTACGACGATAGCGAAATTTTGAACATGTTCAAAATCCATTTCAGCTCTATTTTTCGCCATACGACGCTCCCCGATTTACTATGATCCACTGCGATTGACGCAGGCACGCTCTTATGACCTCATCGTACGATCCACTACGCGCTTTGTGACCACGGCTTTATATACTTAAACCATTGCTTCCGATTTTCTTCCGACTTACGTCGCACTGCGATTATCCTGCGCATTGGAAGGAATCGCAAGGAATCGTACGCGCTTTGTGACCGGGGCTTAACAGAAGTGTGCGGGTATCCGTTGTGCAATTAACTGGCTTCTACTGCAGCTGTATACAAATAGATGGAAAGAAAAAAAAGACGATATTTACCTGTTTCTTGGTCTCATCCTTGGGTCCAGCGTTGTTGATGGCATAGATGTGCACCACAGGCATGTTGGTGAACAGCACTTTGGGCTGGGGCTCGATCAGTTTGATGTTCTTTCTGTCCCAACTGGCTCCGTCCAAGAACAGGCCATACACATACACACCGCCTGGGAGGGAGGGAAGAAATGAATTGACAAAATGAATGAAAGATAGGCATGTTGGTAAACAGCACTTTGGGCTGGGGCTCGATCAGTTTGATGGTTATTCTGTCCCAGCTAGCTCCGTCCAAGAACAGGCCGTACACATACACACCACCTGGGAGGGAGGGAAGAAATGAATGACAAACTGAATGAAAGACAACACCACAGGCATGTTGGTGAACAGCACTTTAAGTTGTGGCTCATTCAGTTTGATGTTCTTTCTGTCCCAGCTAGCTCCATCCAAGAACAGGCCGTACACATACACACCACCTGAAGAAGGGAAGAAATGAATAGCAAAATGAATGAAAGTGACACAGGTAATGTTAGTAAACAGCACTTTGAGTTGGGGCTCGATCAGTTTGATGTTCTTTCTGTCCCAACTGGCTCCGTCCAAGAACAGGCCGTACACATACACACCGCCTGGGGAGGGAGGGAGGGAAGAAATGAATGACAAACTGAATGACAGTGACACAGGTAATGTTGGTGAACAGCACTTTAGGTTGGGGCTCGATCAGTTTGATGTTCTTTCTGTCCCAGCTAGCTCCGTCCAGGAACAGGCCATACACATACACACCGCCTGGGAGGGAGGGAAGAAATGAATGACAAAATGAACGACAATGACACAGGCAGGTGAACAACACTTTAGGCTGGGGCTCGATAAGTTTGATGTTCTTTCTGTCCCAACTAGCTCCGTCCAAGAACAGGCCATACATACACACCACCTGGGGAAAGAGGGAAGAAATGAGTAAAGAAAAGAAATGACAATGACACAGGCATGTTGGTGAACAGCACTTTTGGTTGGGGCTCGATCAGGGGACAGAGGGAAGAAATAAATGACAAACTGAATGACAGTGACACAGGTAATGTTCAAGAACAAGCCGTACACATTACACGATTTGGGTAGGGCCAGAAGAAATGAATAAGAAAGGATAGAGGATTGTACGTCAAATATAAAGGAACAGGTACGAGTACATATAATTGACAAGACATGAAAACGAGGGGAAACTCTGCTATACAAACAATGTAGGTTGCATAGTGGCTCTTGTCGAGTACTTCAATTTTGACCACATCATTTTCATCATTTAGTATTTAGCTGTTTGATATTCATAATTAATTATTTCATCCTCTTGTATGTTGATTACAAAACATAGTAAAGTCTGACATCATTTTAGTCAGCTGGCTACCATTGTCGGATTTTGGGAGAATGTCTCCTCTACAAACCTTTCATTCATTCATTCATTCATGCATTCATTCATACATTCATTCATTCATTCAGTCATTCATTCATTCATTACTACAGCTTGTCACGTAGCACACGTACGGTCCCATTGATCTATTTGCTGTTTTTATATTTCACTGCTTTCCTTAACAGCTTCTTGCTTTTATTTCAGTTCACATGTCAATGCAATCTGCTCGTAATTAGGTTGAGTATCACTGGCTCTATGAAGTAGCCAGCAGACTTTCTAAGTGAAGCAGACACCCACTGGTTTTATGAGGGAGTTCTGAGAAGATAATTTTGCCTGTGTACGTGTGTTGCATGTCGTCATGGCTTTCATAATCATATTGATGTTCAATAGCCTGGAACACTGTGGCCTAGATGTGCAATTATTGCGTATCTGCAAAGCTGGAGCATTACAATTAGGGGTGGTTATACCGGCCATACTGATACAGATACAGAAGCTGGTGTGTTACGCCGAAGGGTGGTTATACCGGCTATATAGATACAGATGCAGAAGCTGGTGCGTTACACCAAAAGGCAGTTATACTGGCAATACCAAATACAGATACAGAAGCTGCAGGTGTGTTACAGTGAAGGGCTGTTATACTGGCTATACAGCTACAGATACATCGATTCATTGATTCATTGATTCTTTCAATAGAGGTGAGAATAGGACTGAGGGAAGGAATGAAGGAGATATAACAGGGACAAAAAATACTTTTTAAGTATGACTAAAAAGTACTGAATGTACAAGAAAAAGGACTTTCCGCAGTGGTTTTAAGTTTGTGGTGAAGCGACCACCGTAAAAACTGAGAACATTAAACCAACGTGAAAGTTTCTGCATTAATTTTATAGTATGACCTCCCAGGAGTTGGACTAACCTATTTCAGCCGGGGGAGGTGCGACGACGTCCTCCTTGAACATCCTGGTGACGTCGTTGTGCAGAATGACCATGTCCAGCGCCCAGCCCTTCGCAGCGTGCGCTCGCGTGATCTCCTGACGCATGGCTGTCAGGAAACCCTGAAGGAATAAAGCACAGAAAATCTGAGTCTGCAAATAACATGATTATGTCTTAATATGATTTAGAGTCTTTACATTGAGAAAACCTCTACACCAATCGTGGCTGTTATGCCCGTCACATTTGGCAAAAATCGATCGGACGACGATCCTCTAGCAATCGCCCAAGCCTCGCTTATAATAATAACTTTATTGCCCAACAATTGCACAAGTACGGTTTATATGGGAAAGGGACGGTTTTCAGGTGAATACGCGCAACCCTCTGTCAATCTTAAATATGGCCGATCTTCCATCGATACGTGGAAGATCATGGATAATGTGACAGGGGTATAAGTAATTTGCTTGAAATATATCTTTCATGAAACCATTATGATATTTTGAAAAAATGTGTGACCCCACTTCAGGACTACAAGGCTATGAGTTTCAATCCAATGATCCTTAAGTAACTGTTGGAGTTTTGTTTCCCAATTTGCAATAAGAGCTGATGAAAGATAGTGAATGCCATTTAAAAGCTTTTCTTGAGCTTCTACCGTAATCCTAGCAGTTTACTTCTTTAGTTTAAACCCAACTTGCATGCCATAGATGTAAAGGTTGAGACAGTCACCACATGTCTTAATAAGAGTAGGGGTATGCCCAGCTGTGCAATGGCCAAAATCTATCAGTTTCCAATCTTACAGAGTAACTTTTTGTATAAACTGTTACTGTAACATCTTCTGGATCCTTTCCTCAAGATTTATTGGCCAATACTTAAATTAGTTTGTACAATGTAGTTATTTCCACGCATTAGTTTGACTGCAGCATGATACTGATGTTAAGGTAGGCTGTCCAATAACAAACATTTTGCTGCCATTTTAGCATGCGGTAATTGTTGTAGAATTTAAACTGTATTGCAATGCCCCCTGGCAGATCTTGACAACTCAGCAGGAGGTGCAACTTGGTGTTATAAAAACTTTCCCTTTAGTTCACTCCACCTGTTGAGAGTGTTGTTATGTAAAACAACCTGTGATTAACTTTGAATAATCCAGTTATTCAGAACTCCTTTAGTTAAGCCTTGAGTAACCAGTTTTAAGTCAGTCTAACCTATGACTTATTTACTGAGTCCCATGTGAGTCGGATGTAAAAAATGAAAAGCTGGAGACAGTACAGTCATGTGCCACACATAATTTTGATTCAATGAATAATAGTAGGATACTATCTGGTTGCTGACAGTGTCTAACTGACCCACCTGAGGGTTGAAGAAGGCGGAGTCATCCAGAACTGCAGGGGTTGCTACTCGAACACCCACGTGGAGAACTCAACCTTGTCTGGAGTTTGTTTTACCTTTATTTCCTATCGGAATATCTGAAATTTGTCTTTACATCCTTTGCATCTATTAGGTTGGGTATAAAACCTGCTCTTCAACAGATCTGCTCAGTGTCACTGACAAAAGATAGTGGATTTTGCCTGGATGTTGGACCGTTTTCAAAATCATATCCAGTTGCTTGTCAATTTCACAATTCTTGTCATCTTTAGGAGATTTAGAGTTCCTCACATACATACCTATCAAAAGAAACTATAACCTGGTTCAGTGTATAATGCATAAAAGTAGGATGTCATATTCCATGTTGACAGTGTCTAACTAATATATATAACCCACCTGAGGGTTGAAGAACCCGGTCATCCAGAACTGCAGGGGTCGCCCCTCGAACACCCACGTGGAGAACTGGGTGTTCCTCTCCAGGAGCTCCGTGAACCAGAAACCCAGCGTGGCCGACTCCCAGGATACCTGGCCAGGGAGAAGAGTACAGGTGGAAAAATATTAATCTCAGGGGTCACTTAGATCTTAAGTAAACTCCAGGACAAATGGTGGACACTTTGTTGATTCTGCCCCAACAAATGGCAATCTCAGATAATGGTCAATCTCACCATGCTTAGACTTTTCCACAAATAAATTGAACAGACTAATCGTCAAGTATTGTATTTCTCCATAATCTGCTTCATTTTAGTTTACTTTACTCCCAAGATTTACACCCTAAACAATGTCTTATCATAGTGGTGCTGTTCTTGTGCATGTAGATGATGATGAAGTCAAGTATAGATATTGGTAATACTCTTTTTAATGTTTATTTTAAACAAACTTCCAACACTTTGGTGTTTCATTGTTGTTAACTTAAAATTGAATGAATTTTTGAGTTAATTTTAAGTTTATGATCTTGTCTCAAAGAGAAAATGTCCAGAAGACGAACTGTTCAAACAAGAAGTTCAACCAAAGACCCATTTCCTAAGTGTACCTTCTTCCAGGCAGCTGGCACCCGAGCGTCGTACATGTTGTCCAGGGCATCCCTCAGGTTCTCACTCATGATGATGGTCAATTTTACCACATTTAATTTCTACTTTCCACTAGCTAAATTACACAGACTTATTGTCAAGTATTACAATTCCCCTCTAATCTGCTTCATTGTACCTTCTTCCAGGCAGCTGGTACCCGAGCGTCGTACATGTTGTCCAGGGCATCCCTCAGGTTCTCACTCATGATGATGGTCAATTTTACCACATTTAATTTCTACTTTCCACTAGCTAAATTACACAGACTTATTGTCAAGTATTACAATTCCCCTCTAATCTGCTTCATTGTACCTTTTTCCAGGCAGCTGGCACCCGAGCGTCGTACATGTTGTCCAGGGCATCCCTCAGGTTCTCACTCATGATGATGGTCAATTTTACCACATTTAATTTCTACTTTCCACTAGCTAAATTACACAGACTTATTGTCAAGTATTACAATTCCCCTCTAATCTGCTTCATTGTACCTTTTTCCAGGCAGCTGGCACCCGAGCGTCGTACATGTTGTCCAGGGCATCCCTCAGGTTCTCACTCATGATGATGGTCAATTTTACCACATTTAATTTCTACTTTCCACTAGCTAAATTACACAGACTTATTGTCAAGTATTACAATTCCCCTCTAATCTGCTTCATTGTACCTTTTTCCAGGCTGCCGGCACCCGAGCGTCGTACATGTTGTCCAGGGCATCCCTCAGGTTCTCACTCATGATGATGGTTCCCTCGATGGCGAGGTTCAGGTCAGTCAGGGTCGTGCGGACCAGGGTGATGACCCGCTGCATCCGGTCGATCTCCTGCCGCAGGAAGATGTTCATTGGCGCCAGGTGGCCCATCTTACGCAGACGCTCTTTCACCTGGAAGACGAAAGTGAAAGTTCTTATTCAAGTGTTTCGGGCAATCCCAAAGATCGGAGTAGAATAGTGTTGTCATGTGTTTGAATGTGTATATGCTGAAGAGATTATACCAGGTGGCCAATCTTATGCAGACACTCTTTCACTTGGGGGGTAGAAAGTGAAAATTGTTTAGACAAGAAAAATAACATTGCTTCCAAATCCCACTGGATCCCAAGAAGACCATTTTATGTAGCATTTCTTTCACCTGTAAGATGGTAGTGAAACAATTATAAAACTGAACCAATTGGTCCAATCTCATTATGGTATTACAAGCATGTAGGACATGATGGATCTACAGGCAGTTAAATATCAAATGTAATATATACAATGTATATACAGCCAGTCAATGCATTTGTAAGTGCTTTATCCAAAGAATACATGACATGCATATGTCTTGAAAGTATGATCAGGTCTCTTGAATTTACATCATTAGAAATTGTTCTGAATATCATAGACTGCAGTCCTTGGCCAAACTCTTATAAAATGTACTTAATTTGTGATCAGTGTTTTTGGGACAGCTCAAGCTGTAATGCTAGTTCACCTTTATCCGTTGGGTAAGCTAAATCCGTTGTTTTATTTTTTTAAAGCTGGGTATCTGCAGATATCATGTCCATGGACGGTGGTTTTCAACATGCTAAATTTTCAAAATATTGTAGTTATTTTCAAAATATTGCAATGTCCATTGACTTGATATCCCTAAACATCCTGTTTTTAAAAACAACGGATATGGGGTAACCACCGGATAAAGGTGAACTAGCGTTAGATGGCAACCTGAAACAAAGAAATGAATACACAAGCAAGCTGACCTCGTGAGGCACGTAGTCTGGTGGCAGCTTCTCCAGCATCTCATTGGCCAGCCTCTGCACGACGCTCTCACGGGTCTCCCCGCCGCCTCCGGCGCTCTCCTTCGGCTGGATGCTCACAATGGTGCCCAGCGTACTGGTAGGAAAAATGAGAAAAGGACTTTGTAAATCTTTGAAAAGGTTGTTTTGTGTTGTAGAAACTAATGTTTATAGCTGTTTTTCCTTAAACAAACTGTAGGAAAATTCATGCCTAAGGCAATGTGACATAGAGAAAACGTAGATGCAGTTGGGTCTGTTACAGAGCGATAGGCGATATGAAATTCAAAAACACTTAGTATATTGATTAGAATCAGTCAGTAATTATCCAGAGAAAGGTAGAAGAAGGACTTACAAAACATTGGCAGATCAAAGCCTTTGGTTGTGTGACTGTAAACTTGTGTGTGCAAAGAATTGTTAACCACACACTAGTGGTGGGTGTGTTTATGAACTAAATACCTGTCAGTGAATACAGTTACTGTGCACAAGGTAGTGTAATAATGTACATGATAGGGTAATGATAAATTCAAACACAATCTCAAAGCACTGCCACACCTGTTGGCCATGCTGGTCTGGTAGGTGATGTCAGCGTTGGGGTGGAGACCAAACACCTCGGGTGTGTCCTTCAGCGGCAGGCTCTGGATGTAGTCTCGGTACTCCTGGATGTTCTTACACTTAGGGATGGGGTAACCTGGAAACGAGACAACAAATATCAACTTATGGAGCTCGAAATACTTTTTTCTGGATGCCTGATAATGGTAACATTGACCTACACCAGACAAATTTTACCTGCACCACTCTGAATTTAGGAAGTATGGATCATACTAAAATTGTTGAGGAACCATTGCTATTTTTTTTATTAGATGGTAACAGTCAATGGAGCTAGTAATAACAATCCACATACACCTATAGGACATTTATAAAACCCATTACATATGGACCAGTGCAGGTTAGGTGCATGCACAGCTCCAATTTTACCTGCACCAACAGGTGATATTTCGAACCAATTTGCAATCAACAGATACCTACCCTTGTAGAAGACGAAGTTGGGGCCAAACATGTGATCCCCAAACCAGACCCTGCAGTAGGTGTTGAGCAGGATCTTGTCCAAGTCGTCGGTGACACGGCCGCCGTACTGTATCTCACCTAGCATGTAACGTACGGTGTTCCATGACACGCCCTGCAAGTGGAAAAATCATAATGGTTACAGATGTCACTGCTTCATGTATGATTTAGGAAGTTTTATCCTGCCTAATGTCTTATAAATAATATTCAATACAACATGGTGTATTCCATATCACCCACGGGAGGGCTGGGATCGCTGGACCGAGGGTGATACGGAATACATCGTGTTATAGTCATAACCAGGTTGGAAAACACCCGTAACAAATGTTATTGCAGCCCAGGTATGGCACAAACATTGTTTTTAGCATATTCCACTTTCCCCAGAATTCACACTGAGCCTGAGAGTCCCAACAATTCTGTCCTGTCATTCTTCTACTTAAAGTTGAAAAGAATGTCCCAGAGATTAGGAGACATTAATGCTACAGAGCTGTGGATGTCTTGATGAACAATTGTGCCTGCACAGGTTATTTTGAATCCAAATTTGATTTCAGGTGTTCTGAGCCCCAATTTGCACAATACTGGTAGAAGTTGCAGTCCTACAGAGAGAACATTTCACAATAGGATCTATCAGTGACATGATTGCAAAATATATAATGCCAACTCTACGTACAGATCTAGACAGGGGTATCATGCCATGAGGTGGTAGAGAGATTATGCAATACAAAACAAACAAACAAACAAACCCACCTTCTTGAGATCCAGCTCATCCAGATGGTTCTGCACGAACTGCACGCTGGCGTTGAAGTCGGCCTGGTTGAACTCGTACGGGATGTTCCATCCGAGCGGGCCGAACTTGCGCCGCTCCTGGACGGTGGTGTGGAGGAACGCCACGCCATAAAGCATGGGCTTCCACTGCGGCATGTTGGAGATGTCGATGAACTCCTGAAGAGGGAAAGGAGTTAAAGAAAAGTATTCAGTCTCAGTTACAGTTTGAGCCACCATTTTAAACAGCATATCAATTATAGGGGATCGTTCATAATGGGCTTCCACTGGGGCATGTTGGAGATGTCGATAAACTCCTGCAGGGGGAAAGAGATGGGTATTCAGTGTCATCTTTTATGTTTGTTAAAAATCTACTTAGTAGATATGGTTCCATGTTGTCTCGTTTCGTTGTGTCTGACATTGTTACTTGGTAAAAGGCAGCGTAGGTCCTTTTGAGTAAAGCCTTTGACATCCTGTAGCCCACAGTTTGCTCATACACTGTACATAGTTACACTTTATGTTTAAGGAATTTTTAATATGATCACTTACTGTCTAGTCTTTATTTTTAAAGAAATCCTTGATATGATAAGAGTTATTATGCTGATGAAATTTTGTCCTTAACTGGTTGAAGGCAGCGTATGTCCTCTTGAGTCCTGCCTTGACGCCCTGCGGGGGCTCGTTGGTGTACTTGATGGACTGCTGCAGCAGGTTGATGGGGAACTTCTTGTGCACCTCTGTGGTCAGCCATGTGCGGTACGTCTCGTTAATGTTCTCTGTGGTGTTCAGCTGGGGTTAAAGGCGTAAAGAACATTCAGTTCTGTTACCATGGCAACAATTGAGAACTATTCTATTGAACTAGTCTGAACTACGGCTCTTTGCGTCTCAAGAGACAGTTGACAGCTCAGTCCTTGTTTCCACAGCCTCAGTTAATGGTTGCTCGCTGTTATCCTGGCCTCTCGTGACTTATGAGTCCAATTTTGGCCCGGAAGACTCTTTTACAGAATGCGTAGCTTGTATGAGGGCTAAGAAATTAGATGAAACCTCCAAAAGCAAATTGGCTCTTTTTTATACTCTTTTGGAGGAAAAAGAAAGGTTGCTGCAAAATTCCAGGCACAGGTTGGACCCAGTTGATGTTTTGTGTGGTGTTCAGCTGTGGTAAAAGGTGTTGGTGATTCACTACAAATCACCCGGACTCATCCGTATCAAACCAAAACAAATTAAACTAAAACAAACTAAAACCAAAAACTAAAACCCACCACATCAAGCAGCTCCTCCATGTAGTCCAATCCCAGATGGCAGTTCTGCAGGAGCACCCAGCCACCCTCGGCCATGAACTGGGACACCAGGCGGCGCGCATGGACCTCCTGCCCCTGACCCATCGAGATGGCTCTAATGGCTGTAAGGGGAAATGCACAACGATTACTGTAAATGTATTTTTTTTAAGTTTGAGGCAATTCAGTTTCGTGGTAGCGAGAAAATGACGTGCTAACTGTGGTTTTGTGCTTGTGATAGCGCCATCCCATGAATTTAAATGCATTTACAGTGCTGTACTGTAGTCACAAACAGAAATGGAAAACCTGCTAGAGTCAATTCCACATTACCAAGAGGGTGTTTCTTGCCTTTTGTTCCAACATTTTGGAAATCTTTATAACATAATAATTGTGATAAGTAACTGTTTAGAACTGTTTATAACATGACTGTGATGTTCTTAATATTTTCTACAGTATTCTAACATATTAGAAACATTTCTAACATCAAAGTCATTATTTCTGATAGTTTTTAAACTGTTCCAACATAGATTCATAATTTGTGATCACATGTGATCACATGTTCGAACATGGAAACAAAATGATGAAATTGGGTCAGTGGGCTGGGAAGAGGGCAATTCACACATCCCTGCCAAGTACAGGAAATTGTGTCTGTCTGACACCTTCTGACAAAGGATTCACCAGTGTTTATTAGAGAAAATCTAAAAATACAAGACCCAAACAAAAGGCACAGCTTAGCACCTTGGTTTATGGGGGTAATAAAAGTTTTTATGGAGGGAAAAAATGACACAAATTGTTGGAACATATGATCACATGTTCCAACAATAACAAAAACACATAGATGTTTCTAAATTGTTCTAAATAAAGAGATATTTGTACCATTACTTTCCCAATGTTTCCAACATATATAGGTAGGTTCAAACATGTTCAAACTTTCATTCTTAATTGTTTGAACAATTTAGAACTTTCGTGACTGAAATATTCTTTTGCTTAGAATAGTTCAAATTTATGACAAATATTATTTTAAAATCCTCTCGTTGACTCGGAATTGACTCTAGTTCGTACTTACTGTTTAGTCAGAAAAGGCGTTGCAAACAGACAGGACAGTTTGCTTTTGATTTTGTGCTGACATGATCAACTTTCACTGATCTCAACTGTACCTGCTCTCTGAATACGTAGAACAGTTCTACTTTTCCATGGTTTAACTCATGATAAGACTTAGGAAAAACAATCCTTTAAACAAGCCTTTACTCTATAGATGCTTGTACTTACTTATCCCCTTTGATTTGGCCAGCCGTTCGATGTTCTCGGAAGGATCGGATACCATGGACAGAAAGCAGACCGTGGGCTCCCGGGTGGTTTAACTCATGATAAGACTTACTGTTACAGTAGGAAAACAAATAGATACTAATGATATAACCTAATGTACTTACTTATCCCCTTGCTCTTGGCCAGACGTTCGATGTTCTTGGAAGGATCCGACCCCATGGCCAGAAAGCAGACCGTGGGCTCCCAGATGGTTTAACTCATGATAAGACTTAGGAAACTTTAAAAAAATCCTTTACCCTATAGATACTTGTACTTACGCATCCCCTTGCTCTTGGCAAGCCGTTCGATGTTCTCGGAGGGATCGGACCCCATGGACAGAAAGCAGACCGTGGGCTCCCGGGTGGTTTAACTCATGATAAGACTTAGGAAACTTTTAAAAAATCCTTTACCCTATAGATACTTGTACTTACGCATCCCCTTGCTCTTGGCCAGCCGTTCAATGTTCTCGGAGGGATCGGACCCCATGGAAAGGAAGCAGACCATGGGCTCCCGGGTGGTGCTCTCTTCCCACATCTGCTCCATGTTCAGGATCACTCCCTCTGCAAACTGCAGGAAAAAAGATATTAGGTTTTTAAAAGAATGACAAATGTTCATTGGTCAATGCTGCTTAATTAGACAATGGGTGTCTAAAGAACATCCTGGTGACACGTTTATGAATACATGTTGAGGGTAAGCAATATTGAAGCACAATTCAATCTCTGCAAACTGGGGGTCACAAAAGAAGAGGTTCAGATTTGAATTGATATAGAACAAAGCTACTTCAGAATCTGTACATGTAGTCCAGTGATAAGTGACAAGAGGTTAGGACTGTCGCCTACCACTAGAGAGGGTACAGTGATTAGGGCTGGCCATTAAGTCTTACAGCAAACTGGGAGGGATATAGAAAATTTCCATAATTTTGACTGTCAATTTATCTACTTATTTGGTTTAACAGAAATAGAAAAGTTCTGTAATGATTGTCAATTTATCTAGTACATGTTAATTGGTTCAACGTAAGCCAGCATTGAAGAAGCATGTGCTTACTCCTGACTTTCAAATTAAAGTTTTTGATTTGAATTACCCAAAGCTCACTTTCAATGACAAAATTGTTGACTTTATATAATATGGGCACATCATTCACCTGGACAGGAGACCTGTAGCATCCCCGTCTTGTATCAGCCAACAAAAGAGTCGGTACAACCCTAGGCCTGATGGTTTGTGAGCAAGTTGACTGATGATGATGACGACGTTTGAATTACAGAATGATTTATATGTAGTTTGCTCACCCTGACGCCGATCCTCTCGCCGATGTAGTTGCGTGCCTGTGGGATGGTCCGTTCCGGGCACCAGGAGCGAACCAGCATGGATTGTACATTGCAATTGATAACGAATGTCTGTAATATACACGCATTAATACGTAAGTTTGCTCACCCTGACGCCGATCCTCTCACCAATGTAGTTGCGAGCCTGTGGGATGGTACGGTCGGGGCACCAGGAGCGGACCAGCAGCGTCTTCCCAAAGATGTCCAGGGAGCTGTCGTACCCGTCTGGGATGGGCTCGTCCTCGGGGGCGTCCGAGTCGAACCAGGTCTTCCACCCCTTGTCATTACGAGCAACCTAGAAAACAGATTAAGGTATCGAATTAGTTATCAATTTTACAGTTGGTCTTGTGGTCTTTTGCTGTTCAACAAGATCTTGTTGGTGTCACTGATGAAAGAAAGTGGATGCTATCTGAAATGTCTGACCATTTCCAAAATCATATCCAGTTGCTTGAGTAACAGTTGCTATTTGGCAAAACACAAAAAGAGTAATGTAGCTAGAAATGTTGAAGACCACAAGACTTCCAACAAGAGGATGGGGAATACTACTTGTGTTTGGAAATCCTAGCAAAATTCCCTTCAAATGTCAGTAGTATATATATAATTGTTCCCTTCAAATGAAAGTAACATTGTATGCAAAATTTTTGTTCAATTAATCAAAATTGGTAAGAAACAGGAAGCATAAATCCTTTATTGGTTTCTAAAACATCACTGTGTCACGGATGTTGTCAAATTGGACCATGTACTTGACAATGTGTAGTTCCTGTAATTTTTGTCAAGTTGTTTATCTTTAAAGAAAAGTTCCACAAGGAAAGCCTGATCATACCTGGTTGACAATCTGGCTGAACTGCGGCAGCTTGCTGAGCTGGACAAGGTTAAGCCAGGTCATGTCCAGAATCCACTTCTTGGGCTTTGGCTCCACAGCGTTCAGGTCCAGGGCTGCACCACCTGTATGCCAGAGTTTACAGAATTTCAACACATGCCTCAAGCACGTAAAAGAACCCACGACACTTATTGAAAAGAGCGATCCTTCCCGGTGTGAGTGGTTCAAAACCTACAGTCCTTTGGTTACACCTGGGGCAATTACTGTCAGATTGAGGTCACTTCCATGGGGCTGTATATGCGCTATATAATATCATAATTTAGAAAACTACAAAAGCGTGAAAAATGATTTGAGTTGCAATACACCTCGACATTTGTGCAATGTTTAAAACAGATCAGTTTTAAAATCACATTTCCCTCTAATAGAATTTTGTGGCCATGACCAGGAGTTACATGGAAATGTATAAAATAAAACATTTAAATGCAAAAAAAATTATAAAGATTTCAGTCCTGACCTTTGATGAAAGTCTGGAACTCCTCGTGGCGGATGGCCTTCGCCTGCAGGTCCAGTTTCAGGGCCAGCAGGAGGGTGTACAGGAACTTATCCTGCTCGTACAGGCCACGCACCGTGTACGCAAACACCTGGAAACAGCATTGAGAAGTGTTACTGTCTGTAAGTACCAAACCTTTGGTTTATGTTATATGAAGCAGGAGTGTGTACAGGAACTTATCCTGCTCGTACAGGCCACGCACTGTGTACGCAAACACCTGGAAACAACATCGAGAATTGTTACTGTCTGTAAGTACCAAACCGTTGGTTTATGTTATATGAAGCAGGAGTGTGTACAGGAACTTATCCTGCTCGTACAGGCAGCGAACTGTGTACGCAAACACCTGGGAACAACATTGACTTAAGTGTTAATGTTTGAGACTTCACGTAACATGTCTGAATGCTGAATGTTTTCAGACATGTTACGTTATGTGACATGTATGTGAAGCAAGAGCGTGTACAGGAACTTGTCTTGCTCATACAGGCAACCTGGGAACAACATTGACTTAAGTGTTAATGTTTGAGACTTCACGTAACATGTCTGAATGCTGAATGTTTTCAGACATGTTACGTTATGTGACATGTATGTGAAGCAAGAGCGTGTACAGGAACTTATCCTGCTCGTACAGGCCACGCACAGTGTAGGCAAACACCTGGGAACAACATCGAGAATTGTTACTGTCTGTAAGTACCAAACCTTTGGTTTATGTTATATGAAGCAGGAGGGTGTACAGGAACTTATCCTGCTCGTACAGGACTCGCACAGTGTACGCAAACACCTGGAAACAGCATTGAGAAGTGTTATAATAATATTCTGTATGCAAAAGGAGTGTGTACAGGAACTTGTCTTGCTCATACAGGCCACGCACTGTGTACGCAAACACCTGGAAACAGCATTGAGAAGTGTTATAATAATATTCTGTATGCAACAGGAGGGTGTACAGGAACTTATCCTGCTCGTACAGGCCTCGCACTGTGTACGCAAACACCTGGGAACAACATTGACTTAAGTGTTAATGTTTGAGACTTCACGTAACATGTCTGAATGCTGAAAGTTTTCAGACATGTTACGTTATGTTACATGTATGTGAAGCAAGAGCGTGTACAGGAACTTATCCTGCTCGTACAGACCTCGCACTGTGTACGCAAACACCTGGAAACAACATTAACTTAAGTGTTAATGTAGGCAAACACCTGGAAACAACATTGAGAAGTGTTATAATAATTTTCTGTATGCAACAGGAGGGTGTACAGGAACTTATCCTGCTCGTACAGGCCGCGAACAGTGTACGCAAACACCTGGAAACAACATTGAGAAGTGTTATAATAATTTTCTGTATGCAACAGGAGGGTGTACAGGAACTTATCCTGCTCGTACAGGCCACGCACAGTGTAGGCAAACACCTGGAAACAGCATTGAGAATTGTTACTGTATGAGACTTCACAAGGTACCAAATGAATGCCTTTCGGACCTGAAAAATCTACAGGAGCAACTTGAAGCAGGAACTTGGCTCAATTGCTCGTACAGGCCTCGCACTGTGTACGCAAACACCTGGAAACAGCATTGAGAAGTGTTATAATAATATTCTGTATGCAACAGGAGGGTGTACAGAAACTTATCCTGCTCGTACAGGCCACGCACTGTGTACGCAAACACCTGGAAACAGCATTGAGAAGTGTTATAATAATATTCTGTATGCAACAGGAGGGTGTACAGAAACTTATCCTGCTCGTACAGGCCTCGCACAGTGTACGCAAACACCTGGGAACAACATTGAGAAGTGTTATAATAATATTCTGTATGCAACAGGAGGGTGTACAGGAACTTATCCTGCTCGTACAGGCCACGCACAGTGTAGGCAAACACCTGGAAACAACATTGACTTAAGTGTTAATGTTTGAGACTTCACGTAACATGTCTGAATGCTGAATGTTTTCAGACATGTTACGTTATGTTACATGTATGTGAAGCAAGAGCGTGTACAGGAACTTGTCTTGCTCATACAGGCCTCGCACTGTGTACGCAAACACCTGGAAACAGCATTGAGAAGTGTTATAATAAATATTATTCTGTATGCAACAGGAGGGTGTACAGGAACTTATCCTGCTCGTACAGGCCACGCACTGTGTACGCAAACACCTGGAAACAGCATTGAGAAGTGTTATAATAATATTCTGTGTGCAACAGGAGGGTGTACAGGAACTTATCCTGCTCGTACAGGCCTCGCACTGTGTACGCAAACACCTGGAAACAGCATTGAGAAGTGTTATAATAATATTCTGTATGCAACAGGAGTGTGTACAGGAACTTATCCTGCTCGTACAGGCCACGCACAGTGTAGGCAAACACTGGGAACAACATTGACTTAGGTGTTAATGTTTGAGACTTCACGTAACATGTCTGAATGCTGAATGTTTTCAGAAATGTTACGTTATGTTACATGTATGTGAAGCAAGAGCGTGTACAGGAACTTGTCTTGCTCATACAGGCCACGAACAGTGTACGCAGACACCTGGGAACACGCAAACCAAATGGGTTTATAACATTTACAACAATGATGCTAAAGAGCTAATTGAAAGACATTTACATGTAGTATCAATGGTACATTTACCGTAATCATAATAATAATTATCTGGTGTATTTTGCCAGCCAGTAGGTACCCCAAGTATGAGTAATGAGGCTGTTTAACGTGGTCGAGGCACCTCCTCGAGCAGGGGACCCCCGTTTTACGTCCCTCCCGGAAGACGATTTCGTGGAAAACTGAAATCATCATAATCATAACAGACACAAAGAAGACCATAACAGAAGATACGACAAATGAAAGTCCTCCTGCAGCACCAAGGTCTGGACATGCACACAGGTATGGATACAGAGTCACTAAGAAACTATACCTTCATGAGGTAATGACCCAAAAGGAATTAAGAACTGCCTAATGTCTCACCTTGTTGTTTATTGTTGTTTATTAAGAAACCTTTTTGCCCTTACGGGCTAATCTTCCAAGGTTCAATCAACATGAATCAACATGACAATCAACATGAATACATACATTTTTAAAAATACAACAATCACAAAGTATACAATAGAGCACAGTGTCTAGAGGTCAGAGGTTTAGATGTCAATGTTTGAGATGGCTTGTTTAAAACTGGACAGTGTACATAGTGACTTAATGTTAGATGGCAATGAGTTCCAGAGCATAATTGCTCGGTACAGGAAGGTACGTTTTCCACTGTTTGTTTTAGGTTTGGGTAGTCTGAAGTTTTAGGTTTGGGTAGTCTGAAATCTCACCTGCGATGAAGAGATTACTTGCCACAATGGTACCTTCAAGTTTGGTGCTAAGTAAACTGATCATTAACTACAGGGCTGACTCAGAATCTCAGCAAATACACAAATTGTACTTACCTCGAAGGTGAGGTACTCAATGATGTTGGCGATACGTTTCTGGGGGATGGGAGACTTCTGGGAGCGTGCCATGGAGATGTCAAAGGTGTGCAGGAACTGCTTCAGGGCAGTCTGGTACATCACATTCACCAAACTCATCTCCACAATCAGGAAGTACAGAACACTGCCACGGGAGGCAACTATGGAGGAAAATTGGGATTTTAGGTAACTATATATATAAAGTAAAATTATATAATTTTTGTTCTGTATAAAAGATGTGCAGGAACTGTTTGAGGGCAGTCTGGTACATCACATTCACCAAACTCATCTCCACTATCAGGAAGTACAGAACACTGCCACGGGAGGCAACTAGGGGGAAAACATGAAAATTTGAGATAAAGGCATCAAATTTCGAAAACTATGTGTTGTTACTGTTGCATAATTATGCTTTTGACATTACCTTCTTGCATTTTTAAGAAATCAAAATTAGTGACCGATTTTGTTTGGAATTTTGTTTTTGATTTTTACATTTGATGACAACTGATCATTCAACTTCATGAACTTTAAGAATGTTGGCTTTAAACCATGTTTGGACAAACAAAGAATATTTCATATTATCAACAATTTATATAATAAAGTAGCATTAATAGCTTTTCTTTTGGTTGCATACAGTAAATTCACACTAAACTTGGTTTGGAGACATTAAGCTTAAGATGTCCTCTATGATAAAATCAAGCCCGAGTGTTCAAAGTCATGAAGAATCCACCCACCTGGCCGGAACTCCTCTCTCGCAGTGTTGATCTTTATCTCCGTTTCCGCGGCGATGGTCAGCTTCTCGCTGACGTCCTCAGCCGTCGTCTTGGTAACCCGCAGCACCTCGATCAGGCTCTCATCCTCCACAAGAGAGCCCTCTGTTGACGTCAGTCGGTACAGCAGGTTGTCCTCCAGCTCCTTCATTTTGCGCTTGTTGTTGTTGACCTCCTCCAGGAGGGTCGTGCGCTCCGCTTCCAGTTCCTGGGGGTCAAGGGTCAACAGGGGTCAAGTAAAACTGAGTGCTATGTATATGTCACAGGAGAGATGTCGATCCAGTAGAATCATCGATTCTCCTAGGAGAGATCTCGATCGGAGCTGGTCCTAGGGCCAGCTCCGATCGGGGTCTCTCCTAGGAGAATCGACGATTCTACTAGGTATAGATTGCGATCGGAGTCTCTCCTAGGGCCAACTCCGATCCAAACTCAAATGATGCTAAGATATTGGAAACAGACTGCAATCAGGATCTCTCCTAGGAGAATCGGCGATTCTACTAGGAGAGACCCCGATCGGAGTTGGCCCTAGGACCAGCTCCAATCCAAACTCAAATGATACTAAGATATAGGAAACAGCAATGCTTTTTATGATAAACAATGATTTTATTTAGTATTAATGCAAATCTACTAACTCATTAACAACTACACACAAGCCTACTTGTGTCTACAATGTTCACTCAAGACTACCACAATAGGGTCTCTTCTTCAACTTTACTCAAGGTAGACTATAGTATATAGCATCACTTTCATGGTAAATGAGTATGTTTTCTGATAAAGTAATTTCTGATACAGTAGTGGCAAAACCAATGGGCGATCAATGTGTCAGTATGCAAATTTCACAGCTTTGGAAGAACTGGAAGAACAATAACAACTGTAAAGTCGTCAAACAGGTGTCAAAAGATTAAGTAGAGTTTCAAGATAATACTCACTATTTCACACCTATTGAGTACATTTCACTACTGACACTAGTCAGACTTGTATTTGTCTTGAGTGAACATTGTAGAAGTGACACAAGTAGTCTTGTGTGTAGTTGTTAATGAGTTAGTAGGTTTGCATTAATACTAAATAGAATCATTGTTTATCATAAAAAGTATTGCTGTTTCCTATATCTTAGTATCATTTGAGTTTGGATCAGAGCTGGTCCTAGGGCCAACTCCGATCGGGGTCTCTCCTAGTAGAATCGCCGATTTTCCTAGGAGAGATCCCGATCGCAGTCTGTTTCCAATATCTTAGCATCATTTGAGTTTGGATCAGAGTTGGCCCTAGGAGAGACCCCAATCGCAATCTATACTAGTAGAATCGTCGATTCTCCTAGGAGAGACCCCGATCGGAGCTGGCCCTAGGACCAGCTCCGATCGAGATCCCTCCTAGGAGAATCGACGATTCTACTGGATCGACATCTCTCCTGTGACATATACATGCACCATCCATTGACAATCTTCAGATGATTCCACAGAAATATGCCACAGAGTTGTACACAATAGAACACATTTATGTACATTTTGTATTCCAATTTTTTCAATTTTGTTTAAAAGTTTGAGTGAGTTTTGAAGTTTAATAGTCAAATCTACGCATGGCTTTTCAACAAGTCTTAGAGAACGAAATATACAATTGTTGTATTGGAGCCTTCTGATAGTAAGAAAAGCCACCAAAGCAAACTTTAAGACAAACCATAATATTATTGTATTTCATGGACTGCTTTTGGAGGGCCAAACAATTTGATGGTTTGATGCATTAGGAAATGATGGTCATTGAAAAGTTTGAAGCAAGTAACTAGTACATAATAGTAGGTTTCAGTTCCAAACTTACAGCCTTCTCTGTGAGGATGACTCTGCCCAGTAGCTGATCCTCCAGTCCCTTCATGGTCACAGTGAAGTCGATGATCATGGTGCGGGCGGCAACCTCGGGAGTGTACGCAGGGTTAGCCAGCTTGGTGGTGATGTACAACTTAAACCCTGTCATCACATCAACCTCCTTGTCTCCCACTTTCACCTGCAAGAAGGAAGATCAAACTTTAAGGTTCTAATGATTTAAAAATAGATGAAAGTGGCAAGAAGCCACTTGAGGAGTGTAGCTGGGTTAGCCAGCTTGGTGGTGATGTACAACTTAAACCCTGTCATCACATCAACTTCCTTGTCTCCCACTTTCACCTGCAAGAAGTTTAGTAGTTCGCTCAGACGTTTATTATACACTATATCCAGTCACTTCTTAGATATTCTGACTGGAAACCCTGACAACTTTTCTAACATTTGAAATGATCCAAATTTTGGATGAGGTCGCTGATTGGTCCCTACACATTTTTTACATGTTTGAGCAGGCATTTGTACACCCAAAATGCCCTCTGTCCACTTGCGGGAGGGACCATTGTCATCAATCGAATGCTCTAGAACCCATTTCTTAATTTTCTCTGCTCATTAGCTGACGTCACCACCAAAAGATTTGAATGTACAGCTCCCCGTATGGGTAGCGAACATAGGAGCTAAGCATTACCTGGATGGTACCCAGGCTAATCCCTTCACTTAGCACACAAATAAGTCACATCAGCAATGTTTTATCTAGGAGGACAGACTTACCTTGAAGGTGGAGCCAGATTTGATGAAATTCTTCTCCAAGACGTTGTCGAGGGCGGGGTCCAACTCTTCTCCCACGTCTTCAATCAGGAGGGGTCGCCCCAAGGACAGGGCATCTTCCAGGTGGGTCCTGAAGTACTTGTGGTTCAGGCTGGTCACCTGCAGGAAAATAACCGACGCTCCCGAAATTAGACAGTTCAAGGCTTGTCTCTTGCCCTCATTTTGTTTTACCCACAATTAACAACCTTCCATCTATTCCACCATTACACTGAATGCTAATTAATTCTCACAATTATTTTTACACTATCAATTACTATGTATTTATCAAATGTAAATTCTTATGCCTTTTACTTGTGTATATTATGAAATTTAGCTAAAGTTTGTATGTTTGTCTGTAATTTTGTGGGTCAGTCGTCACCAGCTTAGGCTGCCTAGGCTGTCCCAGTGTAATGATTTTATTGTCATTTTCAATAAATACCAAAATACCAAATATCAACAACAACAATAAGAAATTTGCAAGAATTAAACTTAACTTGTATATCAACCTTGTTTTGAAGCTTATCTTTCACTAGCCATTAAATTTCACATTCATTGCCCAATAGTGAGAATAACAAAGTCACTGCTCAAAGTTACAACATGGGCAAAGGCAACACTAAGGAGTCCAAAACTCTCTAGTTAATTCTGCACTTTGAAAGGAAGGTTGCTAGCCCGATGCTCAGGAGGGCTACATGTAGGTGACTGATAAGACATCATATTCTTCAGAAATTTAGTTCTAAGATCAACTTCTTTCACAAAATGTATGGTTCCTTCCTAGTTCCTTGTTAGGCCAATAAAAATCATACAGTGGTGTACATAACAAACCAAATGGGGATTGCAATGAAACAAACAAACAAACAAAAACAACTTCTGACCTGCAGTTCATTGTCCTTCTGCATGTTCTTGATCCAGGTCTTGCCCTGGTTCTGAGGGTCGATCATGAGTGGGAAGCGGGCAGCCTTCGTGGTGATGATGCCGTTCTGAGAGGACAGCTCGTCGTTGGGCAGGCCCTGCAGGTTCCAGTCTCCGATGGTGGCGTTGTCAACCAGCATGGTCACCAGGTTTAGGTCCTAGGGCATAAATAACACAGCTTCAATTAGAAATGCTGCTGTTAGCTTTAGGAGGTAAAATTGAGTTTAAAGCTGCTATGTTTCAGAAAAAAGATGTTCCAGTCTCTGATGGCGGCATTGTCAACCAGCATGGTCACCAGGTTTAGGTACTAAAGCATGAATAAACAGCTGTAGTTAAAAATATTGGCCAAAAACCTTTACCAACTGCAATTAAAGGAATGTTCCAGTCTCCGATGGTCACGTTGTCAACCAGCATGGTCACCCTGTTTATGTCCTAGATAAATAAACAGCTGCAATTAGAAAGAGTGCTGCTAGCTATAGGGGGCAGAAACTTTCACAATTGAGTTTAAAGCTGCAGGTTCCAGTCTCCGATGGTGGCGTTGTCAACCAGTATGGTCACCAGGTTTAAGTCCTAATGTGTAAAGAGCACACCAGTCCTGCAGTTAGAAGGAGTACTGCTAGGGGCCAAAAACCAACTGTATCTAAAGTAACTGTTATGTTTCAGTATCTGATGGTGGCATCGTCAATAACTAAGGTCACTATGTCTATGTCCAAAAAAATAATGCTATGTGTTGTTAGGGTGAATATTTCAAAATTCCTTGCAAAAGTAGCTGTGCTCTGTCTTTGGCTATTCAAATGTTTTGTCGAAACAATTTAAGGGTGATTTGGTGCCAAATTGGTATCTTAACAGCCAGAAGATTTTTAACAAAGCATAACAATTTTTAGGTGGGCATTTACTAAGTTACATATAGGGCATTTTCACTTGGTACCATGTACATATAGATCTATTTTCCCATGCGTCACCAAACTTGGGTGAATATTTCTTTTTTTTCCAAATTAAGATTTAATCATTATTTGCCAAAATTTGTTCTTGTTACTATATAGATGCATGTCAACAAAGCTGGTGTGTTATACCAGCATACCATGCCAGTTTGTTTGCACTAGTCTTATTTTTTTAAACCATGCCTACCTCTGTGTAAGGGATCTTGCACATCACCATCTCCTTCTTCCAGCATACCATCAGCTCGTCGCGGAAGACCTGGTTGAAGGGTCCGGAGTACGACAGGAATCCCGTGGCCAGGAGCACGTCTCCGACAAGCCTGCGAATCTGGTCCTCAAACAGCTTGCTGGCCGCGGTCCAGCGAACCTTCTCCCCCGACAGCCCGTGGATCAGGGCTTCTGCATTGTTCATCTTGCGACGGCAAGCCTCAGCATCATCCAGCAAGTCCTAGAAAGGTGAAAGAGTGTTTAGTTTGTCTTTTTCTACAAAACAATGTAATTTTCCATAATTTTCCCAATCGTCAAATGTACATGTAGAAGTGTCAGAGTGTAAGAGACAAATAATATGTAAAAGAGCAAAGAAATGTAACTCTAGAAATTTTGTTGAGGATTACAAATGTCCTAATATCTGTATGTACCTAGAAAATGTAATTTCCATAAAATACATGTACCACCAATTGTCAAATGTAGAAATGAAAAATATAGGGAAGAGAGAATAAAGATTAATGATGATACAAAAAATTCTAGCAACTGATCATGAAGGCGTAGTCACTCTTTTACTGGTTGATTGACTATGTTGGAAGAATATCCAAGATCAGCTCTTGTTGATTCATTCTATGAACAAGGTCCACGGGGTACGTTCCAAAATTTATAGGTAATTATAAGTCCCTATAGTGGTAACTCCAGTGTTAGCATATTTCTATAGAAATATTACCTGTTTGGTCTTCATGGCCGCATCGTACTGCGCCTGTACGATGTCCAGTTCCTTCTGCTTGGCATCCAGCTGAGCCTGAGCCGTGTTCAGGTCGCCCATGGCAACCCCCAGACGGGCCTCCTGTACTGCTAAGTTGGCCTGAAGTGTGTGTATAGCAGAATATTAATGACAGATACATGGAGCTTAAACAATGCTTAGGGTTTAATGTGCATGGCCTGGTGGCCTCCATTCGCAGGTGTCTTCATCCACAGGTGTCTTCCATCAATTATCTAGAAGGTCTAGTCTAGTAGTATTGCCCTATCACACAGCTGCATTTACCAGAATTATCATTATTATTATTATTGTAGTATGGTAACAAGGTAAGGTAACAAAATCAAAACTTGCTTAGCTTTCTTAGTACTTTCAAAGACTTTGCAGGACAATTTGGCCGAAGCATTTACAATTAACGTCTCTATCCAAGGTGTCACACAACACCAATCTGTTAAATGTAAGTCCAATAACTTCCTAAAATATTTTACATTCCCATGTGTCACGCAACACAAATTGAATTCTATAATCCATGTCCAATGTCTTCCAAAAATCATCTATTACAAACAACACAGAAAAGGATAACTCACCTTGAGAGGTAAGACCTCCTTGTTGATGGTGTAGAAGAAGGCCATGGCCCTGGTCCAGGCACAGAGCCCTGCCACGTTGCCACACACCTTCTTGGCACTGTCCAGGGTATAATCCTCCATCTCTAGGTACGGGGTCAGCAGTTCCACTGTCTCCTCATTGATGGTGTCCTGAGAATAGGAGGGAAGAATGCTTATTATCATTTAACTCAATTTGCCAAGAATTGAAGGCACAACCATTTGTTTAAGATATATAGCTTTCCAAATTATAGTTTCGTTGATAGTTTTGTTTAGTTTTACTCCATTCGTCGAAGGACTGACATAACAGGTGAATATCATAAGTTGACTATCACCTCTTTGTTCATATGGTACCTGACTGTGTTTTAACTGAACAAGACTAGTATACCTTAGGGAAGGTGAGTAAAGACTGCAAAAAGCCAGAGTTGTTCATACTGGATACTGGATAGTTTTATTACTTTATTCAGTCAATGATCATCATCTTGGTGACTGTATTTTTAGTAGAGATAAATGACTTACCTTAGGGAAGGTGAGCAGGGACTGTAGGAAGCCAGAGTTGTTCATGAGTTTGAGAGCCTCTGACCAGGACGGCGCGGCACACGGCCTCTCTGGATCCTGCACGACCGGGTTGATCTTGCGCTGGAACAGCAGCAGCGTGCAGTCCATGATGCGCATGATCAGGTGGGGCGGCTTGCCCAGCTTACGCACCGTGGCGATGTCGGCGGGCTTGATGGTCTGGGGAACAAAATTATATTTAGCATCTTCTGCTATCACTAAAATTCTTCTTCTGGTTGACAACTAAGACTAGAGTCATTAACAGTATCAGAGTTTCTTCTACAGGAAATTCTCTCTTATTCTTTGTAACATGTAATAGTTACATGTACAATGCAATGTTTATAAGGACTGAGGAACAAGAATCCATTATTACTCAACAGTATAACATACCAAGGATTCCATACTCCAAGATTTACATACCAAAGAATTATTTGATCACTGTGCTGAGACCAGCTAGAACCATGCTCCCAATGCTGAATTAAAATGCTGTGAACTACATGTGTTCCCTTTCCTCCCAAACGACTAATTAAATTGATTGACAGTGCATCCTTTTTTAACAGGGATTTATCAACAAATTATTCATATTACCGAAACTCCTAAATGTATTTTAAAATGACTAGTGTTTAGCAATGAACTAAAGGATAGCTAAAAGGTTTTGAATCCCCACCTGTAAGGCTGCCTCTGCCTCCTCCAGAGCTGGTTTAGCAGCAGCCAGTTTGCTCTCTGCGATGCTCTTGTCTGCAGCGATCTCATCCACGATGGCCTGGGCCTTGTCTTTCACCTTCTGTACCTGAGCCTTCACTTTCTCAGCAGCCTGGGCACTGGCCGTCACTTCAACCAGCACCTGTAGGGTGGACAGAAGAAAAGAAATATATTTATTAACTAAAGTTTATTGTATTCTGCAAGTAAAAAAACCAAAATCTCTACATGTTTTCATGACTCAATTTTAAGTGTTTTGCCAAAAAGCTTATGGGCAAAAAAGACAAGAAAAAACGTAAATACATTCAACAAAGTTAAGCCAATGCAAGTCTAGAGAATCAAAATCAGGAAACAAACCACAACAACCAAAAAAAAAAAATCAGGCTTCTTTGTACTAGAATGTCATTGATTTGTCCAATGACGTTTTAACCTCCTTGATTTGTTCAACCAGACTCTGATACTTTGTTCATCATTTTTTGACAATGTCATTATTCTAGCTATAATATCTTGTCAGGAGTCCATTACTGGGTCCTGCACACTCCAAATTTGTCTTCCACTAGTCTACATAAGCAGATAATATTATTATTTCAGTCTTGCAACACTGTATCTTTTACACTATGCATCTACTTGCCTTGTCAGCATTTTTGGAGGCCACTGCCAGGTCCTTCTCCTTGACTGCCAGCTCCTTGGAGAGCTCGTTGACCGACTCCTGAGCCTCCACCAGTTTGGCCAGACCTGTCTTCATCCTCTGGTCCAGAATCCCCACCTGGTGGTAGAATAGTTGGCATGGGGTTAGTACAGGGGAAGATATAATGTTACAAGCTTATATAGGCCTTGGAAAAAATGTTGTGTTTCCTGTTTTAGTCAGGGATTATCTTTTTTAAGAC
Source organism: Branchiostoma floridae x Branchiostoma belcheri (assembly GCA_019207045.1). NCBI lineage: Eukaryota > Metazoa > Chordata > Leptocardii > Amphioxiformes > Branchiostomatidae > Branchiostoma > Branchiostoma floridae x Branchiostoma belcheri. The sequence goes on along the minus strand of CM033035.1, from coordinate 3,952,556 downwards.
TTTGGCCAAAACTCAAAATATATTTCCAAAGTCAAACTTTAATTTTTGTGTATGATAGTGACAAATCTGTGGATATCTTTATCCCTCATTAGATAGGACAAGCAGGTTTTTATTTTACTTTTCCTTATAGAGGCCTTATCAAGATTGTTTTGAACACCTTAATATCCAAACTGAAGTGTATATTCTCTAGGGTTAATGATGCTACAACAGGACAATCTTTGAAACATTTTGATTGAATTCATGTACTAGTATTTTTCTTGTGGCGGTATTATGGCATCTGGTGGAATTATCTCAGAGTGTTGATGTTACTACAATTATGTAACATACTGAGGTCAGTTAGTTGTTTACCTCATTCAGATGTTCAGTATAGATGGTCCTGTAGCCAGCCAGGAAGGACAGGTAGGACTTGGGTGTCACATGCATTTGGCGACGGAAACGCTCAAAGTACTCCACACACTTCTCTGCAACCAGATCCTAAACAGAAACAAAACAAAGGCAAACTAAACATACACGTCAATACATTGAAGGGAAATTTTAATAACCGTATGGTGTGTGTAGATAGTTGTGCATTATTTAATACGCCTGTTCTTACCTAACAAATCTAGTAGTTATAGGTCTGAATTCTGGCATGGATATAGATTGTTTGACTGTAAGCCATCAAATAAGTTGTAACCCTTGATATGTGTAATTGCAAGCTATAAACTATAATCAAACAAAGATGTATTCATCCCCTTAATATAGTAATTGTTGTGACCCAAAACAAGCCATTTTACTGCTTTAATGAGGCTCAATAAGCCACAATTTCATACTATGGTATTCTGAAAAGAAATACTCACATGGATTTTCCCCATGGTGTTGACCACGCTGTTCTTCACATGCTCCGTGCAGCGGATCTGGAAGTTAGCCAGGAAGTAGTCAGCCACGGCGATGAGCGCATCCTTGGGCCAGCGCAGGAACCAATCCATTGTGCAGCCGGAGAACAGCGCCGGGAACTTGAGCGCGCGGCTGCGGAAGTTTTCCCCGACAGGAGAGAAGCAGAGCACGACGTGCAGGTTGCTGCGGGCGCGACTGAGGAAGTAGTTGTAGAGGTTCTCGTTGGTGGGAGGGTGGCGAGGAAACTCCTTCTTCATCACGGGTATCAGCTCAGAGGTGATCTCGTCAATCTCATCACGGGCAAACAGGTTGGAGATCTGGCAAGACGAACAAAAAGAAAATCACTAAAGATGAAAACAGCATTTCTTTCAGTCTAATTCTGTAGAGTACAGGTATCAAATTGTGCACACTGTAAGATATTCTGAAGAAAAAATAGCTTACCAGTAGGCCCAATTTAACTAAGACCAGAATAAGGTGAAACTATATATTATTAAACTTCAAATCCATCTATCCAGTTGGCATGTAATGTGCATTCACTTTAATCAATGTTCCATGGAACCAGGTTCTGAAATTTGACAACCCTCCAAAAGTGGCAAAATGTTTCATTCAGTAGAGCATTGTTCTAAGGAAGCAGGTTCTGAAATTCAGTACCCTCCTGAAAGTTTCTAGAATATTGCATTTGTTCTATGGAAGAAGGTTCTGAAATATGATAGCCTTCTTTGAGTGACTTGAATGTAACATTTTGTTCCATTGAACTAGCTTTGGAACCATGTTCTGAAACCCAACACCCTCCTCCATGAACCCACCTCTCCTGTAGCCAGCAGGTTGTTCATGTATTCAAGGAAGCCCTCGTCCTTGATCTCGTTGTCAGTGAAGATGAAGGTCACACCTTGACCCTTCAACCCTGACATCCTGTACAGGACCTTCAGGTCATCCAGGAGGTTACTGGCATTGTATGTTCTAGAGAGGGAAGGAAATAGAAATTTTATCATTTCTATTGGCATGGCACTTAAAAGAGTGACTCAAATAGTAAAACAAAGCTAGAAAACAGACAAGTATTGTGATATTGTATGCTCTGTCCATGGTGCTGAATTAAGAACTGTGATACTCTTCCTTCCTTTCAGTTTGCAGAAAGAAGTTGTTCAACTAACTGATAATCTTGGAGTTAAATAGAAGTGTTATAAACAAAATAATATCTCAAAAGCAGCTTTGAGCATTTTTAAAGCTGCATTGTGTTTAAACTTTGGCTGATGCTAAAAACATTGCAAAAATCACGAAAAAATAAAAAAGTGAATGGAAATCTACTGAAGGAAACACAAGTAGCTTGTAGACAAGATTTCAACATTCATGTCTTAGAAAAAAAAGAAGAAGGTAACAAATGACTAAAGCAGACCTGGAGAGCACAATCTGGAAGGTCTTGTATCCTGCGATGTAGCTGGCCAGACGAGTCAGACTCTGCTTGCCCGAGCCCCCCACACCCACCAGCATGGCGTTACCGATGGGGGTGCGGATGATACGGGAAATCTTCAGCAAGTGGATCAGGGCATCCTGTGGTAGATGATAGCAACATTGTCAAGAACAGCTTTGTATAAATGGCATACAAAGTAAAACTACAAAGTAAATGTATATTAAGTGAATGTATATCCTAGTAGATCTAGTAGACTGAGAATTTTACTAATTTATATGTCTTCCTTTGGTCTGTAATTACCTTCATGGTAATATCTTAATTGATATCAGTCCTACAGTTTTAGCTATGGCTAAACAGCCCAATGCGAGAATGACAGTCTCTGCTACATAGGGCTACATAGACAGTGGACGCTATCTGAAATGTCTGACTGTTTCCAAAACCATATCCAGTTGCTTGAGTAACTGCTTTTTGACGTTTTATTACCTGGATGTCTAACCTTCAACACGGGTGAATACAGTCTGACCGTTTCCAAAATCATTGACCATCCACAACTTCTTTTATAAGCTATACTGTCCATAAGGCCACAAACATAAACTATGGGAAGACATGTTTTTCACCTCAAAGAACACGAGGTCCATCTTCCCTCCCCGGATGGTCTCGTTGTACTGCTCCTGGAAGCTGAGCGCTCGGTCAGACAGAGACTTCAGCGTCTCGACCGGCTCGTAGATCTTCGGAGCATCGAGGTCTGCGTCATCTGGCTCATCCCCTGGGTTATACAGAATCACAGATTTGTTAGACCACAACAGTTGATTTGATATATAATGTCCATTAACCTTTAGCACCATTTAGTACTTGTAGCCATTTGTCACCCCAATCTGTATTGCTTATGGAGTTAGGTAGCTGGGAGAGGGCTACGATATTTGGCATCAAAAATAGCCTGGGCACCATCCGGGTGATAGTTTGCTCCACGTATGTTTGCTTCTGCTACCTGTCTGGGGAACTGTACATTTAAATCTTTTGGTCAGTTAATAAGTGAATTAAGGAATGGGTTCTAGATAGAGTGTTCCTTCGAAAACAACACTATTTCCCTCAGTCATGTCAAGGTTCCCAGACGGAATAGCAGAGAAAAGACTGTTGTTGAATGTAAGTTGTATTTTGCAGTGCAAAATGCTTCTTAGTTTAACACCATTTCCTGTCCTTTAACCAGAGTATTCCCACCATGCAAAGACACCTTTTAAAGGAGTTGTAATGTTTTTCTACCTGGATTGGGGGGTGGGAGTCCTGTGAAAATAAACGTAACATTATATAATCATACATGTGCATTCTAATTCAGTTCAGCACTGCGATACTGAATACTGTATCATGGCACTATGGTGTGCACTGTGCAATAAAAATAACTACATACAATAGGCGTACTTACGGTTACTGTAATATATGACCTCTGTTAAGCATTGACATAGAAAAAGTGATATATATATTTTAGATACATAATTAGCAAACTGTAAGTACATGTACATGTATCACTTATACAAGAACATAGATAAAGCATTGCAGGATTTTAACTATTTCTTTGTTGAAAACATTGACGTAAGAAGAGGAAGACTATTACAAGACATACCTGTAGCCTCCGGAGCATCCCGCAGGAAGTCCACGAAGTAAGCGCTGTCTCCTTCCTTCACATTTTCAGCCAGAGCTGTGCCCATGTCCTCCTCTGCAACCTATCATAATGCAAAAAGGAACATATGCCAAAACTGCAAGTCAAATGGTTCTTAAATATAACAACACGTCTGGTATACTTAACTAAAAAATTCAAAAGTGACAATTGCAGTTCACCCCAGACCTTTTGAAAAAATATTTTTTTTACCTGTCAGTCCAATTATTTTCAGAAAAAATCCTAGAAGAAACAAATAAATTTGGTGTGGCCTAAATAAAGTATTGAAAAGTAACAAAAATGTATCACCTTGAAGATCATCTTCTCGAACCACTCCTTGTCGGGATGGTTGGTGAACCGGTCGGCGATGACGCGCGTGCACTCGTGCTTCCACAGCCGCATGATCAGGTCGTTGTTGGGGTCAATCTCAGAGGTGACCGTCAGCATGCCCTAGAGAAGAAGAAACATGTAAAATGTTCAACTTAATGTGTAAAACCGGTGGAATTGGCCAATTGGTTAGTCCAGTAGAGTGCTTGCCTTGCGTTTGGTAGCTTGTGAATTAGATCCCCCCTGCTGAGTCCTACCAAAGACTTTAAGAAATGTTACATGCTGCTTTCCCGGTTTTCGCGGTGGCCGTTTCACGGCGGATTTAAAACCACCGCAAACATTTTTTCATAACAGTAAGAGACTACAGTGCATGGTGCTACCGCAAAATTAAAACCACTGCGAAAAGTCCATTTTCCCGCTACCACGAAATTAAATCTCCGCGAACTTAAATGCATTTACAGTATTTCATATGCATTTACAGTATTTTACATTGAATAAAACACCCCTAAAGTGAGAATGGACTGACCTGCCAGATCCTTGACAGATCCCTGAGGTTGAAGATGTAGTGGAACTTGGCGGGGGTGGGCAGCATCTTGACCTTGGTGGCCTGCCACAGGCGCCGGGTGCACGGCACCAGACTCACCGCCAAGTCCTTCACTTCAGGCTTGAAGCCACGCTCCTGTGTACAGAATAAAGAAGGTCATTTTTCCGACATCTTTATGGCTATATGCATGATTTGGAGTTACCCCTCAAAGAGCATGGCAAAATACATTGATGAGATCATGGAGTAAATGTACCTCATTTATAGTGTATTTAATTTAGTATAAAGGACTGAACAAAAGCTACGGTATATTGACAAGGATTGGGATTCTTCAGGACTGACGGCGCATTTAAAAAAAACAGCTAAGTAGGTACATTTTATTAGTTTGTAAATAAAAGGTAATCTGTTACATATGGTATCCAATTTATCACATAACACATACAATGTATCAATTTTTGTACAATGTAAACATGATGGCAAGAAATTAACCTTGACGAAGTAGCCGTCTGCAATGGTGGTGAAGATCTTGTCCATGGAGGCGTTAGAGGGCAGGGTGCAGTTGTAGATGGTGAACTGCCGCTTGAGTCGGGCTGGGATGTCGTTACGACCACCACCTGGGAAACAGGCACACAGCAAATACTTAGAGTCAGACTTAACTCTATAGTAAGCTTCCATAAGTTACTTAAGGTGTGGTCACATACATGTAACATGTATGTGTTACGATTGTCTTACGAATTTGATGCCATTGATCACTGATCTAGATCCAGAGCAGCACTTTGTGTACAAAGACAGTCAAACTTTGCAGGAGATGTACGTTTTTGTCCTCCAAAATGCACAAAGTTAGGGTACAACAATCGCACGACATATGTGACCACACCTTAGTTACCTACATGATTGAATACTTACACTAGACCTCTGACCCCAAAGTTCCAAACCTATATATCAAGTTTAATTTAATATGTGCTACTCAAGAAGGTTTGTCTTAGGCTTAATCTTGTTGTTTTACTAATGAAGTATACTTTGACATTTGAGTTAATTATATGTGGTTGTATTCTATGAGAAGTGTAAAATTTAATGTAACGCTAGTTCACCATTATCCGTTGGGTTACCTATATCCGTTGTTTTTAAAAACAGGGTACTTTGGGATATAACGGACGTTAGTTTCAAATTGCAGTATTTTCAGGATATTGCAGTTTAAAACTACCACCTGCCGACGTGATGTGCTTAAAGACTCAGTTTTTTAAAAGCAACGGATATAGGTTACCCAACGGATAAAGGTGAATTAGCGTTACGTTTTAGCAAAGTTGCAAAATACAGAATAACTGACAATTGTTAAATGCTGTAATTGTTCCCCAGGCTTACCTAAAAAACAGGTTATTGAACTGAGTTGTAATGTACTGGATAAACAATCAAGTGAAAGTAAAAGATCTCACCTGGATGGATCATGGCAGCCACAAACTGCATATCCACGATGTTGGTGAACTCTCCAGGCTTCTCCAGATTGTAGAACCCTTTCGTCTCAACCAGCTGTCTCACAATCTCGTTGGTGATCTAATGTCATGAAGGAATACATGAATTTGCATAATCCTTTATGCAGCAGCAGAGATACATAATATAGAAATACAGTACCCATAAGGAAAAGATGTTGATATGGAAAATTACACAACTATGGAAGTTTTAACAGCAAATACAAAATTGCAGAGTCTCCATCTCCAAAGCAAAACTCAGCTGGAAATTGGACAGTTTCAGAAACATTTCTAAACTTCACAAGTGACAAGCATGCCATCTTGATCGTATCTTAAAGTATGTATATTTCCATAGCCTCTCCCAAAGAGATACTGGGAAAGCAATCTTGATATAAGTGAAAACCTAAAGAAGCAGAGAAAATTACTTAATATATCAAAAAAGAGTATAGGTCCTTTCTGGTGTAAGAGGATCAAACCATTCTGGCTACATGGGGTAGAGAATCTCTTGAACAACCCCTGCTTTGCCTATTGAGTCGGTAAGTAGAACTTGCCAAAGCTCAATGTTGCTGACTTATTAGAGAGAAGAGATGCTGCCACAGTGAGCATATTTCAGTGCCTAAAAGTGCCTGGAAGAGAGAGAATTACCTGGTCTCCCCATTCGTTGATGATGGGCATGTTGATGTCGTCCACGAACAACGTCATGTGTTTACAAACAAATAAACAAACAAACAAAATGTACCTGGTCTCCCCATTCGTTGATGATGGGCATGTTGATGTCGTCCACAAACACCGTCATGTGTTTCCCTGCGGGAGGCCCATAGGTAGTGCCCACACGCTTGTCAACATAGCTCTCAATGGTGCGCTGTGGAATACAATGGGTAAATGCACATCAAATTAGGAAACACTGCAGCTGCAAAATCATTATTTTGCAACCACATCTTAGCTTAGTCTGGACATTCTGACTACATTGTGACCAACATGTAACTAACAAGAACACTGATTGAGAAGCATAAATGGGATGAGGGCTCTTTCATTTGCATGAAGGTCTAGAGGTTAGCAATCCCCTTGTTGATCACGAGGTCAGGGGTTCTAATTCTCTTCAACTTGATATTCATTTCTACGGTCTGATTTGGACAATACTGCAAGGAATTGCAGTGCTAGTGAAAGCTCTTAGTCCCATCTTTGGAAGCGAGTTGATACAGCATGACTTGTGCCGTTGAGGCCACTTTCTGGCCTCTGATCTTTCTGTAGAACATTCTTTGTCTGCCTGAGGATGAACCTGTACAATCTATATATGCTCTTTAAGTGCATGACCTATTACTTATCTACAGTACATCCAACAGCTACTGGGAGACTATAATGGCCAGCTTACTCCAAAACAGATCATCTTGCTGCCAACTAAATGGGCTGTAAGACACTTACAGTCGCCTGTGTAGCAGCAGACACTTAATCTACTGTAACATGATGATGATGATGGTTTACAAGGTGTGAGCATGACTTGCATCCCACATAAGTTTAATAATTGAACAGAGAAAATCAAGCAAGCATTCCTACCTGGAAGGTGGTTGGCTGAGTGGCGCTGGAGAAGTTGAGAGCCTTGGTGAGGTGCTGTTCAGGGTCGTATTTACCCATGTAGCCCTTGATGATCACAGTCTTGGCGGTACCCTGTGAGTTTTCAAAATAGATTTAAGAAAAAAATCTTTAGCAAACAGAACACATTCCATCTGATAAAAATCAAGTCACAAAATTTGTGTAAAAGAGTACTGTAATATATCCGTAAATATCCGTTTTTTTATCTAGTTGTAGAGATTGAATTGAACATTGTTTACCTGGATGTCTAACCTTCATAAACTTAGTACTGTTACAGTAATATAACATTATATGCACTATATACCTAATTCTGTCAGATTGTGACTCTAAAGTACATGATGTATATAAGAGAGAGGAAAGTGTGTTGGATCAAAAGTCTGCATCTGTTATAAGTTCTATTGCACAAGTGTGCTACTTGCTGCATCATGGTTAGAATGATTATATTTTCATGTCCCAGTGAGCCAAACGCATTGCCATTTATTAAAACCTAAATCATTATCAAATCATTCAAATCTGCATACCTGTTCACCAATGAGCAGCACTGCCTTCTCCTGTTTCATGATGACATCCATGAGGTAGTCTGTCCGGACGTTGTCCACGTTGGGCACCAGGATGGAGGCGTAGTCTGGGATACTGTCCTTCGGGTACAAGTAGGACTCCACCTGTATATATGGAGGAACAAAAAAAGTGTGGCAATGAAAATGGATTGCCATGGCGACGGAGTTTATACGTATTGAATTATACATTTTGCTGTTGTTGGTGTGTTGTAGTATTCACCTTTCCTCTGGCTGTTTTAACAAAATAACTTTACTTGCAGGCCTGGCCTTAGTTATTTTTAACACAGAACTTTGAATGATGTAAACTATATATAACTTGTCTGACAGTTGCCTCTTCCCTCAATGAAAAGCAGCCTGCAGGCTGGTTTGAGCTTTCATGAGTAAACAATGGTTTAATAAAAGAAACAGACCAAGATGGTTACGCTATATGTGAGGTTTCATAATGGATTTATGAACCGTATATATAACGTCTGAAGTTTGCAATCAATATTTAGTGCAAAAATACAAGCTTAGGGTAATGGCAAACTGAAGGTCAAGTTCAATAATGAGCCCCCTAAAGGCTTACTATGGTACTACATGTATAGCAGACTGTTTTTCATTACATCTATCTGCAAGCGTTCTTTAAAACTATCCAGAGAAGATGTCCCCCTTCTGTTCTCGGTTACTGACCCTAGTGTTCCAGTGCTTCCACTGTCCATTGTCGTCCACGTAGAACTCAAACATGGTGTCCTGGCTGCCCGGCTCTACAGGCGGCATGGACAGGTCTGCCTCGTGCTTCCTGATGAACTCCTCCATCTGACGAATACAACAGATTCAGTTATTGAGCAATTGATCTCCAAGCATATCCATTAATCTCCAAGCATATCCATCTGACAAATACAACAGATTCAATTATTAGGCAAAGTGGGCTAAATGTTTGTTTTTTTGGTACATGTCTGCAATAGCAAAACCTAATATTATTTTTCTTGGGACTAAATTCTTTTTTCCCCAAATCGGAAACAATGGGTTGGGAAATCCGAGAAGCAACAAATTAAATTGGTGTGGCCTAACGATGTTAAATATCCCTGTCAGGCTCTTTTTGAACTTGATTGTTGAAGCCACTGACCTTGGCCCTGTCCTCCAGCTCCAGCAGTGCTCCAAGTGACCACATCAGTGCGAAGATGAAGATCTTGGCCAAATGGTCCTTGGGCAGGTTCTTAGGAGTGCCGTCCTCTCCGGTGGGAATAAGACCCTCCAGCAGGTCAATCAGCTGCTTCACGTAGTTACACTCCAGGGTCTGGAAAGAGGGTTATGACAAAATTCAACATCAAAATGTGTCACTGACGAAGGATAGTGGATTCTATCCAAAACGTCTGACCGTTTCCAAAACCATATCCAGTTGCTTGAGTAACTACTTTTTGACGTATCTTATTACCTGGATGTCTAACCTACATCGACGCAACAATAAAATGAATGAAAAAGAAAACTGGAAACAAAAAAATTAGAAAGAAGGAGGTTGATATCAACTGATACAAGCTTAGGGTCGGATTTCATATCATAGAGATCATTCTATTTTATTCCACGTGGCTGCTAGCTTTTGTATTAATAAGACCCTCCAGCAGGTCAATCAGCTGCTTCACGTAGTTACACTCCAGGGTCTGGAAAAGGAGGTTATGAATTTTTAAAGTGAATAAAAATGGAAACATAAGAAGGCAATCCAAACTCTAACAACTGGATAAACATCAGTGATTTACTTCCAGACGTTTCAAGTGACATGCATCACTCTTCTTCAGCATTTAATTTACAAAACTGAACTGGAAGAACAATAATTTATTCAAGAACATTGAACTTGAAAAAACGATTGAACGTGTCAAAGTCAGTGACCCATAGGGGTCTTATGAATTCTCCAGCCGTTTTGTCATGACGCATCATATGCCCTGCAAGATGCATCCTTTGGTTACGGGTGGCCACTGTTATGCTTGGCAAGTCACCGTTAAGTTGTTTATCAATACAATGACAATATGTTTACCTTCATCTTGGGCCAGAGGCTCTGGTTGACGAAGATGTAGAGGTCGGGGAAGATGGACTCCACCAGATTCCACAGGATCTCAGACTGTTGGGGAGGCCTCCTCCGCAGCCAGGCCTGTTGGATGGGAGAGGAAATACAATGTAAGTTTGCCATCAGGATATTAAGCAGTTAAGCTCGCTGAAGAGGTGATTCTCCATTGGTTGTGACTTGGAAACAGAAAGAAGGAGAAACTTCAAATTCAAACTTAAAAGTAATTTAAAACCTATAATATGTTCAAAGAAATAAGTGTGTCATCAGGATAAGCAACAAGTGATCTCTATCAAAGTTGTAAAGTTTGAGCAGGAATATTTTGAGTGAGTGTGGGCAATCTACATCAGGGTGCATCAACCCTCACTGAACTATGGTGGTGGTAGATTCTGTCTTCATGCCACTTTTGATTCACTCCTGACATCATCACACTTCAGAGTGAATCATGTAATATGTTAAACTTGTCATTCAGCACCAAGGACAGCACCGTTTGTAAGTATCCTAGATACCAAGAGCAACAGTCATGGATCCCAAATCAATACAAGAAATTGAAAATCTTATATCTTCATGAAATACTATGTTTTATGAATTTCCCATATTTCTTGTTGATGTAAATTTCTCAGTACCTATGCATTTTCTGCCTTCCAGTGGGCTTTGGAAACTACTTTGGATCTGGGCCTAACCAACTTCCTATCCTGAAAGTCTCCAGCTACACCATAATCCACCAAATAGAACAACTTTAGACACAGAACAGTAGGAACAAACTTGCACACATTCCCAGCAGACAGCAGACATACAAATGTACAAACAAACAAACTGAAAACTAACCTCCATTTTCAGGAGGTAAACATTACCTTGATGATGGGGTCCCAGTCCAGTACAGAAGAGCTCATGAATACCATGCCGTTCCGTGACACGGTGGCGGGTGAGGCGTTGTCAACGTTGTCGGGCTCAAACACGATCTTACAGTCCATGGCCATGGGGATCCGGTCACCGTTGGCCAGAGTCAGGGTCTTGTTGTCGTCCAACACACTGCATAAAATCATAACTATATGTTAAGGACACTATTCTAATTAAGCATTACAATTAAAGGTGATAAAGATCATTTACTCCCCCCCACTGTCTTTCAATCTCTCTCTCTCTGATTCACTATCACCCTCACTTGCTCACTGTCACTCTAACCTAGTACTCACATTCTACTCACTTAATATCATTCTCCATAATGATCTCTCTCTCCCTACCTCCCTCTCTCACACTCACTCACTCATTCATCTCCATCTAAATCTTTTCCAAAATGAAAAAAACATGGAAAAGTACTCTGACTCTTAGATTTGGGCTCCCTTGGAAATCACTTTTTTTAACTGTAGGGATTACCCTAAAAGATGAATAAATAAAATAATTGAATAAACATGCCAAATATCCAACTTAAAGGGATATCCAAACAAACTAACCTGTTGAGGTTCTCAATCCAGAGCGTGTCCACTGGCCAATCCAGCACTGACTTTCTCACTGACTCTCATTCTCACTCTTACTTTCTCACCACGAAAAGTAAAATCATGAAGAAGGGCCCTTATATGTCATTAACAGGGGATAGAAACAAACAAACCTACCTGTTGAGGTTTTCGATCCAGAGGGTATCGACCGGCCCGTCGAGCACAAGCCACACGTGCTCTCCCTTCTTCACCTTGTGCGTGCGGCGCCACAGCGTAGAGAAGATCCCGTCAGTCCAGTCGTTGGTGGCCACGTCAAGCGTGCCGAACATCTGCGGCGCCGTGATGGCCTTGGGGTTCATACGCATCTCACGATGGGGCTCACCGATGTCTGAAATGTACAAGAAAAAGTTTTTGTCACAAGAGGTGGACAAAAAAATTTTCTTCTTGGACCGGTCAGAACAAATCTGACCAAATTGGAAAAATCAGTGGACCAGATTTTGGATCCAATAAAAAATGAACAGATTATATCGGTTAACCAATTAACTAAATAGTTTTAATTATGTTTACACCATACACAGAGTTTAGGTTTACACTCGTCACACATAATGATTGTACTTCAGGCTTACATCATATAAAACATTTTTTTCCTTCATTGTCAGGCTTTTATGAGAAATATACTCATATATTTTAAGTCAATCTGAGTTAATGATATTCATAATAAGACATAATGATCTGATCATGATCCGCTGACCTGTCATGGCCTTCATCAGCAGGTGGATGCACTTGGTCTTGCCGCCACCAGTCGGTCCGAGCGCCATGAAGCCGTGCCGAACCCTCTGGGTCTCGTACAGCTGGATCAGCTTCAGCACCCAGGGTGGGTGGTGCTGGAGTCCAAACTCTTCACACTGTAGGGACAGGCAGAAAAAAAATTTCACAAATGGACACAAGTCAGGATAAAATTAACATGGTATGGCTGGATAATTTCAGTGCCAGAGGGGGAGACCAAACTCTTCAAACTGCAGGCACAAGTAGAAAAAAGCACAAAAGACAAAGGGCAAAATAAGTATGAATGGTATTATTGGACCAGGTTTAGTTTCAGCACCCCAAGTGGGAGACCAAACTCTTCACACTACACACACAAACAATAGAGGTACATATATAAGCAAAACGTTCGACTTGATGGAACTCCTGGAAATCTTCACAGGGAGAAGGTAGTTTGATGCTAGGACAAGTGAATTTCAGAAAACTTGTCCAACCCTGATAAAGTCCCTTAATTGACTTCCCTTTGACTCAGGAAAAGGCACATCATCCCACAAGGAGCCAGACAGTGCATGAGCATGTCAAATGATAATTTTGCCTTTAATTCACGTAATACATGCAAATAAAAAAAAGAACCTAAAGATTGACTGACCTCCTTCTCAATAGCAGCCTCCAGCTCGGGGTAGCCGGCCTTGTCCAGCTGGATGCCTGGGAACAAGTCCTCAATCAGGCTCATGAACAAAGGCTCGTCTTCATCAACCTGGGGAGGGGAAAAACAAAATGTTTTTTTTTTAAATATATTTATCTTATGTAGCTAATTTTCTATCAATTGATTTACTTGTCATATAGATTAGATATTCCGGGTGTAAGGCGAATAAATGTATGCTAGGTTTAAGGTTCATTTGTTTCTGCAAGTAGACAACAGTCAACTTACCAGTTAGACTCATAATATGCTCAGAAACAAGATTTATAGTTAACCTTTTGCTAGAGAACGAACATGTGTAATCTGACTAGAGTTGATAGCTTGGATCGTACACATACATGCATTGCATAATACATTGATGACATTGTATGTTTCCTACATAATTTGGAATTACTTACGCAAAAATTGAAAAACAGCAGTATGAAAATTAAGGAGTTTTGGTTAAAAATTCTTCAGTGAATATAGGTTAGATCAATTGCTACTACATGGTAATTGAACAAAACCAGATCACATGGTTAATTTTCTCCAAAGCTGTAAGAAAACAGTTTGAATAATTTTTATCTTTACCAGCTTTGAGAGGTTCATGTCCCTAAGCACCCTCATGACGATGGTGGCCTCGGTGTCGTTGGGGCTCCCACGCTTCACCCCACCCATGGTCCGCAGGCACGACAGGATGTTACGCAGACCAAAGTCGTAGTGGACCTACAAGAACAAGGATAGGGCTTATATTTAGATGCTGTACACTTTTTGTCCTCCAAAACAAACCATAAAATACTTAGCTGTGACCTTTTATAATAAAACACAACTATATGCCATGTTGGACAGGTGTTTAAACTGAGAATGGCATATACTGTCTGTCAGATATTAAAGGCAAAACATAAAAGCTTTTTGTTTGGGATTCACACATATTTTACCTATCAGGTAATATAAATCCTTGTAGTTCCAAACTTGACATAAATTTTAGAATACAAAATTCAGCTGTACCTGCATGTGCATTAAACAAAAAAAATTGAATGTACCTAGTAACTGCAAAACAAAGAACTTGGCACAGTGCACCAAACGGTCAGACTTTTCTGGTAGAATCCACTAACTACCTTTCCTTTACACCACAAAGTCACTGACAAAAAGTAGTGGATGCTACCTAAAATGTCTGATCGTTTCCAGCCGCTGGTTGCTTGAGGAGCTGCTTTTTGGTGTATCTTATTACCCTGGATGTCAAACCGTCATCAATATAACAAGAGACATTTAGTAAAACATATGCTAAATTGGTTCTCATGACTTGTATATACTAATAAACATTGTGACTAGGTTTATGACCTGACCTGTTTGGACAGCTGCTCCTCGCACAGTTTGTAGAGGATGAAGAACTTCCTGGCCAGCACGATGTTCTGCTGGAAGCCGCAGGAGGCCAGCTTCACGCGGATGATGATCTGCCGATCAGGAACCATCATGGCAACCGTGCGGAAGTTGATCTTCAGGTTCTCTGGAAGCTCCTGTCGCCCTGCGTAGCCAGGGTTCTGGGAGAAAGATGATAGGTAAAATTCAGTGACTGCAAAATAGTGGATGTCCTGTAACTATCCGCAAACTTGTATCTAGTCATTAATAATCTTCAAGCAGATCTACTAATGGCAGGCAGTATCCATGGGCCAAAACAGTATCCATTAGAACTGGAGGCCAATGGAAACTAATTAAGCCCATCAATTCTGCCTTGCCAATGGTACATATAGATCTGCTTGAAGATAGTGACTAATGGATCAATGGACTTGAAGAAATGGTCAGTAAATAGTTCCCTACAGTAGAGAGGGTTCTTAATGCTTCACTGGGTCAATTGGGAAAATAATACAAGGCACAACAAGATGGCCAGCCGATTCTTTTGTAGATCATTGAACAGCTCACAAAATAATTACCAGATGTTTCTGCTTTGTGAACTGTTCTCTTGACGATCACATTTCAAAATTTCAAAATGTGGGTCAGATTGTTCTAAGAGCAAAAGCTTGACGGTAGATGCTCTAACATGACTTCCCTGCCAAAAATCTTTCAACCTGAATGGCATCAGCTTATGCATATTATTATGGAAAAATCAATAAACAATACTCTGTTTTGTAAGACAGTCTTGCATCCTACCATGGTGAGGAAGATTCCAAACTCGGGGTTCATGGACACGATGTCTCCGTCCATGAAGATGAAGGTTGGCTTGCGCTCCTTCTTACACTGCAGAACGATCTGGATCTGCTGAGCAGCGACAGACAGCACGGGCAGCTCGATCCTGTTGAACTCGTCAAAGCAGCCCCAGCTGCCTGACTGGGCCAGACCTGACAAGGGTTTGAAGAATTAGTCAAACTGTCTTAAATGAAAAGGGATCAAAAGGCTATGGTGATTGGGAATCATTGATACAGCACGTGCAGCTCGATCCTGTTGAACTAGTCAAAGCAACCCCAGCTTCCCGACTGAGCCAGACCTAACAAGGTTTTTTTTAGAACATTGTAATGCGCTCGAAGAGTTAGATGTATCTAACAGTTGTCAAATGATCTTAAATGCAAAAGAACCAAAACACATGACATTGTGGCTATGTTCAGTCCTAGTACTAAAATAATGATGTTCATCCATTTTGTATAAATGAGGACCGTGAATTCAGATTTTTATCATTACTTAATCTATTTGGAATGATAAAACATGACTTAATGATGCTTAGTTTTGTAAGCAACCTGAGCATAGTGTCCTTGCTTCTGTTTGAAAAATCATAGAAATATAGAGACTGTAAAAGTTTGTTTCTAAACTCTAAATATTCTTTTGCAATAAAACTACTTTGTGACTTTATGACTTCATGAGTTGTACTGGCAAAGGCATTCAAATAATAGGTGTAACTTAGCATTCTAGACTTTTCCCTACATGCATGCTGTCCAGATGGTGAAGAAAAAGAGGGTCACAAATTAATAGAATACTGTAATGTTTTCAAGAGTCTGAGTAAAGATATCTTCAAAGCAGGTGAGGAAGAACTTAATACTGTACCTTTGTAGATCCTGCCCAGTCCTCGGAAGTCCATCTGATCGGAGCAGTTGAAGACGACCACGTACTTGCCCAGACAGCGACCCATGTCCTTGGTGGTCTCAGTCTTGCCAGTTCCAGCGGGACCGGCTGGGGCTCCACCCATGCTCATGCCGATGGCCTGGGCCAGGGTGATGTAGCATCTGTGGGTAGAAATGAAAATATGTCAGGATCTATAAACCTACATGTAGATCTAGATAATCAGGATGTTTCTGACATAAAGACTTAGGTGCTGACTTAGATGCAGTCACTGATGTACTAAATGCAACCCCAAATCTTGTAGTGGCCTTCAGGTCTTGTTGTGTTGTGAATAAAATATGCAAAACTGAAGACATAAAGATATCAAAACTCTAAGTTCTGCTGCAGTGCCTTAGAAAGCTGCTAGGAGGGTACATATTAATGAAACTTAGTCTAGTCCTTTGTTTTGCTCATATCAACATACCAAATATCATACAGATTTAGCCTCAGCTTGCTGAGTTATGCTGTCCTTCCATAAGCCTTTAAACTATACAGATGCAAACAGCACAAAATATCATAATTTTGTCAGCACTTCAATCATTACCATCCATGGCTTTCAGAATTGCAGGACTGTCAGTAATGAATAAACAAGTACCTGTCAGTGAGTGGTGTGATCACGAGACGCTCCGTGCAGCCCACGTACTCGTTACAGTACTGGAAGTCGACATCTGTGATGGAGATCACGCATTTGTCCATGTCCTCATTGTAGTAGAACCGAGACTGTTTCAGCCACTCAAAGTCTGAGGGGGTCCTGATGTGCATGCGGACCTGGAAAGAAAAAGATAGGAAACAATTAAATTTGAAAGTATTGACATCAGATGAGACATCCACTGATTACATCTAAGCCTCCACAGGACAAAAGTACCTAGAGACCTGACAAAAAAAACTCCACAGCTGAAGTGCAAACATGTAACTAACCTATGCAACACAATATTCTGTAAATAACTTAATCAGGTTGGCAATTATTCATATAGTAAGGTTCTTTAGGCACAACCAGGGAGTACTTACTTCCAATGTTTCCATGTCTATCAGACACCATCATCAGGGTCAGAATGACTGGATCTGATTCTTGCATTTAAGTAGCAGCAAGAATCTGATGCAGTCATTTCAACCCTGATGATGGTGTCTGACAGACATGGAAACATTGGATGTAAGTACTCCCTGGTTGTGCCTAAAGAACCTTAAGTTACTAAGTCAACATAATAATTTAGTATGTAGTATAGTAAGAGAGTGAGAGTATGTAGTAAGAGAGTGAAAGAAAATCTTACCAGGTCGTCGAAGATGTCCCTCTGATGTACGTGGATGGTGATGAGGGTCTCGTATTTGGTGCGCTCATACTTGGACAGGTCCTCAGTCGTCATGTCGATCAGCATGTTCAGCATGTCTAAGAAGTTCTGGTTGGTCGTTTGCATCACCTACAGAGTGGACATGAATTTAAAAAAAAATGTCAAATGATCCAGGTTTAAATTAGTGAAGGATTTTTCACTGGTCTTCTTTTGCACCACATGATTGTGTAAAGTACCTGTGCATGCAGGTTCATGTACGAGGTAAAAAATGCATCCCAATGGAATTCTATAGAATTTACTCATAACAAGTGGCTGATAGGATAGATTAAATTCAATATCCACTTTCTGTATGCTGACAAATTGTCCAACAGTAGGCAAGTACAATTTTCAGTATAGTTGTATATTTCCAATGGTGAACACTGTACAATCATATTTTCAGCACCAGGGACAGACCTTGGTTGAAATGTATTAACCTACAATACCCCAACCTACTGACTGCAACCCTAACAGACAAAGTCTAGACCTTTGAGTACAAAAGCAGGACAAAGGCAAAGGTACAGTTCTGATCAATAATCTTAGATTAGACTAAGATAGCCACAAACCCTTTTTTTATTCTTTATTTTTTTTATTCACATTTCTTTAAAGAGGATGAGACAGAAAGCAGACCCTGCTTATCGAGGTCTTCTCCTCATGTACATATAGAAAATAAAGACACACATACAGGACTACAGAACGCTAAATAACAAAGTCAAGAGATAATTATAACGACATGAAAAAAAAAAACAAGAAATCAAATAACAAAGTGACAAACCTTCTTGTCTGTTCTTGCATTTGACAGAGCCTCCTCAGAGTCCCTGGTCCAGAGCATTTGAATACCAAGCAGGCCAATCTGTGATGAGAAAAAAATAAACAAAGTTTGAATTAATACAAAAATAACTGTAAGTCAGAATTGTAGGACAAGTAGAAATGTTGTCCATCTAAGTGTCTGAGTTGCCTTGTTAAGTTATAGACTTGACGAGGGCAACCATTACTTTGTATGTTTCTATCCAAAACCAAACAAAATTTTTAAATATGGTTTTTTGAGTGCCTATGTCCTCTGTCTTCTGTTATCAAACAAAAAAAGTTTAGTTTTGCCTTTGCACCCATAAGACCACATGTGGTCCTTCTGTGCATTTAGCCTTCGGGCATGAATTATGCAATCAAGGTTATATATTTATCAAACTAATGACCCTATACCTTGCCTACATTTCAAGAAACAATGACCTGAACTGAAATTGATATGAGGATAGCTTAGACAATTTTAATACGTAAAAAAAAATGGCTGAAAACTGTTCAGTTGTTACAAAACTGTCTCCCTCCGTCCTGGGATGTAAATTTGCTAGTTGGGACAGACAAAATTTTACTCCTTCCATCCAAAAATCTGAGATACATGAAATTTATGAAAATGTGTTAACTTTTCATAAGCCTAAAATGACAGAAGCCTAAAATGACAGATGCAACAACTAAAATAAACATCACGAGCTTGAGTAGGACAGAAAAAAATCTAAAGCTGGAGACAACCCTGAGTTGTTATCAAGTTTATATTTCACATGTGTTTTGACAAACTGACAATAGCTAAACCCATACAGTCCTACATTTTCACCATTACCAAGAAGCGAGAAGAAGTCGAACTTTTGTGTTACACTAGATTTGTGATACTTTTATATGACTTGACTTGTTGTGACCTGTACTTAGCTCGGTTGGGCAAAACTGTACAATAAAGGTCTTCATTCATTCATTCATTCATTCATCATTCACATTCACCTGTGCAGGGAACATGTTCTCAAACTCCACAAGCTTGAAGCCCTGGTCTGCGATGGCGAGAGAGGCGCTGCGTGTCACACTGTGGATGGACTTCTGCTGGACCTCCTGCAGCTTCCCCAGCCACAGCTCGACATTTCCTTGGGCTACCACAGGCTCAACAAGTTCCACCTTTTCTCCTTCCTGTAAGGTACAAGTCATAGATTTATTGATTTTACTTGCTATCATGTTGCAAATCAGTATGACTGAGACAAGAGGAAACTTGTCAAAACATTCCCCAAGCAAGTAGGACTTAGTTACTTGTCCCCAAACCAACGGCATATGCTTACACTGCTACTATCTTTCATACAGAGAAGACTGAAACCCATTAAAAATTCCTGTTTAAGAACATTCTGTCAGCTTGCCTTTCCTGACAAGTTTTGCTGTTATACAATCATTCATTCTTACCTGTGAGTTGATGGCGAGGATCTTGTTGTATTCCTTCTCGTGGAAGTCGACCCTGTAGATGTTGTCGAACAGACTCAGCAGGTGACTCCGGATGGTCCACTCATCCGTTCACTCATTCATCCATTCACTCATTCATTCCTTCTTTCTCACCTGTGAGTTGATGGCGAGAATCTTGTCGTACTCCTTCTCGTGGAAGTCGACCCTGTAGACGTTGTCGAACAGGCTGAGCAGGTACAGGTGGCTCTGGATGGTTCATTCATCCGTTCACTCTTTCATCCATTCATCTATCCATCCATTCATTCATTCACTCTATCATTCTCACCTGTGAGTTGATGGCGAGAATCTTGTCATATTCCTTCTCGTGGAAGTCGACCCTGTAGACGTTGTCGAACAGACTGAGGAGGTGGCTCTGGATGGTTCATTCATCCGTTCACTCATTCATTCCTTTACTCCTTCACTCACTCACTCACTCACTCACTCACCCACTCATTCCTTCATTTGTTCTCACCTGTGAGTTGATGGCGAGGATCTTGTCGTATTCCTTCTCGTGAAGTCCACCATGTAGACGTTGTCAACTAGAATGAGCAGGTGGCTCTGGATGGTTCACTCATCCGTTAACTCATTCATCCATCCATTCAATCATTCATTCCTTCCTTCTGTCACCTGTGAGTTGATGGCGAGGATCTTGTCATATTCCTTCTCGTGAAAGTCGACCCTGTAGACGTTGTCAAACAGACTGAGCAGGTGGCTCTGGATGGTTCACTCATCCGTTAACTCATTCATCCATCCATTCAATCATTCATTCCTTCCTTCTGTCACCTGTGAGTTGATGGCGAGGATCTTGTCATATTCCTTCTCGTGAAAGTCGACCCTGTAGACGTTGTCAAACAGACTGAGCAGGTGGCTCTGGATGGTTCACTCATCCGTTAACTCATTCATCCATCCATTCAATCATTCATTCCTTCCTTCTGTCACCTGTGAGTTGATGGCGAGGATCTTGTCATATTCCTTCTCGTGAAAGTCGACCCTGTAGACGTTGTCGAACAGACTGAGGAGGTGGCTCTGGATGGTTCATTCATCTGTTCACTCATTCATTCATCCATTCATCTATCCATCCATTCAATCATTCCTTCCTTCCTTCTCTCACCTGTGAGTTGATGGCAAGGATCTTGTCGTATTCCTTTTCGTGGAAGTCAACCCTGTAGACGTTGTCGAACAGACTGAGGAGGTGGCTCTGGATGGTCTATTGCTTCACTCTCTCATTCATTTCTTCATTCACTCACTCACTCATTCAGTTGTTCTCACCTGTGAGTTGATGGCGAGAATCTTGTCGTATTCCTTCTCGTGGAAGTCTACCCTGTACACGTTGTCGAACAGGCTGAGGAGGTGGCTCTGTATGGTGTGGGAGTCGCTGGCCTGGCCGAGGATTTCCAGCAAGGCAGGGTCAGACACGAAGAAGAACCGCGGGAAGATGAGACGCTTCTTCTCAAGGTAGCCTGGGAGAAAAAAAATGATTCGCCATGTTATTAGGAGTACCAATATACTAGTAATAGATATGATACTTTTGTCGAGGTCTATTGAGAGTTAAAGTTGATGTTTAGTTTTCCTTCAACCTATTTCAAATAAGCCTAACCTTTTTGAAAGAAGACCCCACTAAAAAATACGTCACTTTGAATATTGACCTGTTTTTTAAAAGAATAATCATTCAATAATTTCTTCACATTAGAATTAGAAAACTCTTAAAAAAGACTTCATAGAGATAACAAAATGCATTTTTAGAAACGTTAGCTACACCCTACATTGTAATTCTAAATAATAGATAGGTCTGAAATCAACAGAAACCACAACTTTATGCTCAGTGCTATTGACGCATCATGTCTAGTAAAAGCAGGGACAGTTATCTACATGTAGCTGACAGTATATTATACACATGCACACACACACACACAGATCCGCCCCTCCCCCCCACACACACACACTCCCAGACAAACACAAAGACCCACACAGACACCCCCCACGTACACACACACACACGAACACACTTCCTCACCAGTGAGAGACTTCTGACACAGCTCTAGTTGCTCCAGCAGATGTGGCAGAAGCTGGCTCATCGTGTCGTCTCCTGTGCAGCACGCCACCACGTTCGGGTTCTCGTGCGCGCGCTGCATGATCTTGATCCATGACTTGTCGATGTTGCTGAACCGTTTCGCTTCCTAGTAAAGCAAAACAACAACCAGTTGGAAACTATTAAAACCGCAATCAAGGCCTTGGAGACTCCTTCTTCTGTTAGTCAGTCAGCATTTAACCTTTCTGACATCAGATCTTACACCAGCTTTACAAATTATACACCCAAACAGAATCGATATCATTTAATGCAGTTTTGATTGCTACTTCTGTCACTATTTCTCCCCTCCATACGCATATTTTACTAAGCATTGCAGTCTGCTTTACCTAATGACAAAACCATTTGGTGAACTGGTACATTGTATTGCTGTTTGAATGCTTCAGATTGATGATAGTACAAGTCATGTATATAGCAGTCCAATGACAAGCAATATTTTTGGTAATACTGTACTTACTATAAACAATATGAAATCATTATAGTGGCAATTTCATGTTTTTCAATGCAAAAAATAATTTCAAACAGATGACTTTCAAAGTACATGATTGTAACGTTACAAGATGCAGTCTTACAGATGCACATTGCATGTTGTACACTGACCTGTGGCAGCTGTTTGGCGATGTCACCCCCCACAAACACGGCCTCCAGGTAGACCCAGAGGTTCTGCACCACCAGCCAGTTCTCGATGATCTCACTGGTCTGGGACAGCTTCTGCACCCACTGCTGGATGGTCGGCTTGAATGGGGCGTTGTACCTGGCAGAAAATTGGAAACAGGCAATTAGTTTATATTCATTGACTGTACAATCATACAAGTATTTATGAGATTTGGGGTCTCTTAATATTTAATTATCTCTAAGTCAACTTATAGGTAAGTAGAATAAGGCAAGTTTCATGTCATAGAAAATTAGTCTCCAATACTGGTAGAATGTGTCATCTGTCCATTAAAAATGCAACAAAAAGGCTACTAATAGATATATTTTGTAGAACTTTTTTTCTTTGTAATTGGTGTCAGAACCAATAAAGGTCTGCTTTTCTAGTCCTGTGATTGATTACCATCTGAGTAGGGGAAAAATGAAGATGCGCACAGGAGATATTCAATATTTCCTCACCGGTTACTCATGAGCGATGACAGGATCATGAGGCTGTCCTCCAGGAACACGATGATCTCCGACGTCTCGTTACCCTTCAGCAGGAGCTCGCCGCGGGACTTGAACTGTCCGAACGACAGACTCTGGGCGCTCCACTCCGCGATCACCTGCTTCAGCTTCCCCTCAATGTCTCTCTCCTTGATGGCTGCGATGCAGGTGTCCTAGCGTGGAAAATAAACGAAGACTTTAGATTTTTTATCAGTGAACTGTTTGCTTTCCATAAACCAGCCGGGCGTTCATTTGTATTTTTTTCTAATATAAATTTTTTTCAGCAAAATGCTGTAATGCTGAAATCTTTTGGAACAGAGCAATATAACATGGCTATTTCCTACAAATTGCATGATCTAATATCATACATATTATGGCTGGGAGTTCAGTGCCGAGACAATCCCTTTTTTTATCGTTTTTTCAGCAAAATGCTGTAATGCTGAAATCTTTTGGAACAGAGCAATATAACAATTAACATGGCTATTTCCTACAAATCCCATGATCTGATATCATACATAGTATATCTGGGATTTCAGAGCTGAGACAATCCCTTTTTTTATCGTTTTTTTTAGCAAAATGCTGTAATGCTGAAATTGTTTGGAACGGTGCTATATCTCTGTAACTTGGCCATTTCTTACAAATTGTATGATCTAATATCATGTATAGTATGCTTGGCTGGGATTCAGTACTGAGACAATCCTTTATCTGCACTTTAAGTGTTTACTAAATTACCTCGATGTCCTCCCTGTTCTCCAGCAGCGGAGCCTCCATGATGTTGCGGAGCTGGAAGTTCTCGTTGTCGACATCGAACGTTGTGTTGGTGATCTGGGACAGGCGGTCCCAGTGGCGTGGCATCATGGCGTTGTTCGACATCATCTCAAGAAGCGGGATCGTCTCGCTGAAGTCGTCGATCTTCTTCTTAAGATCTTCAAAAGCCTGCCACTCCTTTAAGCCCTTGGGTAACTTGCGACACCTTGCGGAAAAAAAGAAATATAATGCCTGTTAATCTTAAGAAAATGGAGGAAATATCTCAGGGCGTTGTTTGACATCATCTCAAGAAGCGGGATCGTCTTGCTGAAGTCGTTGATCTCCTTTTAAGATCTTCAAATTAGCCTGCCACTCCTTCAAGCCCTTGGGTAACTTACGACACCTTGAATGGGTTGGGGGATGGTTGAAATATGCTGTATTTGTCGATGAAGGTTGGACATCCAGGTAATAGAATACGCCCAAAAGCAGTTACTCAAGCAACTAAATTTGGAAACGGGCAGATGTTTCATACAGCCATCCGGTGTCTTTTATCAGTCACACTGAAGAGGTCCTGTTGGAGACAGTTTTATTTATATCCTAGCGGTGACAACCTATGCTGTATTAGCTTGCAAATGGCCTGTCTAGTTCTACGAATTTCATCTACAACCACTCACTTGTTCTGGAAGTCGAGAAGTTCTCCGTTGATCTTCTCAATGTCCACTTCGCTCCACAGGATGTCGTAGTACCCACTCACGCTCTCAATGACCGTGTTGTAGAGCCAATACAACACAATTGCTATTATAGCAATTATTCTACGTATTTTATCTACAACCACTCACTTGTTCTGGAAGTCGAGAAGTTCTCCGTTGATCTTCTCAATGTCCACTTCGCTCCACAATATGTCGTAGTACCCGCTCACGCTCTCGATGACCGTGTTGTACAGCCCGTACAGCTTCTGGGATAGCGCCAGTTCGCGGCGGATGCGCTGCAGATCCGGGTACTCCTGCATGGTTTTATTTTATTTAGTTATTTCTGTCATTTTTTACCCAGGGTAGCCCACTCAGTGATTTACATGTACACTACTTTGCAGTAAGGCCCTGCATTACATAAATTGATATGAAACATGTACATATGGTGATGACACACAAACAGCAAATTAACGTAAAATAAATGAAATGAATGAATAATGATAGCAATGAAACTGATGTAAACAGTAACAATAATGATAACAAATAAATGCTACTAATGATAACAGTATTGATACAAATCATGAATGAATATTAATAATGGCAACTGAGTGGTCAGAAGTCAGGCCAGCCAAGTCTTGCATTTAGTTTTAAAAGCAGATTTGGACATGCATGTCTTTAGAGATTGCGGTAGACTGTTCCATGCGATAGTACCTGCACGGAGAGCCCGAACAGCTCCTCTCCGCCCGAGTAGGTGTTGTATTTTGCCCACAGCTCGTCAAACCGAGCCTGGAACACGACAAGACGGTCACTGGCCTCGCGAGGTTGGATGCCCTGGACATTCGGGCCCCTGGGGTAAAAGGAAGCAATAAATCTTTGTATAAGACACATACGGGCAAGAAAGTTCATTATGTGTTCGACTTGGTTGAATATATTACAGAAATAATTATGCTAACACTTTACATCCAACACTGGATTTAACATGTGAGGAACACACCACTTTTGCAGGACGGGACTAAACAGAGACGAGGGGCAACATACATTTTGTAGACTTTCCGATACTTATGACCCCCTCCTGCAAAAGTGGTGTGTTCCTGACGTCACTGCTGGAGATAAAAGGATAATTCATTCTGTGAACAAGGTCGACAGAGTTTGTCAGACAATTTAGATGTCCGACATCACTACACATTATGATGCTCAAGTTTGGACTCTCCAACAATAAATAGAAGACTTACTTTCCGTCGTAGTCTCCGTAGAAGAAGCTCGTGTCCTCCTGGAACTTGACCACGCCGGCCAGAAGGTCGGCCTTGAAGGTCGGCTGGATCTGCAGCAGGTGGTTCTGAACATCCTTCATCTGTGTGGGAGGGGGGCAAAAATCAAAAGTTTAGAAGATTGGTCCTTGTTTATAAAGTGAATATTGCACAGTCAATGAGTCGAAAGTTTATTTGCAAGTTCATGCCCGGAAGCTAATTGCAAGTATGAACTTGCGCCCTTGGGAAAGGCCCTTTCCTTGCTTTCAGGTTGTACCTAGGGCCACCCATGAAATATAACATTAGATTACGGTCCTGTATTTCAGGAGAGCCAAAGATTGAGCAAGTGGTTGGAAATCTACTTTGGCCGAACCTGACAGACAGTTACTGTCGTATTGAGGTCACCAATTAGTTAGTAAGCGCTGAATGGAAGCCGCTCCAGACCCTTACGATTTAGCCCCACCTATTTCAAGTTCCTTTCAATTTGGCCTCTTGCTGCAAAGAGAGAGCAGCAGCCCACCCATGATAAATACAAAAATGATAAAAAAAAAGAAAACTGACCTGTTGCAGGAGGTTGTTCCAGCTGTAGCGCAGGTTGTCCACCCTCTCTGCGTTCCCGTCCTCGAAGAACAGCTCAAACTTGTTGAGCAGCATGTACGTCTCCTCGATGGGGCCGATCGTCATGTCGATCTTGATCTCGTTCTCGCGGATCTCCGCCAGCGACGCCATGGCTGCACGCACGTCGTCAAGGTCCTGTGATGGTGATGTTAGGAAATTTGTTTAGCACAAAACATTATGTATCTTACAAAATATCATTTGTCCACCAGGGGCATGAAATCTACATGACTGTATAAAGCATTATTTGGGGTTTGCTTTACACAAAACAGTGTTCCAGTTGTAAATTAAAAACAATGTCAGTCTTATGCCAACTAGAAGAAAATACTAGGGGTTCAGGTGGTATCAGCCTTAGGTTAATAATCTTCAAGTTGGTGCATTGCCTTACATTTAGTGCTTTATCTTAGTTCCAGGTACTTGTAGTTGTACATTGTATGTCATTCCTCAAAGATTAGAAATAACTTCACAAGTTGTTACTTAACCAGTGAGTGCATGCATGTGTAGGTTAACAATTAAGTGTAATGAGTTATAGTGAAAAAGTAAGAGAGCATGGGAAAGCTTGTTCAGTACAGATTGTTAAGTCATGGTCTACAATTATACAATCATATAACTTCTTACAAATCGCTGGAAGCCAAGATAAGCAGGGGGAGAAGAGCAAGAGATTTTTTAGGTCATGTCATAAGCCATCCGCATCACATTGAAGCAGCCACAAAGCAATCAATTCATCAATATTCCAATCAATCAATCAAACAATTAATCAATAAATCAATGCCATGTTTCATCAGTATGAATATATCAACCAGCATCACAAAAAATGTCTGAGTGTTATACCTTGATGGGCCTGCTGAGTCGCTTGCTGAGGTCATCAATGAAGTTGAAGATGAACTCCATGTCACTGCTGGCCTTGGTGTTCAGGGCCTTGCCGAACGCTCGCTTCCAGTTCTTACACTCTGGAAAAGAGATTACAAAATGACAGTATTTAGTTTGTTTTGCAGACCCAGAAAGCTGCCTTTATGAGTGACACATCTGTCATTCAGTTTAAATTTATACAGTAGGTATAAGCTGCATGTGACCTGACTGATAAGTACGACAAAGAAATCTACTGTACAGTATAGTAGCTTTAACACTTCATCAAGTCAACACTAGGATAAAAATTCATTCATACCATTATGGTTACATTCTTTTTTCTGATCATGAATTAAGCAGGAAGCAAATTTTTGCCATTATTTCTTTTTAAAGCAAGCTTTCTTGTACATAGCAATGTGGCAATGCCCAGGTATGAGATAGTTTAGAGATATGTCGGAAACTTCATTTATCTATTAGTTTGGCTGTTCAAAACGCACAGACAGGGCTGCCCAACTAGTCTGTGACTATTACAAAGGGCTAGCCCTACTGATAGAGACAAGGACAATACAAATGGAATTTTTGACATGGGCAGGATGATAGTCAATAACAATTGGGAACTTCAAATTCAAGAAGTGTCTTTCCATATATAAAATAACACTATTACTATCACCATACATCGCAAATGACACTGTGCTACATTGTGCATTACCTGAGATGAGTGCAGTCTGCAGAGGTTCCGTCATGAAGACGACTGAGCCGACGCGATAGCTGACCGGCAGTTCCTCGATGTCTGTCTGCATCTTCTGGTAGTACCGCAGCTGGGCCTCGAACTCCGACATGATCGGGTTGGAGTCCATAAACTCCTTCACAGTGTCAGCTGGCTCCTGGTGTTGGAAATGAAATAAAATATGCTGTAGATTCAACAACGTGGCGAGAACTGTCTGAACTGTCTGTAGCCGCCACGCATCAACAAATGATGCACGCGACCAATTGATTGATTGATCGATTGATTGTAGATTCAATATGCTTTTGTGGGGACTTGATTTCTCAGTAGTACGAGAAAGGAGGTTTTCACAATGTTTTCAGATGGTGCTGTCCATGGTGCTGAATATGTATAGTTTGACATCCTAGTCATGCCGATGCACATGTCCATGCACAAAGTATAAAGCAGTTCAATGCACATTTTTCTTTATGCATTTTAGTTTGTATTTAATCTTTACTTTTACACAAGCCCAAGCTAATTTTGTTCATCTGTTCATTAACTCACTCACTCACACACTCTCAGTCACTCATTCATTCAATTTATTGCCAGTCAATAAATAAATCCCTAAATCCAATAGTTTAGTAATTAACAAAAAAGTACTTTTCAGCCCAAGATTACTTTTATGCTGAGTACAGCATGTCAGATTTCAATCCCTTTTGGTCTTGAGGTAGGTCTCCAACTCTGTATCTTCATCTACATAGCCTACATAGCCAGTATAATCACCCTTCCAATGTAACACGCCAGCTTCTGAATCACATTTTTCTTTATGCATTTTAGTTTGTATTAATTAATCTTTACTTTTACACAAGCCCAAGCAAATTTTGTTCATCTGTTCATTAACTCACTCACTCACACACTCTCAGTCACTCATTCATTCAATTTATTGCCAGTCAATAAATAAATCTCTAAATCCAATAGTTTAGTAATCAACAAAAAAAGTACTTTTCAGCCCAAGGTTATTTTTATGCTGAGTACAGCATGTCAGATTTCAATCCCTTTTGGTCTTGAGGTAGGTTCCCAACTCTGTATCTTCATCTACATAGCCTACATAGCCAGTATGAATGAATGATTTTATTTGTAAAACATTGCAGCTTGGTAGCTGAATTGCGAGTTACATTACACTAATTGTGGGTTATCTCCACATACATAAATTAACACAATCATCGTGAGTAAAACTAGCCTATTGAATCTCTGCATAAATCTACACGGTATATTCCGACAGTTTACACAGACATTGACTAAGATACACTTTCGGACACTAGTCGCCACTTGCATACAGTAGATCTAAGGCACGTGGGATGAAGAACAACGCATGTCTTTTAGTCTTGCTGATCATTGTTGCACGATATGGTCTTCTGTTGCGTAGACCGTAGTGAGTATCCGTGGGGCTGGTTAAGAATGCCCAGAGTGGAGAAGACTCATCCTGAAGGGTATGTTCAAGAGTTCTCACCCTTCCAATGTAACACGCCAGCTTCTGAATCACACCGTCACCAAAGAACCAATGAGAACAAAGAGCCTTACATCAGTCCACAGCTCCTTGAAGCAGTTGAAGTCCTCCAGGATGGCCTGGCAGTCCACCTTGAAGCCTCCGATGATGGAGTTCAAGGACACCACGACCTTGGTGATGTCCTTGTGCTCGGTGATGACCTTGTCCAGGGTCTTGGTGTAGGAGGCCGGCATCAGCTTAGCATCCTCACCGATTTCCTGGGCAGCCTCAGATTCCTGGAGAAGACAACAACAATTTAAGGCCAAAATGCAAAATAAGAGCTGTGCCTTCACAAATTTGAGATATCTATAGGTAAAATTATGCAGGGTAAAATCTGTTTTAGATCAAGTAACCAAGCGACTACTGATCAAATTTTAGAGACATTTAGAATCAATTTTTTCAACCTTTATTAATCCTCAAAATTATATCTCATGGGCCGTTTTCTAAGAGTTTACGACAAGGAGGTCAGGGGTCTTTTTGAGATTATAACATAGTAGTCAATATTTCACAATCGACATTCAATCTTTTTTCCGATGATTCATGACAGCATCAAAAGATGTAGCAAACCCCCTAGCAGCTTAATCTTAAAATGCAGACTACAAGCATGTAGATCCTAAATTCTAGGAGCCAATATGCTGCCTTAGTGTAGGTTTGTGCTTATCAAGTCCTGACTGCTTTTGACTTTCTAAAGTTGCCATCATAACAATTATATTTTGGGGGCCTTGTGCTTTATCTAATATATATCAAGATCTGTCTCAACAAGCAAATTTCTGTCCCAGTCAACAAAAGGACAGGTCCTGGAGATAACCCTGTCATATATAAGCCTCAAGTGACGTAGGCCCAAGTAAGTGGCATGAGCGGGTAACAAATCTTCCGTGAATAGTTTCATCAGGTTGGTATGTCACTGAATAAAGAGACTCTTTTTACACAACCAGTCAGAATTGCCTTGAAGAAGGTGACAGTCGGTCACCGATAAGTTGGTGAGAATAAAGCAATGGTAGTGTGTAAAAAGAGTCTCTTTAATATTCAGTAACAAATCTTCTTCGAAGCAAAGCTCGGTTACCCTCTGATGCTGCTTAAGTAGCCACTGGGTGTGCGCCCACTGCGGCACGACTTTCGCCATGCTCAGGACATGCTACCAGACTAAATGGTTTCCCACCCCCTATGGAGTTAAACAAGGGGATGTTCTGTCACCAACCTTATTTGCTATGTATGTCAATGATCTTGCTCAAAAAGTTAAAGAATCAGGGCTGGGTGTCAGACTTGATGATATGACTTTAAGCTTGTTGTTGTATGCAGATGACATCATTATTTTAGCAGAAAATGAAAATGAATTGCAAGAAATGTTAAACATTGTTGCTGAATGGTGCTCTAAGTGGAGACTGATGATAAACCAAGGAAAAACACAAATCATGCACTTCAGGAAAAAGGGAGCAAGAAGGACTTCTTACGAATTCTATTTTGGAGACACAAAGATTGATCTTGTGAGTTCATACATTCCAGTATTTAGGCCTCCACTTAGACGAGCACATGTCCTTTACCTCAGCTGCGAGTGTTCTCGCTGACTCTGCGGGAAGAGCCCTAGGGGGCATTCTCGGTAAAGTTAAAGCTCTGAGAGAACTTGGCTACCGCGCATATACACAACTCTACGAGTCGTGTGTTTGCCCTATTCCTGACTATGCCGCAGGTGTCTGGGGATGTAAGAAATACGATAAGTGTTCTGTGGTCCAGAATAGGGCAATACGGTGTTTCCTAGGTGTACACAAATTTGCACCCATCCTTGCCATAACAGGAGACATGGGTTGGATGCCATGTGAAATAAGAGGGAAAGGAGCAGTAATCTCCTTGTGGAATAGACTTATCAATATGCCTAATGACAGACTTACCAAAAAAGTCTTTATGTGGGATTTGCAAAACCATGGCCCTTGGAGCAAGGATGTACAGAGAATATTTGTTAGTGTTGAACAGGAACACATTTTCCTAAACAATCTAAGGGCTAATACAAAGCAAATAAAAGAGAAATTG
Organism: Branchiostoma floridae x Branchiostoma belcheri; assembly: GCA_019207045.1. Taxonomy (NCBI): domain Eukaryota; kingdom Metazoa; phylum Chordata; class Leptocardii; order Amphioxiformes; family Branchiostomatidae; genus Branchiostoma; species Branchiostoma floridae x Branchiostoma belcheri. Next base: position 3,920,940 of record CM033035.1, on the reverse strand, counting down.
TTTGATATGTACCAAGAAGATTGGGCCTCTGACATATGGCTAAAACCAAAACTTAGAACCTATAGATTATTTAAGGATGCTTACTGTACTGAACATTATGTTACAATGAACCTGTCTAAAAGCAAAAGATCCCTCTGTGCGCAGTTTCGAGCAGGGATATTACCACTGTATATTGAAACCAGGCGGTATCAAGCAATACCTGAAGAAAATAGAATTTGCACAATGTGTAGCCTGGGTGAGGTAGAAAGCGAGACACATTTTCTCTTCTACTGCCCTTTTTACGACGACTTACGAGAAAGTATCTTTTGTAAAATGTTTGACAAATGTCCAAAAGTCATATGGGAAAGGGATGAATTCAGAATGAAATGGTTGTTTGAAGAGGGGGTCTCCGAAATTTCTAACTTTATACGCAAAGCTTGGAACAAAAGGAAAAGACAATTATACACATGAATACACAACCTGTCCACTTATGTACAACTATTAGTGTACTATTACATTTTCCTTATTTTCTGTATAAACTCTGCTCTGTTTAGCTCTGCGAAACCCTTGTTTGATGTCCTGATCTATGCCTTATTTATGCCTATATATTATGATTTGATACCTGGTCTGTTATTCAATTTATATACTGGTTACCGATTTTATTTCAGTCTACTACTATGTTTTTCCTTATGTTCTGTATAAACTCAGCTCTGTTTAGATTTATGAAACCTTTGTTTGGTGGTTTTGATTTATGTGATTATGATTTGATATCTGGTCTGTTATCCGATTTGTTTAATAGCAACCGATTATGTTCCTGACGCTCTTCTTGTTATCATATCCTATGTTCAATTATGATTTATATTATGTGTGTCTTATAAGCCCACGTGGGCTGGGCGTTCCAACGCATGACACGTTAATAAAATTAATTCATTCATTCATGCTGCACAACTATTTTCTGTTCCAACAGGCAAATTTCCGTCCCAGCACGGAAGTACTGGTCTTGGAGACAGACCTCCCATATATAAGCCTCAAGTGATATTGGCCCAAGTAAGTGGCATGAGCAGGTAACAAATCTTCCTTGAATAGTTTCATCAGTTTGGTACATCACTGAATAAAGACTCTTTTTACACTACCGGTCAGATTTACCCTGAAGAAAGTGACAGACGGTCACCAAAACATTGGTGAGAATAAAGCAATGGTTGTGTAAAAAGATTCTTTTTATTCGGTAACAAGCAAAGCTCGGTTACCCTCTGATGCTGCTTAAGTAGCCACTTGGTGTGCGCCCACTGCGGCACGACTTTTGCCATGCTCAGGATGTGCTGCACAACTATTTTCTGTTCCAACAAGCAAATTTCCGTCCCGGCACGGAAGTACTGGTCTTGGAGACAGACCTCCCATATATAAGCCTCAAGTGATATTGGCCCAAGTAAGTGGCATGAGCGGGTAACAAATCTTCCTTGCATAGTTTCATCAGTTTGGTATGTCACTGAATAAAGAGACTCTTTTTACACAACCAGTCAGAATTGCCCTGAAGAAGGTGACACACGGTCATCGAAACGTTGGTGAGAATAAAGCAATGGTTGTGTAAAAAGAGTCTCTTTCTTCAGTAACAAGCAAAGCTCGGTTACCCTCTGATGCTGCTTAAGAAGCCACTGGGTGTGCGCCCACTGCGGCACAACTTTTGCCATGCTCAGGATGTGCTGAACAGCCTTGTTCAGGATGGACTGGATGTCATCAAGACTCGGCCGCATCACAACATTGGGGATGGCCAGGATGATCTCTGCCTTGAAGAGCGGGTGTTTCGGGGCCTCCTTCTTGCGCATCTCTTCCTGGTACTTGTTGGTGGTCTGCAGACGGCGCTTAATGGCTTCAAGGGAGAGACGGGTGCCTGGAAAAGGTAATATTCGTTTTAATCCTCAGGTAAGTCCTGCTTTCTTCTTCTTTACATTGCAGTATGGTTGCTACTATTTGATTAATGTATGAGCCACATATCATCTGTAATACAGGCTTCTTTTGAATTTGATTTTTAAAAAAGAAATCTTTTCTTACACTCAACGAGAGATTTAGACTTTTCTTTGGTTTGTGATCTAGCTCTAACCAGGAAACAGTGTTCATTGACTTAAAACTGTTACAAAGAAACAAATATTTTCTTACACTCAGTTGGTGAGAGACTCTATGTCCCTCTGGTACGCTGTATTAACCCAGATCCTAGTACCAAGAAGTAGTTTTATTTTACTTAAAACAAGACACAAAATCTTTTCTTACACTTGACGAGAGACTCAGTGTTCCTCTGGTTGTAGTAGGTGAGCAGGTTGAAGTAGCAGCAGGGCTGACACTCCTGGCAGCGCGTCTTGTGTTTGGCGTCAGGGCGCAGGCAACGGAACTCAGTCTCTCGCTGCAACACAACAGGAAACTAAAGGGAACACAATCCTTACTCTGTTTACTAGTACATGCAATATTCAGCAGACAACGGAACTCTGTCTTACGCTGAAACACAAGGGAAGACATTCTTTAGTAAATGATATCTATATTAGAGATCTATCCAGAGTGCTACAGAAGGCTCAACTTGAAGCACATGTGTGTGGGGGGGGTGGGGGTGGGGGGTGGCATCACACTTTTTACTAGTAGGTAGATAACAGATCAGTAGCTAGACACTATAGCATATAATCATGATGCCTATGGTCAGAAATTCTGACAGTAGACATGTCACGGACTGAGTCAGAAGACCTATCATATTTATGTACAAGATTATGGACAATTGCTCTCAACAAAAAGGGATCTGATAAACAAGTGAAACTTATGTGAAGGAAATCACATTAACAGTTCAAATAGTTCCACAGGGCTCGATATTCATTTTTGGGATTAGGTGCACTGGTGCACCCAGCTTAGAAAATTGGGTGCACCAAAAAATTTTTGGGTGCAACACTTAAATTTAAATAGAATGTAAAAAAAAAACTAGTAACAAAACTTACAAGCTACCAAATTCTTAAACAAGTAACATGACAGACATTTTTATTATCTTTCTAACACTTAGATGTCAAGAATATGATGTATACTAGTATACATGATATCTTTCCATACATAAACCTAAGAAAATATTTGGGTGCACCCTGAGCACCCACTGAAAAAAATTGGGTGCACAGTTCCAATTTTGGGTGCACCTGGGTGCACATGCACCCAGTATTTCGAGCCTTGGTTCCAGAATGACTTCTACCAACAAAAATCAAATGTGTAAGCTCAGCTCGAGTGTTTACCTCCAAGTTGGTCTGCTCAGACGGCCTCAGGTGTTTCTTCAGCAGGTCCATCAGCTCAAATACTGCCTCCTCAACAAGGGCACTTTGTCTGGTGGGAAATACAAAGACTGGTTAGAAACTTGCCTGTCTGTGTGATTACATTTAGTAGAAGAGGAGTCATACGGTGCATATATGCACTGTTGGGGTTATAATGCGCCTTACTCGGTGGCATACCCTTTCGTCTGGCTGAATAAAGACAGGGATGCGCCAGGTCTCCAGTCCATCCACACTTACTTGACCAGGAAAGTACTATATTATTGTATATACATGTAGCACTATCTCGAACTCAAAACCACCGTGAACACCACATTTTCCCCCTTTACACACCTAATAGATAAATACAGCCCTTGATGCAGTCTGTTTTCCCACCCCTCCCTCTTCAAAAGCTGTGTATGACAAAATCATATCAAGGCAAAAGGTACAAGAGATTTTGAAGCAACCCTTACTTGGCCAGGAAAGTCGAGGCATCATTGCAGGTCTTCTCGGTGACCTCCAGGAAGTGAGACACTTGGACAGGTTCGTCTTCAGGAAGGTCGCAGAGCGCAGTAAAGGACATCTCGGTGAGAACGCTCTCGATACGACACTCCAGAACGTCTGAAGCCTGCTTGGTCAGGAGCTCCAGGTTGTTCAGGGCCTTGTAGATGTTCCCAATGTCTGTAATGTGCACAGACAAACTATTCATGATCATGTGAAACAGGATATTTTCAGAATTTTACGATTCATTGCAGTTTCCATCGGTGACTATCTCTGAAACAAAAACCACCACACTGCAGACATTTTATAACAATTTCAAACAGTGTGATATGTGATTGACAGTGTGATGTGTCGATGTGACAGAGGTTACATGTTATACAGAGTGATGCTTGACTGACATGTGTCGATGTTGACAAAAATTACATCATGTTATACAGAGTGATGCTTGACTGACATGCGTCGATGTTGACAGAGTTACACGTTATTTATGATGATTGACTGACATGCGTCGATGTTGACAGAGTTACACGTTATTTATGATGATTGACTGACATGTGTCGATGTTGACAGACGTTACAAGTTATACAGAATGATAATTGACTGACATGTGTCGATGTTGACAGACGTCCATGTGAGCATGGTGAGGCCCGGCTGCACTGCCTCCTCCACATGGTTCATATTAAATGTTACATGTTACACAGAGTTATATAACAAGATTTATACAGAAATGGATAATTGACTGACATGTGTCGATGTTGAGAGACGTCCAGGCTGCACTGCCTCCTCCACATGGTTCATATTAAACGTTACACGTTATACAGAGTTATATAACAAGATAATAATTATGATGATTGACTGACATGTGTCGATGTTGACGGACGTCCATGTGAGCATGGTGAGGCCCGGCTGCACTGCCTCCTCCACATGGTTGATGAAGGGGCGCATCAGCGGCAGCAGCACGTTCGGGATCCGAGCCACGATCCCCTCAAACTCATGCAGAACCTCCTTCAGCCTAAATAAAAAGGAATACAGATTTACACATATCTAATTATCTGTTCTATTTCTGAATCATTTGAACCACTACACATACAAGGTTTAACAGGAGGACAATCAGCATCCTCGCAAGACCCCAACCCTAAACGTAATCTTACCCTCAACTCTAATCCTGTAAACCTAACCAAACCCTGACCCTGAGCCTAACCCTTACTCTAACCCTAACCCTAACCCCAACCCCAACCCCAACCCTAGCCCTAGCCCTAGCCCTAACCCTACCATAACCCAAGCCTGAACATTACTTACGCAATGTCGTTCTGTTTTATCTCATCGTTCTTGAGACAGAGTGTGTAGGCGCTGTCGGGAACTTCCAGACCCATCTTCTTCAGGTACTAACCCTAGCCCTAACCCCACCCCTAACCCTAACTCTAACCCTAACCCTTACCCCAACCCCTAACCCTAACCCTAACCCTAACCCAAACCCCAGCATTACTTACGCGATGTGGTTCTGTTTGATCTCATCATTCTTGAGACACAGCATGTAGGCGCTGTCAGGCACCTCCAGTCCCATCTTTTTCAGGTACTAACCCTAGCCCTAACACTAACCCTAACCCCAACCCGAACCCAAGCCCTTGCCCTAACCCATTACTTACGCGATGTGGTTCTGTTTTATCTCGTCGTTCTTGAGACACAACGTGTAGGCACTGTCAGGAACTTCCAGTCCCATCTTCTTCAGATACTTTGCCTCCACCATCAACTCCATCACAGCAGGGTCGAAGTTCACATACAGTTGCTGCAAGGGCAATGTTGTGAGAAGAATATTACACATTTCTGTTCCTTCTACGGTCACGAAAGGAAAGAGTCTTTAAAAGAGGACACTAAATTCCTCCCAAATTTCCCTGACAGTGTGTTTACAGACAAAAAAAAACTCTATTTTCTGAAGGCTTAGCTTAAATGCATATTAATCTAAAAGTAAACACAGGGTCATAAATAAAGTTTGTTGTGCTTACCTTAATGCATAATTTGTCATGCAAATATGCTTGATATTCCTGCGGAAAGGGTAACTAGAGGCAATTCTGGCAATACCATTTACACAACATAGATTCACAAACCTTGGTCTCAGGATGCCTGACCACCAGTGACGCGTTCATGCCAGTCTTGATGGTCTCCACAGCGCGGCACCACGCACGGTGATACAGCATCTACAAACAATGACAGCTGTCAATCAAATTCCTTCCCCTCAACTATCAATCAATCAATCGTAAGCAAGATTTATAAGGCAATGATTGTCATTTCACTCCACTTGTTGAACAAACAAAGATGTCGATGATTAATAAAAGAGACTAAATCTGACCTCAAATTCCAGGAGCACAGTTGCCATCTTGTTGTAGCTGCGGATGGCCTTCTTGGCTTCAGCAGTCTGGGAAGAACACAGTCAAGTTACAAGGTTAAGGATATGATAGACAGCCAGAAAGTAATAAATAATGAAAGAATAAAGTATAATGATTCATAAAACTTTCATGCACATGCAAGTTCTCCTGAAGCTATAATCAAACATTTGTTGGTTAACAATACTTCTACATACTTTTGAGACATGTTCATACCTTGATATCATTGATACAAATTTTTTGTACAACTTTCACAAACTATTGATCAAAATAGGATTTTACCATGGTCAAGACCAAAGGAGGCCATATGCATGATCAAAATACATGCAGTTGAATATTAACCTTTGCTTTACAGGAATCTATCAGACTGAGTAATCATGATAGGATTTACATTGTCACCAATTCATAATTTCTTGTGTGTGTTACAGGAAATTCTTAAACAGAGAAATAAGTCATCTTACCCTCATGATGTCAGGCTTCTTCTTGAAGTACTGCATGGGAGTCTCGATCTTCCTGTAGAGCTGTCGCGCCCAGGCGATCTTCCCCGCCACTGGCGGCAGGTTCCGTGGAATGGACGGGTTGTCCTTGAACTTCTGGTACGCCTTGCGGATGTTCTCAAGGTCGCGACCGAACCAGCCAAGGACGCGCATGTACTTCTCCTCAAGGTCGAGCTTGGCACCTCGGATCTTCTCAAACTTCTCCAGGAGCTCCAAGGCCTTCTCAGTCTGGAGACAGAAAAAAATACAGTTTATCTTAACCATGGATGCAGTGTTCTAGATACAGATACCTGGCTTTTGAATGAAAATCCTGTCAGAGGCACGGCGAACCTAGGGGATCCTGGATATGCTCCCCAGGAAAAAAAATTTGAAATCTAGACTGTCTGAAATGCTATCATGTACTAGCTTGGTTCAATGAATATCATAATGATTACAATCCTCATCATGCAGATTTTTGTCACAAGGGACGGAATGGGCAAGATTTTTTTCCATCCCAGCATCAAAATTCCATCAAATCACATCACTCTTCTTCAGTGTCACAAGAATCTAGTGACATTGAAGATGAGTGATGGATGTCACTCGAAACGTCCGAGAGTAATTCTCCGTTTTTTATCCAGTTGTTAGAGATTAACTCGATGACACAATGTGTTTGTGTAACTGTTAGAACTTACGGTGAGGTTCCTCTCGAACCACTGGTCCACAAAGTTCTGCAGGGACATCTGTAACCCGTCAATCTGGCTGCGGAACTCCATGTAGTCATTGTCAAACTGGGGAACAAAAACAAGTCATGAGAAACTTAGAACCTTTCTCTACACACAAATCTGCAAACCGCATGTATGGAACATGCTAAGACACATGCCTTCTGCATCTTCTCTTGTGGTGGCAGGTGATCAGTTCGAAACCTATCATCCTTGAAGGTAAGGAGAGAGGCAGCAGCAGTCAACCTTTTTAAAGCCATTCTGAAGCCTGATCATCCCCTATAGGTCCCTTGCTTGCCCTCTGTCTGCTTTACCAGTACTTGTCAAATGATTGTTATAGTATTGATTATTCCTGTTAGAGATATCGTTGAAGAGGTTCATCAGTCACGTATGAAAACAGTGTATAAATCCAATTTTTGTTTTTGAGCAATGACTGTTTTTAAAGGTAAGGTACAGACTTTAAAGTCCAGTTACAGACTTTACACAACTCAGGGAGGCTTCAATGCTATTTCCTATATAATATGTAAGTTTGCGGTTTGTGAAATAAATAAATGAATGAAGTACGAACGTCAGACTTTCTGTGGTCCAGCACAACGTACACAATGGTCTGGTAGCGCACGGCCATGGTCTCCATCCCCTCACTCTAACCTTATCCCAAACCCAGACAACAATCTTAACTGTTAACTCAAACACCTTAACTACATCTTTGGCAGACAAGTCTCAGGAGACCATCTGTGCGCCTCTGGAAGGCTAGATAATAGAATACAACGGTACCTCATTTCTTTTCTAAACTATACCTCACCTCAGACTTTCTGTGGTCGAGCACATCGTACTGTTTCTTCTTGGTGTTTGATACGATAGTCTGGTAGCGCACGGCCATTGCCTCCATTCCGTCACTCTAACCTTACCCCTAACTTAAATACCAACCCTAACCCAAACCACTAAAGCTACATAATAAAGTACAAACCTCAGACTTTCTGTGGTCGAGCACATCGTACTGCTTCTTCTTGGTGTTAGAGACGATGGTCTGGTAACGCACGGCCATGGCCTCCATGCCTTCGATCTTCACCCCCGACAGCCCAGACAGGCTCTCCATGGTGTTCAGCATGTCGGCCACCTTCTCCAACCGCTTGCAGAACGTGTCAAACTTGCCAAAGATGTAGTTTTCACTGGAAAAAGTCAAATTATGTGTCATACAGGTGAGAATCAACTTAAAACTGTTGACAAGACAGACAGTTGGTTTTAGATCTTCTCTTTGTCTGTTTGCTTGTAGAACGTGTCTAACATATCAAAGATGTAGTTCTCACTGGAAAACACAAAATATGGATCAATATCAACCCAAGAAGTGCAACAGAATAGCTTTAGATCTCCTTTAGCATACAACAGTTTTTGTTTTTTTAGATGCTTTCAACCTTGGAAAAAATGTTTCATGCTCACTGAAAAAACAGAAACATTAAGGCTGGGACGTCCTAACTATTTCAGAAATGTGAATAACATCAAACCTACATGTAGATGCTAACTTGTTTGATATCAATATAGATGACGTTATTAGCAAAATATTATGATAAATGGATTTAATATCTTTCATATTTATATCTTTAGATTATTTGGAGGACATGAAGAATTTATAGATCCTTAGACAGACAGTCTCTTAACCTGTTGCTAGGCTACTGTTGCTAGGTTACTGTTGTTACCTGAACTCAAACTGCCTCTCATGCGGGTTCTCCTTCAGCTTTTCCTTGGTCTTGTGGAAGACGCGCTGGTACGCACGGTTCAGCTCGATGCACTCAGAGATCCTCTTCAACAGCGGGGCCCTGTGTACATCATAAAACATCAAATATATCAGATAATGTAATATTCATTTGGTAATTTTAACTATATTAAGCAGATTGAACCGTGTCTGCATGATATACACAGTGTCATGTATATTATTTGGTAAGATCCTTTTTTCAGTCACATTCTAAATCGTGAGCTTTCAAACGTAGGCTAAATTTGACCATACAGCAGGGAAGTGAAGAATAAAACAAGGTAGGTAGTTCTCAAAAAGTAGTGCAGTCAAAGCAGTCCAGTGTGTAAAAACATTGCTAATGTCATGCAGTAAGTCATAGACAATGTTGTATTGTATGTCTATTAAAAAGATTGGGAAATCTTCTCTGTTGATATAACTAAGTAGTACTTGTTAAATTTTGATAGATGTAAACACATTGTTTGCTCATCGTGCTCATCCTCCTAGACTTTTTTTCAGTATATAAGCTAAGACTGGATCAGCTTTCAAGAACCAAAAGCAAGGAAAATACTAAATTTAGTAACAATAATAGACCCCTGACCTCTCGTGGTCCCAGACCTTGGTGACCCCTTGGGTGATGTAGGCCTTACAGGTGGTGATCATCTGGTTCGTGACCTTGACGAAGAGAGAGGTCATGCGCTCGGAGGTGTTGTAGTACTGTGAGATGGAGTGGATCATCCGGATGTTGTTCATCAGGCTCGGAATGTGCTCAACCATCTCTGTCTGTATTGGAAAAGACAAGAAATCGTATCAAATATTTTATGATTTACAAGTAGTGTTGAAACATTTAAGAGGTGTTGTACTCAAGTTGTAGTACTGTGAGATGGAGTGGATCATCCGAATGTTGTTCATCAGGCTCAGGATGTGCTCTACCATCTCTGTTTGTATCGGACATGGAACAAATCATATTCATAATGTATTGGGTACATGTATAAGATGGATTGTCTGTATCAGACAGGACACAAAATTGTAACGCTAGTTCACCTTTAACCTATATCCGTTGTTCCTGAAAGCAAGGAACTTATGGACATCATGTCGCAAACGGTAGTCTAAACAATACAATTGTGAAAATGTTGCAATTTGAAACCACCGTCAATTTACTTGATGTCCCTAAATCCCTTCTTTCTAGAGACAACGGATATAGGTTACCTCGCTAAAAGGTGAATTAGTGTTACAATGTAAGTAGAGTTCGAAGAATTAGAGATGTCATTTGCAGTATACTTACAGGTGTGTTCTTGGTGAGCGGCCCAAAGAACTTGTCCAGCGTGTACAGGTACTTGACGTTGTCCTTGGCCTCGTTGGCTGCGTCCGTGATGCGACTGTCCAACTCCTTCCAGCGCTTTAGCATGCGAGACTTGGCGGCCGTCAGGACTCCGACTACAGCCTTGCAGTGGGGGCTCTTTATCTGGTCCAACAGGCTGAAAAAGGTGAAAATATTGATATAACCATATTCATGTTTCTTTGATGTCTTACATGTGTAGTGTTTGTGAGCATGAGACTGGGCGGCCGTCAGGACTCCAACTACGGCCTTGCAGTGGGGGCTCTTTATCTGGTCCAACAAGCTGAAAAAAGTACAAAAGATTGATGTAACCAAATTCATGTTTCTTTGATGTCTTACATGTGTAGCGTTTGTGAGCATGAGACTGGGCGGCCGTCAGGACTCCAACTACAGCCTTACAGTGGGGCTCTTTATCTGGTCCAACAGACTGTAAGAAGGGTGGAAAAGATTTATGCATTATCATTGATTTAACCTATTCATTTTTCTTAAATGTCTCACATGTTTGTGTAGTGTTTGTGCATGTCAGAGTGGGCAGCAAAGTTAGAATTTGTTTTTATCATATGAAGTCCCATTCTGACTTCATGCGCTCTTATCTAAGTGTGAAATCTCAAATATAGGAAGTCTGACACAAGGAATAGATGCCATCATCAGTGGTGAATGCAATCATGTTTGCTCTAAAATGGGCATCATAAAACAGATTAACAACACAAGCCTATGTCCAAAGACCTCTAAGAAAAACATATTTTGATAACATCATTTCTCTCCAACACAAATGCTTAGCTATGGTTACCATAAATCATTAATCAATAGTGTTAGAAGTAAGTTTCTCTCTCTTTCAAACTTTCCTCTGTAACTTTTGAACCTACCTGTTGAACTTGGCCATGCGTTTCTTCCAGTGGTCCAGCTCAGCGGCCGGCCCAATGTCATCAGCCTCCTTCCTCATCTGCTCACTCTCAGCCAGAACCTGTTCTATCTGCTTGGACCAGATCCCGATCAGGTTCTCTACCTTCTCCATCAGGTCTGCATTGGTCGCTACATGGGAAAAAACGCCTTGTTTATTTGTTTATTTTTTATTTGTTTGTATGTTTGTTTTCTTTTTTAATATCTAGGACCTGCTCAATCTGCTTGGACCAGATCCCGATCAGGTTCTCTACTTTCTCCATCGGGTCTGCGTTGGTCGCTACAAGTGGGACACATTGTTTGTTTAATTATTTGTTTGTTTGTTTGATGTCTGCTCACTCTCGGCCAGAACCTGCTCGATCTGCTTGGACCAGATCCCGATCAGGTTCTCCACCTTCTCCATCAGGTCTGCATTTGTGGCTATAGGTGAGAAACATTTTTTATTTGTTTGTTTGCTTGCTTGCTTTTAAAAAAAAATCTATGACCTGCTCGATCTGCTTGGACCAGATCCCGATCAGGTTCTCTACCTTCTCCATCAGGTCTGCATTCGTTGCTACAGGTATAGAGAAATTGTATGTTTACATGACATTTTTGTTTGTTTGTTTGTTTGTTTGTTTGATGTCTATCTGCCAGTTGAGGTATCTGCTTGGACCAGATCCCGATCAGGTTCTCTACCTTCTCCATCAAGTCTGCATTCGTTGCTACAGGGCGAGAAACATTGTTTATTTGTTTACGTCGATGAAGGTTAGACATCCAGGTAATGAAGTACACCAAAAAGCAGTTACTCAAGCAACTGGATATGATTTTGAAAACAGTTGCTTGAGGAACTGCTCTTTGACATGTTTGTTTGAAGTCTATCTACTAGTTGGGGTATCTGCTTGGAGCAGATTCTGATCAGGTTTTCTACCTTCTCCAAAATGGCATTACGTTAAACCCTAGAAGTGTCAAGTCAAGAGTACACATAACATTGCAGGATTATGAGGGATTATCTGATTGGACAAGATGCCGTCAGATTCTCCATTGAGTCTGCATCTATGGTTTTAGGGTGACAAGGAAAAAAGAAGAAGATCAATGTGTCAAAGACTTGGGGATATAGGAGACTGGGAACATACAGGAATATCTAAATGAGCAAGAATTTATACCAAGACAAATTGGGCTAAAATATTGTTGACAGTTACATGCATATATTACATGTATTTTATGTCATTTTGCGACAAAACTAAAAGTCTCCTTACCAGCCTGCATGAACTCCGACGGGTGGCGAAGGTCGTACACGTTGTACCCAAGGTCGGGTTCCTCCAGTTCGATCTTGCCCTCCATGTTGTCCCGCGCCCCGCTCAGACTCCCCACAAACTTGTCTACAACCTCAAGGAAATCCTGCACCTGGGTACTGGCTGGGGGAAGGTCGCCCCAGCTCTGAGGGACAAAATAAAGGAAAACAATGTAAGAACAAGACAGTGCTTTTAAGTCCAAACAATCTACTGTATCAACTGCCCACAAACTTGTCCACAACCTCCAGGAAGTCCTGTACCTGGGTACTGGCTGGGGGCAGGTCGCCCCAGCTCTGAGGGACAAAATAAAGGAAAACAATGTAAGAACAAGACAGTGCTTTTAAGTCCAAACAATCTACTGTATCAACTGCCCACAAACTTGTCCACAACCTCCAGGAAGTCCTGTACCTGGGTACTGGCTGGGGGCAGGTCGCCCCAGCTCTGAGGGACAAAATAAAGAGAAAAAAGTTTTATAATATTCCTCTCTGTGATGTCTCAGTTTGGGACTTAAAAGAATAGGATAGAACTGAATTGAGTGGAGCACTGGATTAGAATATAAAATAGAATGGAATGGAATAGAATAGAGTGGAACAGAATAGAATAGAGTAGATTGAATAGAATAGAATAGAGTATTTTAGTCTCAGACTGTTATATTCGCATTAAGATTTGCTACTGTAACAATTTACATAAAATAGAACAGAAAACAGCCAAGGTAAAGTCCTTTTCTGTTACAGTGGATTGACTTTCTATGCTATACATGTACAATAAAAAATAACAATGAATCAATAGTTACTAATAAAAGATGACAGTAACCGTACCTCCTGTGCCCTGAGTGCAGGGACCAGCACAGCAGACAGCATGCTCTCCAGGGCATTCAGCACACCCCCCTTGGAGGCATCCATCATCCCAAAGTTCACATCCTGCAGGCCAACAGATATCAATTATATCAAAAATCATTGAAACTATAATGGCGAGAAGTAGAACTCTAGTTAGAAACTCTGAGGAATATATCTGAAAGGCATGGAAATGTCAGCAGGTAATATCAACTGGTTGTGTAAAGAAAAGTTTTCCTTAAAAAATCCTACAGTAACTGTTAAAAAGTCCTGACACCAAAAGTATTCATTATGATATAGAACTGCACTGTACAGAGTAAGCTTTGTTTTCCACTGTTTAGGAATAATTACAATAATACAACAGTTACTGTTATTTGTCTAAAACAACACAACATTGTACTGGATGCAACATGGCAAATGGGTATTCACACATACATATCCATACTCTATTTAACATTCCACAATCAACATACCTGCACAACATTGTTGACCAAGATAGGTTTGATGGTGGTCTTGGTGAAGAACAGAGCTAGTCCTGTCAGGCCCTTAAGGAAAAAACAAACAAACAAGGTCATCTCATGCATCTGAAAACAATTCAGCAGTCTTTAAATGCAGGCTCAGGAGAAACTTAAGTCTCATCAGATGAAGGCTATATGGCTTTTTCACAAAATTTCCAGTCAAACTTTCAACCTTATTCATTGTGGCACTGTGTGGCGCAATCGGTAAGGTGTTTGGCCAAAGTCCAGGGGTGCCGGGCCCAAAAACGCTGATGTGCTCCAATATTGTGCCCTTGGGAGGCACTTTAACACAACTTTTCTCACTTCCCTCAGGTGTAAATGTGTACCTAGCTTCGGTTAGGGCCATCCCTACGATAGGACGTTAAATGGAGGTCCCATGTTTAGGACAAAAAATAATTGATGTTACCTCCAGGCTGCCTGTTGTGAGGAAGAGTTTCTTCTGCGGAGGAGCTGCATGGATGCTGCTGGCAGCATCTGTTCTGGAGAAGTTTGACTCCCGTTGCTGAAAACACGAGATTGTTAGTCAAGCCGTGAAGTTTCAAAATAGCTTATGCTCGTCATGTTCAAGTTAAAAATGTTGCTTTCCAAACTGCAACTGAACCATGTTCATACCTTGTTGCTACATTTCATTTCAGAGATCCAACTGTATTTAAACATCTTTATATGAGACAATAACAATAAGAGGCGTTCCATTGTTTTCATTGGGAATCTAAGGTATGGCTACTGTCTCTGGTGCTGAATGGCATTCACATTGTTACTGCTGTAGGCTCAGATACATGGGCATTGCTGTTCCTGTCCTTGGTGCTGAATTACATTTCATATCAACATTACCATGCCTGTCCTTGGTGCTGAATTACATTTCATATCAACATTACCATTCAGTAAATACAACCTGAGTATATGGATTGTTATTATGTAGGTGTATATGGATTGTTATTACATTAAATGTTAAAGTACTGTAAATGCAGAAATGTTTGTGGTGGTTTTGTGTTCACGGTTTTCGCAGTGGCCACTGCAGCGCAAATTCAAAACCACCGCGAACATTTTTCCATGACAGTAAGAGACTGCAGTGCATGGTGCTACCGTGAACTTAAAACCACTGCAAAAAGTACTTTTTCCTGCTACTGCAAAATTAAATCCCCGTGAACTTACAGTATTTAGAGCCCTGCCATTCCTGTCCTTGGTGCTGAATAACATTCACACAGACAAAAAGCTAGCATTAAGCAGAACCAACTCACCACCAGTGTCTCTTGGTAGAAGAACATGAGGACCCGCGGTCCCTCGGGGCTGAAGAAGGGCTCGATCAGGTCAAACTGTGGAATCAGGGGGAA
Source organism: Branchiostoma floridae x Branchiostoma belcheri (assembly GCA_019207045.1). Lineage (NCBI taxonomy): Eukaryota > Metazoa > Chordata > Leptocardii > Amphioxiformes > Branchiostomatidae > Branchiostoma > Branchiostoma floridae x Branchiostoma belcheri. The sequence goes on along the minus strand of CM033035.1, from coordinate 3,905,700 downwards.
ATTGGACTATATAAATATAGATCACTCAAAGAGCACAAACTTCTCCTAAGGCCACGCCAATTGATTTCCTTGATTCTCAGATTTTTTAAAATAAAAACGTAGCAAGCGGACAACATCAACGCAAAGGGCAGGGAGGAAAACTTGACTGTGACTGTATTCACTCCATAAAACTGAGTGCACCAAGGCATAAACCTGGTCCTCTGGCTTTGTTTTCATAATGTTTTCCCAGTTGAGCATACTTTTTTTTTATTGTTTAAAATCTAAGAACAAATTAAATTGGTATGGCCTAAGATGGCACTTCCTTCAAATTTAAATACCAACTGAAGAATATACAATATATTCTATAACTTGCCAACCATTAAAGTCAACCATAAAACTAATGTACATGTTTTCAGTACTTTAAGCAGCAGATTCCACTCTGATGACAATAATGATAATCATCAATGCTGAAAACGCGACTGACAGAGTTGAGAAACGTACCCTCTCATCCCCCAGGACTTGGTCCTCCACTTGTGCCGGCTCCATCTGCAGAGCGTCCGCCAGCTTCGTGAAGATGTACTGGTGCCTCGCATCCAGCTGGGGGAGAGACATGGGACATGTTGTTATAAGATAAATTCATTCTTAATCTCCTTACTAGGTATATTTCTGCAAACAGTTTCAAAGGGTTGGTAGGTCATTGAATAACTACATGTACTTCAACTTTTGCCTACCACAAAAAGGAGTTATGACAGAAGCATGGTCTACATACAGTGTACAATGTATTCTTGCGAACAAAGAAAGCAACCAAGATTTTTATATTTGTGCCACAGGATCATGTACTACAGAATTAGAACCTCTGCAAGACAGGGAACAATGGACACTAAACCAGATAGTGAGTGAGTGTGAGAATATCCTATACATACATAGACAGCTAATATAAAACATGCCCGGCATTTTCAGTAGATGTTATAAACGGAATGATATGCTCTACCATTCTATACAACAGCACACTTCCTGACAAAGAGACCTTTGACATGTTACACCATACAGTGCAGTTTCTCAATTGGGCTACATATAGTAGAGTATAAATTGATATAGGTACAAACCTGAAGTCTCCTCTCATCCTTGGTTGCTTTGGCCTGTTTGGCCAGATCCTTCATCGCCTCTCCTGACAGAACCACTGTCTTCTTCTGGGCCTGGCGAATTTTTAAATGAATAAACAAGTTAGCTACAATTTCTCTGTAACAGTTGAGGGGCAAAGGAAAGTTACTAATCTGTCATCACAGCACAAAGAATTTGTAGTACAGAGCTAAAAGTTTGTCCCGATACATAAAATCAGAACAAACTTTCAACTCTGTACTATGTTACCTAACAACACAGATGAACTTTCACTGTCATCAAATCTGTCTTGCTTAAAATGTACACTTTGTTATTTGCAAATCTATGACAAACTTTAGCTATAAGTTTATGAATGATAATGACTTCCTATGCTATCAGTAAGTATGCTAACGACATCAATGGATATGTTAAAGAAAAACATGACAAGGTAAAATATAATAATTATGTTGAATATTAGTATGATGATGATGTTGTTGTTAATGATGATGATGATGATGATAAATAGATTGCTGTACACAAAAGAATCCCAGGTAGAAAAGATAACATGAGATGTATAATGTATAATATAGTTGTTAACACATACAATAAATGAATGAATACTGATCATAGTCACTGTGACTTTAAATCTGCAGTATCATTTTCCATGTAGTCAACGACAATAAACCAAAACAACATATTAATGTCAGTGTAAAGTTTCATATTTGAAAAGGTGTTACTCCTTTTTATCATAAAAGACAATACAATGTGTCTCAATTGGTGAACAATCATGTAAATATTGAATTTCATAAACAAAGATATGTGGCTTCAAAATCATATATGACTGATATGTGACTTTTTACAAAAAGAAGATGTGACTTTGAAATTTGTAAAAAAATCTCCAAAGTCAAAGTGACCTGGTACAGTTTATAGTAACTTTATCGCCTAACAATCTATAACATTGCATGGCAACATGTAATACTAAATAACAATTTCAGTACACTTAATTACTCAGAATCTATAGATTATGTAGTAGTTTGACATAACAGTAGTGTTTGGTAGAATACTGATTTAAAACTTTTATCCAACTGTTGATCCAAACAAAGTCAAAGTCAAAGTGATCGTCGCAACCATAATATGCAGTAACTGTTTGTCTGACACCAGGTTATAATTAGCAAACTGCACCAGTTCAAAACAAATATTATGTTCGACCGAGGGGAGGTTGGGCAAACAGAAGATTACGCACTGGGACAAAGTCCTAACCTTTGAAGCCATTTAACACACTGACAAACAACAAACAATTTGATTTAGTACCATAATCCCCGTTAATTTCAAGGCAAACACATTGCTACACACATGTACATTATGTGTAGCACGTTTTCACTACTTGAAGGCCAGTTTATTGGCAGACTATGACTTAAGGTACCTTTATGTATACATTATGAACAGACATGTGTGACGTTAAACTTTAAACTTTCCACTTGAAACAGACATATCAAGTCCATAATGTTTGTACCCTTGTAAAGGAATGTCGTTGGGTGAATGCCAATACTCTTAATACAACATCACATTCAAATAGTCTTGATTATAGAAATCCTATGTTGCTGGGCTTCTGCAAATAAAGCTTTTTTATTGATATTGATTCAATGTTGGAACGTATAAAGCACCTGCAACAAATTGATACAAGGTACCAAAAGGGTCCCAAAAAATCAACAAGTTGCCCTATGCCTCAGTATGTTCAAGCAGAGATTGTGGACCTTGATTGCCTGATAGATATTCGAGATCACATTTCTAAAGTAAATTATTGTATTTAATGTTAATGATTTTATTCAATGTTCCAGTTGTATATTTAATGTTACATGCATTTGTTTATTTTTTATTTACTTTTTATGTATGTCTAATATATTAATGATTGTGTGGATCTCAAACCAGCTTACTGCTGCCTGTGATCCACCTGTATTGTACAGTTGCAATTCGAATAAATCAAATCCATTATACACTGTTCCCCAATTTTTAAAGAAAGCCCAACAAATCTATTATAATGTATGTCACAGAATTAAGCTTAAGTTTCCAGACACGGTGTTCGATTAGACCCTTTACTCGTATTCCACACACACAATCATCTCACGCCCCTAAGGCTTCAGAACTGGGAGACCGGCACGACCGGCTCCATTGTTTACACTGTTGCCATGACGACCAAATCACAGACACTACGTGCCTCGGGGTATGCACCTCTCGCCCCCCCTGGTTTCTCAATAAATCACCGAAAAAAGAATGTGTAGCTAGATTAAGCAACATTTAAAAACAGTAACTAAAAGTCTCTATTGGACTTCCCTATTGAATTAAAGAAATGTTAACTTAAAGGTAGAAATCCAGTGAAATATTTGACGTTAGGGTTTTAGAAGGGGTGATAAGCTTTAATTTCTTGCAGAACAATCTATTTGAAAGGAATATGTTGGATCTGTTGGTTAAAAAATGGCCATGCATATAGTCTTTGAAAAAAAAAATTAAACCCAATAACCCAGAGAATTAGCTTTTACTAGTTTTAGACTAGAGTAGACACTCGTGATATTGTTTTTTACACTCATCTGTTTGAATCTCTCATGTTACCTGCAATTAGCCCACGGGCATGAATTTGCAATAAACATTATGTCAAGCCTGTCAACCTCTGGTCTACCATGAAATCTGGTAGTAACTTAATTTTCCTAGGTCTATCTGGACAGTTTCTTGTAACCCAGAAAGATGGGAAGAAATCTATTAGCCTTAATTTTTTGACAATAGCTAAGCAGGAACTGGGTTAATTTGATGTACCATAGCACATGTCAATCATTTGTACTCACCCATCTTGCTTCATCCATGGCTACATAGTACAGCATGGAAGAAAACTTAGAGTTCAGTAAATTGTTTAGTGTAATACTCTTAGACTACTAGTAGCCATTTCATAATCAATGCTAATATGATAGAATGCTGTTCTGAGTCTTAGGTCACCTAGTGGCAGTATTCATATTCAGTGGTGGTATTTGATTCACTTATAGCCATAATAACAGCCGATAACTAGTAGGCAAGGCCCTTAGCTCCTCTGGTCAAAACAAATAAAATCTTTAAAAAGGCCTGAACCAAAACGTGTCTTTCTTTTTGGACTCAGAAACTTGAAGATGTCTCAATGAACACAACCAATACCAATTTGGTATATCACAGAAGGGGAACTTTTGACAGTTATGTAAAGTGATGGATAACTAGTTTCCAGATCTAGATTTCAGAAGAAAAAAACAAGTTACATGTATCTTGCTGGTCAGAAGTGGCCCTACCTCTCCACTGTAGAGTGGAGTCTTTCCTGTCTCCGAGAGGATGCCTGTCGGCCACGTGTCTCCTTCTGTCATCCTGAACCTTAAACGACTCTCCGCAGTAGTAGCAGGAGTACAGCAAAACCATTGTTGTCAGATCAGCCTCCTTTGAATCCTCCTCTCCTCTCAGACTTGAGGCTGAGTTTGCGCGCTGTCTCTTCTCGAAGTTTTCGTATTTCTTCGAGAACTCGTTGTAGTCTTCGAGATCGCGTCTGGCTGCTTCAAGCAACCGCCAATGATCACCTGTGTGTTCAACGCCGTTCTGATCAACATAAGTCTCCCCGTCTGCGTTCCGTTCTTGACTCTCACTAGCAGCATCTTCGAGTTTGTTTGAAGGAGAGTCTTCAGGTGACAAGTCTGCTTTCTCTTCTTCATCCTCACTGTCTTGGACAGCTTCTTGCACAGGTGTAAGGATGTTCCTTCTCTCGTCTTGTACCACCTCATCCTCATCTCGTCTTGCAGAAGACGGGTTCTCTGCCAGGCTCTCTCTGCTGCCGTGGCTTACGCTGAAGGAGGCGAGACTCCCGTACCCGGAATCCAGTGTCTGGACACTTCCCGCGGGAGCGAGTTTGGAATCTTGCTCCGACCTTGCTGACCCCAATAAGGAGTCGTCATCCTGGATTTCTTCTCCTGATCGGTCGAGTCGCTGTTGTTCCTTTTCATCCGGCTCTGGACTGCTGTCGAGTTCCTCGAACCCTAAATTGCCGTAGTCTCGACTTCCACCTCGCCTGCTCATTTTAGATCCTCAACATTCGTTTCTTAATCCATGATACTCAAATATCTCCAGTAAAAATCAGTGTAAATAGTCCAATCATAATGTGTTATCTGTGCCCCAGTTATACTTGCAAGCCTGGCCCATTCATCCAAAATCCTTGATTTTCAGAAATATCTTCAATAAAAAAATCAGTTGAAAGAGTCCGATTTCAAAACATAATCCATTTCTTTTTGTTATGCCTGCAAACCTGCAAAGCCCTTAACAACTCTTCTTAAATCCTCAATGCTCTTCAATCAATCCATGATACTCATATATCTCCAGGAAAAACAGCTTAAGAGTCCAATTCCAAGGCGTAATCCGTGTCAGAAACCCCTCAACAAATCTTCTTAAATCCTCAAAATTCTTCCAGGAATCCACAAAATCTCCGGGAAAAATCAGCTTAAAGAGTCCCAATTCCAAAGCGTAATCTGTGTGTTGACTGCACTGTTAGCTTACTACTGAAGCCAGTAACCCCTAGACACAGACCAAACTGATGAATAATTGATCAGTCCTTCAGTGATTCAGTGAGTGGCATTTAGCTGCTGCGCTGTTCATGTCCTGTATATTAAATAATGATATCATCCTCCTTTGGAAATCACAATATTATTGAGCAAGACAAGAGGCTATAACTTATAGTATACTGATTGGATAGCTTGTCTGACTCTTTATGGACACCCTTACTAATACTTGAGAATACAGTAAGTATGAGTGTAATACTGGTAGCAACAATATAGTCTATCCAAGAGTACCTTACAGTTAACATGGCTTTAATAATTAATTAGGAAAGGGTGATATGGAACAGTGTCTTTTGTTTTCAGTTATTTCTATTTCCTATCAATCATCTCATTATTATAGTTGTTTGTCTTTTTGCTATAATACATGAATGACACTCCAGTGAGTGATAAAAAAATTGGCTGATTTTGTATGGAATTTTTTTAATTTCATGTGAGGGTTGTTTCTCTTATAATGCTGTCAATAATATCTAATAGTAAGTGCTTCAAAATGAACATACATGTATTTAAATCCTGTTTATATATATACTCTGACTTAAACTCAGAAGAAGAGTGATGGATGTCACTTGAAACATCTGGAAGGAAGTCTTTGATTTTTATCCAGTTGCAGAGATTGGGTTGTCTTTAAACATTGTTTACCTGGATCTGAAACCTACAGAAATTGGCTCCTAAGCACCAGCCTCTCTTGTACACTGTACGAGGCAATTTAGTCCTTGGACTATAAGCTTGTACATGGCTTTGTGTGTGTTTGAATAAATAAACCAGTTCTCAAATGTGGGCAAAATTTAAACTTTAACAGGCAGGCAGGGAAGGTAAAAGGAGCCAAGACTATTTTCAAACCATTTGTTCCTAAGTTCACTGGTTCACCCCTACTTTGTGACTAAAAATACCCATCGAACAATCAAAAAGTCAGACTTGTTTTTCACCAAAAAACTGCCTCCTCACGCTAGTCAAAGCCCATATCCCTACACCAAGGCTCAATTGCAACGGTAGTGGTCCTAAGCAAATAAACACCTTTGTGTCCTGGTGTTAAATCTGGTGTACCGTTTCTAAGGTCCGGATACTGTTTCTTTTCTTTTAAGGTTACTGTGACCTCCGGGGCACGGGTGCAAATGGTGGGGGGTTGACAGGTGTTATTGTCGAGGGAGGGAGTCAGGTGACAGGCTATTGCGCAGGTGAAAATTGCTCAACGATTGTAACAAGTTGTGGCTATATATGGCCCTTTGCTTTGATAGTAAAGTCAAAGACTTTGGGTTTGTATCCCTAGCAAGGTGATCCCTAGCATGATTGAAAATTGCACCTTTGGAAAAGGGCCACTTTATACCAGTTCTATTTTCCGTCTCTACTCAGCTGAAAATGCGTAACTACCCTTGGTTAGGGCCATCCACTGGGATGGTTGAGGTAGAACTATATTTGAGGAACGTCAGACCTTCAGCACATTAAAGAACTCACCACAATTCTCAAAAATAACATAATAAAGAAATATCAATCTCTATTTTATAATTTTTGAATTCTTCAGAACTTTTTCTTCAATGCAGTCAATCCTCCTCCTAATTTCTGTGGAAAAAATAACATGGATTAAAGACACTAACGGATTAACTAAATCTGTATGGGATTAGTCGTTGGATTATCGATGTTAGGAAATGATGACGAGTTCGTTACCATCAGGGCGGCCACTTTTCCACTGAGCTCTCCGACACCTTTCTTTGCCCTGGACACCCTCGCATGGCCCTCGCCCTTATAAGACAGACGCAGGATTGTGGAATGGAAGGGATTTAACATCACAGTGGAACTACAACACTCAAGTCATTTAGGAGCTATAAAAACTGTTTAAAAGGTTGAATAGATATAGGCTCTCTCCAGCTTAAACTTTTCCGTCCACTTTCAGAACAATAGTTAAAACTTATGCCAAAAAGCAGTTACTCATTGACAAGCATTTATGATTTTGAACAGTCAGAAATTAAATAATTCTCAACATTTTTGGATCAGGTTATCAACAGAACTACATGTAAATGTGGGCAAAATTAGATGTAATCAATTGATGCTTGCCCCTAAAATAGCATTTCAGAATCAACTGCAATCGATCAGAGGAATACAAAGTTTACAATCTACAGAAGAAAAATGCTGAAACGTCCTTCATTACTTTAAATCTAATATACCCATTAAATTCAAGGCGTTTGCTCTGTCAAACTGAGTGGACTAAATATAATTCAATACTGGAGAGAGTCTTGTAAGAGAATGTAGAGGATAAGAATTTACTATGAAGCCATGCATTATGCTCTATGCAGCACACAACTTCATCAATATTTCTCTCAAAGTAGCTTCTATCATGCTTCGAAGCCATGCATTACATGTATCTTGCAAGCAATATGCATTAAGTTTCTTACCAGCATGCATTATCTCTGAAAATAAAACTCACAGTGCTTTGGGCAGTTATTGCAGTAGACGGAGAGCAAGAAGGGACATGCATTACTTTGTACTAAGATACAAACCCAATTAAGACAATGTTGGTTTAATGTCAACTTTCATCATGATTCTGCCATATACCTTAAGACTGCCACATTACAAAATGCATTTAAGGTTATCATTAGAGAGATTGAAACTAATGCAGCATTAGTGATTCCCAGATTATCTAGAAGAGTGTTCAAGGCAATTCCTGTGAGGGCCTTGATAACACTTTTATCAATGTGTCAGTCTGAGGGTATCTGGCAGAGTTATAAGTAGAGTTGATTATCATTAGTTAGGATTTATTTGTTTAGAAATGACAAAACTTAACTGTCAGTGGTTAGGGCACCTACTGTACTTTTCATGCATTATCCATTATGGTTTTGTAGTCTTTTTAGTAAATTCCTAAAACAAAATAAATCATTAATCATAATTCACAAATCAGATTTTTGATAATATTGTGCATGCGATTAGGTCTGTTAGGATTCTATGTTGTCTTGAACTAAACGAACTACATCCTACTGAAAGCAACCAAGGTTAATACACAGCATTTAAGTAAATCTAAAGTCATATTCAGTACCTGTTAATCAAATAAATAAGACTTCCTAAAAACATAGGCTATGATAATTAAGTGTGTGTGTGTAGATTGATACCCCAAAATTATAAAATAATGACTGCAGATGCAGACTAAACAAAAATAGTGCTTGCCTTGCAACAAAGTAAACGAAACATAGAGAAAACAAACCAAATCAACGTAAAGTAAAGCAAAGTAACATAAACTTTAAGTAAAATCAAGTAAAGTAAAAAGTACATCTGCACTACTCTGTCAGATAGTAACTGCCATTATTTTCAGTTGGCCTGCAAAAAAAGCATTTACTGATAAAGGCATTCAGACAAAAAAATAAAACTGAAAGATAATGAATCGCATGTCTGAAATGATGTCATGTTAATACATGGGGTGAGAGGTTACTGTTAGTGAAAAAATTATTATTACAAAGTAGTATATTCTAAAAAAACATTTTCAGTTTAATAAGCTCTAATACAACATATATATAGCCACAATATCACTTGTTTCTCAGACCAAACGATACCTAGAAGTCACTATATGTCAAAACCATCCACTTGAGGCAATTTCCTTTCATTTTAGATCTTTTCTCCAATTTGATTATGAATTCAATTTTGGTGTCACAGGTGTACTTTATATCAAAAATATTGTCTTTCCATTTTGATTGTTAAAGACAAATACTTCCATTACAGTAAATTTCATTCACAACATTGTACAATGAACAAATTTTGCTCTTGTCAGATCCTGGAGGTTATAATTTTAAAAGTTTAATCTTTCTTCCTTTCGATGTACAATCGTAGGATGTCTGAGGAACAGTGAATGCCATTGTATCGGCCTGCAGGTGTACTTACAGGTGAGGGTGCGGGCCTCCCCATGGACGCCCCCCTGCGCTGGTGAACCTGTGTTTTCCTTCCCGGTTTGTCGGCTTCTTCTTTCTTGTCATCTTTACCCTCGCCTGATAATGGAAAAACATGGTTATGACTAATGTGAATATAGACCTTTTAGTATATACATACCTACTGGATAAATAGAAAGTACAGGTCACCACAAAACAGACAGGTATGTTAAATTTGCAAATTTCACATGTTACCTGCACTAGTACTCAAGTTATATATATGCAGAGAAAAGGATTTCTTCAAGTCAGGGCCATTGTTGATTTGATCCAAGAGAAACCCATAAGATCCCAGGTGTATCTCTCGGTATTGCAAGGAATCATATCACATTTCTTATTGTTGTTGAGTTTTCAACTTCGTAACTTTGCTTTTCTTTTTCCTTTACAGTAATAAAACTTAGTGTCAAGGAAGGTCAGAGTTTTTAAAACTTATTTTGTGCTCATGGATAGTTCTATGTAACAAAAAGAAGAACTAGTTCTTCAAGTTTTTCTTCTTTATTTGGGAAACAAGGAAAGAGTAAGGGAGCCCCTTTACCTCCCAAGGATTTAGCTTATCTAAGAGTGTGTTTGTATAACCTGCCCTGTGCAGTGAACTGTGTCTGTAAGAGAATGAGGCCAGGTAAAGTGGCAGCTTAGGCAGGCTCAAGTAGGCTTTCAACTGGCCCTCTGAGAGCTGATTGGGCACTCAAAAACATACTCTCCAAGCAGAGGTTACTATATAGGCTCTGTTATACATTTTTAAAAAACAGTACAAAAGAGAAAGCCTTATATAAATGCCTAAAAAACATCAAAGAACAGCTGTAGCCTTAAACCTCTGCTTCTGGAGTATCAAAAACAGCCCAAACTACTTAACATTCTGGAATATTTGATCCAGAAACAGGTGTTCCTCAGAACATTTTGAGTATGGACTATTCCTCTTGATATAAGCATTAAGAATCTTGTCATCAGGTTTTAATGGTCCACTGAGTGGCTTCTTGGGACAGGTTTGACCGTGGAATGCTGGTAACTGGCTGGGTGGAGTTTTGCCACCTGTTACATTGAGATGCAAATCACAGATTACCATGAAAACTATCTACTAAAGGGCCCTTTTTAAGGCTTTAAAGAATTGGTCCTAAAACATAGAGAGAACAAAAAATTTGCATTTTGATAATTCTGACTGGGGGGGCTAACTATAGTCTACCATAATTGACAAGTGTTCATCAAATATCAGTACAATAGAGATATGAAAAAGTCTGATGTTACTCTGTATATTAGGCTTGAATGGCATTTTTCATCAGTCTACCAATCTTCTGCTTTTTGGTGCCCTGCAATGGACAAACTTGTGAGGCAAGTCTCCCCAAAACTGCTCACAAAAAGCATGAATGAAAGTTTGGAGGGTCCAAAGTAGTAAACAAGTGTATTGGGTTGAAACTAGGCCACAAATCTTTTTTCTTCTTATGAAAAGAAAATGTACCCTAAACAATGTACACATGAATGGGACTTTAGACCACAAGCACCTATTAGTAAACAGGTTTAGCATAGACTGTAACAACTTACAGAAACCTGGTACTTCAGAAAACTTTAAATTTGGTCCAATCTAAAATTTTCCAATATTAATTCTCTAAATTTCGAGAAACTTAAGTCATGCTAAAGACAAATCAACCTTCCATGTGGTAACATTATATGTGTGACATAACTTTTTTTTTCAAACCAGAAGACCTAAGATTGTTTCTTTCCTCAAACATGAAGAATCCAGTTTTGGGGATGAAAGCAAGGCACTAAGTTTGGATAATCTCATCTCGAAATGCACAACCAGTGCTTTCACAGGAAGAGGTCCTAGTAAGAACCCTGCTAAACAAAGAAAGTTGGTTTCTATTGGGTAAAATCTATGAGATCTAAGGCAGAGCATAGCTCTCTAGGCTTTGGTCTCAGTTTGTAAACCGCTGGCTTAGAAAAGAAACGTCTGTAAGCTGGCACAAACACTCAACAACACGTTCCAAATACTAACCACAACACGTCTTAACACTGGGGCAACCATGCCTGCGTGTCAGTGGAGTAAAAATGTGGTATTTGCTGTAGACTTTACAGAGGCAAAAGTCATCCCCACAATGAACATTATCAAGACCAAATCAAATCCGTGTGGAAAAGTTTCTCACCTAAGAAAACGTAAACTCAAACATCTAATTTGCGTCAAACCCGCATTTAGAATTGTCGTGGTTGGTACAAATTGGTGCGAGCGTTTAACGGCGAGGGGACTTTGTTTACGCAGCTCGTGTTTGACTGTTGCTTAATTTATCACACAGGTGTTGACTTGGGCAAACACAAAGGGGGGTCGTTTAGTCTGCCGTGTTTTCCTTCCCCGCGTTTCAATGTTTTTATAATTTACGAGACGATAAACTGTGTCAAAACAGTTCTAAAATGGTACGGCTAAAGATGTCAACTCAATTTAAGTTTTATCAACATTTAAGACACAAATATTGTACAACGAAAGACTTGCCGAGGATAAATGATGATAAACAGAGTCTGATTAAAGTTCAAAAGTCCCTGGAGCAGTTATCTTATCTCCACCCAGTAACCATTAGAAACAAAACACTCCTGAAAAGATAATGGCTTACTGATGTACTGACCACAAGGAAACAGTAATATTCTTCTAGTGTGCGTAACAAATGTTAAAGTTTGTTATTGACACTCCTCTAATGGTCAGTGAAGGTCCTACAAAAACATGGCCATATTGTACTGTTTACATATCTATGTAAACAGTTAAGACATCAAAGAAAAACAAACTTGCGAGTAGCTACAACACATAAAACCTTTAGATTCACAATAGTCAAACCTGTTCAAGTAACCACCTAGTAGTACATTGTACGTCAGGAACAGTTTTCCTGCCAATGTGACCACTTTTTGGTGATTCCTATCATGAAGAGTTTTCTCATTGTCAGCAGCATTAAGAATACTGTCTATAGTGACCACCTGGTCACAAAGATTGTATGGTGCCCATAAGTGGACTTATTGGGCAGTTTTGACTATATAACTACAAAGAAGAAGAGTTTCAAGAAGAGAATGTTAAACAAACGACAGTCTCTTACCTTTTATACTGACTATAGGGGGAGCAACTTCTGTGTCTGGTTTTGGAGACGGTGTTTTTGTCGCTTCCTTCTCCCCCGGTCCGCCGTTTTCTGTAGCAGCCGCTTCCTCTGTGTCAGCCATTTTCAGGCTATCCTCTCCAGGCTAATCCTCCTGGAATCACAGAAGTACAATCCCACTGTTCGTAAATCCTTTGGTTGTTTTTCGTCGGGTGAATGTTCGTTGTTTTGATCCTTCGCTGTGCCGACTGTCCATACAGCCTTCACAGCCCTCGTCTGCCACACACTCTGACGTTATGCAAATTAGCCAACTCGAGTGACTTATCAGGTTTCGGAGGGACCGAAGTCCTATCAAAACTTAACTTCTCCTAAAACCACGCCGCTTCCAAACTATCCTAAACACCCCCTAACCTTTTCGTGTGTGTTTTTACAGTAAATTGTGAGCTATTTTCACAGTCATAATTGGTGTGTCAAGCCGTGTTAATTCTGTGTTTACCGTGGAGGGATTTGGGGAAGTAAATGGGCCTGTCCCAGGCTCTCTTTCACCTGAGGACAGGTAACGTCACCATGGTGACAGGAACACCATTATGTAAACAATGGCCACACTGTTGACAAGTGAGAGGGGCGATTTGCATGCAAAGTGCAATCCAAGTATGTGAGTGACAAAGGGGGGAAGGGTCTATAGAGGCGCTGCCGGGGCGTTGTTTGGGAGGGAAGGGAAAGGTGAGACAACACCTGGTTGGGAAGTGCCCCGCAACGACACGTGGGCACCATTTCACGGGAAACGGAGTGTAAACAACTCGTTTGGGACTGGTAGCAGTGTCAATATACCTGTAGATACAGCTTTTCTTTTTGAGAAGTTTTGATTTTTGATCCTCAAACTGAAACAAGTTGAGAAGTTAAGTTGAACCTGAAAATTAATGCTTTTTGAGGGGCAAACATCAATTGACTGCATCTTAATTTTGCCAAAATTTGATTGCAGCACCGTTGATGACCTGATTCAAAATTGTCAAGAAGTCTTGATTTTTGATTCTCAAACTGAAAGGAGATGAAGTTGAAGTTGTACCTGAAATGCTTTTTGAGGGGCAAACATCAATCGACTGCTGTTTAGCAGGGAAAGGTGAGACAAAACCTGGTGGGGAAGTGCCCCGCAACGACTCGTGGGCAGCATTTCACGGGAAACGGAGTGTAAACAACTCGTTTGGCACTGGTAGCAGTGTCAATATATAGAGCTTCGCTTGTCAAGAAGGCATTAACAGGTGTAAAATGGTGGAGGAACTGGTGGGGAAAAAAGTTTTTGATTTATGTATTCATGGAAACAAAATAAAGTAAAACAGAAATAATTGAAGAATGTACACTGGTACTGGTGGAAGTGTCAATAAATAGAGCTTTTCTTGTCAAGATGGCTTTAGCGTAGCTTTCTAGGGTGATAAATGGGAGGCAATTTACAGAAAACTTGAAGAAAAGTTTTACATATTCATGGCAACAGAATTTTTTAAAGGACTGGCAGAAACAACTTGTTTGGGGCTGGTGGCAGTGTCAATATAGATAGAGCTTTTCTTGTTGAGATGGCTTTAATGAATACGCCAAAAATAGTTACTCAAGCAACTGGATATGGTTTTGAAACAGTCAGACGTTTCGGATAGAATCCACTATCCTTCATCAGTGACACTGACGAAGGATAGTGGATTCTATCCGAAACGTCTGACCGTTTCAAAACCATATCCAGTTGCTTGAGTAACTATTTTTGGCGTATCTTATTACCTGGATGTCTAACCTACATCGACGGCTTTAATGAAGCTTTCTAGGGTGAAAAATAGGAGGAAATTTAGTGCTGAAGTTAAAAAAAGGTTTTCAAATACTTTGTATTTACAGATTCATGAGCAACATCTCATTGAGCGCTGGTAGCAGTGTTAGGAAAATACATTCCGTAAGTTGTAAGATGGCATCTCACCATCTAACCCTGTGTCTGATTGAAGATCACATGTACAAGAAGTAGCAAAACTAGATTTACTCTGTCTGCTTTAACAAAAGTGCACCCTTAAATGGACAGAACAAATTAAGTTTACACACCTTTTTTGTCAAGTTAATGATGGTAATGAGGCCTGTTGATTAAAATCCCCTCTGTGGGAAAAACACTTTAAAATGTGTGTCACGGTGTACATATTTGCTAGGCTCTTGATATAAGACTCAGATAAGGCACATATGAATTACCCAAAATATTAACAGTTACCCATAAAAGTTTTATCCTTGGGCACTCTGCTTGGGCACAGGTACGGCATGTGAAGCGGCAAACCTCAAGACGGAGGTAAAACAGGAATAAAATAACTTTTCTTCAATAACAGAATTATGTCATCGCCTGGTGTACTTCACAGTAACCCAAGGAAGAGGTGTTAAACAGGCTGAAAACAAAACGTAAACAGTCAGAATAGAAACCCTTTCCACTGGGATGGCACTCTTGGTGTGCTCTCTCAGGGCGGTTGCTGTCTTAAACTAGTTAAAGTAGAATTTGGGGGGCCTTACTGAGAGCTACGATAGAATTAGCATCACATGACCTGGTCAGACGACATATTGCAAGAAATAGAAACCCGAATTCATACTTGGCCGAAGAATTTATTTAGCAGCTATTCACAAGAAACACAGCATGAAGAAGCGATTTACTGCAACAATGGGGATGACAGAAACTGTTTCCTTTAGCCTACTGAGTACAAGCTTTGGAATTTCTTTTGTTGAACAATGCCAGCCAGGGAGTGTTCATTATATTATCTAGAGTCTCCAGAACACTATTTTTGTGGCCTCAGGCAAAGTGACTACGTAATTAAAGACAAAGCGAGTAGAACCTCCTTGGTAGAAACGGTAGCAGTAATACTAATAGATATACGATAAGTTTTATATGCAGGCCAGAAATTATATCTTTAACCTGCTTCTTGAAATGACATATGTCTTGCAGCACTGAATAATAATCACAAAAAATACAAGTGACATAATTTCCACTAAACTACATAATGTCCTTGTTTAACATGATGTTAAAACTTACTTTTTTGTAACATCCCCCACCTTGTCTTAAAAGTTTCTGCACTGTCCCCCTCACTTTTAATACATTCCTCAGACATGTTAACAGGTTTCCAAGACTTGTGCAACAAACCAGTAACGTTAATGTTACACTACAAAATGACTCATGGGACAAAAGCCATTGAAGATCCATAAACTGGAGAAACATGCAAGGCCAGTAGTCCTATGGGGTTATTTAGGGACAGCAAAGAATACATTCAGTGGTTACTGAATCAGATGTTCTTCTTTACATGGGAGGGGGTAGGGCTGGCTGCATATAAGTTATATCCAAATTAGCGGATCAAATCACTAATTAGCATGTGAACTAATCTTTTGTTTACCACCTGCATGTTTGCCTTCAACCACTGCGCCAACATGACATCATAACGATCGTGACAGAAGATGCTAAGGCTGAGAAATTGAGAAAGACTGGCTCAATCATGCTACAAGTTCTCTGCAGTAATAGAGACATACAATAGGTGGCGCTGTTGATTGGAATCCCTAACAAAATTACTCTTAGCACTATGCTGCACCACTTGTTACTACAGCCCTTTTACAGAGATCAGAACGCATGTGCTGCTGCGACAGGAATTCCAGGTAATATGTCAAAGGTAAAGGCCCCCCAGAAAACAGTCCTTTTCCAGTTGATTTGCATAACAAAGTTCGGATGGGGTTTGCTTTCTTTTGGGGGGACTATACCTTTGACTTATAACAAGGAGAATTCCAATTCTCCAGCATTGTTCACAAACAAGAGTCGGACAAACAGATAGTCTGATGTTAATCCAAGTTTTATTGGAGCATTTCACCAGTCAGGCGTCCTAGGGGCACTCAGTCACAGATTGAAGTAAAACTTGCTTCTAAAAATGTACAACTTGGCTTAATCTTGTAGTGATTCTAAGGTGATTTGGAAACTTTCCGTTCCTATCCCATAGAGACGTTCTGAACTAGGAGACTTCTTGTTCACAGGTTTAGCATCTGGCAGAGAAGATTAACTTCAAGTTGATATCAGTACCCCTGTGCTGTAAGTCGAGTTACCTTCAAGTTATGCTTCCATTCACCTCTTTAAATATTAAATAGATATGTGTAATAAATCCACATCAAACTGTATTATATTAATCATTATGAGACATAACACCAAGGAGGTAATGATTTCCATTTAATGTATACCGGTAGTGAAGCACATACTGAGACTAGTACCAGTCACTGTTGGTAGTAGTATGGAATGTTTTATTCCAAGTTATTCATTCACATCAACCCAGTTTTCACCCCGTCTTCTTATAGTTGTTTTTTTCAGATTTGATTGATTTTGTAAAAGTTTTGTAAGATTTCTGTTCTATTCACCAATTTCTGCTGGTTATTCAACTCGGATAGTCGAAACGCAAAGTTACGTATTACTAATATTAATTTTTCTGCCATTTTTCATGCAGCTTGCATTTTTGTTGTCCAGGATGTCACATGTCGCTTAGGCAGCCTTGGTACCGGTGAATGGGTCCATTGGGATGGTCTGAAATAAAGCGATCACTATATTATAATATATTTGAAAGGGTTCTACTTGCACTTTGTAATAAAGCAAAGTAAATGAAGCAGGTTCTACTGCTACTTCTGTTTCTAAAGTACTCATTTAGGACTCCGATCATCTTCAGGATCTTTATCTTTTATTTTTTTATTGATTACTTATTTCCATCTATTTGACATTACTTAATAAGAACTGCCCTGAAATACTCTGATGTCCCATACTTTCTTGCACCTAGCTTCATCAAGCAATTTCAGTTATTGATACAGCAAAATAAAGTACATCTGTAAGGTCTTCTTTGACTTGAGATCAATAAATCAATAAAGTTCAATTTAATTTAATATGACCCGGCACTGCAGGAGCTGGTTATATAGTATTACACTGAACGACCTGTCACACATTAACTTTGCACATCTAGATGATGATCTAGCTGCAAGCAGTGTTTAAAGCCTTTTTTAAATGGCTATGTCACTCTACAGTACCTGATGGCAACTCTAAGGTTGTTGCAGGAAAATTGGAATGTTTAAAAACATCAATCCTTGGTTCATAACTCTGGTACTTGAAGGTTCTTCTCTGAGCTGGCATCATGATATACTTAGTAGTTGGTACACCCACCAGTTATCTATGAGATGAAATGAGTATAGCCATGTTAGTTCTGACCTTTGCTGGACCATTATGGACCTTGCGCAGCACAACAGTGAAGGCAGAGGCAAACCTTGACTGCTGGATGATGGCCGACAGCTCAGGGTCAGCCTCCAGCTCACAGCCAACCTGAAATGTGGTACAATATTACTGTAAATGCAGAAATAGTCGCGGTGCTTTCATGTTTGCAGTTTTTGCGAGGCAGTCTTACCATGAACTTAAAACCACCACAAAAATTTTTCCATTACAGTATGTGACTAGTCTATGTCACTACCTCAAACTTAAAACTCCACTTTCATGCTAACGTGAAACTAAATCCCTGCAAACTTAAATGCACTTACAGTATATCATACCCGGGCCGTATTTACATTTAATATTGGTGTCCCGACTAGGGGTGGGTACCGATACAGGAAGTTTGGGTAAAGGTACGGTCCAGGTCCAGAAGACCAGGTCCAGGTCTGTACTTGCACTTGCATCTGATTGTATGTGAAAACTTTAGAACAGACAATATTCAAAGGAATGGTCCATTTTGACGAAAAGTTTTAAAATGCTATCTCTATGTAAACAACACTACCGTAAATGCATTCGTTTGTTGTTGTTGCCAGAGTGTGTCCTATCCAATGCTATTGTTGATCAAAAATAAAAATTGAATAGGAAAGAGTTGCCAGTGTTTATCACTTACAGTCTTGTATACTTGAGTTGATTGCCAGGACCATTCTGAAAATCATCCTGATCTTTTCCTGCTTTATGCATTTTGCAAAGAAGTAGAAAAGCAGTGGATTAAACATTCTGACTAGTAGGAGCTAACATTACATACCTTTTCTCATGTAAGATTTACCTTAAAGCTGTTGTTTTTGTCCAGAGCGATGATTTTGTCATGTCCTGTGACAGTGCCGTTGTAGGTGACCACAGTGGGACTACTGTTGCCATTCTGGGGAACCTTAAACAGTCGGTAGGTCGCCGCAACATACTTGATATCACCTGCAAAAAAAAGGAGGCAATTTTGAAAAATACATAAAACATCTTAGGTCTGTGTATATGTTTGTCTGTGTGTGTGTGTGTTTCTGGATTGTGACATAAGAATCTCTGATGGAAATACAATTTGGTACGTGGGTAAGTGACCTGGAAAGACAAAGGACAAAGTGAATTGTGGACACCCTGGTGTGTGACCTTAGTACTGCAACAGAAATTTTGCGTATTTTGTCCTGGTAATGCTATGGCTTTGAAGTTTAATTTTTTTATGGCAAATCAAAGGCGGTAGGCCGAGGAGGTCATATTCAGGAACAGGAACCCAACCGCAGTAACAGTGGGCCTTGTACGGCACATCCGGAACTACAGGGACATGTTTGTTCAAACTTTTATAACCAGCTAAATGACAGATTTCGCCTGGAATGGTGTAGGATGGTACACAAGAGGCGCAGACTCCTTGATGCAGGCCACCCAAAGTGATGAGGATACCTTATCAAGTAACAAGTAAGTAAATGATCTCATAGAAGTGTTTACCCGTCAGTTCCTGGATGGATTCCTTGACATTGATGGGGCTTGACTTGACCAGCCTGGGTGTGGAGAAACCCACCTCTCGGGCAATCCTAACCAGATCCTCCCACCACAGTGCACCCGCAAAGCCTTCACCTGGAATCACATCATGGGTGGGTAGATCAATCGATCAATAAAGAATTGAGTGAATCAATGAATGAATTGATGGATGGATAGATAGACTGAGTGGATGGATGGATGGATAGATGGATCGAATCAATGAATGAATCGATGGATGATTGGATCGATTGACCGACCGCCTGATTAAGCAGGCAAGCACTTTGAAGAAATTAATTAATCAGTGAATAAATTAAAGAATCAATGAATCGCTATAGGCTAGGGTTGGCAAGTTCTGCAACAAAACACATATTTGTCCCTTGGCCTTATACACATTCTTCAGTGAGAAGGATTTTGGGACTTTTTGCTATTATCAAACCATTTTGGGTTACGGCATCATCATGATGTGAAAACCAACAGAGAGAGTGACCTTACCCCACATGACCTTGTGCTGCTTGATGTGTTCCGGCACAACTTGGTCAGCGTACATGTCACTGAAGTACATCTCTCCTCCAGGCTGCAACAAAAAGGTACAGTTCAGTAGTTTAAGTCATTCTTGTACCAGATAGAACAAAGGGGGGTGCCCATCTCCACCTCAATAGCCCTTGGGCCACACAACATTTTGCAAAAGACTAGAAGGGGGCTAGTCCACTGGTATACAAGTGTTCAACTACTATACCCTCTCTTACCCCAATGGAATCCTTTTACTTTTGGCTCTATTTTTCTGTGTTGAACAATGCTTGATACCATGACAGTGATCAGGAAAAGTAACAAGTACATCAAAATCTCACTCCTGTAAAAATTTTATACTTGCCCGATAGGGTAGGACATGCGCTAGCCCGATCGGGACAATCAGGCTTATGGACTTGTCCAATGCTGACAGCCCGTTAAAAAGTGACAGATGGTCATCAAAACATCAGCTACTAGGTAAAAACGCTTGGTCCTGTACATGGAATTTTGTTGCCCACCAATCCACCACATACATGATTGCACCCTTACTTTAAGCACCCTGTATGCCTCCTTCAGCACAGCCCTTTTGTCTGGGGACAGGTTCACCACACAGTTGGAGATGATGACGTCATAGGTGTCATCTTTCAGCCCGGCTTCCCCGAGCTTTTCAATGTAGGCCATCACAAAATCCGTGTTGGGTTCCGAGTAGCCGAATATCTCCCGGTGGTAGTTGATGTAGCTCCTGGCAAATTCCAGCTGGAAAAAGTTTGATATTACCAAATGTAGAATTTGAAGTCTAAGCCCAAAGCCCTAAGTATGCACTTACCCTTGAAACATTCTAAGACAAATGCTGGATTGCCCAGAAAATTTCAGGTTGCCACAGGCCCATCATCATCATCATCCGGGCGTGCTGGTTGCACGGATGGACACGAATTTCTTCATCCATCCTTCCCTATCATCAATTGGGTTCTGCAAGTTGCTTCTAAGGTTTTCAATTGTTTAGTGGTACTTTAGGTCACATTGTTGAAAGATCGTTCATAGTTCTAGATTGAGAAAAATTCATATATGTAGGAAAAATGTGACTATCCAGTGTAGCAAAATTAGAACCAGACCAACTTAGCTTTGGAACAAACACATACCAAGACAAGCAAACACACACACTCAAAACAGTACCTTCGTTTTCACAGCTCTGAGGTAAAAAACTTACCTGTTCCTCTGTCATGTCCACCCCAGTCACGTGGCCTTTCTCCCCCACCAGCTTGGCCAGAGCGAAGCAGTCATGGCCTGCACCACTACCCAGGTCTAACACGTGGGTCCCTTCCAACAGCTCCGGAACTGTCAATCCACAGCCATAGCTCCTGAAGATTGTCAACGAAATATAAAGAATTTACCTTGATCATTGAATTAACACAATCAGTCAATCAATCTCTATTGCACAACAATTGTTCGGGTACAATGTATGGCAAGAGCAATACATGTACAGAACATCAAGACTAATATCTATGCAGTTGCTTATACATAACAATGATTTTTAGAGTTCTAGGTAACAAAGAGTTCTAGGTAACAAATGACTTAATCACTTTGCCACTTTAGCTGAGTGGTTCAACCAATTCATGAGAAACAAGTATTATGTAGTGATACACGATACAGAGTTAACATCAAAATTGTTTGTGTGAATGTGTCAATGCCTTTTAGAAAAGCAGTTGAGATGTAGTATGGGCTTGTGTACAAGGAAATTGCATCAGGACATGAACATTAACACATTATGTTTCTAATATCATTAGAAGCACGACCAACCAACAAGGTACAGCTGATTACCATTTCATCACCAGGGACATGCACTGTAAATGTTATAGCCAAGCGGACCTCTAGGGGGCGCTATTCTACTACAGTGTACTTTCAGTCCACCACATCTTTTCACTCTTAATCTCCAAGTAGATTCCCGGTGGCAGATAAGATAGTATCAAAGCTGGCCAAGGAGTATAGCCGGCCAAAGGAGGTCAGCTGCCTGCGCCCAAACTCCTCATCACAGTTTTCCTCCAGTACAGTCCAGGTTATTTTTCCGCCCTCCACTCGTCGAATCTCTTTTGTCGTTTTGTCGAATTCTGAGTACTCAACCATGGCCATGCAACCGTTAATAATTTGCAAGAACTAGTAAGCACCTAGCGCCTTAGTGGGCTTCTTTTGCCTTTATTGATAGTGCTAAATCATAAAATTGTGACTATTTGGAAAGCAAGCATGCAAAAAAAAAAGCCCGCCAACCGTCGCCGCGGCCACTAGTGCCCTACCTTAGTTTTGCTGGAGTCTAGCGGACTCATGATCTTCTACGTGTCGCCGCCAATATCCCCAACGTTGACTGAGGTCGAAACTATCGTCAGTGTGCACGCTCCGAGTCTAAAACTAACTTCCGAAAGACTTACGCGTCTGAACTTGCCAAAACTCGACGAAAAATCGAACATCCGGGATCTTAACCTTTGACCCAAAACCTGATGACACAACTAGTACTCGAACTGGAGATTCACGGGAAATAACAGCATATTAAGCTAAATTCAGAACGTTGTTTAAAGCTATTTACTACCTCTTTTAAGAAAGTACATCCTCACTAAAATTTACTTACCGTACTTTCTTAAAAGAGGCGCGTGTGACGGAGTAGGTGTCATGTCACGGAGTATGTATGATCATGTAGTATGTAACATTTATGATTTTATCGGACGATCTGGTCACTGACAGGTAAAAACAGGCAAGTTGAACACTTATGCAGGGAATTGCAATCTAGAAGAGATGTGAGAGCACTTGCGCTCAGGACTTCGAGATAGAAGGGCAGAGATGTGAGAGCGTAAACTTAACTGAGAAAGTGCATCGAGCCGGACTTCAAAATTAACAACTTAAGGATTCTGGCTCCTGGTTCTTGACTATCTGGCCGCCGTGACACACACAGTCCACCTTTACTTACTTGGCCTTCACGTCCGGATGAACCAGGGCCAGGGCATCGGTGATGTGAGCAGGCAGCTTACAGCGAGGCGCATTGCAGCCACTCCCCGGGTCATTGATGATCAACTCATCTTTGTTCTGGATTGTCTTGCCGTAGTACTCCTTCATGTTTTCCAGTATCTGGCTCTCTAAAATAGATCGAATGAACGAATGAATGACTGAATGGTAAATGAATAGTATATGTCCTCCTTCGGTCAATATTGACCATGGGAAAATCCTAATTGGTATCAGCCCTACAGCGTCGACTGTGGCTAAACAGTCCTATGAATGACTGTGGCTAAACAGTCCTATGGGTGAATGAATAAAAAAATAGTAAATGGGTTCAATTGATCGAAAGCTTGTTGGTAAGCGCTTTAATTTGTGTATGGATATAATGTCTTAGAATTGTAACATAATGTTAGCTACCGTCACAGATGAACTTACATTCAAGGGAGTGAATTATAAATGGATGGTCTATCTTCCAACAAATCTTGCAGACCTATAGGCTCCGATTGTATTGTAGAAAGAAGAAGCTGTTGTTGAAAAGTATCAGTATGTTATTATACCCAAAATGGACAATTTCGTTCAGTGCTAGGGTAACGTAAAGGCAAGATAATTGATAGGTTTTTATTTACCTTTCTCCTTAGAGCAAGCCATCTTTAGGGACACGATCACAACTTAAAGAGACAACTGTTTTCTCGAAGAATACCTGCAAACCCAAAGAAAAAAACAGTTTCAATATTTTAAACTTGTACAACTGAAACTAGCAGCTACCAAGGACAATTTATGAACTCTTGACTTTCAGACCCGCGTGAAGCTAACAGACAGATGCCTCAGATTGTAAGGAAAGTGTGTACGTTTCCTGTTTTTCAGACAACTTGTGTGATCTGAGTCCCAATTAGCAGAAGTGACTTCAAGCATGAGATTTGTATACCTTTTTATTTATGGCAACAAAAGTTAGGTTTTACTACACATACTATTAATTGTTATAAGCTAGTAATGTGAACATTTTGTAGAACTTAATTTAGACATTGTCGTTCAGATTGACATTTGTAGCTTATGTTCAACATACTCCGTGCCATTCGCTCACATTTCAAGCATTGGCAAACAATGTGAAAGTAAACGGTGGTAGCCTACCAGACGTAAGCCAGTCGCAGAGCGTAAAAGAGATTCCCGAATCGACCGTACTTGTTGCCGCCGGAGATCTTTGAAGTTTCGTGGGGATTAAAAGTCACCTCAAATGGATTGTTATGTTGCCAATCAAACCTCATTAACATCTTAAACAACCGAACGCGTTCAAGCGAATTCCTTGGTTAAAGATGAAATGGCGGACAACTCCCAAGCGGCGGTGGTCTAATTCGTATCCATACATAAATAGTATGCAGTGCAAGAAGTCAGATTCAACTTATGATGTAGGAAAATGACCAAGAAAGTGATTTTGTTTGTATGTTTTGATCCCACAGATACTACAATGCATACCTGTTGTGCAGATCTAGTCCTGGAGGTGCTATCTTCCCCGGGGCCCGACGCAAGACTGAACAAAAGAGTATTTGCGTGCACCCTGATAATAGTCCACGGTCATGGACACCATCGTGACTTTGTCCAAGCGATATCTGAACTTGGAAATAACTATTTACATAGCTGGTTCAAAGGCAGTGAAGTAGTCAGGAACTTTTGTCTTTGGTCTGGCGTTTTGACCCGTTGAAAAAGGGCACTACCCGATCGACGTACGTACGTGCAACTGCGTGCTGTCTACGTGCAAAAACGTGGGCAATCGTTTGGGATAAGTAAGTGGTAAGTACCGCCTTCGTAAGAAATCGTGCGGAATCCAACTGATTTAGATTAAGAATTCGACAAAAAAGGAATGATAGGAGAGCAAGTCCACGATATAAGAGGTTAACATTTCTCCTCTGTAGAAAATGAAACCCTGGGGTAGCCAAACAGTGGCAAACTATTCCTCCTATAGTTAGCGAGGTTAGTCTGATAGATCTAGAGTCTAGTCAAGATCAGAGGTTGGAGAGGGACAACCTCCTTGGTCAGACAACTTTCTGGGGTATTTCTTAATGTTAACTCCTTAAAATCCTTGCTTAGAGCGAACTTACCTGTCGATCTTCACAGGATGCTTACAAACTTCTCCTTCTAAAGCTTTTTGTCTATTGTGAACATGTGCCACAAAGCTACTGTGAGTGTGTTTTACACAACGTAGTTCTTCCAACTAGGTGGGGCGTCTAGAGTTCAAAACGTGACGTCCTAATTAGCCAATCACGCACCGAACAAATATTTAACTAGCCATGAGCTATGGCCACCTCGTCAATCGATTTTATCATTACCCCAGAGCTCATTGAACTTGCCACCTCACCAAACAAACTTAGGTCGAAGTTCGTACTGTAAAATTCCGGTATGTATTATGTTACATGTACTATGTACACTTTCTATACACGCTGCGTGACTGTGTATGCAGCCCCTGTCTAGATCTGTATCCGGAAAAGACCGATAATTGATGATGGTTTGGCCAATACAAAAGAACGTTAACGTCGATCAACAGACGCCAAAGTTCAAAATGGTAACTCTGGACTCCGCTAACATAATCAAATAAAGACAACTTGTGACATGCTTTGCAAAATTTCAGATCGTTCCTGTAACAATTGAAGCCATTTGACAAAATAAATGCCAGGAGAAGAAGTATTGAGATGTCTATATACTTCTTTCCCATGTCCGTGGTATGGCTATGTTGTAAACATTATTTTTTCCTTCTCTACCTATACTTATACTAGTATAAATGTTGAGCTAGCTACGCGAAGGTAAACACTCAAGTAGTTAAAAGTTCGGGTCACAATGTAACACTAAAGCCTACGTCACATTTCCTACCCGGGGCCCGGCCAGGCTGTTTGCGGAAACGAAAAATTTAAGTTTATGCCAATAAATATGCACAATGTATGCTGTTGAATTATTTTCGGTCCGTTTTGTGTTGTTGTTGTCTTTTATATCATACTTATCGTTCCCGAAAGCTGCCCGGCCGGGCCCCTTTGTGGAAATCTGACCTTAGCCTAACAAGGCCCGGAGACATACAAAATAACCCTATTAACATATGACACGACTAACTTTCTGACACGAAAGAAATTTCCGGTAACTTTCTGACTTGGGGCCCGGACACATACGCTTTACGATCTAGTCTGTATACCAGACCCCAGCCTGATCTCAAAATCTATCCCACACCGGATGGGGTACTCAGTAACGCAAGCTGGGCATTCTTGAGCGAGGTAGTCGTTCAAAATTTCAAGATTTCGCGGCGGAAAAGGTGCGCTGTTTCCATCCGTGCAGAATTCTACAACGCCAAATTATACGACGACTTACGAATGTGGCAGCGCGGTAACTTGGAAAATCGTTTAAATTGGTCAAATAGATAAAACAATTAAACACACAAGAGGACTTGGCCTGCTCGAAACTACAATTTACGAAATAGGCCTGGGGACACAATGTACATCGCAGCTGCAGTTTAAACTTTTGGACCGGCCAACTCCTCTAGTGTGTTATCTGTCTATTGGCTAATTTCTACCTACATTTTTCCGGCGACATGTGGTAGGGGCTAAGCTTCCCTTAAGATCTTTGTACTGTAAAATCAGGACTTCTCACCTGTGTGAGGAAATGGACGACAATCTTGCAGGGGCGCACTAGACAACCCAGACCGATTTCAGAGCATCTCAGGTCACGCGGCCAAGGTCTGAACGGTGTGCCATATATGGTATATACGCATAGTAGAACCTGTCTATCCAGACTCCTCTCAGGACTTTATGGTGTCATATCGTCAACCTTTGAACTTCTTGAACTAGTTGAACTGTAATTTCCAACACAAAAATTATACTCACCCAAATTTTCGACTGCACAGCATCAGTCTTTGTCAAGGAATGAACAATCCACTGCTGTCGTGGCGTCACGTTATGCAGATAGAACACGTGACTCAGTGAGCAGTGGATCATAGGTTGCAAGAATTCTTTGTCGCCCACCGTCTCTGTTCAGGGATGGTTGTAACTTAATCTTCCAAGTTTGATTCAGATTAATCTCCTAGCAGGTCACATTTCCAAAACGGGGACCGACCGAGATGTTAAGTTCCGTGTGTTTTGTTGTTTCTTATATTGTACCTTTTCTTCCCGAAAGATGCCCGGCCGGGCATCGGTTTGGAATCAAATCAGGTTAGATGCATATATAACGATATGAACATCATATCGAACAATCCCGAATACGTAAACATCTAGATGTATCCAGTGTTTTTGCCCTGTTGCCGACGGGCAGAATGCCATTGACGCATTTAAGTGGCCACATTCATTGTGACATTTAGATATCCTGTTTACGTGAAGAGAAGCACACACACACACACACATACATACAAGTCAACGTACTCGTAAAAACTTAATCATCGGCCAGTCACCCCATACACTAACCTGTGTCATGGCTCAAGGCTCGAGTTTTTCAGGGAAGCGAAAATCTATTTCACATTGCTTTGTCCTTTGTCTATCTTATGTACACATTTTCCATTGGTTATGATGATTAGCTCTGCTAGAAAACATCACCACTGTGCCTTGTTCACTGATATGTATACCAATATATATAATAAAAAAACTTAAAGTGATCTCGATTCAGTTTAGCTCACTTAAGAGTCATGGGCCTTCCTCTTGTCGTGTAAATTGAGAATTTACAATATCTAGTTAAATCAACGTTACGCTGGAAGTAGATCTCTTGGTACAAAATCGACTGGGCCCAAGGTCTGATATAACCCCAGGCAGAACTTCACGATTTCGTCCCCAGAGATCTTGTTGTAGATAACACCGCTCTGTTTATAATACGGAATGTGGAAAAGTTTGTCTAGCCTATTAAACGTTCACTGTGTGACAAGGCCCCGGAGGTGTACATAATTAAGCAATCATCCACTGGAAATTGAAGCTGGTAGATATAACCGAACTCCTCCTGCTAGCTGATGATAGACTATGTATATTTTGCGATAAGAGTTTCATGTATGTAGAAAACGAAGTACACTTTGTCCTAGAGTGTTCGCTGTACAAAGATCTGCGAAATGCATTCGCTAATGCTACACATATAGATAAAAAATATGCGCACCTGACGAAGGAAAATCTGTTCAAATACCTTATGTCATCATCTAACTACGATATACTGGAAAAACTCTGTAAGCTCGTCCACGCATGTTTTAAGAAGAGAGAAGAAACATGTAAACTGTAATATATATGTATAGCTTTCTGATTACTTACTATGTACCAAACTGACTGCATTTAGCCCCAATGGGGCATGAATATGCAATAAACTTCATTGTCATTGTCATTGTCATTGTCAATTATCAGTATGAACAAAAGCTTTCAAGTCCCAATACGAAACACGATTGTTTGCCGTGACGATGGCGAGTCTTTGTCCGATCGGACGGGGCAAAAACTAACTATCACGGCAAACTCCCTTCCACAGCAAACTCCCTTCCCCGGCAAACTCCCTTTCCCGGCACAAGAGAACATAGGCAACGTCGAAAATAGCGGACCCCCCCCCCCCCCAAAAAAACTGCCCCGTTCCGAAGACTGCAACGGAGTCTAGGCCCCCTCCGTAGAAAAAAACATTCTCCCTATAGTCATCGTGGTTAGTCAGGTAGAGATCGATCAATCGATCAAATATGTTTCTGGAGTCTTTCTGGGGTTCATATTAGTCCTCAGCACAAACTAACCTGTTATCCTGCACAGGGCACCTGTAAATTTCCCATCGACTTTTTTTGTCTCTTGCGGACATATTCCATATCTGTATCTGTATCTACACTCAGCACAAAAAATTTGGAATATCAACTGTGGTATATCACATTTCCATTATTTATGCATCAATTTCAATGTATTATATATCAATAGAAAGCTTGTGTGATTGCCTTACCAATGGTATCAAACTCATTGTCATTGTTAACTCATGGAACATACACTAGGCCTGCTAACGTGAGTGGGTCATGAAAAAAAAGTACCCAAATTCCCCCGTTTCTGTTCAAAACTGTATCGTCCGGTTCAACATTTGTTATGGCCGCGGGTGACAATGATTCAATCAATCCTTTTATCACCTAACGTTTGGTATACAGAACATCCAAGTTTCTTTTTAGCATATCTGAGTAGAGTATTTTATGAGTGTAAATTCATGGAACGAGGACTAGGCCCGCTTACGTACAGGGAGTCCTAAAGATAAAGTGCCAAATTTACCCTACTAAAATCAATCACTACATTCTGCTCATTTTCTTCCGTCAGTATTGACTTGTGAATGAAGGCAAGTTGAATAAACAGGACATGTCAATCAAAGCTACTATTACTCTTTATTCAAGCAAAAAATCTGAATCATGTCAAGAGGTGATCAATCGAGTGCTAGCCATAAGCCGTAGGAAGGCTATTCCACCCTAAGACTGTGCTCCAGCATCCAATGGTCCTTGCTCTGTGTGGACTGGTGTTGTACTCTTGCAGAACGGCATTTGGTCCAATATTGAAGAGGTAGAATGCTGCTATTGGATGAAGGATGGTGTCCCTATATGTCACCACATTAATTTGCCTAGAATGATGACGAGTCTTGTTTACCCTAAGGTGGTTATACCGCCCCACACCATGACGCTGCCTCCACCACCAAATGCCGAAAGTTACTCTTGCCTTGTCAGCGTGCGGTTCTCCTTGCCGCATCCACGCTTTGATTCTGCCATTCAACTATCGAAAGGGCAGATGAAGTCTACTCAAGTGTACTAAAACCTTGTATGTTCTGTATACAAAATGTGAGGTGAAAAGAGGATTGATTGAACCAGTGACACAAGCGCCAATATCAACAGGACGATGCAGTGTTGAACAGAAGTAAGGGAATTTGGGCACTTTTTTTCGTGACCCACCAACGTAAGCAGGCCTTGTGCTCGTTTCGTGTGTTTACAATAATAATAAGTTTGATACCATAGGAAATAAAATCACACAAGCTTTCTATTGATATATAATACATTGAAATTGATGCATAAATAACGGAAATATGATATACCAAAGTTGATATTCCAAACTTTTTGTGCCGAGTGTATATAGCCGGTATAACCGCCGTTCGGCGTAACACACCAGCTTCGCAGGCACGCGGAGCGGCAGCAGCTGGTTATATTACGCCGACCGACCCGTCACACCTAACTTTTGCACATCTATCTGCAAGCGTTCTTTAAAACTACCCAGAGAAGATGCCCCTACTGTACTTGGTGATAACAAATTCCACTCTCCGATAGTTCTGGGAAAGTACGAATTTTTTATCACATCAATCCTAGGTTGGTAACTCTGGTATTCGAAGGCATTACTGTTTCTTGTTCTTTTTTTAGCTGGTATTAGATACTTATCAGTTGGTACGTCCACCAGTTTATTGGTCATTTTGTACATCATGGAAAGTCTGGACATTTTCCTTCTGTCTTCAAGTGATGTCCACTGCAAATCTGTTTTCATTTTGGTATTACGTAACTCTAGAATCCCTGTTGTAGTTGTTTGTACAGAATCGGCGGGCAGCTTGGTTCTGTACCCTTTCAAGTTTATCTTTGTCTTTCTTTGTATACGGAGACATATATAGGGAGCAGGTACTACGTGTAAGTTTGGTTATATCGTTTCGTACAACTTGAAGAGCTAGAGTAGAATGGATTCCGTGTCACTTCCAACCCAGCGCCTACCTTGGTTAGGTGGTCGGAAGTCGAGCGAAGTGTTCAATCATCAATGATCCAGAATGTAGGGTCATTATAGGCCTCCAAACTAGTGAAGGGCACTTGGTCCAATGTCCAAACAAGTTAGTTCTAATCTAAAATTCCTTAATAAAGTTAAAACCCGAAGGCAAGATCACAGAAGATTCTCTTTCAATGTTTGGTGGTCAAAGAATATTAAAGTATAAGTTGTAGTTCTTTACCTAGCGAATGGAGCGAGGAAACTTTTGTAAGAGGCACGCATGTCTTCAGGTCATCCGGTTACGGGGTTTTCTGTATTTACGTATACGCGTCCGAATCTAGAGAGGTGTTTTTCTGAAGCACCAATCTTATTTAGACCAAGGAGCCTGAGATCTGCATTCTCCTACGCAAAGGCGAAACAGAGTCGTCAGAGGGACTCCACAGTCAGGAATAAATGACTGACGGTACTCTGCTATAGGAGAATGGAGATTTGAAGCCTCATTGCTTTACACTCAAGTAAGTTTATAGCAAACCGCACCGTAAGGAACAGAAAAACAACTTACCAGGGACTCATTGAGCTGAATGGGGACACCTCAACTCTCTGACAGAACTAGGACACCTACTAGTAAGGTGTATTACTTTGTCAACATCATCGATCAATAAGCATCTGTCCTGTGCTTTGTTATGCAGGACATTGACTGTAGGCTGGGAATCAGACTCCTTGGCTATCCGGGCATTGCAGCTCTAGGCACTGACACGAACGCCCAATGGGAAGCCTGATTGCCTGGTTTCACAAGGGGTGTGGCTAAACAAACAAAAGTTCGCCCACAGTTCGTCATCATGCCTAAGGGAGTTTATGCCGGTTCTACAATATACGGATAAACCTTGCGCAACTCTCAACCAGACAGGACGAAGTAGTTGGTTGAATCAGTGGCGAATTTGTCGGTGTTAAGAGCACCACATACAATTCTATGTTTGTTTTTACAGACGACATTAAACACGTTGATTTGTCTTTTGTGAAACAAGATTCGGCTTGAAGAAACTAGAGACCGACGAACACATATAATACCTTCGTCAAATAATCATGCCTTTATTCTAGATCTCATTCGTGTATACGTATTACTAAAGTTCATAATCAAAAGTAAACGGCTGCGTGGATGTGTGTTTATTGCGGGTTAAAATTCCATTTTATCCATTCCAACTGACTTCGAGTTATGTTGCCCGCAAACAAACACACATACATACACGACCCGCTGCATTACGGTAGGCAAACGCCATGTTAACCATTTTCGAACTGAACCTTCCTTTCCACAACGGTGACCGCAATTCACCTACCAAATACCACTAAGATCCATCCACAGCCTCTTAAATTATGTTGTCCTCAAACAAACGCACAAACATACTGCACACAGCCTGATGTAGTACCGCAGGAAAACGTCAGGTGAACAATTTGTGAACCTTGCTTTCCACAACAGCTCCAACTCAAGTCCTTTCTTTCTCTAGTTAGTGCAATTGAAAGGATGTCCTCTGTGGCTTAACTTGGTAAAGCGTTATAATGACTTACTATGACTTGGTAAAGCGTTATAACGACTTACTATAACTTGGTAAAGCGTTATAACGTTAGAGGACACTATCCACAACTTTGTCACATCATTGCTCATAATTAGTCCTTGAAAAGTAAACGAAAAATTTTGTCTTCCCACACCGGGAATCGAACCCGGGCCTTGGCGGTGACTGAGAGCGCCAAATCCTAACCACTAGACCATATGGGAGATGTATAACACTTCACTATCGCCTTGCCACTCGACGCTATGCAAAGTCGATTCTCGCCTTTAAATAGCAGTCAAAATAGCAAGGCAATCGATCGATTAACGTCACTAAAAATAGGCTTCCGAAGTTCTTTGACGAGGCGTTGATAGTTTGGACAAGGTATGCAAAACGAGTTTCAAATATCACATGTACATTTTTTAACTGAGCTGTACTGAAAAATAACAACAATCACATACATTGTGACATTTACACTAATAGCTTCATGACTACGTCTCCGACTACTGCAGATACACAGGTATTAAACGTTACATTTGTTATGACCTCAAATGACTCCAAATCTAAGGCGGGCATTCAGTTGTGAAATAAGTTATTTGAACCTCCTTGATCCAACTTAAATCGTTATGAAGCTATGAAAGCCATGGCCCACAAGGACAGCACCAACGATTGCTTTTATAAATTTAAACTGATATTTAGTTTCAATGTGCACTCAGGGGGAAACCTATGAAGGGGGACCATCAAAACGTTTAAAGATTTGTCGTCATTTGGAATGAAAAGAAGCGTAATCGATATAATTTGCAAATGTAGAAAACTCGCTCAAGCAGTCACACTTCAAGTAAAGGTTAAGCTCCGGTTTTTATCTGGCTTTCTCTATAATATCAGGATTTCTTTTTGTCCGCCAGCCAAACCAAGAAAATTTGACAAAAATAAAACGGAATGTGCGGTTGAAAAACGCCTAAATATACGTAAAAACTCTCATCGGAAAGTACAAAATGTATTAATCGGCGATTTCGTCAAAGTCCGGCACCATTCGCCTTGCACCGAAAGCACCCGAACATTACCGAACAATGGCGAGCGGGTTTCAAACCGCGAAACAGGTCTTTGGTCAATTCTAGCTGACATTTTCAATCTAAAGCATAATTATTATAATCATAGATAATTTCATAATTCAGCTTTTGAGTAGTTTGATAAAATCCACCTAATTTCTACGAATATTCTAGTTTCCGTTCTTCTGAGTGCTGATTGGACGTCCGTTGGAACGGCGGACCAATCAGAACGCGTGATTTGCATATGTAGCATTTTTCAAAGACCTTTCATATCGCCACAAGCACTTCCGGAATTCCTGTGTCAGTTGTGCGTGGACTTTGAGACACAAATTCAGCATTTCCGAAGGTACTATATTGGTCTAGAATGATTTATACAATGTTTAGTGTTTTGTTGTATGTTTTAGACGCATACTGAGACGTAATTTCGAGCGAATTCTTGTAAAATTGGCCGTTGGACGCAGCGTTTTTAAAAGCAGACACGTCAGCTTTTGTGCACAATATGGCGTCGTTTGCAAATCCGTTTCAAAAACAACTGTATTTGTTTGCTTGCTTCTGTTCTTCCTAGCTTTATTTTGATGCTATATTCCACAGATTTAGACTTCGAGAGTTGCAGAGTTTGTCCGTGACTGTCTTTTCAACTGTGTGGAGGTTTCTTGGTGACGCCAAGTCGGCTGTTTTTTTGCAGTGAACTGAAGACAACACCGAAGTTCAAACAGCCATGCCTCTCCCAAAACGGTCACAACGCGGGGGGCTCGGCTCGCTTAACCCGCAGAAAAAGGCAGTTCCACTGGTAAATTGTACAGTTTTTACAGAGTTTAGCGTTACTTTGCTTCCCATAGCTAGCCATGCTTCTTGACAGTCTAATATACTAGTATGCATATTTTGTCTTGTTTGTAAAAAGTGTGCAGCTGCAGGTATGCAGATGTGAACAAAGGTTTGCTTGTTGTTCTTTTTAAAGTTAAACAGTTACTGTTAGCCTAAGAAATTTGTCAATATTTGAATTGCCTGAGGTGTTAACATACAAGGCAACTGGTAGAAGCAAGGAGTTACTGTTACTGACTTTTGTTTCTTACATCTTGGATGCATATGTACATTATCAGCCTCAAAATCATTTTTCCGTAGTGAATGGCCAAATAATATACTAGTAGTACTTGAAGTTGAAGTAGGAACATCTGTGGTGATATATTTTTGTTACAAATGTTGCAAATAATTGCACATGTGCAAGTGAGATATTTGACACAATTGAAGGAATTGTATATTTTTCTGCAATATGTAAGGGTCAAATTGTAGTTCTAAACAACACTTAAAGTAAGTAAGTTAGCCTTGAACTTGTGTACAATATTTTGTTCAAGGTACATTGTTGTAGCTTGAAGTTGAACATTTTGCTGAAAGTTGACCAATACGGAATCAGATTTTTTAACATGAATTTCCCATCGCCGCAGGTTCACCATGACAAAAAGACGACCCGCGGCGTCACGAAACGCGCATCAGACGAGACAGCAGATGGGTTGGCCAAGAGAAGAGCAGCTTTCGGGGACATCACCAATGTAAGATACATTCATACATTGTGTAGGTTTACAATCTTTTGCATCAATAAAACTGCATGAAGCAACAATGGGCACTGGCACTACTCTCCAAGCAGAGGTCGAATCGCGCAGATATAGTAGTAGTCGAAAAAAAATACACTAGGAAGAGCGCGAGTGTATTTTTTTCGACTACTACTATATCTGCTCGATTCGACCTCTGCTTGGAGAGTACACTGGCACTGCAGCACTTGCTTTGGTTGGCACATCTTGTCTTGGTGTTAAAAACTCATGCTTCATTGCAATGGAGTAAGCTTGGAATAAGGTAGCAAACAAGCAATACAGTCAAACCTGTCTATAGCGGCCACTCAAGGGACCGGACAAATTTGGCCACTATAGACAGGTGGCCTCTGTATAGAGGTGGTAACTTGTAGATAAAATACCCAAGGGACCGACAAAAAGTGGCCACTATGGACAGGTGGCCCCTCTGTAGAGGTGGCCCCTAATACAGGTTTGACTGTAGTAAATCCTTTCATACCAGGGTTTGAGAATCAGGATTCACGTAGCCCTATGATTTGATACTGATTTGCAAATCCTGGTACATGTATATGAATGGTCTGAACCCGGAAAAATTGCTTTTCTTCAGGGCAGCAAGTGTACTGTAAGAAGCCTTGGTAGAAATCGGAAGGTACCCAGGATAATGAACAGTAGACGTTCATAGAAATTCTACGCTAGCCCAAAGATAAAAGCTCCTTGGCTAGCCCGATTGCCTTCCTACTCCTAGTAAACTTCTTGGTTTGACTTTATTTTTATCTCTTTTTTTGTGATGGTGAAAGGAGCATAAATCATGTATGATCTATGCCGATATGTTGATTTAACCTTGAAAATTAATCAGACTAGGTGCTTAGCAGCAAATAGCACAATACATCTTTGCAAATTGATGATAGTTACACATGATGATGTAGTAGAATAGAATCTTCAATGGTTCAGAATTCAATGAAAAGAGCAGCAAATTTGCAGCTGGTGCAAAAGTTCTCCCTTTGTTCATTATATTATTTTTGTTGGCATGGTTGAATATATTCTCTGGTGGCAGCTGAAATTTAAACTTTCCAAACTACATTGCAAAGTACTTACTGTGCTTCATAGTTTAGCCACAAAGTACTGATCGGTGAGATGATTTTTCTCAACGTTAGGCCACCAAGCAAAAAGGATCTGGTCTGTTTGGCTGTGTAAGTTTTGGGGAGGTAGACTCCGACAATGAGAAGGGAACAACAACAAGTCAGGACAAGCTCAAGTCTGGGGAGACCATAGCAGCCAGTACCCTCATACAGGTGACAAAATGTGGACCCTTTCATGTTGGTTCATGCTAATCTTGTTGTACTAATAAAGGCATTGGCATGGAGATGTGCATGGTGCATAATAACACTGGCTGGGAGCGGTCTCTGTACAGGCTTGTGCTAGACTGGTAGAACAAGCTGTAATTTTTGTCACATTTTAGAAGCTATACATCATTCATGGATGCACATGATGTGACTGTCTACATACTACCAAACTGCTTCCACTACAAAGAGGACATAGCTAATTTTGATGGATCAAAGTCGAAACTGTAATTTGCAACAATTTTGTAATTGAACTGAGCTCAAATCTTCAACTATCAAACTCCAATATATATGTACATCGTACTAGCCTTTGTCAAGTTTCCTTCCCTTGAAAAGACTGGAGCTTGACAGTTGAAAATTAAAGTTAAATTATTTGTGTTGGAAGTTACAGTTGTTGGTGTTCTTTACTTGTTTTGTTTAGAGGGCTATGATAATATGCATAACTATTGCTACTAATAACAATGGCTTTATCCAGGTAGACATAGAGTAGCTGCAATACGGAAGACTGTAAAAACAGTCACCATTGTTATGCTGATAGACAAGCAGCAACTGTTGTTCAACTTGCTAATCACTGCGCCTGTTTTGCATGTCAAAAGGTTGCAATCCTTTCTCTCCCAGGTTGTCGACATCACACAAATGTTTGTACTTGATGTCTAACCTTCATCCTTGTAAGATTTCATTACAGTCCTTTCTAAAAATCTAATGGGAATAATTTTCAGTATTAACTTTCTATTTGCAAGTTTTCAGGTGCAGTCTGGAAATGTGGAAATTCTACCTTTAAATCTTTACTGCTTTACAAATGAATAGCTAACATTATAATAGTAACAATCAGTCTGATTATGACGTATTACAGTGGCTATGTAATATAATCCTGTGTCCATTACTAGAACATATCTACTAGATAGTGTCTAGATGTACATTTAAAACTTCATTGTCATTTCCCACCAGGCCTTTGCCCAACAGCTCCAAGGCAAGGAGAAAGCCAAGAAGGTTGCAAAGCTCGAGAAAGCCGTGAAGGTTCTGCCCAGAAGACGTTCTGGAAGACTTGCGACCAAGCCGAGCAAGATCGCGAAGCCCGTCCTGCCCGGAGATGACTCGATGTCCTCGCAGGAGAGCGTGTCGTCGCAGGAGAGCCTCCCGTCCTCCCAGTCTTCTGTTTCCTCCAACAGCAGCGACAGCTGCTCTAGTGATGGTAGCAGGTAGGAGCCTGGTCCTTCGTTGGTGTAAGAAAGGAGTAGAAACAATATCCTGATTTCTAGGATTCGAATCCGCACCGATCCAAGGCTGTCAGACCGCAAACCCAGCACACAACCGATTATGCCAAAAGACTCAAAGCCGTTTGGCATGGTTGGTTGGCAGTGCTTGAACGCCGGTGTTAAACTACTCCCCCTATTCTTTTCAAGATTCGTCCTCAATTCTCCGAGATCTATATCCCTGCGTGGCACATCTTTAGCCTGTTACAGGGTTGGCATGGGAACAAAATGTACATAAGACTAAGAAAGGAGTGGAAACATAAAAAACAATGTCCTGACTCCCGGGATTAAAACCCAAGCCAGTTGTGCGTTTGTCTACTTGCTCTTGATTCATCAAGACAGGAAGTTGCAATTAAAATATCTGATTCTATCCGTTGTTTCAGACCCGTGTCTCCGGTTCTTAGTGTTCAGGACCTGAACGAGAGAAACAGACAGAAGACGGAAGAAGCTATAGCAGCAGAGGGCAAGGTAAAAACAAAAAACAACTGATGTGCTCTTTTTTCCCTTTCCACTTAAATTTCAGTGTATATCGTAGAAGCACCTCTGTATGGTGCAATTAAAAGAGTAGTACTATCTTGAGACTTTATACGTTTGAAATTGATAAAGTAAAGCATATTTTTATCAAGTGTTGATAGCATTGAATTTCATTTTGGACTTTTAGTTTTAGTCCACTCAATATTTTCCTAGCAGAGATAGTGGTACATGTAGTTGGGATTTTTACCGGCTTGCTGGTGAGGGGAGTGAGCTGGTAAAAATCCTGACTACTCTTCATCACCCAACCTCTGCTTGGAGAATACACACAAGGAAACCATGAGGTTTCCGTCCCCTTGCTATCCTCAGTCCTGTTTTCAAAAATCCATAGCAACAACTTCACAACACGATTGTACTCATACTATAGTTGTATGCTGTTAAATAGGACTGTGAAGTACAAAAAACTTCTGTCTCTTCTTTTCTAAATTAAATTTTCCCCTCCCAGCCCCATGGCATCCCCACCCGACCCCCGCTGTACGACTACGATCAGGAGAACATCAGAGACCCGGGCCTGGCGCCGCTCTACGCACAGGATATCTTCAACTACATGAAGGACAGGGAGGTACGGATGGCACACCATCTTGACAAAAATCAATCTTTTTTAGTAATCTTTAATATAATGTATGCGGTGAATAGCTAGATGCTGTCCTTTCCCATCTAAGTACTTTTATTTCACTTTCCTGCATTCTTTTCATAGTATCTGAAATGTTCTCCTCCCCCAGTGTTAATTTCACCCAAAGGAATCAGACATTATTTTTAGCTCTGTCTCTCTATATATGTGTTATTTGAGTGTGTGTGCATGCATGCATGTATGTCTCTCTGCAGTTCTTGATACCAGGTGACAATGCAGCATTGCCATACATTCTCATCTGTCAAAGCTTCTCTTTTTGTCTGTAGTATATATGTACGGTATAATTAAAGTTTATATACTAGTATATTATATTATATTCTTAAAGCTACCGCCATCTTGCACACTGCAGTCGTCCCTCAGTAACTAAGACATCTGGAGCCGCAAAGTTTTGGTACTATAGCGAGGATCCATCTGTTTTTGTCTGTGTTAGAAAGCAGTGTGAGTAAAGGGGTGAAGTCTGCCATCTGTTATTTTTGCCTAATCTAACGCCCCATTTCTCTCCCCCAGGAGAAGTACCTGCTGCCCCAGTACCTGCAGATCCACAATGCACACCTGGAGCCGTACATGAGGGCTATCCTGGTCGACTGGCTGGTCGAGGTAAGTTGTTTACTCCAAATAGCAATCACTCAAGCAACTGAACAGGATTTTGGAAACGGTCAAATGTTTCAGATAACATCTGTTATTTTTAGTCAGTGACATTGAAGAGATCTAGTTGTTTATTTCATTTTATTCACATTCATTTAAAGAGCTTCAGACAGAAAGCTCATATATGCTTGTATGAGTCTCCTGCTCAATAAATGGTAAAAAACACATAACAGACAGTCAACAAAGGGAACTTATTAATACAGCAAATAACAGAGATTGACATCAAAATAGTTGGAGATCAGGTCTTATATCCTAACTGTAACTGCTCTCCAACTAAATCTCTTGTGCATAGCAGTTCTTACTTTCAGCATGCGTGTGCCATCGCATAATCTAGGCTTGGTTATGTACACCTTTAACTATTGTGCACAGGTGAAAATGTTTTTATTTACTACTTAGAAGAATCATGGCACGTGTGCAAATTTATTATGCAAAATAGGGACATCTGTGTATCTTTTGTAGGTCCATGAGACCCTGTACCAGGCAGTGAAGATTGTAACACATGTCTGTGTCGTTCTGTAGGTCCAGGAGAATTTTGAGCTGAACCACGAGACCCTGTACCAGGCAGTGAAGATCGTGGACCACTACCTGGCCAAGACCAAGGTCACCAAGGAGAAGCTTCAGCTGGTCGGGGCAACAGCACTCTTCATGTCCTGCAAGTTTGACGTGAGTCAGGGAAATAGTTTCTTGATCTAGTAGGTCACTACAGTGGCTTATTAGAAGTATTTCATCGCCTTCAGTTTTTGCTATCAATTATCAGCAAGAGCTTACTTTGAAAGTCCTTCATATTCACTTTTCATGTCCTGCAAGTTTGAGGTGACTCTGTAGATGTAGCCTATTGGAAGTCCTTCATTGCCTCTGATTTTTTGCTCAAATAACCTGACTTACGCACTTGCGTAACTTAATTTTTAAACCCAGGTAGCACAGTGGGCAGCCTTGGAATTTGCAGTTGGAACACCGTTTTGCCCCCAAATACGTGCATAAGCTTTTGTATCTATTTCTTGATTACATTAAACATTTAAGTAGTTACATGTAAGAAAAAGTAATTGGTAACTTGAGTAGCTGATTTGATTAAAGCAATAACTTGGAAGTGGGGCAACCTGTGGATGGTGCAGGAGGGTTTGACCAGTCTGGGAAACATAATTTATTAAACCTTATCGTGGACTGACTCCCCTAGCCAATTTCCCTATCTTTTTTGCCGAATTCTACGATCCCCATATCCCTGTAGGGAGGTCTGGTGGAGGCTACTTTGATACATGTATTGTGTAGAAATAAAGCTGCACAAGGATTTGAATTTCAACGAATTTTTTACAGGAGAGGTGTCCTCCGTTGATCGACGACTTTGTGTTCATCTGTGACGACGCCTACCGGAGGGAGGACATCATCCTGATGGAACAGACCATCCTCATCAAACTGGACTTCTTCATAAACTTCCCCATCTCCTACAGGTTCTTAAGGAGATATGCTAAGGTACAGTCTTCTAACTTTCCTGCTCCTTTAGGATCTGAAGAAAAATGTTATCAGTCTTCATCAACTCCATATTTTTGTTTGGCTTTGCTTCTTCCTTTCAAACTTCGATTGTTTTTTGTTGATTTGTTAGGAGGTATTTCCTCGCCAAGTTACTCTGTTTCTGGACCAGAGATTGCTGCTGTTGTTGATAAGTCAACGTGCATGCTACTAGAAAAGTCATACTTCTATGACAAAATACAATACAATATAATACAAGACAATATATACCTACATGCCTATTGCCTGTGTGTCCTCATTATCATGTCCAGTGACAAGATAGCCCTGGTCTTGAGCCAACCTTATCTATCTAAAATCTGTCTTCAGCTTAGAACTTTTTTCTGTCCCTCTCATTCTTGGGGTTTCATGTCATGAAGTTCCCATTTATTCGGACAGACAAAGTTGAGTTTTTGTCCTTCCCAACATTTTGTCCGTCCAAACTTCCATCCTTGGACGGAGAGATAGAGCCTGGTGATGGCAACCCTGCTCAAGATTGACAATTTTGCTTGTATTCCACATGCACAGTGCTCTAAAGTGGACATGGGAACCCTGACGCTGGCGAGGTTTGTGCTGGAGTTGGCGCTGCAGGAGTACGAGTTTGTCACGTATCGAGAGTCCAAACTGGCGGCCGGGGCCCTGCTGCTGGCCTTCAAGATGAAGAAACTGGGAGACTGGGTAGGTAGATAGATGAGTGTGTTGTTGGTTAGCTGCTGGCCTTCAAGATAACAGGAAGGCTGAGTAAGAAGGGGTCTTGGGGAATGGATGAATTGATGGGTGGATGGAACTGTGAAAATGTCGAAATACAAATATATGACTTCACTTCATCTAGTTTATGAATAGCCTGAGTACCATCTTCTGTAGTGACCACTAGCTCAGTCCTTTTGCTTGCTCCATGGTTAGCAAGCAAAGGGATTGAGCCAGCAGTCACTACGGAGGATGGTACTCAAGCCAGTGGATGAAGGATTACCTACCTACCTACCTAGTCCCTTGACCTCCAGGTCGTTGGGGGGACAAGGTAGACATGAAGATCGAGAGTTGCCTCAAACCTGCTCAGAAAAAATATTCCTCCCAGGTTTGAAGCCCTTTCTTTGACTGCACTACCCTTAATTGAAGGGTGCTAAAAGAAAATTACTTGAGTAAGTTTTCTATTTTTACTACCAAAAGGTTAATAAGGATGCCACTTACGGGACCTGGAAATTCACACGTTCCTTTTATGTTTCAGACCCCGACGTTAGAATACTACTCTGGTTACAAGGGGGAGGAGCTGAGGGACATCGTCAGACACCTCAACTCCATCTTAGCTGCACCAAAGGACTCCAGACTGAAGACTATCCGCGCTAAGTACTCACACAGGTAAGCCTAGTGCACTTCTGAAATTAGCATTTATGATTTACCAACATGTGATGATGAAAACAAGAGGGCTGAGTGGACTTCCGGTACTTATATTGGTGACGTATATATGTGTAACACACCAGCTTCTATATCTGTGTCTGTATAGCAGTTTTAATCGCCCTTAGGTGTAACACATGTACACCAGCTTGTGTATTTTTATTTAGATAGCCAGCATAGATAACCGTCCATTGACGTAATGCACCAGCTTCTGTAACTGTATAGTCTTACACTATAGCAGCCCTTTGGTGTGAAACAGCTTTGCAGGCATGTTGCATGGTAGTAGTTAGCTGTATTACGCCGAACGACTCATCACACCTAACCTTTGCACATCTAGCTGTAGCCATTGTTTAAAGCTGTCTAGTGAGGA
Source organism: Branchiostoma floridae x Branchiostoma belcheri (assembly GCA_019207045.1). Taxonomy (NCBI): domain Eukaryota; kingdom Metazoa; phylum Chordata; class Leptocardii; order Amphioxiformes; family Branchiostomatidae; genus Branchiostoma; species Branchiostoma floridae x Branchiostoma belcheri. The sequence goes on along the minus strand of CM033035.1, from coordinate 3,863,334 downwards.
TGCTCCTGCTGTACTTGGTGGCAAGGACTTCCACTCTACGATAGTGTTCGACTGTTTTTTTAACACCTCTTTCCTAGAATGATAACTTTTGTACTTCAAAGGATTTCTTGTTCTTTGAGCTGGAAACTGTGTGTACCAGGGTAGGAACTTTCTGTTCAATCTGCTTCTATGTTGATCCCCTAGTTCATCATCAGAGTGTTCTTTATGATATATTTTCTGTTAAATAGTAAGTTTGATAATGTTGAATGCAATACTTGATTTCTTACTTATACCACTGATTTTTTTCCCAGTGTCTTCTATGAAGTTGCGAAGCTACCACCCCTGGACATGATTGAGGAGATGGACTAGTCTGCAGCTCCCCCTGTCTGTTTGTGCAATTAGTGCAAGTTTTTAGTCAGCCAGAAGACTCAATCTGCAATCAGGAGTAAACAAAGACGACTGGAACTTAGTAAATAACAGATCATTCAAAATGTTTACACTTGTTGGAAAGAAGATGAAAACACTTTCGGAAATGTGTATTACGGACCAAGAAATTTTAAAGTGAAATTGAAAAGAGAAGCTATTAAATGTTTGAATCAGGAGAATTTAGTTCAAAAGAAATTTTTATTTCGTAAAAGAAGGGAATCTTAACAATATGGAATTGTATGATTTTGGAACCTTGATTTTGTTGCAAAAAGATAAAATCACATTTTTACTACTAGATTGTGCAAGTTGTGTTCCAACTAGCTCTCAAGACAAGTAGAGAAATTACAAAACACCACCAGTATTTCACCAACTATTGCCTTGCCATTCCAAGACAAGACATTGCAATCATTGCAATTTTTCAACCGGTATAGTCTGTTCTAGGTTTTATAGTGATATCTGGAGTGCAAAAATACCACTTTCTAGCTCATAGTAACATTCAAGCATATGTACATGTAGAATCCAACTCAGTCTTATTTCACATGTTCTTGCAGCATTTAGTTTGGCCTGTTAATAAAAGTGCGCCTTTTTGAGTCTCCATCTAAAGGAGAACTGCGAAAAGCGCACTTAATGTTGCCAAAACAGGTGGAAAACACTGAGCCAAATCCTTATGTCTGCCTGTAGACCAGTTCATAGTGCAAGATAGCAAAGCTATATCTAGCAGTAGTCATATCTACAACAGTATTACCAGAAACATCTGGAGTGAAGACTTGCCCTTCAAAACAATGTTCCTTGAGTCAAATCTGGCACCTGCCTAAGTAGAGGCTTTTTAAAAAGTTCAAAGTTGTGTATATAGAATGTCAAACATGTATGTCAGTATTTGTTTCTGTAGCAGTAACTATTTTTATTCTACTTTAGGTGGAGTCACACATGTATTCTATGTACTTAATAGTTTCATGTTATCCTTGTCTTGTACATAATGCTGTTTTCTGTCTTGTTTCGTCCAATACCAAATGTGTTGTGTATGGTAGCAAAAATTCTTCAATTCTTTTCATATCTTTTCCATTGTCAAGTCTTTGTGTTCGAGAAAGTGCAAAACTTTTTGTTACAGAAATTTCGTTTTAGTTCACATGTTGCTCTATTCTTGTCTTCATCACCATGTGTTGTACAATTGTTCCCTGTGTTCCAAAAACAAGTGCTGTCTTCTTTGTATCAGTTTTAAAACTTTGTTTCTTACTGGGTATATTCAATGGCACAGCCTTAGATGTTGTTTTCATATTTTGTTGTATAGTGGCCCAATTACTAGGGGTATTTCCTTTTACTGTTGTACAAATAACATTACCTTATGCATTATAGTAATTGTCAGTTGTCTATTGTGCAGTCTGTAGGTTTGTATATTAACCTAGAAGTAGAACATGGATTATTGTATAGTTCTCATTGTAGTTGTGTAGAAAAAAAGACTTCTATTGACAATAGGTGCAAAATACATGTATGTACTAGATGTTAGGAGAATATTTCATTATAGTCAATAATTCAATGTCTTGGGTGTTTTTTTTTAAATACGGTATTTATACTGAATTTCTATTATGTTCATTTACTAGTCATTGTCCACATGGCATTGGTTCTGGCCAAGTCTCAAGGACCCAGTGAAAACTGCATGAAAGATGTACCAAAAAATGTTACAAGAACCCATAGAACACAGATCCTTGCATCTGCATATATTTGAGTTGTGCTAAGCCATATTTTGGTTGACAGTGATAGTGTTTGTTTATTCATACCAATTTTGGGCCATCTTCCAAATCACAACAAATTTGGGAAGCTTGACTCTTAGTTGAGCTGTTAGAAAACTGTTTCGAGTTTGGTTCTTGAAGATTATGTGACAGTGAATTTGCTTTTGTTTCAATACTGGAATTGTCCATACTTGGATAAGAAACAGTTACCGGGTATATAAATTATAATAAGAGACCACAGTAGAAATCCTGAGTTAGTATAGCTTTAATGTCACTTCATAAATCCTTATAAATGTGAGCAAAACTTACATAATTTGTTAGTCACCCTGTAAACCAACTAGACACATACTAGCACTACATCTCCAAACCATTTACCTGTTTATGAACTTGAAAAAATCATATACAAGGCTTATAATACTAGCTACTAATATACACTAACAAATTCAAGCTACAATATAACAGAACAGCTCAATTCCATAGCTAGTCTTATACAACAACATTACAGCACCAATAAGTTTTTGCTGTCGTTTTCTTATCCTTAAAGCGTACAGGAAGGCACAAAGTGTTGTATATTTGAATATTTTGTCTAAGTAAAACATGAAGTACCATTAGTAAACTATAGGGGGTGCTTCAAACCTGCTTTGTACAAATTCTCGATGGACAAAAAACATTGTGTTATGACCAATAGCTAGGGCGTTCTAACTCTACGCAAGAATTATATATACCATGGCATAATCACAAATCAAAGCGTTAAATGTAAGATCATATTAGGCAGATTCCTAATACATTTGACAGGGTTAACATGATCGCGTGCTCAAAAAATAACTACACTGTATTAGAAGTTTTTTTTTTTTTTCAAAGACCTCAGCTGTAGGTAAAGATAACTACCAAAACAATGTTAACATTGGTCCGGTTATCACAGAGTCCGTTAGTACATTGCTTCATTGGTCAAAATTCCGTTTACCACCCAAGAATAAACTGACACACCTATCATTGCTAAGATGGAAAACATCACTGTTTAGTAGACATGTGGCCAAGTGAGATTCAATCTAGAAATACGTAATTTCAAAATTACTTTATAACATAATTGTCTTACAACTAATCTTGTTATGATACAGAATCACCGAATAACAACAGGAAAGTTAGTTTCCTTCTCAACGGCTACCTAGCATTAACGCTAGTTCACCTTATCTGTGGGATTACCTATATCTGTTGTTTTTAAAAACGGTATTTAGGGGCATCAAGCTGCCCCGAAGCTGCAATGTTTTTAAAATATTGCAGTTTGAAACCACAGTCTGTCGACTTGATATCCCTGCAAATATAAATACCTTGTTAACTTTGTAATAACAATGGGGTATAGGTTATTCCACGGATAGAGGTGAACTAGCGTTTCCCTATCCCTATTTGGGTCGACTTTGTTTGTTTTTTCAACTCGACTTAGAGGCCTGGTAGAGTCTAGATCAACCAGCTTGTCTGTATCTAGCCTCCAGTCCACGGGCCTTTCTGTGGACCTTCGTATGTTGTTTGGCACCTGAAAGGTTCTTATGCCGGGGAGTTTCTAGTCTGTCCACAGCGGGCCTGCGCCCTTTTGGTTCCTACAAAGCCCATCAAAAACATGGACGTGGATGGACTACAAGTAGCCTGATTTAATCTTGCTTATAGCAGCCCGCCCAACTCGCGGAGAGGGGCCAGTTACAAATCTGGACAGTGGAGTTTGTGTTACACAGACTCGACTACAAGCTCCCTGGCATATATTCCTTTCACAGCATAAGAACCTTCCCAGTGCAAAACAACATACATACAAATGCCCACAGAAAGGTCGGTGGAGGAGGCTAGTCTGTACTTAGCCTGGATACCAGACCCCAGCCCGATCTAAAAAAATATCTATCTATCCTACACGATAGACATTTTCGAGTTCGGGCTGGGGTCTCGTATCCAGGCTAGTCTGTACTGGTCTAGTTCTCCTGTCTTCACACTTTGGTGTCCTGCTCATTGTTGGTGTCGGACTCGGTTCGTGCCCGGCTGTCTGGTTTCTTGTGTCCCACTCCCTCCAGACTGCCGTTCATGTCCACGGCTTCCTCCTCTGGTATCTGGGGGTTGGAGAGATGGGGGAATAACGTTAAAGTCCACTAGGCTTCTGTTTCATGAAAACAATACATTCTCCTACGCAGAGACATCCAACGGCACCAGCAAACCGCCTCTTGTCCGTACTCTGCTATCAGTTCCTGTGGGTGTCACCACAAACCATCTGTCAGCCAATCAGAGAATAGGCCTTTCAGTTTTCAAAAGGGATCTCGCATCTATTAGGGTGATCTCATTAATATTTATAAGCAGGGCGGTCAGAAACTGATGGTGACGATTGAGATAGCAGAGTACAGACAAGAAGTGGTTTGCTTGTGCTGTTGGATGTTTCTGCGTAAGAGAAATCTTGAATACTAGAAATTGATTTTGTCCTCAAGCTCAAGGGTCATGTGGCGTAACTGGTGGGCCCAGAACCCAGAGGTCCTGGGTTCGAATCCTATCATGGCCCATGCCACCAATCTTTTGCTCGTGGGAAAGGCACTTCACATGACTTTCCTTAGGCCACCCAAGTGTAAAAATGGGTACCTTAACTTCGGTTGGGGAAGTATACAGAGGTGGGAGGAGAGGGTTGGGCTCCACCTTCCAATGAGAGAGTGAGTCATTTGTCAGACAGGTCATAAACCAAAAAATATCAAAAAAGACAAACTGAAATGGCACCATATAAGGGGGTTCTGCATGGGGGTCCCGACAACGATTTACGCTGAATTCAGAAGAGCCCCCTACGTATCACGCTAAATAAAGGAGGGCAATTACGCTAAATTTGGTCGCCTCGCTACAAGTTACGTAGATAAGATGGTTTTCCCTACAAATTACGGGAAATGAAATAGGCTGCCTATGCCTAATACATAAAAGAGCCTCATATAATTTTCCGTCTGTACTCATGGTACTCACCTCCCAGTAATCCTCGTCCTCATACATTGAATCCTTCTCAGGCTGGTCCCAGATCGGCAGGCGCAGCAGGAGGCCTAGAGAAGGACAAAAGTAATTCATCATATCATTTCAAAAACAACAACTCGTAAGTGACATGCTTGAAGTATAATTACTCTGTACATTGTGTTAGAAACAAAATGTAATCTGGGAAGGTCCGTCTGAATTGTTCCCCAATTGCTACGATTGCAATCCACGCCTAGTGTATGGACTGGGTAGACTAGAAAGTACTGAGAATGAGTGGGTCTTTCAAGTACGAGAGCAACGAAGAATGAAATCCTCGACTAATAGGCCCTGTAGTCTACGGGATGGGGGTGTGTGTGTGTGTGGGGGGGGGGGGGGTAATAGAATAAACAACAGGTGGAAGGATACAATGAGACTGGTTTGATAATGGTAACCTTACCACTGAGCGTGCCAGTCACCAGAGCAATGAGTAAGGTAACAATGAGAGCAGCCATCTGCCACTTGACTAGCACCCTGCACAAAACTGCGTGGCCCTAGGGCTTTACAGATGGGCGCCACCCAATGCACTATTTGGTGTGTGAAGGACTAAATCTATTATTCTATAACCTTACCAGTGAGCGCGCCAGTCACCAGAGCGACGAGTACGGAGACGATAAGAGCAGCCATCTGGAAGCCCGCCTGCAGCCCGGCCGAGCGCCCGTTACCGGCCTCGATAGCGGGAAAGGCGGCCTGGATCGTGGCCAGCTCCGTGCTGTTTTCGATGGGGGCTCGGGCGGGGAAAATCTGGTACACGCTGTGGAGAAATAAAAAATCATAATTATTGAGAGCTGCGAAACATAATATGGCAGAAAGATGTATTGTGAACGGCATCATGTCAGAAACACGATTTTTTATTCAGGTCTAATGGAAGATGACAATGCAGTTGCTTAAACATTAAAATGGTTCCTGTTGCCAGCTTTGATGCGCAATTAAACTCTGATGAAATATATAAAACATCTGATCATCCCTTTGCTCGTTGCCAGTTCTACATAAATCTTGTTATCAAAATTGAATTATTCTAAAGCTGAAAACAAAAGGATAATAATTACATTTATGTGTTTTTGAAAATAGTTGCTCCACCTCAGATGCCACACTGTGCTGGTGACATCACCGCGCTTAGATGGACTGGCCTTGCAAAGAAATTATCATGTCTGACTTTCTCGTTGCCAGTTCCATGAAAATCTTGATATCTAAAGCTGAAAAAAAGGTACCTAACTAATATCCATGTGCTTTTGTGTTTTGAAAGAGTCGCCCCACCTGTTGCCATACTGTGCAGGTGACGCCACCGCGGCTACAATGGCGCCGATGATACCGGCCAGAACTCCCGGCATGCCGTGCAGGTTGTTGACTCCGCAGGTGTCGTGGATCTTCAGTTTGTCCGCCATGAAGGGCTGCAAAATTCCACAAAATCTGAATTATTCTGGTGTTTGTTAGCCTCTATAGCAGGCTCTCTGGGCTTTTTTTCTCATTATTGGGGGACTCACAATACACTTGAATTTGCTTAAGCTTGCCGTTTCTTTTAGTACTGGGTTGCTTGTACCCCCAGTGAAAGTGTATTATGAACCCCTAAAAAACTTTAAAGGGCACAGAGAGCCTGCTATGGAAGCCAGATGTTTCTATCAAAATGCGATATGGAGAAAGCATTGTCATCTTTTCTCCCTTCTCAAAGCTGGACTTCCATAAACATGTAAGTCAGTGAGTTAATCCAAGGAGGTTTTACCGGGAGGGTCTTTTTAGCGAATGCCCACAAACGCCCACTCTAGAGAAGTCCGCGCTGCACGAATCTCATTTTTTTTGCTTGGAATATGTCCACGTTGTGCTCCCATGTATTAATCCTGAGTTTCAAGTCAATCCATTGACCCGAAGTGACATAAATCAAAGTTTTCGATTCTCGATGGTCTTTTTAGCGAACGCCCAGCAAAATGTCTTTTTAGCGAATGCCCACTATATCCACAAAAATATCGGCTGTCGCGCAACGACACCTAAACCTACCGCCACAAACATGTTCAAGATTGTGTCCCATTGATGTGTACGGAGTTTCCGTGCTTTACAAGCATTTTAAGTCCCTGTTTTTGGTCAAAATGTACGGCGACGATACTACCATACTTTAACTATAGCAATTCAAAATGGCGGGCACTAGTCATGTGACCTCCTTGCGGGACTGTTCTATAAGTATCGCGGGAGGGACTGTTGTAGCATACCTTCTCAAACAACCATTTTAGAGTGAATTCTGAACAAGATTTTCATTTCATAGTGCTATCATCTGACTAATATTTACAATGTGGTCATTTTTTCTGTGCTATTATTACCCAGGTTTGAGGAACTTAGTGCAAATATGGATATTGATTCACCTCAGTGCCCAATTAATGTACAAAAGGCTCAGACACATTAGTGTTATAAACCTGAATAGGGGCAGGTAACCAATACTAGAAAAACATAGCTATTTATTATTAACAATACTATTTACATTATAATAATAACTCTTCACCAAACTGGACTTTTCTTATCTTTATTTATCACAGAAACATTGTTACAATGAGGATTTGATTAGATGAGTATCTGTTACAGTGTGTACAAACTTATTTCAAATACAAAAATGTATTTCGTTTCACTTCCTAAATATTTTTAAAGTATTGGAAGAAGTTGACACATAAACAATATTAATTGCATTATTTATGTGCAGTAAAATGTGACCACATGCTATCAATAGCCTAATAAAATGTTGGAACATGGCACAAGCGGGCTCCTCTTCTAGAAATGGAAAGGAAATGTTTTATAACATTTAGTTATGACGTAGAAAATTTCAATTGTAAAATGTACCTTTATTAACATTTACAAACAAATTGTTTTTTCTCTTCTTAATAAATGACAACAATACAGGTAAGTAAGGTGTGTTTCCTTTTATGACAGGCCAGGTAAGACGCCATACAGGTAAGTAAGGTGTGTTTCCTTTTATAGCAGACAAGGTAAGACACCGTACAGGTGAGTAAGGTGTGTTTCCTTGACTACAGACTAGGTAAGACACCTTACAGGTGAGCAACGTGTATTTCCTTTCATTACAGACCAGGTAAGACACCGTACAGGTGAGTAACGTGTATTTCCTTTGATTACAGACCAGGTAAGACACCGTACAGGTGAGTAAGGTGTGTTTCCTTGACTACAGACTAGGTAAGACACCGTACAGGTGAGTAAGGTGTATTTCCTTTGATTACAGACCAGGTAAGACACCGTACAGGTGAGTAAGGTGTGTTTCCTTTCATGACAGACCAGGTAGGACACCGTACAGGTGAGTAAGGTGTGTTTCCTTTTATAACAGACTAGGTAAGACACCGTACAGGTAAGTAACGTGTATTTCCTTTCAGTACAGACCAGGTAAGACACCGCACAGGTGAGTAAGGTGTGTTTCCTTTTATAACAGACTAGGTAAGACACCGTACAGGTAAGTAACGTGTATTTCCTTTCAGTACAGACCAGGTAAGACACCGCACAGGTGAGTAAGGTGTGTTTCCTTTTATAACAGACTAGGTAAGACACCGTACATGTACGTAACGTGTATTTCCTTTCAGTACAGACGAGGTAAGACACCGTACAGGTGAGTAAGGTGTGTTTCCTTGACTACAGACTAGGTAAGACACCGTACAGGTGAGTAACGTGTATTTCCTCTGATTACAGACCAGGTAAGACACCATACAGGTGAGTAACGTGTATTTCCTTTGATAACAGGCCAGGTAAGACACCATACAGGTAAGTAAGGTGTGTTTCTTTTTATAACAGACCAGGTATGACACCGTGCATGTGAGTAACGTGTATTTCCTTTGATTACAGACCAGGTAAGACACCATACAGGTGAGTAAGGTGTGTTTCCTTTGTCTATAGACCAGATAGGGTATTACACAGGTGAGTAAGGCGTCTTTCCTTTGCCTATATACCATATAGGCCATTATACAGGTGAGTAAGGCGTCTTTCCTTTGCCTATAGACCAGATAGGGTATTGTGCAGGTGAGTAAAGCAACTTTCCTTTGCCTGTAGACCAGATAGGGTATTATACAGGTAAGTTAGGTG